>JAUTXW010005465.1:0-670000 GCA_030620095.1 Kuschelorhynchus macadamiae
GTAAGTATACCTTTGGACAAGAAGACTACGTATTGCTCAAAGCTTTATAAAACATCAACTCCAACAAAAAATATTCAGAAAACAGGAAAAACTCCGTCACTCCCTACAGAACTACCAACATTTTTAAATGACAGTAGTATCACTTCTTCCTCTCCTGTAGTACAACCATTGTCATCAACTGTTATAGCAGAAACTTCAGATCCTTCTAGTGACACAACAACAAATTTAAACTTGTCAGACATATTGGAACAAACTAGAAAAACAATTCAAACCTATGTTGGTACACCATCATATAAAGATTACTTAGCAGATTTTCATGAATTACCCAGATCATATATTGATGAGGGTGTGAAAGATACACAACATAAATTTGACCATTATTATGGAATAGTTCATGACCTCGAAACGGATAAGTTTTCTTTTGGTTTAACACAGATACCGGTAGAAATTATTGGAAAAGACATTAAAGTGGGAGGAATAACGTACACAGGCACGCCAGGTTTATACGAATTGCTTTTCAAAAAAGAACCGAAAGGTTATAAGAAGGAAGATTTAGATAATTACATGAACATTCTAGCTAAAACAAATGTATATCGTAGGAATTTTGATTCAAATGAACAAGTTCAAGGAAATACATCACACAAATATGTTACAATAATAGGACCATATTTACAAAGAAAGGGGATTACAAAGACAAAAACCTTGCCAAGATTAGTTACAGCATTTAACAAACCAAAACCTCCGTTTAGAACAACTAGAGCCAAATCTACAGGAAAGGGATTAATTTTGAAAACAAACAGATCAAATACAGACTATGTATACTGGAATAATGTTAACGAAATTGTTGATAGGCTACGTTTATTAATTTCATCAAGTGATGCGGGAAATAATGCTCATAGTAACGAGATTATCTCTATTATTGAAGAATTAAGAGAAGATAAAGTAATACTATAAATAACAGCTATCAAATATAATCATATTTATTGTTTAATGAAAGCTCAACATGACAGTTGATAAATTTGGACGCCATATTTCAAAACAAAATCAAGAGAGAATAAGTGACATTAATAATTTAAAAAGGAGATTAGGTGAAAATGAAACAAATAATGAAATCTTTGCTAAAAAGCTTAAGGTTTTTGATGAAAATTTTTTAAAGTATGAGAACCAGATTAAAGGATGCTATACCTCAATTGAAAACGTTAATAAACAGTTGCTAACGCTAAATCAAATAAGTAAAGATTTGCAATTTTTAAATGAACATGTTAAAAAGGAAGACAAAAAATTAAGTGATGATATCAACAAAATTAATAAAATAATGGAAACAAATATAAGAGAAGTAATAATTGAAAAACACAAGGAAAAAATTAAACAATTAAGAACTTTTATAAAAAGGTTAGATGATGAAAAAAAAAGAAATCAAAATAGCATTCTTAACAGTAGAACAATTGACCAACTCACTTTGGAAGAAAATCAACAATATATCCTTGGAAAATATAATGTCCAGTGTAATTAAGAAATTAGAACAAGAATTAAATAAAACAGAGGAGGAATTAAAAAATAGTGATAGTAGATCAACTACTTTCTTAACTGGAGAGATAAAAAAATCCTTTAATGCGTTAGAAAAGGAGATTACTAAAATTAGTAAAATTTTAAATGAAAAAAGTTATACAATACAAATTGATAAATTGAATGAATGGGAAAAAACATATAAAAGTTATATTTCGAATTATTACAAAACATAGAAAGTGAACTTCCTTAAAATTGAATAAACAAGTTTGTTGTCATGACAACCGTTAAACAGCAAGTCGTTAATGAATTACATAAACCTGCTAGAAAAAACTACAAACGCAGAAGGGTGGTAGTGAAAGGGTTAAATGATCTTTTTCAAGCTGATTTGGTTGAAATGTTACCCTATGCCAAATTTAATAAGGGATTTAAATATATCTTGATTACCATAAATGTATTTTCTAAGTATGTTTGGGCCGAAACCGTAAAATCTAAATCTGGAAAAAGACGTAACAGCGGCAATGAAAAAAATATTAATCAGTGCAAAAACTCCACCAAAAAACTTGCAAACGGATAGAGGAAGAGAGTTTTTCAATGTAAATTTTCAAAATTTGATGCAACAATTTCGAATTAACCATTATAGCACATTTTCCAATTTGAAAGCGAGTATAGTAGAAAGAGTGAACAGGACGTAATATGTGGAAAATATTTAGCATTCAAGGAAATTACAAATGGTTTAATATATTAGCGGATATTGTAAAAGGTATAACATACCAAATTGGTCAACAAGTAAATAAAACAAATGAAAATAGAATCTTGAAATCTGCATTTACTCATTAAACGTTAGATATAAAATCTCCAAAGTTTAAAGTGGGTGATCACGTACGAATAAGCAAGATTCAAAAGGTTACACACCAAATTGGTCAAATGAGATATTCCACATTAAAGAAGTTAAGATGACAAACCCTTGGACATATTTAATTCAAGACGAAGATAATCAGGACATTCTGGGTGGTTTTTATGAGCAAGAATTACTAAAAGTAAAGCATACCGATGTGTATCTTATTGAGAAGATTTTGAGAAGGAAAGGAAACAAAGTTTATGTGAAATGGTTAGGACTTGATAAAAAATATAATACATGGATTGATAAAAAAAATATTGTTTAATTAAATTGAAATTAAATTTTAGTTAAATTTGTTTTATTTCTGTTCCTCACTTTATGCTTTAGCTGATACAAATTACAAAGTCTTAATGTGCTAATTAATTTCAAAATTCACATTTACTAAACTAAAATTTTATTAAGTAAAACATCAAATACAATTTTTATTAAAACGTGTCAAATATATTTTATTTCTATGTTCCTCAGATAATATCGAATCTAGAATAAGTTTACAATCATTTATTCTTTTTTCAAAACGGAGTCTATCTAAGTACCACATCTGAAAGTTACTCCTACGGGCTTGTCTGTAAGCAAAGCTCCACTTCACTAACACATGCACCTTATTGTTCTCTTCCAGAAAAGATATTGTTTTCTTCGTAATATTTTCTTTTTGATCCATTTTCATTGTTTTCTTCGTAATATTTTCGTTTTGTTCCATTTTGCTTCAATTTGTTTTCCATTTGTTCAGGATATAAAGCAAGTAATTCCATCATAGTTGAAACATTTTCACTGTTAGGATTTTCTGTTGGACTTATTATATTATAAACATGCGTACACAAGTCGCCACAATCAGATGAAATATTATTTTGAAATATTTTGAAATATGTATTGAATTCTTGCCTTTTAAGTATAGATAATCTATAATCAATAATTTCCTTTAATCGCCACAAATTGTCCAAAGACTCTTGTCCTAAGTATATGAAGTGTGGGCCTTTTGTAATTTGTAGAACAGGGGTATCATTTATTTTCTGAACCTGCAGATGAATGTTGTTTATATTCACACTGGTTTGATCAACTTGAGGAAAGTAGAAATTGTTTACAATAATTCCTTGATGAACACAAATGTCTTTCCAATTTTCTTCGGTTAGTGCGATTGAAAATCCAGTTTTTCCACCAATTACAATTTTTGGAGAAAAATCATTTAAACTAATGCCAACAAGAACAAATTTTGACAAAGAATTATTTAAAAAATAAATTTTTGAATTAAGAAGCGTTTCCAAAGGTTTATGAACCACGGCGTTGTTCATAATGACTAAACGAGACTGAAACATATTGTGTTATTCTTGTACTTAAATATTCTCATCCCCACTTTCTTTAAAGTTTTGATTAAAATGGATTAATGAAAAAATAGATTTCCAGTTTGAAATTTGTAATAAAGATAAATAATTAAAATGGTAATGTATAAAAATAATGCAAAGTTTAATGTAACACTAATGATGGAAAAGTAATAATTTTTGAATCCGTCATAATAATTGGTACAGTTGGGGGTTAAAATTTGTAACTGATTATTTTTAAACTCTAACCTTTCTATCCAATTTGTATCAAAAATAGATCGATTTGGATAATGATACAAAATTTTAAAAAATTTACTTGCATTTTCATTTCCATTTATTCGTTCCATCCAACTAATTGTACTATTGTTAATTAATCCAATTTTCATAAATTTACAATATTTACTTAGAGTGACGTCTGTTTTATTAGAAAAACATATTTCACACTGTGTTACGCCAGGGGGATGATGAACATAAAAAACATTTTGGAAAATAAAATAAAGAAGAATAAATTGAGATCTACTGATAGTCATTAAAACAAATTAATAATTATATTCCAAATTTATTAACATTAAGCAGATACTTTCACCACGAAAGCAAAAGCAGTTGTAAAAAAATAACAATAAAATACTTAATTTAAATATATGTAAAAGTTCATAAATAAGGATATTAATAATACTATATAAAATGTGTAGCTTGAAGACTTATTTTGAATGGTTACAATTATTCGATTCCTATTTTTCCATAAACAGTTATTTAAATCACAATTCCTAGCAAATTTCTTATGCTCCACAATAGGATCATCATAACTTAACCAATCAAAAATTTCAATACCACAATAAAAACATTTACAAATATCATTGATTGAAGTATAGTAAAAGCCAGCTCCAGCTAACACTTCTGGTCTCAATTTTCCTTTCCATTTTTTAAAAGTGGAAAGTCGTTTTTCATATGTTTTAAAATAACTGTTATCAATTTCTTTGTCAAAAGTTTCTATGCACATTTTGTGAAAGACTTATGAAGACTAACTTTGGTTTCAAAAACAACAAATTTAAATACCTTATAATATCTACATAAATATATCTAAATCTTCATGTTCTGCATTCCATTGATACAAAGCAATATCTTGGTGTCCCCAAGCTAATGTATTAAAACTATAGGGAATTTTATACCGCTTATCATCTTCGGAACTCAAAGCCAATTTATTAATTAACTCTGTAAAAATTGTATGTTGTCTAGATCGAAAAACATACATTGAACAAAAGGTTTTAGAATGATTTTCAACAACATCTTTATAATGAATAAAATCCAACTGCTTTTTAATTGCACTTTTTTTAACACCTTTTGCTTTTTTTGTTAAACTGTTTTCCGTTTTAATACAATATGCTTTTGCTCCAGTACCAAAGAAAGCAGTAATGGGTTCACCAGCATATTCATCTTTGAATTTTCCTATAACTGACTTTGTAATAGGCATTTCATGAATATTATTAAATTCATAATTAGATGTGTCAAATTTGTGAATATTTTTTATCATGTCAGAATAAATATTTGGAGTTGTGACTTCTAAAATGAACGAATCGGTATCGGTGTATAAAAGTGAAATATTTTCCTGATAAAGAGGTTTTAAAAAATTATAAAAGAAATCATACATGACAGTTTTAGATATATCTAATATTGAGAAGCCTACATATATTGGTTTATTGTAAGTAACTTGAATCTTTTGCATTTGAATAGCTACCAAGTTTTCAGAAAATATTGTTAAGTCCTTGAAATATGGTTTTGCAATTAAATTCTCAGCACCATCTTTTCTTCTATTTTTTTCCCACTCTGTAACAAGTCTTACGTCAATTCTCCTATCAACATTTTCCATAGTCTTGCCATAAATACTATTATTTGCCAACTTGTAAGTATTACGATCAAATTCATTCTTTGAATCATTTCTTAATCTTGAATTCAAGTCTATATATTTTTTCAACCAATCAGATTGAGAAAACTGTAAAACTCTATGAACTTTAGTTAACTTGAGTCCATGTTCCAAACATTGTTTTAATAATTGATAGTGAATAACATATTTTGATTTATCATTTAAATTGGGTATTAATTTTATGCATTTAGAATTTGGCGGTTTAAAGTTTTCTGGACAAAACGGAAAATCGTTATGATAGGAATGTAGACTTGTAGGATATTCTAAATCAACTTCTAAAACATATCCCTTATTAGATTTTTTAGAAATATTCATAATATTTAAATCATTGATTTCTTTATCTGTTAACCAAACAAAATCTCCCGTTGGAATGTGCTGTGACATTGCATAACCATACAAATTTGTTGCATCATAATAAATTATGTATTTAGTTGGCTTTAAAGGATCAAAATTTAAAAGAAATGGGTTATTAGCTTCAGATTTTCTACAAATGCAAGAGCTCACACCACCGCGAACGCTTTTTTTGAAAAAGTGTATCATATCTGGATCAGTTAACAATTCTAACTCTATTCCAGTATAACGCAAACACGCCTCCCAGGATAAACCTGGAAAAGTGTAAAAATGAGCTGGATCGAGCTTATATGTGGATAAACAAGTGCTTCTAAAATTTTCAAAAATATCTGCCAAAAGTAAAGTATCAGAGAGTAAGTAAACGTCGGAGTATTGACCAAGAGATTCACATTTAAACAATTGCCAAACCTTTACAGCTCTTTGGTATTCTGCATCACTGATGTGCTCATCCGTTAAAGTATTATAAAATTGGTCTTTCTGAGGTAAAGTTGTTTCTTCTAATTTTAAATAATCATCAATATAACTGTAAGGAAATACACCTTTTTGCCGAATAAGTTTAAATCTTTCTTCATCATTGAAAATTTTTTTTATTTCCTTACATTGTTCATCTTTTAAGCTTTCAGAGAGTTTTGATAAAGAATGGGATAGAAATTGAAATGAATCAATAAACCTTAATGATATATTTTTTTTCTTAGCCTTTTGTGTCTTTTTATCAAAATAGTTATCCACATGAATAAGCTTTTCAAATGAAATATATTTTTCCTTGTTTTGTGCGATAACTGTTAGTTGTTCTTTGTTTAAGCATAATTTTTTAAGAAATAGATGAGAATCATAATTACGCAAATTATGCAATATAACTGGAATAAAGTTAGGTATTCTGTAATTTATGTTGCAGAGTGAATGAGCTGGACCTCTATAAAGACCGGTTATATGACAATGATCTGCAACCCTGTCATTTAAAAGAGGTTTATTACAAATATGACAAACTTTTTCATAGTTATGATAAATTTTGTCCAGTTCGTTCAAAGGGATCATTTTTTTAGGAGCCTTTAAATATTTATTGTATATGTTATACACATCTCTTTCTAAAGAATTTATAAATAATGTATCACAATTTTGACCTCTATATTTTTCAAATTTAGAATAATTATCGTCGAAGGAACATTTAATGTAATAGGCAAATGAATGTGGAATATGTTCATATTGTTTTGAGGTGTATGAAGTATTAGGATTTTTATCAACATTGTCATTATTTAAAGGCTTTAAAATGCATTCAAAATCTGCATACACCACGAAAGGAACTTTCATTTGTTTATGATAATTTACAAATTTCAAAATATTATCATATGAATAGTTTCCAAACTTATCTTTTATTAATTCTTTAGAAGGTAGGTTAATTCGTAAATGATCACAATCATAGCTATTGTGTTGTAATAAATTTTCTTCTGTAGGGAAATATTGTAAACAACCATCGCAAATATATTTTTTTCCGTGATGTTTAGAAATTTGTGCAGAAACTAGTTTTGATAAATCTTTAATATAGCAATAATGAAAAGTTTTTTCATCATCATCACTTATTAACAATAAATTGACATGTTGATTTTTTTTTATTCGATGAATAATAAAGTGGACCAATTACTTCATACCCCTTTTTAGGATTTATAATTTCTAATCCATATACATTAATAGAAATGTTATTTTTTTCTTCAAAAATCTTAATGTTCTTTAGCAACATTGGAAATTCTATACCTGACATATCCAAAACAGAAGAGTAGTGTGGGTAGGATGAAGTTTCAAAATCTAATCCGCGTGGTTGGTGAAGAGCAGACACAACTGCCCAGGCGAAGCAAAAGTTGTCATCATTCCTAATGTTGATCACAGCTTGACGTCTCTTGATCTCTTGAGGAAGTTCGATAAAAGATGAGGCTCTCAGCGGATTGTGCTTGTTAACATTAATTTCCAAATGAAGTAAATTCATCAAAGCCCATCCTGCAACGTAAAAATTAAAAAATTACTTTTTTTGTTGCTGTTGTAAAATCGAAAATAAATTCTTTACCTGAATCTCTTTCTGCAAATTCGTCAGCTTTCTGGTCAATAATGGTGCAGATTTGCTCTAACAGTTCTTTTTTCTGATATCCCTGGCAAATGACTTGGAACGGCGCATTAAAAGATTTGACATCATAGCTGTCGCTGCTGGGGTTAAAATAGAAACCGAACAGTTCCATATTTAGCTTGATACATTTATGTTTCTGCAGTTCTTGATCTATTAGATGTGCAATTTTGTATTCCAAATGTTGAAAATATTCTTTCACATTTATGAAGTTTTGATGTGAGGAAATCCTATAAGATATTATTCGTTCCCTGAATGCTGACTTGATAATTTCAACACCTTCCTCCAAGCCTATTTTGGAATTGTTCTTGTGCACACTAGATCGAAGATGTCCACCCCATAGACTTTGGTTTATATTTTTCTTGCATTCTTTACAATATTTTACAATATTTGTAGAATCTATATAAATTAAGAAAAAAATATTTTACAAAATATGACATGAAAAATAAAATGTTCTTACCTTTAACAAGCTTTGGTTTTTTCAAACAACTGTTGAGTTTTGTGGAATTTCCGTTAACATGTTTTTTAATATGTCGCAGTAAATTATCCTTTCTAGTAAAGACTTTATTACATGTTACACACTTATGCATTTCTGAAGTTTTCTGCATAATAATAATAATAAAATTAATATTGTGCAATTCTATTTAGTTATAGTCAAATTTTGAAAAAAGCAATTGCATTTTTGAAGTTCTTTGTATAATAATAAAATTAATATTGTGCATTTTTATTTAGTTATAGTCAAATTTTGAAAAAAGCAATAGAAATTAATTGACTTTATGAATCCATTTCTTCAAATGAGTCAACTAATTTGTCAAAGGCCTGTTTAACATAATTCACCGTACTTTCGTCTCCCTTTTTAATTGTGATCAAATTAGTTAAATTTTGAATAGCGAAACCCAGACACTTAAGGTTTGCTATTTGTTTTTTATTTTTTTTATTAATTTTAAATTTTTTTTTAATGATAAATGATGGTTTCGAAATTGAATTTTGTTCAACTGGTGAATTATTAGGAGAAATATCCGAAGTCAAATTTGCATCAATTTGTTTTTCTTGCGGATCAGAATTTACAATAGCAAATGGTGAATTAATAGAAGATATAGCCGAACTTAAATTTTGATCAATTTGTTTTTCTTGCGAATCAGAATTTACAATATCATATGGTGAATTAGTAGGACAAATAGCCAAACTTAAATTTTGATCAATTTGTTCTTCTTCCGAATCAGAATTTTCACTAAACAAAAAGGGAGAGCAAATTGGTCTCGGAGAATTAATTGGCGATTTTAATGTTAAATAATTTGGATTAGATTTTTGAAAACAAACAATATCCTCATCGCTAGAATTTTGAGTTTCGTCAATGTCATTCAGTTCTTCAAGAGTTTGTTTAGTTTTTGTTGTAATTAAGTGCGTTTTGTTGTCAATAATGTCATTAAGATCGTCAAGAGTTTGTTGTTGAGTAGCTGTAAATAAATATTTTTCGTTGTTGTGTTTGTTGGCATTATTCTGAACTTGGCTATTATAAATAATTTCATTCAAGTCCTGAATAGTTTGTTGTTGACTAGTTGTAAATACGTCTGTTTCATTGTTTTGTTGGTTTGCAAAATTCTGCATTTGAGTACATGTGTATAAGTCAAAGTCATTGTCAATTATTTTGCTAGTCGATGTCAAAAAATTGTCCATTATGAAAAAAAAATCGTAATAATAAATAAAAATGCCACAAATGTACATAAAAATGTCACCAATATATATAAGAATTAAATCTTGCCAAATAAAAATGTTAGAAATAAAAATAAAAATTTACCAAATAGACACAATGTAAACACCAGAAAACTCGCGAGCTCTGCACAGTGTGAATGCAGAAATCAATTGCATTCGTCTCTTCGCTGAGGCGATTTTATATGCAAAAGTTAATCACATGTGTCCTACTTAAAGTTGAACGACAATCTCTAAAAACCACTTTCCCAAGCCGATCAACAACCTTACCCCCCCCCCCCCCCCCTCCCCCCCCCCCGGACCCCTGAATTTCCGAGACTAAAATCCCGGTTCCCCAATTTCGGGCTACCCTCTTCAGGTTAAGTTAAGTTAGGTTAGGTTATGTTAGGTTAGGTTAGGTTAGGTTAGGTTAGGTTAGGTTAGATTAAAAAAGAAGAAAAGAAAAAAGAGAAGGAAAGAAAAAGAAGAAGGAAGGAAAAAGGAGAAGGAAGGAAAAAGGAGAAGGAAGGAAAACGGAGAAACATATAAAAAAGAGAAAGAAGGAAGGGAGAGAAAGAAGATAACGTGAGGGTGAGGGGGGTTTAAGGGGGCGAAGCCCCCCGTGGCGCCCCCCCCCCCCCCCCCCCCCCCGAGGAAACTGACAGGGAAAGGGACAGCAAAAAAAAAAAAAAAAAAACTTAAGTATTGCAGGTAGTAAAAGTGGTGGTTGATGGGATATATACTTAAGAACATCCACTCGACGATCATACAGTATCATTCGCTGTAATATCAGTTGTCGATATTATTTTATAAGCTATAACCAAAATTGTTTTTTATCAAATATATCTATCTAAATCTAAAGCTCCTAACGATGGCAGAAAATATGATTGGAAACGCCGACCAAATTGAAGAAAATAATGTGGAGAACGCCGCTCAAATTGAGGAAAGAAAAGAAATTTTTATTAACTTGGAAGGCGATTCCATCACTTATAAACATTCATTTTTGGACAAATCATCTAGGCTTGTTAGAAGATCATTCTTATGTAACATAGACATTAATTATATTGAGGAGGAAGAAGAAGAGATGGAGGAAGATGATCAGGAAATTGACGAAGGAGTGGATATGGATGGACAATTACTAAATTTAGGAACCGAGGCTGACGTAAAAGTAAGCAAGTTTAGGGCTAGTGAATTATTTAATAATTTTGAAGAAAAAGATGTATGTGTTATACAAAGCTACTCTAAAATTGAAAGTCGAAGACTAGGAATATTTGCTATTTGCCTTCCTTGTAGTGCAATTCACATGAGATATTTACGGAGAGGGGAGTCCGATCATGTGAGCTGCCACTACAAAAGAGCCTATGTTGTTAGTGCTTCTGATTTACATTGTGCTATTTGTAGGATACATCTTTTTCTACTAATTCCTGAACATGCTTGCTTTTACTGCAACAAAAATGAAAAAAAAGAGATAGAAAATTATATTGTTAAATATTAATAATAAACATAGTTTGTAAAGGTGATGGGTAGATTATTTCAACAATATTAATTTTAAATATAGGTTATAAACGTAATGGGTAGATTATATCAAAAATATTAATTTTAAACATAAATTGTAAAGATAATAAGTAGAATACGTCAACAATATTAATTTTAAAAAATGTCAACTGTTACTATAAGCGGTTATATATTTTCATTGCTATATGCAAAATACTTCTTTTTATTCTAACATCTGACACTGTATTTGTAAATGAAATAGCTAATCATATGTAAAAAAAAAAGTGTCGATTATGTCAACTGCCACTAGAAGCACTCATATATTAGCATAACATTTTGTTAACGCTTGTTTCTGTATTCAATTGAGTTTTCTCTTACTTGATGCAAATTATATTAATATTATTAGTATAATTAAAAAGTAGTAGATTAGGCTATGCCGGTCCGACAATCAAAACCGTCATTTTTACATGTAAATTCCCATAAGAAAATTTAAGCTTCCATTTGCAAAAGTGGTGCCATTTTAGGGCGTGGCACTTTTTGTGTAAACCCATAACAATTGTTTTGTTATGTAATGTGAAAATTAGTATGTATTAAAAAACTTGTTAGATCATTGTTGTCGTTTCAATATAGGAAAAGGAAAAAATGTGTGTCAATTATTATATATATTTACATTTACTTTTTTTTACAAAATTATTTGTACCAGAGTTTTCACAAACACAAATTATAAAAAATATTATCCTCTTTTTAAAATTACAACAAAATGATGTCTAATTACATCTTTGAAGATTTGTACCAAATAGTAATATCTAGTGCGACATACAGGACAATTGTTTACCATTATAGAACAACCATTTTCATCATTCCATCTTAAAATACATTTTAAACAAAAAATGTGGGAACATGTATTTGGTCTACATGAATCATAATATTCGATTATTTCAAAACAAATAGCACAAAACACTTTTTTCTCTTCACTCTCAGTTTTATTCAAATTTTTTAAAACAATCCCATTATTTTCTACTCGAACTAATGGTATATTTTCTTCTTGAACTCCTGGTATAATTTCTTCGAGGCTAATTGTCTGAAGCGGAATGGATCGATTTCTTTCTCCAACTGATTCACTCATTTTATTTTAATATTATTATTAATAGATTTATTCAACAGATTTTTTTCTTTTAACAGTCACTCGTACCTTAACATACTAAAATGATCATGATGCACCTATTTATAAGACTTAAGAATGCAAAATCAAATGTGGGAGAACAAAGAGAAAAAATTAAAAAATATGATGCGAATGAGAATAAAAGGGGAGGAAGTTAAGAATGAGGGACATGAGAGAGAGGAAGAGGAGGAGGAGGAGGCGCTCCCCTATTATAACTACTCAGGCTAATTTTTAAAAACCGTTAACTTTTAACTATTCAACAAATATATTCTAAGATTAAAGAATAAAATATACGAGAATGACATATTTTGGACCAATATCTATTAAAATTATAAATATTTTAAGAAGAAATAAAAATACTAAAGTTAATTTTCGACCGTCACAAAAATCTTCTAATTTGGTTTTCAGCGTTAAAACAAACATAAATAAGTATAAAAATTCTGCAGTTTATATCAGTGGCGGCTCGCCAGGGGACGCGGATGAAGCGCCGCTTTACCTACATTTTCCAATCAATTTGCTTAAAACATTAAGCATTTTATAATCTTCGTTTTTAATATAAAAATATAGTATGTTTTACATAAATTCACATTATTTACTTAATTATACCATTATTTTCTATCAAAACTAGGGCCTTATATACTCAAAAAGTAATAATGACTTAAAAACGTAGCGCGCTGAACACCTTTTCATAAGAGCGACCCATTGAAAATTTACAATCAGCAGTAAAAAATTCCGCTTCAGACTCTCCACGCAAGCCGGCTTTCGCGCTTAGATTTGTTCACGGCGGTTGCTATGGCAACGCAATGGTAAATATCCACAAGCCAAATAGAGATTGGCAGCGGCATAAAGTGCTGCTGCAGGCTACAGGCGCTTATTCGCTTGTTATAGAATTAATGTGAATTAGTGCGTTCGTTGCGTATTCGTAATATTTGTGGTACCGTAAAAGTTAGACGAAATGTTTCCGTTGTAAAATCCGGTCTGCGTTCTATTAGAAACACCATTTTCCCGGTGGAAAACCGAGAATAAAAGAGACTTTTTAAATACGGGGGTTGAAGGATCTAAGCCTGTCCTTGAAATAGAAAAACAAGGGAAGTTAAAAGACAGAGTTTTCTTTCGTAGGTTTCGAAATCAGTGGTATTCGGATTATACGTGGATGAGTGGAAGTATTTATTTACTATTAACTATTTTGTATGTCCTGTATAACTGTAGGTGTAAATTCGAGCGAATTAAGAGAGATTCAATAATTTTGGGAATGTGACGAGAGGTTGTAGTAGGCATGAAGCTTCTTTGGAACATATTCAGTGCGCTATATTAGGGAGAAATTTCGATGTAAGATTCAAAGAGCATAACGCCTTATCTTATAGATTAAAAAAACAGAACTCTCATTTCGCCAATCATTTCTTAGAAACTACACATAAAATCCCTGGCATAAAAAAGTTAGAGGTTGTACTGTGAAGAAAGAAGTTGGATTTTTTAGAAGCAACAGAAATTTATAAACACCATAAAGACAAATGTTAACCATTTAAATTCACAAACAGACTTTAGAAATACCACCCTATTAAAACTTTTTGACTATAAAAAATGTACAGTTAGTTTTCCCTAATTATACACAATATTTGTCCGTATATATACCTAACTTGATTGTAAATAATTTAATTGGATTTAAAAATGTTCTAGTAGTACGAAACAGTAGTCACATCTAGGAAAAAATAAAATAAGTGAAAGTTAAAAAGTAAAATTTTCTGTATTCATTTAATTGTTAAAATTCATTGTCACAAAGTAACGGGCGACTCCATTAAATCTTTAAAATTGTTTTGTTATCAGTTTTTTTTATTAACACACTCCTAATTTTTCCACTTCAATTACCACGTGCAACGATGTTCACCATTTCAACTAGTTTATTCATAAAAATATAAATATAACAAGTGATTGCAATAATTTTACATGTCAAACTACAAAAGAGAACCAATGCAAGGAGAATAGCCCTTAATACAATAAATTAATTTTCTATAAATTTCTGTTTCCTATAGAGCAGACAGTTCGCAAACAGACAATAGACACGTGTACCTCTCCGAAGCACGTTAATCAGACACGCCAACAAAACTATCTCTCAAAGTATATTTGGCTTTTAATTTACGCAACCTGAAAGGTTGGTCAAGCCGGGACAATAACATTCTGTTTCGAAGTCACGTGAGGACTGTAAAGGGATTAAACTCAATAACCACAATTCTTACGTGGCCTCTCCGATTTTAACTAATTAAAACCATATTGATCTCAATATTTCAAATACTGAAATTGTAGGTTAAATTTATTAGAGTTATTAGTATAGAATTAATATCAAGATGGACTGAGGTTAAGAATTCTACAATTTTCGAACTAATAAACAATTTTTCTCATCTATCCAGTACAGGGTGTCCATCTATGAAATATCACATTTTAATAGGTTTTAAATCAAAATCGAGTAAAGATATTAAGATGCGGTTGTCACTGAATTTTATAGAATTGCTTCGAGTTTTTGCCTAGATACCCTGTATCTCTACACTCATTTAAAAGCCTGATCCTCCTATTTCTAAAAACATATAATTTATTATAATCTTTCAAAACAAACAACAGAAACAACAACAACAACGAATCTACATTAATTTTATTAGAAACGTTCATATATGTTTGTTTTTGACACACCACACCATACATTTAACTTAGGGGCATCTCTTTCAAATTCGTTGTAAGCTCTATGCTTTTGTCACCCAAAATTTTCAGGTGGAACGTTGTTTCACTTGACATTTTTTGACAAAAGTGTTAGATTATTATTAATTATTTACGCGATTCAAAAATGTTTACCCAAAGAGGAAAGGCAGTCCGTTTTGCTCTACACTAATACTAATTCAATTACAATAACAAGAAGAACAATTTTTGAAAGAAATCCGCCTACTCGAAAATCAATCCTAAGCTGGGTAAGAAAATTTTCAGAAACTGGGACAATGGAAAGGAAAACAACAAAACCGAGACTCTGAAAATAATCTTTTAAATGAAATTTTATGGGTCAAAAAAGTTTCAACAATAAACGATAATAAAATATCTGTTAGAAAAATCGCCCAAGTCTTAAACATGTCAAAGTGTAAGGTACGTAATCTTTTGAAAGTAATTAAGTCTAAAACGTATGAGATACAAACTTATCAAAAAATTGAAAATCATGCTATTGTTAGATCTGCTTAGAAATCAAGTTGTCAATAACAAAAAATTCTTTTTGAAGAGAATACTGAAACTGGAAACAATTATACAGATATGTTAGAATTTTTTTTGTACCCTCAACTGGAACAAGAAGGAATACTGCATGATGTATATTTTCAACAAGATGGTGCCCCACCCCACTTCTCTGTAATAACAAGGAATTCATTAACCTCAACTTTTGCAAAAAACTGGATAGTTCGAGCTGGCCCCATCGAATAGGCTCCCTGTTCTCTTGATTTAACAATAAAATATTAAGGAAAGGTATTATAGTCCTACTCCTGCAAATTTAAATGAACTCAAAAATAACGTAATTAACATTTTTATTACAATTACCGCAGAAATGCTCCAAAATGCGTTTGCCAATTTTGTTTTCGCCTACGTACATGTATTGAAGAAAATAAAGGTCATATTCGGCAGTTAATGTATTAGTTTATTAATTTAAATAATACGCTGTATCTAATAAAATTATTGTAGATTAGTTGTTGTTATTTCTGTTGTTTACAGCTCTGAAAGGTTATAACAAATTATACGTTTTTAGAAAAGGGGAGAATCAGGCTTCTAAATGAGTGTTAGAGATACAGGGTGCTTGATTTAAAATAAGCCCTTAACCTGCATTGGAAAAAACTTTCCTTTTTCTTTATTTTCAGAAAATTATTATCACTTGGTAACAACGTAAGCAAGAACATGAAGCAATTCTAAGAAATTCAGTGAAAACAGCATTTTAATATCTTTACTGGTTTTTGAGTTGTAACCTGTTAAAATGTAATACTGATGGACACCCTGTATTTAGGAAAAAGAAGTTAAAAATATTTACATTTTCCACAAAATGTTTTATACGATAAATTAATTAATTGTACTTTAACCATGAATTATCATATAAATAATAAAATGTAAGAGTATGAAAATTAAATTAGTAAATCAATTAAACATTTTTAAAGAAGTATACAATATAAACCTGCAGAAAAAATAAAGAGAACTTGCTTTGCGCATGCACCCGCTTAATTCATCTCCGCGTTGCCTCGGCAATCTCATGTTGAACATACATTTTCCACCCTTAGGAAAATAGTATAAAGTCAGTATTTTCGTACATCTACAAATAATTGTCAGTAAATCAAATAAATAAAAAATTATAAGTATCTAGATTTACAGTTATATGGATGGCATCCTTAAAACTATTCTGTAATTTCTCAAAAAATGTTTGAATTTTTTAGTAGGCAGATAATTCTTTTAATAAACAAGTAATATGTCTGTCCCTGTAGACTCTGAGTGCGTATATTAGTCGTGTGCGTGACCTGAGGTGTCTAATCCTACACACTTATTTTGGATCCTATTTTACTATTATCATAACCTTGACGGCTTTTTTTATTTAGCAAAGGTCCTCTAGTCCGATACATCCATTTACGGATATATATGCTTTACAATTATAATCAAAAGCAGTGTTATCGTGCGGGTCATACGATTTATCAACGACAAACTTTTTAAGTTTGTTTTTCTTTTATTATGTGTAATCATATCTTAAAGCGCATAAAATCCAGAAGATGAATTAAATAGACCTATGATATTTTCATATGAAAAAAGAGGATAAACATATAAATACCAGCAGTTGCAAAAATCTTTGAGCGATGTTACTTCAAAGTCAGATTGACAAGTCAGTGACAAAATGAGTAACAGAAAATAATTTTCGGGTTTTTTATATCCACAAGCGAAAAAAATGTTATTAAATATAATAAAATATTACGAAAATGAAAATTCACCGGCCAATATCCAGGAGACAGTAGCAAAAGCTCTGGGAATCGGTATAAGGACTGTGCAGAAAATTGTGCATGAAAAAAAGCATAATTTAGTACCGAAGAAGATTAAGAAATGTACACAAAAAAAGCCAGAGACAGAAGACTTAAGTGACAGTGTAAAAATGGATGTTCGTAATGCAATTATACACATCAAAAACTAATCTAACCCTTCAAGTTTTGAAAGAAGCTTTAAAAAATCGAGGCATATTGGAAACTGCACTAAAATGGTTGTCAGAATTAATAAAAATGTTGGGTTTTCGATATAAAAAGGACTGTAATCGAAGATTATTATGCGAGTTGCCACATATAGCAAGTCAGCGTATCCAGTTTTTAAAGAAATACGCGGAAAATGTTAATTCAAAATTTAGAAAAGTGGTATTTTTAGACGAGACTTGGATATTTTCTAATAGAAGTGGTTCGAAATCTTGGCAGGACGAGTCTGTAAAAAGTGTCAAGAGAAAAAATGGACGTGGGACGAGAAAAAAGTTCATCATTTTGCATGCAGGTTCTTCAACAGGATTTCTCCAAGGTGAAAGTTTACTGTTTTCTCCAACATCCAAAAGTATGGAATACCATGATAATATGAACTGTTTGAAAAGTGGTTAAAAGAACAACTGATTCCAAATTTAGATGCTCTATCTTTAATCATTCTGGACAATGCATCTTATCATTCAAGAATCTTAAATAAACAACCTACTTCATCCTGGAAGAAAAGTGATATTTATGACAAGCTAATAAAACAAAATCCTTTACCCAATATGCTGAAATTAGAACTTCTTTTAATGGCAAAATCTATTAAAAAAACCAACAATATATGCCGTAGATGAAATATTACGGGAAAATGGGCTGGGGCAAAATTATATTACGAAAAACACGTGACCGATGGTCTTACATCAGATGAAGTGCAAATTGTTTGGCAAGATTCATTAAATTATATTTCGCCGAAGTACTGGAAGAAATCTGTGGAACATACGGAGAAATTAATATGGGATTGGTGGAATCGAGAACGAGTTCTAGATGTCGAAATAGCACCAATGATCATTGCGCCGTTTGAGGACGACTCAGAAGATGAGGACTTTTTAAGTGATGATGATATTTTTTAGTCTATAATATTAAAAAGTTTATGAAGGATTATATTAGTCTTTGACGTGTATAAATCATAAATTGCATTGTGAATATCCATTTTTGCATTGTAACTTAAGTCTTTTGCCTTTGGATTTTTTCGTGTACATTTCTTAATCTTCTTCGGAAGTAAATTATGTTTCTTTTTTCATGCACAAGTTTCTGTACATTCTTTATACCGATTCTCAGAGCTTTTGCCACTGGCTCCTGGATATTAGCCAGTGAATTTTAATTTAAAAATGTTTTTATTAGATTTGAAACCATCTTTTTGCTTACTTTTTTAGTACATTTGTAATTTTGTAAGCAATAAATAAATAATTATAGAATACTTGCTCCAATTTTAAAGCGTGTTTAAAATAAGTAAATTTTTTTATTAATTATAAGAAATAATTTGATATATAAAAATCGGTAAAATCGTTTTACCAGAAACACAGGGCTAACGAAAAAAACAGGCTAGCTATATATATATATATATATATATATATATATATATATATATATATATATATATATATATATATATATATATATATATATATATATATATATATATATACACTACGCATCAAAATTAACGCACCACTATAAATTGCACAGCATTTCAATGTGGATTTTCTTGCGAACCGCTGAACAGATTTTGATGAATTTTTTTTAAATGTACATATGTTTATCGCTAAAAACGCCGCGATATGAGTTTTTATTAAAATTTTAGTTTTGAGAATATACAAGGGCAAACAATGAGAGTATTTTTTCTCGAGAATATTTGAAATACCCTGTGGATCGTTTCAACCGTAACAGCGGGTATACGCTTGGTGCAAATTATAGCCCCATGTTTTCTTAACAATTTGGTTTTTGTTTCATGTCAATATCTCTATTTTTAAATGAATTACAGAGTAAAAGATTAAAACGCACTAGTTTATTTTAACAATTAACAACTTAAAAATATCAATAATAACAATATTGTTGGCAAGGACAAAATTAGAAAAAAATTGAGAATATCAATATCGCGTGTTTCCGCCTCTATTCTGAATAACGGCTTCACATCGACGACTCATACTAGACACAAGGCGTCTAATCGACAAAATTTTGAATGTTGTCAAGAGAGGCTGGTAAGGGCTGATGGTTTCTAAGTTGTCTGTCTATGATGTCCCACAAATGTTGTTCAATAGGGTTGAGGTCTGGACTATTTGCAGGCTAGTCCAATACCCACCTCATGTAAATACTCTTGCACTATACGAGCGACGTGCATTGTCGTGCATTAACAAGAAATGTTGGCCTATGTAAGGAGCAGAAGGAACAATATGTTCGGATAAGATGTCAGTAATGTACCGTTCACTGTTCAATGGACCACCACGTAAAAAAATAAGTTCTGTTCGGGCAGTCAAATAAATTCCTCCCCAAACCATTACAGAACCTCCATTAAATAGCGTGGTTTGACGAATGTTACACTGTGAATAACGCTCATGCCTGCGTAGTACTCGTATGCGTCGGTCAGAGCTGTACAAACAAAACCTCGACTCGTCCGTGAACAAGACTCGCTCCCATTTCGGAATTCGGAATCTTAAATTCTATTCTGCAAGTCGTCTTCTTACAGTGGATATACTTATTTGGACGTTATGTGTAGCCTTAAGTTGTACCTGAAGATTTCGTTCTGTTACAGAACTTTCTCTCAAAGCACTTAACCGAGTGAAACGATCCTGGTTCACTGTTGTTCCTCGGTGCCTTCCTTGCCCATGGCGTCGGTTATGATCGTTAATTTGCTCAAAACGGAGGACAACGCGCGATATTGTTGAATGAGAAACTCCCAGCTATAGCATGGTAGCTTAATCCTTCCTCGGCTAATGTAATTGCTGCTACGCATTCGTCACAACACAAATTCCTTGTTTGACGCTCCATAGCCAAAATTTTAACACTTTTCAAAGATAAAATTGACACATAATAAACAAACATGACAGTTTGTCAAACTTGTTCATTTCATGGCCTACCTTATTTTAAGATGTTGAATTGTTAAAATAAACTAGTGCGCTTTAATCTTTTGCTCTGTATTTCATTTAAAAACAAAACCCAAATTGTAAAGAAAACATAGGGCTATAATTTGCATCAAGCGCATACCCGCTGTTAGTGCTGAAACGATCCACAGGGTGTTTCAAATATTCTGGAGAAAAATTATTCTCATTGTTGGCCCCTGTATATGCTCAAAACTATAATTTTAATAGAAACTCACATCGCGGCGTTTTTAGCGATAAACAAATCTACATTTAAATAAAAATTCATCAAAATCCGTTCAGCGGTTCGCAAGAAAATCCTCATTGAAATGCTGTGCAATTTATAGTGGTGCGTTAATTTTGATGCGTAGTGTATATGTAGGCTGTATTTTTTGCATGCATGGCCCTTAATTTTAGACTGAAATTTGAAGAAATCTGATAAGTAGTTTTTTAGCTATGCCGCGAACAGACAGACTGACGGACAGACATACCTACAGACAGACGGAATTTAGGAGACATGTTTTCCGGCATCTAGGGACCCTTATACATAAAGATAAAGATTTGAAAGAATCTTACTAGGGAATTAATAACTAATCGTCTTGGGTTTTTAACAAAAGTGTATATTATTTTTGCAAAATTTTTTCGTTATCACAATACTAAAAAAAAGTTTTTTTTTGGCACAGGAGTGGCATTTAAATAAATGACACTGTATAAGTGGTTAGATTTTTAGGTCACGCGGGGCTCATAATTTATGGTGATTGATAAAAAAAATCTCACTTTTATTAAGTGGATTCGAACCGCTTTCCGACTTTATTAAGGCGTTTGCCATTTTGTGTATTTTTGTTTTTGCCAACCAAAAATGTTTAACCAAATACATATTTAGCGAATTTTCTTATTTAGACCCTCGGCATTTAATACATAAAATAATATTAAGTGGCTATCTTAATAATATTGCGTAATATAATAAAAAAAAACTATTTTCTTTCTCCCTGAATATTTGTAAATAGTCCATCGAGATTTAATAGCTCGGTAAAAGAATCACACAACATTTTGGTATTCACTGTGTTTTCTGATTTGATTCATAATGTTGGTGACCTTTGGACCCGCACGATAAGACCGCATTCGACTATATCTGTAAAAATCTCATTTAAAAGTAAGGAAAACTAGACGTATTTTAGGACAGCTGCAAAAATATTTCTCTAAAATAAATTACGACATTAACAACCGTGTTCACTAAAGAGGTTTAAATTTAGACCACGTCTAACTTGACATTTATAGTTTTCACATGAAATTTTTAACAAAAATTAAAAAAAAATTTTAAGACTTTTCACAATATTGTTTCAAAATAAATTACATCGAATTTTGAAAACCATATTTAAAAAAATTAAGCAGTTTAAAAGTGAAGGAAAAAAACAGTTTTTTGTGCAAACTTCACCTCGTAATTGCGACCCCTGTATATTTTTCAAGACTCTTCCTAAACCGACCATTTTGTGTATCTTTTCGAGTACTTTCTGGAGCCTTCACCAGTTTTGGTTTGGTCACGCCTTTACTTTTTTATTTATCTGAAAAAATAAACAGTTTTTCTCAATCTCTTTAATGCGTAAATACACAAACATAAATCGAAGCGATAAAAAATATCACAGAAATATTTGCTTTAAACAAACCAAAACTCAGCCGTTACATCTATCACAACTGACATGTCAAATACCTTTGTAAATTTTATTAACATCCTATGCCAAGGCCACCTATCATTTCGCGTCGTCTGTAGATCGGTACCTATTAATTTTTGACCGTTATGTGCACTTTTTTCTTTAAATCGAATTTTCACACCCTTTCTGAGTAGTTTGAGCGAAATATTATCAAAGCCTTTTTTGTAGCCAAATAAAAACTCAATCCGCGGGACTGGAAATAATGTTGATTACTATTCGCGGTAAGCGGCAAAATGAGTGAGGAGTTTGAATTTAAATTATCAACTTTAAAAAATTGCAGTAATTTAACCGTTAAACTTATAAACTGGAAATTTGGTCTAAATCTACCTAAAAATATCTTGTTATATTAGTTTCCTTGCAATACAGGATAATGTTGAAAAATATACCCATTCTTGGAAACATTGGTGCAAACTTCATCTCGTTAGTGTACCCCCTGTATATATTCCAAGACACTTCCTAAATAGTCCATTTTCTGTAGCGTTTTGAGCAGTTTTTGGTGCCGAATTAGTTTTCTGACTAGATGCCTACTTAGAAAAAAAAATCGACTAAAAAAATTCATTTTCCTATAACTTTTTCGAAAAATTTCAGTTTTTCTTAAAAACTTCTGAGATGCATTCAGGTTTTTGTTCTCCTAGATATTTCCTATTAAAAACGTCTCTTGGAAAATTTCAATTTGACTCACCCACTTTGAGATATAAGCGTCCCAAAACACCCTTTTATCGAACGAAAAAATTCGTAAAATCTTGAATTGAAACCAAACCAAACACAATAGGAGTCTGTAAAACAGGAAGAACCATCATTCCAGAAAGTTTCGTCAGAAAAAAATTAAATTGTGACCTCAACCGTGTTACATCGAAGTTGATTTTTTTACGGTACTACATCTTCCGTATTAAAGGGAGCACAGAAAAATGTTTCATGCAGATCTCGAGATCCACGTCTCCTATAAAAACATATTTCAAATTCAATGTCATATCTCTAATAGTTTCCGAGATATGCCCGCCGAAAAGTCGAAAAACACAGTTTTTAGAAATGCACGCCCCCCAGGTTTTCGTCCCTAAGTGTGAGACCTATAGCAAAAAACGGCCGCAAAGTGGACGCTTGTTAACAAGAGAGTTCATTGAGGAAGTAATCTAGACATCCCAGACTTAAAGTTTAATTTTTACCCTCGTTATTAAAGTTCAATTCAGACTACCGATCGTAAAAAATAGCTACTCCATGAATTTGTCATGGAATTAAATTATATGACACTTGGATTTCGGTAAAAATAATTAGTATTTTATATACTTCATAATAGAATTGAAATCATTAATGGCAGTAATAATAATAAGATAAAATTACGAATGACTACAACATTAATGTCTGATTTAATTAAATTTGTTTTATTTTAGCGTAAAGGGATAGGAAAGGCAGTTTAATTAGTGAATATTGCCAGGGTTCGTGGGGAATATCTGTTTATATGACGAGCTTTCTAAATTCATTGTCACGTAAAGCCGATATTCGATCACATCAATCAAATTCGGCTTTGAACCGATTTCCATGAGAGTTGTGAAAACCTTTGATACATTTCTAATATTAACTTTACTCAAAACTATAGCAGTATAAGTGACTGGAGTAATTTGACATAAAAGGTAGTTGGTTTAAAAAGAACTTTAGGAAGATTTTAAAGTAGAATATTAAAAATATTGTGCTTTGTGACTGCTTTTTTTTAATGCCAATAGGACTACAAGAGCTTAAAGTTTTAAAAATGGGTATTAATATTGGCATTAAAGCAATCTAACAAAGCTTCTAGAACTTTATTTTAAATTCGTGTTAAGAATGATTTAAGACAGTTATAAATAGCGTAGTTCAAAATAATTTACTCTTTAGAATCATTATAAATCGAGTAGGTTTTAAGACTGTCTTAAGAATATTCAAAATATCTTTAAAGTGGTAAATAATTTTGTTTTTTAAAGTAACGATAAAACTTTTTTGTTATAAAAGGCGACAAAAATAAATCCAATGAATTGTATATCATCTCAAGTCAAGATTTTGGGAAAGCTAATTGATGTCCTGAATGAATCTTTGCCGAATAACAAAATAAAGATAAAATAAAATATATAAATACAGACAATAAGAAAAATAAAATTAAAAAGTCTGGACGTTAAAGAAGGCAAGAGAAAAATTGTTATAATATCGAGAATCGTCAACTGAATGTGGAAAATAAAAACATTTTTAGTTGGCCGTGTTAAAAATACTTTTTATTAAAGAAACGATTCAAAATTATAAAGTACAAATAACAGGACGTCATGCTAACTCCATCAATTTCTTTGATGTAGTTTTATCTATTGAGAGATCATGAAGACGGAGGCAATGGAAAACAATATATTTCACAATTAAATTAAGGTATGGACTATTAAGTATAATATAAGATAAAACGCCTTAAAATAATTAATAAATATTACAAATAATCAAATACTCAACATAGGTTTTCTTAAGGACCGTAGAATTTTTCTGCATGCTCCTTTAAATGTTATAGTGCAAGATATTGGTAATACAAAATATTGGCAGTAGGGTTAACTGTTTAAAAAGGCACACATAAATTTCTCCTGACATTTATTTAGATGAACTACCAACCTGTAAAAGCTCGAAATGTAGTTGCAAGATACCTCATAAAATTACAAATGTTTTAAGAAGAAATAAAAATACCAAAGTTACTTTTCGACCCTCACAAAAACCCCCTAATTTTATTTTTAACCTAACAAAAATAAAAAGTCTTAAAAACTTCACATAAATTCCCTGACATAAACAAGTTAGATGTATTACATTATGAACAAAACGCAAACTAGATTATTTAGAAGCCATATAAATTAATAAACACTATAAAGACCCAAATGTTTACCTTTTAAATTCACAAACAGATGTTGGAAATACCACCTTTTTCCCATAACAAATGTCCCGTTAGTTTTTCCTAATCATAATCATAAGAATGTTTGTCTGTATATTTACCTAACTTGACTGTAAATATTTTCATTGCGTTTGAAACTGTACTAATAGTACCAAACAGCAGTCACGCCTAGGAAAAAATAAAATAAGTGACAGTTCACAAAGTAAAACTTATATATTCATTTATTGGTTAAAATGTACTGTTACAAAGTAACGGACCGCTCCATTAAATGTTTAAAATTATTATATCACTAGTTTTTAGTTTTGCACGGTTTCAGCTAGTTTATTCATAAACATATAAATATAATAAGTGACTGCAATAATTTTATATATCGCAAACTACAAAAGAAAACAAATTCAAGGAGAATAGCCTTTAATACAATAAATAAATTATCTATAAATTTCTGTTTCCTGTAGAACAGACAGTTCGCAAACAGACAATACACACGTGTTCCTCTCGGAAGCACGTAAATCAAACACGCCAACAAAACTATTTTTTAAAGCATATTTGGCTTTTAATTTACGCAACCTGAATGGTTGGCCAAGCCGGGACAATCAAATTCTGTTTCAAAGTCACGTGACAACTGTAAAGAGATTAAACTCAATAACAGCAGCTGTTGCGTGGACCCTCCGATTTTAATTATTTAAAACCTTATTGATCACACTATTTCGAACACTGAAATTAAAAATTAAATTTTAGAGTAATAACTATAGAATTTTTATCAAGATGGATTAAGGTTAAGAATTCTTCCATTTTTACTTCTCTAGTAAAAGAGAAGTATTGTAAAATAAAAAAATCACTCTCCGAAATTTTTTCAGATCTTCACGTTTTAGGGACGAAAAACATGTTTTCTCAATTTCGTCTGTCTGTCTGTCTGCCTGTTCACGGCGTAGCTAAAAAACTATTTATCGGATTGACTTCAAGTTTTGTTCAAAAATTAAGGGTCATATGGGCATGACCTGGTACATTTTGGTAAATATCCAATATTGCGATGTAACGTGATAATTTCGGACTTATAGCATGCTAATAATAATATTAAACTATTTAAATAATTATATAATAAACAAATTTTTAGATAATAATACTACTAAATATTAATCATTTTTGAATTTACAATTTTGCTTTCCTATCACGTTTGTCTTTTAAAACTACGAAAACTTCTTTTAATGCACTATGGATTTAATATGTTAATGATTATTCTTGTGCGATTCTGCCGTTTCGATTTTTAGAGAACAGAATTTTGGATTCAGTTAGTGCGAACTGAAATAAAACAAGTATATTAGAATTACACTGTATAGGTCCGCGCAACTGATCGATGTGTCACGACATCTCCAGGTCTCGTTTATCAATAGCCTGGCTTACGGTTCGATTATCGATTTTTCTGTCGTTAATTTTGGAAAGGTACCGCGGTGGAAGTGGACGGTCGGGGCAGTTTCCTCGGTCTCCTGCACACATCGCAGTATTCTATCAGGCGCATTTGGTCGTATCGTAGGTTCCTACAAAAGAGGGCGCTACATTGTCAATTTTGGGAAAGAATTATTCAGATGAGTCGGATGCATTATGGCAGTTCTAGATTTTGTTATTATTTTCGAGGGCTTACAATGGTGTAATTTGGGGTTCTTTTGGAATGCCCAAGTATAGTTTTGTGAGTGATTTTTTATGATAAGTTTTCCGGTAATATTGCCCTCCGTGATGCCGACGTATTTCTAGTCATTTCTAGTTTTATCGACCGGTTCCTGTGGTTACAACAGCAATCTGTGACCGTAGTTGCCGGATCATGAATAAGTTTCCGATCCCGTGACTGCAGAATTTTTATATCGGATGTGACATTTTACCTGACTGTGGCTCTGAAACAATGAATTTTATATATTGTTTCTATTTCTCGGATTTGACCTTTGGATATTTAATTGACGGATATTTGCTGTGCCTTTGGTGTTAAGTATGACTGGTTGCTTATTGATAAAGAATTGAAGTCTTAACTAGGATTTTATGAGTGGAATCGTGGCAACATGGCGAGACATTTTGGACCTGTTGCTCCAAAAATTTGTTCCTGCTTGGTGAGTCTCAAGTCAGCAGTGTGGTGCGCGGTCCATTTTCTGATGCCTTCATCATAATTTTCAAGTAGAGCCTGGCTTGATCGTATTTACGAGATTTATTGATGAGCATCTTTTGCGAAATAGTTCCTGTTTGGATTTGAAAGTTCTAAAGTTGTTATTCGGGCACTTTGGGGTTTTTTTTGGACAGAGGAAGTTCGCACCCACGAGGGAGAATTGTGAAAATGGCCGCCACACTCTAAAATCCTCGTTCCACCATCTTTAGAGGATATCCTCCTGCTGACTTGCCATATTGGCACCTGGAATAGCAGATTCCGAGTCAAGACTTCGTAAGAAGCCCACTGCACTTGTCCAGACCATCGACAACCACTCGTTGATTCCGTTTTTAGCATTAGGCAACTGCTAGACCCAGACTCCATTTTGGTTAGAAAACCCTCAGAAGGAGGTAATATTATTTTATTTGCATATTTTATTTAATTTTTGTTTACATTTTGGGCTATATTTGGATATGGTTTAATGTTTGCTAAGGGATGTTTTCTCTTTAGGGTTTTTTTTTTTTGGTTTGGATATTATTCCAAGGGATTTCCGTCACGACGACGATCAAGTCCTGGAATTTGGATTTTTCTTTGGATCAGTTATTGGGATTGCCAACTTGCCTGACCAGGCAAGAGACTCACTTTCAGCATCGGAGCTGGTGCTGCTCCCACCTGTATACGCCTGAGTCCAGGTGACATTTCTTCGCCTGAAGGTCTGAACAGCTAACGGCCACAGCTATTGGAGGACGTCCAGATAAGTAACCGTAGCAAATAATTAAAATTTCAACTATTATATCTTTTGCAAGCTAAATTCCTCGATACAGTCAATTAGCCAATTTATTAATTTGTTCTTCATATTTACAAATTCAAATTTAAATTAATTTTTCTCACTAAAAATCAAAATCTATTTACTAATTTTAAACTAAACTTTTTACCTTATTATTGAGCTGACTGGCTTATCGAGTGGCCTTTAATAACTTGTTTTGATTCTATTTATAATTTTTGATGTATTTCACTGACTTGTATTTGATTTTGCACTCACGATTTATGGCGTCATAATATCGACCGTGGTACTATATTTTTATATATTCCTGCATACTGTTGACCATTGTCATATTTATATTTTTTTTATTATTCATTTTCTTGTGTACAATATCGATTTCTCTTAAGCTGCAGGTAATTTTAATAATTAAGATTAGAAGCTTAGTACATATTAAGCTGTATCGCTGTTGGCCCGCGTTTGGACCATACCTACATATACTATTATTGTACTTGAAATAACTTTTGAAAAAAAAACAAAAAGAACAACTTATTTGATATTAGTATATGATTTCAAACAAAATTTTGCGTTTTACTGCTGCTACCTACCTACAAGTGAGACCCTCATATCTTAATTAATTATTTGGTATTCTGTGAAGGTAAGCTCATTGGTATAAGATAATATTTTGGTTTTTCGTTGCTTGGAATCGCTAGAGTTGTGCAACACTGGGCGATAATTCGTAATTATTATCGGCCTAGTACTTCATTAATTTATTTGATAAAGTAGAGTAATAATTAATTACGTGGCGCAAAATATTTAGATCTTAACCCAGCCCTTCTCCACTGTTGCTGTCGGCCTCTACTATTATTCTCCCCAGCTTGTTCCAACTCTTAGGGTCTCCAACGCCTTGATGAATTCGAAATTCAGTATACTTTATTGATCATTAAATAAATATCCGGTAAGTGAAAATTTTTGTGCCATAGCGAAACAAAATGGCGGCCTAGTGAAATGTTTAAAAAATTATTATTAAAAAACTACTCATCCAATTTATCTCACATTTGGCAAAAACATTAACTATTATGTTGAGATTAAGTGGTAAAATTCTGTTACGAATCCAAGATGGCGGCATAATAAAATATTTAAGAATTCAGTCCGAAAAAACATTTCACTAGGCCGCTATCTCGTCCGGCAAACTAGATTTTTATAAAAATATGACCAGGTTATCCCAATATTATTTTTTATTAAAATTTGAAATAATTCTGTTGAGCATTTTTTTAAGCTATGCCGCGAACTGACAGACTGATAGACAGACAAATCGACAGACAGAATTGACAAACACATGGTCTGGCATCTAGGGACGCCAAAACGTAAATATATGCAAAACCTGTAAGGATCACTTTTTCACGATTACAAACATTTTATTTGGCCTCCATTTTGTTATACCATCTTGAATCAGTACCACAATTGTACTGGTTTATTGCTAAACCAGAATTGGTTACGACATACAATTTGAAATCAGTTCATTAAGTAGCTTTTCAAGCTGAAACATAATTTGATTAAGCAGTTTTTTAGTTTTTTTTTTAACATTTCACTAGGCCGCGATTTCGTTTTGCCATATTGGATTTTTTCCAAAATGTTACCAGCTCATCCCCCTATGACCATTAATTTTTGACCAAAATTTGAAGGCAAACGGGTAAGTAATTTTTTAGCCTTGCTTTGAACAGACGGACCGACAGAGATACAGACATACAGACAGACATACAGACAGACATACAGACAGACATACAGACAGATATACAGACAGACATACAGACAGACATACAGACAGACATACAAACAGACAGAAATACAGACAGACATACAGATAGACATACAGACAGACATACAGACAGACATACAGACAGACATACAGACAGACATACAGACAGACATACAGACAGACATACAGACAGACATACAGACAGGCATACAACAGACATACAGACAGACATACAGACAGACATACAGACAGACATAAAGACAGACATACAGACAGACATACAGACAGACATACAGACAGACATACAGACAGACATACAGACAGAGATACAGACAGACATACAGACAGACATACAGACAGACACACAGACAGACAGACAGACATACAGACAGACATACAGACAGACATAAAGACAGACATACAGACAGACATACAGACAGACATACAGACAGACATACAGACAGACATACAGACAGACATACAGGCAGACATACAGACAGACATATAGACAGACATATAAACAGACATACAGACAGACATAAAGATAGACATACAGACAGACATACAGACAGACATACATACAGACAGACATACAGAAAGATATACAGACAGACATACAGACAGACATACAGACAGACATACAGACAGACATACAGAAAGACATACAGTCAGACATACAGACAGACATACAGACAGACATACAGACAGACAGACATACAGACAGACATACAGACAGACATACAGACAGATATACAGACAGACATACAGAAAGACAGACAGACAGGCAGACATACAGACAGACATACAGATAGACATACAGACAGACCGACGGAATCGAGAAAAAATGTTTTATTTATTTATTTATTTTTTATTTATATAATATATATATTATATAATTTGATGCTTTAGTTAAATATTAAAAAAAAGGAGTTAATATACTTAAAAAACTAACAAAATCATACATTATAGAAATCTATAAAAAGGTAAAAAACTAAAAACTAAATTATGTAATAAATATATATAAATAAGCTAGATTACTGAATATTTTTTCGTAATATTCTTTTGAAAGATATTAATGGCATGGACAAAAAGTCTATGTTATGGTAAGCATTACAACTTTTCGCTATCCTACATAACGGGGAGTTGTGCGAACCGTTTGTCCTTCTAAAAGGAACGTGAAATAATTGCGTTTCTCTAAGGTTAGCCTGTGGAACATTTATACCTATCATTGACAAAAGATGGTGGTTACGGATGAGATTATTAATTACTTTATACAAAAATAATATGTCTGAAACAGTTCTTCTAGCAGATAAAGATGGTATAAGGAAATGTTGTCGAATCAGTGCATAATCGCCTGTTGGGTATCTGTAATTGGCCTTAAATGATATAAATTTGAGAAATCGGTTTTGTATATTTTCTATACGATCAGCATAGACATCATATCTTGGGTTCCATATCAAACTGCCAAAATTCAGTTTACTGACAACGAAAGAGTTATATATACAAACGATTGATTTCAAATTCGTGAATATGGAGCATTTTTACATAACGTATCCTAACATCCTGGAGGCTTGATTTACGATTGAGTCAATATGTCTATCAAAGGTGAGTTTTGAATCTATGATTTCTCCCAAGTCTCGCACATGGGTCACTTTCGGAAGAGTAATAGTGCCTATTTTATAGTCAAAGATATATTCGCTTTTATTCCTAGAAAAAGTGATAGTGGAACACTTGATTAAGTTAGGAAAAAGACTATTTTCGTTGCAAAATTCAGTCCCCCTATTCAGATCACATTGGATTTTTTTACAATCCCAGAATACTAAAACTTTTCTGAAAATTTTTAGGTCATCCGAATACAGAAGAAAATCACAATTAAGAAAGCACGACTTGATGTTATTTAAGTATATTATATAAAATAGAGATCCGAGGTGTGATCCCTGGGAAACACCTGAAGTTGGCCTAGATTGTTCGGAGAGGAAACCTTGAAGGGAAACATACTGTGACCTATCCTTGATATAGGATTCTATCCATTTCAGGAAGGTATCACCCACACCGATCTCAGCAAGACAACTCAGTAGGATATTATGACTTATCCTGTCGAATGCCTTGCTAAAATCGATGTAAATAGCATCCACCTGAGTCTGGCTATCTATATGTTCATGAGGGTATTTGGTAAATACGAACAGATTTGTTTCAAACGAGCGTCCTAGAAAAAAAGCCGCGTTGTTCTGAACTTATAATATTTTTAATTAGATGGAAGATATATTCATAGACCAGCTTTTCAAAAAGCTTTGCGAATATCGATAATTTGCATATTGGGCGGTAATTTCCTACGTTGTTTTTTTGACTGCCTTTGAATATAAGAACAAGCATTGCAGACTTCCATCCATTTGGAAACTCTTCAGTTTCTAGGGAATGATTATAGAGTAGTGTAAACGGCTCAGAAATTGTTAATGAGGTTTTCTTGGCAAAAAGTGGGGATATCTTGTTTGGGCCAGCATCTTTCTTGATATCAAGACCCAGAAGTCTACGTAGTACTTCTGACTTACGATACAGCTACCGTGTCATCCCACCGGATTTCGTTGGGTATTTTACTGACACTTTGTTTTTTTATGGATGCATAAATCCAAAATCTGTTGGGATTAGTGGTTAAATCATTTTCCACAGAACGAATATAATTACTAAAATCTAACTCAATGAGTATTTTTGATTGGGCTCTTAGTCTAGAAAAAAGATTATAATCATTTGGGTTTTTATATTTGCGCCATCTTTTATGCATTTCGCCTTTTTGTTTAATTGTTCTAGTTGTGTTAGACCTATAAAACGTCGGAAAATATTTGTTTTTGATGTAGGTTGGGACATATTTGTAAATAATATTATTGATTATAGAGTAAAATCTTTCCAATGAACAGCTGGGTGATTTATGCTCAAATTCGGTATGCCAGTTAATGCTCGAGATCTCCTGATTTATTAAGTAGTAGTTGGCTTTTTTAAAGTTGAAATAAGTGTTAAAGTTAAAAGGCAACGATTTGCATAAAGACACGTTGTATAAGAATTCAACACAAGGATGATGAACATCCTCCGTTAGAAGAGAACCCGAGCAATGACCGACTTCAAGAACTCTTTCTTTATTAGAAAATATTAAATTTAAAATTTTGTTAAGACAATTGAGAATAGTATTTAATTGCAGAGTAATACAGAGAGAAGAGTATTTTTGTTCAATGTGATAAGAATCTAAATACTTATTACTTACTGTTATCTAATTGCGCCCACTGAATTGTTGACAGGTTAAAGTCGCCACAAATTAATATAAATGTATTTGCATCAAATGTCAAACTAGCAAGTTTACAGGAGAAGTATGCATAAGGTGTGGTGTCATTAGGGGGCAAATACACAGAACAAACTAGTAATGATTTATTGTTTTCGAGTTTAATCGCCACCGATATGTCTTCAGGATCGCTCTGTTGATTCGGCATCAAAAATGCACCATATTTATTTTTCACAACTATAAATACTCCTCCGCCTTCTGATTTTTTACTACCCGTGCTTTCGCGGTGTCTACGAAAAATTGAATACTGATTTAAGTCCACAATTTCAGGGTCTAAAACTGAATTGTTCAACCATGATTCCGTAACACATACTATGTCCGGATGGTTTACAGATAAATTTTGTTTAAAAGTGCATAGTTTAGTTCTCAAACCTCGAACGTTTTGATCTATAACACTAAGAGACATGAACATAATAGAGAAAAAATTTTAATCTTACCCCGGATCGGTAGCCTACAGTTTAAGAAGATCTTCAGTATTCACAATATGAATAATCTTTGTTTTTTCAGCCTTACGAACCAACACATGACCATTTTGTATCCAGACAAACTTACAACTTTTTCTTGAGCTTTCTGACGTGCTTGCTTTAAAAGCATTTTGGTCTGAGGAGGTAGATGTTTATTAATAAAAAGTCTCTCAGACAGGCTAGGAATTTTAAAACCCTGTTGATTTCCAGGTATCTTTTTAGCTACCTTAGCAGCCATCAAAAATCCGTCTCTCTGATGTTTGGGTGCTAAATTTTATTATAATATTTGTAGGTTTGTTTTCAGATTGAGTAGGCACCCTGAACACTGTGTCAATTATTGACATTGACATTAAATTTAAGAAATTCCCTGATGTCAGTGACCACTGAAATGAGGTTTTCGTTGGGCTTTTCTTCAACGTCCTGGATTTCTACGTTGCAAGATCTCAAAGACTGTTCAAGATTAGTAACTTTCCTATCTATCTCGGTTATTTGGTTTTTTAGTTTAGAATTTTCTAACTTCAGCATGTCAGTTGCTACACAAAAAGAAATTGTTTTTTTCTCACGATAAACCACAATATTTCACTACATTAACTAGAGCGAAAAACGACGATGTGAATACTCTGACATCCGGTGTAAAATTTCGGCATCTAGGGACCTTAAAACGTGAAGACCTGAACAAATCTCGGAGATTAATTTTTTCACGATTACAATACTTACCTTTTACGACGGAAGTAAAAATGGTTACAAAACGCCTGAAAATATTTCTGTTTTGGTAGAATGACCCACACACGAGACCGCAAACTGCCGAAATTAAAATTCATCGTCACATAAAGCTGACATTCTGTGACATCAATCTAATTTAGCTTTGACCAGCTTGCCTTCCGCAAGTCATTAAAAGCTTCAAATGTAATTTTCATAGTGATTGCAGCGAATCATTAAAGTAACCAATATACGTGCAATGTGAACTGGAATTAAGTCACTATCGGCTAGCTTTGAGACACCGAAACGTAAAATGTTATACGATATCTTTTAAAATTCAACCGACAAGAGATTATGTGATGATTTGCTTTTGGATTCGAATTTTCTAGTGGACTTCAAATAAAAGCAATAATTGTTAAAAAATTAAAAATATAAAGCTTCTAAATTCATTTTATAAACCGTTTTTTATTTTTGTGTCTTCTTCAATCCGCTAAAAGCAGCTATATTTGATCCTACGTGTAAGCAACATCCAGCCTACCTAAAACCAAAATAATTTTTGTTAACCCAATAAATAAAGGCTTTTTTAAAATATGTAAAACATTAAAATCCCTGGATTAAAATTTAATGTAAAAAAATCTAAATAATTTGTTCCGTAATTATTAAATATATGTTTAAATATATTTAATAATTACTGAAGTAAAAAGTACCTTGAAACAGTGTAAAAATCTTGTGTCCGATAAACTAAAATTCAAACTAACACATAGTAACCCACAGTTATCTAAACTGTATTGCCTTCCCAAAATCCATAAACCTGGGAAGACCTATTGTTTCAGCCGTTGGATCACCAACGTACAATATTTCAAAATGGTTAGTAGAAGAATTCAGCAAATTAAATATCTCGTACGATAACTTTGAGGTTGCTAACTCGTTAGAATTCTTTGATAAAGTTAAAAATGTACACTTAAACGAGGGTGAAATTTTAATATCTTTTGATGTAAGCTCATTATTTGAAATCAATAATTGAAGAATTTGAAGAAAGAAATTATTGATGAATATTTGGTTCTCACAAAATTATGTATGAATCAAAATTTTTTTCAGTTCAACAATAAATATTATAAACAACTTGAGGGAACTGCGATGGGCAATTCCGTTCCGTTCCTTGCAAATTTGTTTATGGGTAGATTAGAAACCCAATTCAAAAAAGATCTCAAGTATTTCCCAAGGTTGTGGTATGGATACGTAGCCGATATATTTGTTATTTTTGATACCAAAACAGAAAATTTGGACACGTTCTTAGAACATTAAACAATAAATGTCCTTTCATTAATTTTACGTACGAAAAGAAGAACAATGAGCCATTACCTTTTCTCGACACTTAGTTATTAGAAATAACGATAAATTAGAATTTGATATTTATAGGAAATTTACTAATAATACTGATAGATATATAACATCCGACTCATTTCATTGCCGTCAACACAAAATGGTAGCACTTCATTTCTTAACTCACAGGTTAGTCAATTTTCCATTAAGTAAAGAACGTTTTGACAATGAAATAAATCGGAATAAAAATATAGCTAAAAGTAATGGATATAATGATAATTTTGTTCATAAATTAGTAAATAGACATAAGCATAAGAAAATGTTAAAAGGCGCCACTACTCTTCAAGCACCTGAGGCTTCCAATTTGTTCATAGTAATCCCATATGATCCCAGATATAGGAGATGCATAGAAAAAGTTTTTAAAAACGTAGGTTTTAGAGTAGCCTACAAAACGGAAAACAGTTTGAAAAATCTCGTTGGAAACCCTAAAGACAAAGTCGACTTGAAGGAGAGGAGTGGCATCTATGAAATTAGCTGTAATGACTGCGATCTAAAATATGTTGGGTAAACTAAATGCTCCATAAACATTCGTTTCAAGGAACACATGTTTATTAAAAATTTATCTAATAATAGATTATTAGATGCATTTGAGAGTATAGAAATAGTTAAATGTGGTAAGAAAGCAATAAATATTGACAGAGGGCCTATTCCCTATAGTCCCCTCTATTGTTTACTTGACAAAGATGCAGTCGCCTAAAAATATTCTCGGTTAGGATAAGTTACTTTAGTTTATATCATCTGCTGATGATGCTAACTTGGTTAGCGAAACGCGCGTCCAAAACGTAAGAATTTGTGGTGTAGTGTGGGTAGAACTCTTGTATTTTGATTTTTTCCTTTATGTTAAATGTGGCACTATAAATAAGTCGTACGTATTTAATTATTTTTCGCATCACCCTGGTTTTGAATATTGACACGGCATTAACCGCGTCGCGGCGGAAAGGTTATTTAACATTTTGTTATAAATTTAACTTCAATATTTGACTACGCAATTAAGCCATACAGTCCATAAATCTCTCCCATTTATAGCTAAGGGAACAATCTTCTGATTTTCCTACATTATTATTAATTCGTCCTAGAAATTAACTTACTAAAATAAAAACTAAATTTAATTTTAAAATTATTCATGAGAGTTATATTATTCCTTAAGTTACTTCTATAAGAGATCGTCGTAGTATTTTTGATCAAAATTTTAACGACCATATAAAAAAAATGGTTAAAAATGTATATTTTAAACTAAGAGTTTTATAAAATTTTTAAGATATTTTAAATAATAACACTAAACTAAAACTTGTTGTTTCTTTAATTCTAAGTAGCCTTGATTATGGTGATTCAATTTATCAAAAAAGTATTAGTTCTAATGATAAACATCAATTACAAATTTTACATAATAATTGTATCAGTTATGCAATAGGTCTTACAAAATATGATCATATATCTCCAATTTTTAATAGATTTATTTTAACTAAATTAGAATTTAAAGGCCTTTCAAACTTTCGCCGAGATAACAACATTTCGTTTTCCCTCATATAATGGACAGATGGGAACTTTTATTTTTAATTTAGAAACAGTCTAAAAAATCAAATAATTTAACTAAAAAAAAATCATTAATATCGGCTCACTTGAAAAAAATATAAAGAACTTTAAAATTCATCAAAATTTTAACATGCCCGTTTTTCCTGCCGGTCAGTGTATGCCAATTTGTAGCATTAAGTAAGTATTAATTTGTATTGCTACATAATTTAAAATGGGCGTAATTATCTCGTTTTCCCACCTGTATATTTGCGCTTGGTGTTTAGTTAACACTTCATAATGATTGAAGATAATCATCATAACGCGCTTATTTAAATGTCCCGGTTAGGAAACAGTTAAACGAATAACGTTTTCGCATAGCTTATCACTGAACTATATTAATCATTTCTGTTAAATGAATTAACACGAGCTAAATTGTACCAAAAACGATTTATCACTCTAATAATAGATTCCGAATTTAACTTTATACCATGATGCATTTAATGTAATTGCCTTGCTGAGGCAAGATCGAGAAGAATCGTGCGTTCATTACTGGCATAAGAGGAAGAAGAAAACTTGAGTCATTACGAAAGCTGGAGTCGTTTTCCGTAGCTCGCTTGCGACAAATAATATTCCTTCGAGTAAATTATATTGTAGGCAGCTCTCATTCGAAATCTGGATTGTCAGAATCAAAAGCTGCATATTGAGCAATTGCCATGGAAAGCTGTTGCCTGATTGTGATTTAACGGGCATGAAATTGCAAATTTGACTTGTTTTATCGCCATATAATTTCCCGGTTTTAAACACAGCGTTTCCTAGTTAATTGCAAAATGATTAAATAGATTGAATGTCATACTTTTCATTAGTTAATGAATGTCCTAGAGTTATTTACCTTGCTGCTTGTGTACATAAGCTTGTTGAAAATTATCTCACAACGAAAATTTTGTCATCTTTTGGAGGTAAAATATTTTCTGAGCCCTTGGTTTCATTTTAATGAATTTCCTATTAAATTATAGGAAAATTATTTGAGAGTAGTAGAGATTGTAGTTTTTTTAAAACGCTAATTCTGGTCATATACAGGATGCAAGGTGTTTGAACATTTTCTGATTTTTGTTTTTGCCGGAAATTTCAGAAACACTGTGGAGTAAACTAGTTTCTAATCTGACTTCTTAACATTTCGCTTTTTGCATCATCTTATACCATCGATTGTAATCGTGAAAAAGTCACCCTCCGAGATCCTTTCCGATTTTCACGTCTCAAGGAACCTAGATGTCGAAAAGTATGTTTTTCGTCTGTCTGTCTGCCTGTATCTGATCGCGGCATAGCTAAAAAACTATTTACCCGATTGACTTCAAGTTTTGGTCAAAAATTAAGGGTCATATGGGGATGACCTGATAACATTTTGGTAAAAATCCAATCCGGCGAAACGAAATGGTGACCTAGTAAAATTACTTATCCAATTTATTTCAAATTTTGCATAAACATCAAGTATTATGTGAGAGTCAACTGGTAATGGCGATACAAAATGGCTGCTTAATAAAATATGTTAAAATTCAGCCTGAAGAAACCGCTAAATGGATTGATTTCAAATTGTGTGTCATAATTAATTGTGGTAAAGGGATCCACTAATAAAACTTTGGCACTAATTCAAGCTGACCGACAAAATGGAGATCAAATAAAATGTTTGTAATCGTGAAAAAAATCACCCTTTCAGGTTTTACATATCTTCATGTTTTAGCGTTCCTAGACTATCAAAAAATAGATGATCTGGTGATAATTTGGTAAAAATTGATTTATTTTAAATTGTGATTTGTCTATTATCTTAAATAAAAATTGTGTTAGTTGTTATGCAGGTTTATTCACTCTCAGGGGTCTATTAGACCTTCCTCGAGAACGGGATATTTTTTTTTCTCAAAATTTGGTGCATAAAGAAAAGATTTTGACGTTTGCCTCACTTCCAGATATACCGGAAATTGACGTCAACATGGTTATTTTAAGTGGCACAACACATATATTTTCCACTTTTTGAATTGCACTTGACAATTTATGTAACTGTTATTAATAATCGCATATACCTATTTCCAACCGTTTTTATGCAAGAAGTTTGAAAACATTTAAATTTTTGACAGTATTTAACATAGATATAGTCTTTTTTATTGTACGTACTTTTTACAGAAGGCCTCAAAAATTAATATTTAATTGCAGTAAATAAAACTGTCAAAAGTCATTTTTGGCAACTGGAATACTTTATTGATATTGCTTTACCAAATAGAGAAACATATTCTCCATCTAATTGCTATTGCTGTTCCTATTCCCATCTTTACTCTTTTTTGAGTTATAGCATATTTTTCTATATGTTCGAGTTGAGAAATAGGGTAACTTTGACGCTCTGTGGTGGCTAAACACACAGGATAAAAAAATACTATATGATTTCGTGTTCAAGAAATGTTACCTGTTACAAATGATTAAGTAAATATTTACTTAAATTTCCAATACCTCCAGGGATTCCAAAACGTTTCCTTGACGATTTTGAGATTGACAAATTTCGGGTCAAAAATACTTTTTTTTCCTCCCCTATATACCAGAATAAAGCAACTTTTACAAAATGTAAAAAACATTTGTAAACAAACCACTATGTTTACAAGTTAAACACATTTGAATGTAGGTTGAATTTTAAAAAATTGCACTTCAAGTGTACATTAGTGTATATTAATAACATTGGGGAACAGTAAAAATGTTTCAAAGACAAAAATAGCAAAATCTTACTTATTTTATTATACTAATTAACAATCTGTAAAAACAGTCTCAGTTGGCTCCGGTTTTATAGATCCATGCTTATTATGATAATTTACCTACCTGCCCTTAATATTTGGGAAAGTTCGACCATTAAATGAGAAATACGTGGAGTTATTATACCAAGTGTACAGGTATAAATACATATAACATAAACCTTAAATTGTTAGTTATTTATATTTCAACCACCATCAAGGGCTGTTTGTATTTGAGAAATTAGAGAGTTTTGACCAACATGTCGCGGGTTTGTGTAACTAAGCCGCATCGTTTTTGTTATATACAATTAGAGCATAAAGTCTGGAAACCTTGAGATATGTCAAAAACTATACAAGTTGGGTAAAAAAGTTTCATATAAAAGTTGTATAGTTCCTTACGATTAATGATTAAAAAATGTCTTGAAATATACAGGGTGTTTTAAAATCAAGTTACACGCCAAAACTTCAGAATCTCTAACGGAACACCCTGTATATTATTTCATTTTAAGAATCTACATGAAATTCTAATCATATTTTATTAAGCATACCCTATTCCTAAAATCAACTGTTTTTGAGATAAAAAAATGGAAAATGGAAATTTGGCTTTAAACGAAATTAACTCATTTCCCTATGCATAGTGAAACCTGGTGGATTATTTTAGAACTTCCATAGAAACTGTCATCCCGAGCGAGGACAAGCAACTCCAAAATGCAGTTAGCAAAATTATCAAAAAATTTCGTTATCATAGTTGTGTAAAAGATCTTCCCAGGACAGGTAGGCCAAAACTAGATGATGATATGAAATTGAATATTTTACTCAGTTATAACGAAAATCCACATTTACCTATAAGTCAAGTAGCATTAGATTTAAACCTTAGTCAATCATCGGTAAAAAATATTCTGCACACGGCAAAGTATCATCCCTACAAAATAAGATTAATCCATGAATTAAATGAAGACGACTTTGACCGCCGACTTGAGTTTTGCGAAAGTATGCAAGAGCGGTGCAACCTGGATCCATTCTTTTGTAGACATATTTCATTTTCCGATGAAATCACCTTTTTTCTTAAAGGTACTGTCAACCGACAAAACTGTAGATATTGGTCTACAGAGAATCCCCATTGGGCTCAAGTGGCTCATACGCAATATCCCGAGAAAATCAATGTTTGGGCTGGAATATTTCAAGATAGAATTATAGGTCTCTAATTTTTCGACGTAAATTTAACCGGCGAAATTTATCTTGATTTTTTACAACTCGAGTTGATTCCTGCCTTAGCTCAATTGTATCCAGGTAACGAGCCCGATATGCCTACTGCAGCAATGTGGTTTCAACAAGATGGAGCACCACCTCACTACGCGCTACTTGTTCGGCAGAATCTCAGTGAAATATTTCCTAACAGGTGGATAGGACGTCGTGGTCCCTACGAATGGCCGGCCAGGTCCCCGGAGTTAACTCCCCTAGATTATTTTCTGTGGGGATATTTAAAGAGCAAAGTTTATCTGAACAGACCTCCTAATATCGATGCGCTGAAAAATCGTATAAGAGATGAAATCCGACAAATCCCACCTACTTTCATTCGAAATCTAAAACAAGAGTTCATCAATCGATTAGGATATGGAGGAGGTGAACGGACAACAGTTCCAGCATTTATTACGTTAAAACGCATTATTTAGAAATTTAGACTATCGTTGTTAATCGTTATTAAAAAAAATTTGTAAAACAGTTTTCTCATTTTTTATCTCAAAAACAGTTGACTTTAGGGATAGGGTATGCTTAATAAAATATGATCAGAATTTCATGTAGATTCTTAAAATGAAATAATATACAGGGTGTTCCATTAGAGATTCTGAAGTTTTGGCGTGTAACTTGATTTTAAAACACCCTGTATATTTCAAGACATTTTTGAATCATAAATCGTAAGGAACTATACAACTTTTATATGAAGCTTTTTTACCCAACTTGAATAGTTTTTGACATATCTCGAGGTTTCCAGACTTTATGCCCTCATTGTATATGGTGAAGTGACTTTTGTGAAACCAAAACATACTCTTAGTCCTTTAGTAAAAAAGACTTACCACTTGTATTTTGGCTGCAAAGTTGAAGACCAGGATAAAAATTGGGCTCCCCATAACCGCTGCAGGAAATGTGCGTCCAACATTCGCGACTGGCTAAATGGAAAAAAGCGTAAGATGTTCTTCGTTTTTCCTATAATCTATCAATACCCGAAAGACTACCTTACTGACTATTACTTTCGCTTGACACCTCCCATCAAAAAAGAATTTTGGGAGAAAAAAAGGTTTGCGATACAGTTTCCAAATTTACAATCTGAATTACGCCCGGTGCCTCATAGGACGAATTGCCTGTATGTCGTTGGGCCATCAGCCTCGCAAGAGTTCGATTTTTACAGTGAACTTCCCAGTAAAAAGCCTGACAAAATAAGTTAAAGTGAATTAAATGACCTTATAAGGGATTAGAATTACCCAAGAGAAAAACAAAACTATTAAGTCAGAGGATAATATTAATATAACGCTATTAGTAATGTGCTGTCCCTTTCCTTTTATTAGGCATATTGTAAACTCCTCTATAAAAAAAATCGCACTTTCTTCGTGACTGGAAGAAGGCTAAGGTTATTCTATTACCAAAAATAAAGAATCTCATTGACTATGAGCATCTTCCTTCTATAACTATTTTACCAGTTTTTTCAAAAATTCTTGAAAGGTGTATGGCAATTCAAATGCAGAACTTTTTATTCATCAATAACATTATTCCAGAGAAACAGTCAGCATTTCGTTCTAATTAAAGCAGCTCAACTGCTTTAAGTTCTATTACAGATGACATTTTTGGGTGGATGTAATTGTATTGGGTGCTGTTGGACTATAGTAAGGCTTTTGACCTCCTTAATCACAAGATCATCTTCTCCTTGTTGCATCATTATGGTTTTCCGGATAGCGCAGTACGTTTTTTATCATCCTACTTATCCGACAGATTCCAGCAAGTTCAGATCAAAAATAAAATATGAAATTTCTTACGCTTTAGTAGTGGTGTTCCCCATTTAAGACACACAGTTCTATTTTTCTTTCAATCCCAAGTTTGTGAACGCTGTAAATGACTCTATAAATCATGATTTAGATTAGACACGAAATGTCTGTAAAACACTGCCTAAGTCAATCATTTTTTTTCCTTAATACGACAATAAACGGGAGCACTATACCAATTAAGGATAGTTCACGGAATTTGGGCATCAGGGGCGTGCGGTGAAATTTCAAGAAAGGGAAGCAATTTTTAGAAACTCACCTATTTGTAATGTTATTCGATTTTTCGATCATTTTTTGCAAATTCGTCAATGACGTCAACATAAAAACGTCGATGCTCCGACATATTTTGGAAAAGTTTATTTTCAATGGACAATAGCGATGTATGCGAAAGTCTCTCCTGCTCCGTTGAATTTGTCACGAAATTTTTTAAACGTTTAAGTGTAGAAAAATTGCGTTCTACCGATGAGCTTGTGGCAGGTATTGTCAATACTAATTCACACAATTCCGACACTTCGGTGTAAGCATCTTCCAACTCCTTTTCTTTTAAAAATTGCATTAGTTCCTTAGCGTTATTTTTTGCGCTAATGTCATCAGTTTCGTAAATCACTTTTAGGTCAGATCGCATTAACACTCGGTCGAAGAACTGACCATAGTGAAGAATAAGAGATTTAAACGCATCTTCTGGAAAAGTTTTTCCTTTAAATGCATCAAAATTCCAGAACTCGAGGAATTTAAAATCATTTAAACCGATAAATCTATAGTCTATTTGTTGCTGAATTTGATGGATTATTTCATAAAAGAGGTGTCTGTATGATGTTTGAACATCTCCCACCTTGTCTGTTCGAAGACGTTTGGCTTATGGCTCTACATTTAACGTCATCGTTTTCTCCCAAAATAGGTCAAAGTAATCTCTTTTTTGGCTTAACATGGTCTTAAAATCATCCACTAGTTTGTAATATATTAAAAACATTGTCCGAGAATGGAAATATTTCTGAAAATATGTTCAATAAATAATTAAAATTAAAATCTCGTTTCAAACAGTCTAAAAACCCTCTCGAAATATTTATTCCTTCTGTATCCCACGTTTTATTATTTTCTATTATATTCTCAAATAGTTCAATCAGTGATTCACGATTTTCAGATACTGTTAACACAAATCTTCCATTATAGTTCTACCTAGTAGGAGCTACTTTGGGCAATCGTTTGTGGACAATGGAGTCCAAAGCTTGTGTACGTTTTGTTGACTTGGAAAAAAAGCAGCCATGCCACTTAAAGTAACGAAAAATACTCTTTAATGTGATTGATGGACTGGGATAAAACTAAATTTAATTTATGAGCAAAATGGACAAACACAGCACTTGAGAAAGTTTTTCGGACTTTAGTTGCAGAGCCCCAAATTGTCCTGCCATCACTGCAGCTCCATCATAGCTTTGAGCAACTAATTTTTTCTCACCATTAATTTCTTTAGTAACGTTATAAACTAGGATTTTCGATTCGGAACACATATTATTGTCTTCTATATCGCACCATGCACGACGCGACGTACGTATCACACAACACACGCATAGTCGTTCAAACAAAGAATCTACTCCAACGATAGCTTTCGCCACCACTTAAAACACGCGACTGAAATGCAAAAATTGCAATCAGCCGGTGGAAAGTTCAATAACCTCTGGCCCGATTCACAGGAAATCAAGCATACAGGACTTGGCTGCAGAAAAGCTAGTGGCCCGCATAGGTTCCATTCGACATTCTATTGTGGCTGGGTCGGAGTCAAGGCCGCATTTTTAATATAAACTCAATTAATGGTTTCCTATTTCAAAAATTACATTTTAGAAGATGTTTTGTAATTTTTTTTTGGGGAAGCACTGCTTCCCTTGCTTCCATGGACTGCACGCCCCTGTTAGGCGTTATATTGGGGTTCTAAACTGAGATATAAAGAGCACATAACCTCAAAATTGAAAATTGCATACCGTACTTTTAAACTTATTTTTTCTAATCGGCATTTTTTAGACAGAAAGACCAGGACTTTGCTTTGTGACTCATTAGTTCTTTCGCAATTAAACTTTTGTGACAATATTTATGGCCCATGCTTAGATCGTAGTGATGTGAGACGTATTCAAAAGCTGCAAAATTGTTGTTTACGTTTTGTTTTCGGTAAAAGACATCGTCAGCATATATCTCATAAACTAAAGGATTTTGGTTGGTTGAACATGTATAAACGTCGTCTGTATAACTCCCTATGTGTTGTCAACAAAGTAATAAAATATAAAATACCTCCTTATTTATTTAGGAAATTAATCTTTCGAATGGATATTCATAATTTTTACATTCGTCGTAGGCACATTTCAACAATTCCTGCTCATCGCAAGGATATATTAAAAAGATCATTTTTCTATTACTCTATTTCTCTAATACACAGATTTAAGATAGTTGACCTCGAGGAAAGCTTGGCTACTTTTAAACGGAAAACGAAGCAACGTATTTTATGGGAATCTTGATCTTATATAAGTACTATTTGTACAGTCTGTATTTTTCTTTGTTCTGTGAATACCACTTGATTAGGCATTAAATATTATGGGTATTTTTGTTTATTTATTTATTTATTACGTGAACGTTCATTATTGTTGGGACTAGTATCTAATTCTAAATGTAGGTAATTATTTTACTTTAAGGCCTCAACTGCTCTCTAACTATCGTCTTAGTTTGGAAAACTGATAATTTCAGCCTCTTAGCCTCAAACAAACAAATAAACAAATGCATGTTTTATTGTCGCAGGAAAATTCTTACAATTTTATGGACAAAGCGAAATTTACCTTAAAACAAAAAAAACAAAACAGTGAAAAAACGAAATATTAATCCAAAAAAAAAATCATATTTTTCGATAGGTCCCCCAACGACCCATTGCATCCCTAGAAATTTCATTTATTTTCAATCAGCCGTTTTCTCAATATCGCTTTGTAACACTTTCAAAGAACCACCCTGTATATGTACAAATTGCCTTATTAATATTATTATTATTGGCCTCTCTACAGCAACAATGTAATTTTGATTCGAGATGAAGTAAAACTTTCTGTGTACCGAAGCTGTCACAAACACCATCTTTTAACATGGAAGCAATTTGGTAGCCTGTAGGGACATTGAGGGATTAATGGCACCTTGAAATCTGAACTATAACCCGAAATACTAAAGACTTTTCATTGATTCTTCTATTTAAAGTACAAGTGAAAAGGTCTTATTTAAGTTTCTGATAAATATATTTAGAGAAGCTCAAATTGAGCCCCTCCCGAATACAAACTAAGCACTTGCCTTCAGTCAACCCAAAATTGGTGGCCTCTTGCAATTCTTCTTTTGTGTGAAAGGCATATCGACAAAAAAAAATGAAAGAAACGTATAACAATTTGAAATTGTTACTGGAGACCTTAGAATATGAAAGATATGAATGAATTTTGCTTTGAATGCAGCTAGTTTGTACTAAATACTGCTGCTTCCTCTGCAATTGTGACAGCAGAAAAAAAATTGGCCTTCGAGAGAGTCTTTTGAGCCAGGAATCAGTTCTCCTTGAAAAGATTTTACTACCGCAACTTCATATAAAATTGGGACTTTAAAATCTTTGTGAAGGCCATAGACAATGAAAACCGTGCTTTCAATTGTTTAAAAGAAAAATTCCTTAGAATCAGTGACTAAATTTAAAGAGGGAATATCTGTGGGTCCCGAGATTTGGAAACTTTTCGGAGATGCGCAATTCGATTCCATACTTAAAGGCAAGGAAAAAGATGCTTGGAATGTCTTTATAAAATGGCTGGGACAATTTTTTTTGGAAAACATAAAAGCAGAAAACTATAAAGACCTGATTGCCCAACTTTTTTTTGTATTACCAAAATCTAGGGTGTAATATGTCGTTAAACACTCATTTCCTAGATTTCCATCTGGATTACTTTCCAGAAAATTGTGGTGCTGTCAGTGACCAGCACGGTGAGAGGTTCCACCAGGATATTTCAAACATGGAAAAAAAGTATTAGGGAAAACTGGAACTGTGAGATGATAGCCGACTACTGTTGGACTATTGCGAGGGATGCCCGAGAGGTTACTTTCAAAGATACGCTAAGAAGAGCAAAATAAGTGTCTATATTTTAAATTCATTCATAAAAATACTTTTATTAAACCAACAATATATTGTTACCTGTATTTTGTATGCTCATTGCATATGCCTATAAATTAAAATTTTGTAACAAATAATTTTAGTTGCTTGGGTAGAGTGGAATCCAAAAAATTAGGTTTTGTTGAAGAAACAAAAACAAATGAAATTTGTTTCCCAGTGTTATATACTAAATTAATTAACACGTGCTAAATTGTACCAAAAACCATTTATCACTTAAATAGTAAATACCAGATTTAAGCTAAAAATCAGGAAACTTACGACGCAATTGCCTTGCGGAGACAAAATCGGAAACAATCGTACATTAATTAGTGGCGCAAGGGGAAGAAGAAAACTGGAGTGCATTAGGAAAACAGGAATCGTCTTCTGCATCAAGCTTACGACAAGTAATATTCCTTCGAGTAAATTATTTTGAATACAGCTCTTATCCGGAATCCGGATTGTCAAACTCTCAAAAGCTGCATATTGAACTTCCGCCATGGAAAGCAGCACTATATTCGGCGTCGTTGTGATTGAAAAGGAATGAAATTGGAGATTTGCCTTGCTTTATAGCGAAATGAATTTCCGGATTAAAACACAGCTAGTTAATTGCAACAAGATTAAATAGATTGAGATGCCATACTTTTTATTGATTATTGATTCTCCTAGCATTTTTTTGAAATGAAATTATAAAAAACTTATCGCACTGAATTTTGTCTGAAAATACAACATCAAAACCGTTTTCATATCGGAAAATTAGTTTAAAAGCTTTCTGACGAGAACAAAGCTAACGGTCATTGACAAGAAAAAAGAATGCATTTACCAAATCCAGTGTGAATGTGGTGAATCGTCCAATGGAGAGACAAAACACCCTCTTAGTGTCTCACTTAAACTGAAGAAACATTTTAATTATACTCAAAAGGGAGAGACATCAATACAATACAATACAATATCTCTTTATTCAAAAAAAAACTTCATAGACAATTGAATGAATGGGCTTCACTAAAGTAGAAAATACAGTCATATAAAGACATTTAAACATAAATAAACTAGAGTGAAATTTATACAGGATACTACACAAACGCTCACATCTAAAATTACTTTTACAAGACTTACATACTTTAAAAATGACGTTTTAAGAAATCTTTAGCTGTGTAAGGTTCTATATCTACGAGCTTAAATATTTTAAGGTTGCTTGTGCCTTTAAACCCCTGGGCAGTTTGTTGAAAAACCGAATACACGAATATGTAAGACCCCCCTCAGTCGCGGTCAGGAGGATGGTTTGATTTCATTGTCTGTGAATGTCTCAGGATTTTTGAATAGAAACAATAAACATTCAAACACAAACAAGGCTGGGAGGGTAAGAATACCCAGTTCTTCTGCACGAGTCCCTCCAACACATACCAAGAATGATACGCACTGCTCTCTTCTGACCCACAAAAGCCTGTTGAATTCCTGAGCTACTTTCCCAGAACATAATGCCGAAGCGTAATATTGAATGGATGTTTGCAAAATTAACAGACTTCACTAAATTATCTCTGAACCCACAAGAGTTAATCATTCAACAAACAGCTGTAGCCTTATTGACATCATATTTACTAATAATTATTTAGCAGTCAAAAAAGCACATTCAGTTCACATTCCAGAATCTATTACTGATCACAAACTTATTTTCGATGTATTTGAAGTTGGGAGCAGTGAAAGCAATATAGTATATACAATCTCTCGTGACGGTACAAATATTAACTTAAACAGTTTAATGCATGATGGGTTACAAACAAATTGGCAAAGTATATATCAGCTTGAAAGTATAAACGACAAAGTGAAAACATTTAACAGTTATATTATATTCCTATTAAATAAACTTGCCCTTTTTTACCAAAGGAAATTTAACAACAAACCTTTTACATTTTGAATCATAAATAACATAAAACTGCTTATGAAAGAAAGAGACAAGGCACATCGAAAGTATCTTAATCTTAAAACACCTGCGTCACTTCAGTACTACAGAGATCTTAAAATTATACCAAGCATGCAAAACTAGGAAAAAATAACTTATTTTAATCAAATATTTCAAGCTACAGGACGTGATTTTTGGAAAAATGCCAAAAAACTAAACTTAACCCAACGGGACAAAATTAAACATATACCCGATCTTCTAAAAAACGCTGAACAAATTAATAGTTTTTTCATTCAAATGTTGCCAGCAGTACCGCCCCTACTGAGAAAATTCAATATTATAACTCACATACATTTTTGGATGTCAATAATCAAACCGAACTATATTTAAATCTTATTGATGTTGACCAAACACATAAAATTATTACCAAAATTAGATCTAATGCTGTGGGAGAAGACGGAATTTCATTAAGAGATTTCCCATATAACGTAAAATAGAAATTAATTTTTTTATAGTTCACCATAACAAATGCCTTAGTAAAATCCAGCAATATTAAAACACAGGCCCCGTCATTGTCCAGGAAATTGAAGATGTCGTCTGGGACATTAGAGAGTGCAGTAGAATAGCCATATCCAGCACAAAAACCTGACTGGTTATCGGGAAGGATATTATTTGCACTCAAAAAGAGGTTTATCTGTACGTTCACTACTTTCGTCTAGGAAGCAACATTACGTGATACTCATTCGCATAGCTTAAAACAGAACTTAATTAATCATTCCTACTAAATGAATTAAAACGAGCTAAATTATACCAAAAGCGATTTATCACTCCAATATTAAATTTCGGAATTTAGTTAAAACCAAAATACTTATATCCTAATTGCCTTGCGGAGGCAAAATTAGTGGCATAAGGAAAACAAAATTTAAGTGCACTACGTCTTCTGCAGCTCCCTTACGACAGACAATATTCTTTCAAATAAATTGTATTGGAGGCAGCTCTTATCCGGATTGTCAAAGTCAAAAGCTGCATATTGAACTTACTGCTGTCAGAGGTTTAAATTCGATTGAACAGGAACGAAATTGCAGATTTCACTTAATTTGTCGAGATATAATTATCCGGTCTAAAACTCGGTGCTTTCTATCTAATTGCAAAATGATTAAAAATATTGAAATGACCTACTTTTCATTGATTTATTAAATTACCGGGTGGGTTTAAACTTAATGCTGTGTATAAAGGGTGTTTGGTTATATTTTGAACGATATCCTAGAGATTATATCATATGAGCTATAAAAAAAGGAATCAGGGTTCTTGGTATGTGTTAAAATAGAATAACCCATGTTTCGCCTTCGCTTCCACGAGGCATCTTCAGGGATTTTTACTTCACGAGATCGAAGCACTGAATGAGCTCGGAGAAATTTAGGCCAGCTATTTATAGTCGACTTATGTTCATCGAACCGTGTCGCGGTGTAACGATAAGTTTCCACGTATGACGTAGAATAAAGCCCGAATCTCTATTAAAATTGTTAGGATGCCTAGTCGATATGGATCGTCTGGTTTCTTCAATATATACATCACCACAACAACAAGGAATGGCATATACTTCTCTGTTTGGAAAGGAATAATGTCCTTTGGCGATCTCAAACCTTGTCCAATTTTCTTGTGTGTGTTGAAGATTGTTCGTGTGTTGGACCGGCGAAGTAACCTTGCAGTTTTGTTTGTGGTTTCGTGTACAAATGGAAGAAATACACTTCATATCGATAACTCCTTAATAGTTTCATTTCGTATAGTAGGATTATAATATTTTCTTTTAAAGCTTGAGTCAGTTTATCTGTTTTCGGTCACAAGCCGCGACAGCTTTGTAAAAAAAAAGAATTAATAACTGATTGTTTGTGCCTGAGCATGATGGAAATTTGCATTTAGGTATCCGGTTTATGCGATAGTTTTCTATATACAGAGTGTTCTAAGGAACCATCCCCTTTCTTTTGTACAAGAGCATCTAGAAAAGGAAATAATCATAAATTTTATATTAGGATGTTGTTGATTTAAGTGATCAATTAACACAGATAGATTTTCTGGACAATAAGGCCATATTACAAAAATGTACTACTATACATAATCTTGGCCTCAATCCCAACAAATCACATTTTATGTTATTTGGCAACCTTAAACATCGCAAACTTTGTTTGCAGAACTTCATTCCTAAAGTGAATGGTGAAAACATTCCATATACTCATTCTGCAAAAACCTTGGAGTGATAATGGATTCTAACTTGCGTTTCAGGGAACATGTGTCGGAGCTATTGAGACGATCGTATTGTGTCATGAAGATACTCTATGCTTATAAGAATGCTCTTGGCTTTAACTTAAGAAAAAAACTATGCGAAAGTCTCATCTTTTCAATTGTTAATTACAGTTGTATGGTTTATAGGCCTTGTCTTAATGTATTTTCTAGAAATCGCATCCAGCGTGTGCAAAGAATATGTGGTAGATTTGTATTTGGTATAACTAAGTATGAATCTGTCTCAGAAAAATTGAAGCTGCTCCGCTGGTTACCAATGAATCAACTGTGGGAAATTCAATTATCAACTTTCACTCACCGACTTTTATTAACTGGTATTCCCAAAACTAAAACTTTTATCAAGAGCCAACTGTCATCAGGTTGCTGTATGACATAGAAATCTATTAGTAATTCCAAAATTCAGAACAGCCTTTTTCAGCGTTTTTTCTTATATAGCAGTTAAATTATACGATCAAACAGATTTCTCTATAAAACCCTACGCTATTGATACATTTAAATATAAAGTAAAATTAATATATATGCAAAAATTCCTTAATCATTAACTTGAATATTTTCTCATTTTAAACTTACAACTAGCAAACTTTCACTTACAAAATTAAATAAAAGGTCGTTGATAGCGGATGACTGTCCACCTCTTGTAGAATAATTATAAAAGATAGGTTAGGTTCACTAGTCTTAATTTAGTTTTTTTAAGTTCTTTTACATTTGGATTACATGTAAGAATAGCTTATTTTAGCTAAATATCGCCTGATGTAATTTGAATTAATAAAGACGATTTATTATTATTATTATTTTATTTGTTCTTTATTATTATTATTTTTTTTGTTCTCACAGTATTCCTGTGGTTGTATTTTGTACTGACGGGATTATAAGTCAGACCAAAAACAAAACAAAAAAGGAAAAGGAAAACAAAACCACTATTGAGTATTAAGAAAGGACCTAAAGATGCTACATCTTTTCAAAATGACCGATTTCTGGATGTTTCTGTGAATGTCTGTATTGTCCTAATTGAGCCAAATGCGGAGAAAACGTTGTTGGGGTGAGGCCTGCTACTGATATGACGAGAGGAATAATGATGGCTCTTTCCTGTTTCCACAGCCTTTTTATTTCCATTGCCAAGTCGGTGCATTTGGCGATCTTCTCACTGTATTTCGTTTAGATGTTCTCGTCGTTAAGTGATCTTTCCTTTTTTTGGACTGAAAGGTGATATCGGGTCTGTTTGCGGGAATTGTTTTATGTGTGTGGATGTGAATGTCCCAGTAGAACTTGTAGTCTTCGTTTTCAACTATGGATGTTGGTGTATTGTATTATATATTAGGTCTGTGTTCTCCGTTAGTTTCTATGTTGTGGCTAACGCTTGATGAACGACCTTCGCTGCTGAGTTGTGTCTCATGGTGTATTTCCATCCACTCGTTATGTGATCGATTGTTTCTGTCTGCTGGTGACATCTCCTGCACCTGTCGCCTCCAGTGGTTGTGTCCTTGATGATGTGCTTTTGGTAGTTTCTGGTTTCTATGACTTTGTTCTGGATGGCAAGCAGAAAGTCTTCTGTTTCGGTGAACAGCTGCCCTTCTTGTAGCCACGTATAAGAAAGTTTTTTGTGTATATGGTTTTGCTCGGTATCTGTGTCTTTCGTGGAGTGTTTTTCAGACCAGGTGTTCATCTTTTCTAGTCGTGTTTGGATGTGACTGTGTGCGTCTACTGCGTGGCTCGTTTGAAACAGGTCGAGCGGTGTATAATTCTTGTCTGCCTTCACTATTGCCTTGTGGAGGTTAGAAAGTTTGTTGTGGAAGAATTTTCTGAGTTTGTAAATTTGTTTTACCTTTAGCGATTATTATTATTATATCTGAACCACGATTTTAATTTTAATGGAGACGGCCATAAACCTTCCATAAAGATATTGGCTACCACTGGTGAAAGCTGAAATTCCGTGACTGCTCCTGAGGTTTGTTCATAAAAAGATCCTTGAAAAACAAAATATGGTAACGTGAGACATGCTTCAATCAAGTCTGAAAGTGAGTTGTCAAAATTATTATGGCGAACTAAGTTTGATATGGCAATTGAATCAGTTATAGCCACATTCATATAGGTATGTCTATAGGAGAGAGAGACAGACTAGTTCATAACTTTGGGCCAGTGACTAGTCTGTGTGTGTAAGAGTGAGATAGGCTAGTCCTGAACAGGACTAGCCTATACCTAGGTATACCCTGGCAGCATGGCAGTGTGTCGGGACGGTTACGGGGGTGGAGAGGAGAGACGGTGCTGACTAGATCTTCCATAAGGTCCTAGTAATGGTTACTTTCCTGCTGCCGTAGAGTCAGGTCATCGATTGAAGGTTTCGAACCGGTGGAAATCCACCAACTGGAGAGTTTACGCTGCAAACGTTAAATGATTTGCCGGCACCTCAAATATTTGCGCCGGTTAGAGGTGCTGGTTGCTTTGCATGACTCGGCCGCAACGCATCGTGATTATTTCCTGATGATGTCCGAAGAAATTCACTGGATTTTTCGCACGTTGCGTAACGTGTTTTATTTAGAATTAACGGGCGTATTTTTATGTTTAATTTCCTAAAGAAAAGTGTTTAAATAATAAATAATAACGGAAAAACTGCGGACGAGGCATACCTTCTCCAAGAAATTTAGTAACTTCATTAGAATCCTCATGATACTCAACACAAATATTTTTTAATGATGATGAAAGAGCATTTGGAACGCATCCATCTTTAGATGTAAAATAATAATTCTCTTGCCTGGGTTTAATGGAGCTTTCGTTTTACATTTATCGTTGGAATCAACCCAAGCTTTCGAAGGAGTATCATAAGTGTCATATCAAGTCTCATCCAAATAAATAATTGATCTATTTTTATTACGGTATTCTTTAGTTTTGTATGAGATATCCAGACGCATTTTTTGTATCCTGCTAGATTCCATTTTAATTTGGTTTTTTTTTTGATTTTTTAAATATCCGTTAATAAATTTCCCAGAATACTTCGGCCACATTAAATTCCAGTTTTATCTTTTTCAAGTTTCTGTAGTAAACTATCCAATGCGGGCATATTTTTATTCTTCTTCAACCTCGAAAATTTTGCGCCTCGATTTAACTTTGAAAAGTCACCGCTATCATTTCTTATTTTTCCCTCTACAATAGGGTTGTTCACAATTTTCCAAATAGATGATTTTTACTTTCATCAAAATAGAGGTCCCTTCTGTTTTGTTTGTTGTTGTCCACAATGCTCTTTTACTACCCTTGAATATACTTAACATATAATCCCTTCATTGCATTAGGTCGTTCAACTCTTATCTGGTCAAGATGGCTCTAATGGGTCCGTCCGACTTTTAATTCAAGTATATTTTAGTTATTATCGTTCCCCGAATAATAAGTATTTGTGCAGTAAGCGTCCGCTGGACCTTCATTTATTTTATAAGGTACGCATAATTTATAATAACCTTATATTTTATTACCATTATCTGTAACTGCAGGGTCGGATGTAGAGCCCTTTAAACCCATTTTGCCTGTTAATGCGGGCAAAAAGTTCTGGGAATTTTCCGTTCCTTGAATTGTTTGTCAGGAAATGTTACCGTAGGGGATTTTTTTTATCGGCGAACTATTTCTGGGGAATTTTCCGTCAGTGATTGTTACCTTTTCGGGCATTTCCGGCTCCCCAACATAAGTATTTGCTTTAATTTTCGGGGTGGTCCAGTTCAACTATTCAAGAAATAGGCTAGGAAAATCATTAGATTTAATACTGTCAAACGACTATAACACAATTACATCTATTTCTCAATGTACATGTCCGATAGTGCTGGAGGATCCTTATCATCCAAGATTGGATTTTTTTCTTGATATAGGGTTCGCCAGATCACTGCACATACCAAATTATAAGTTTTTAAATTTTCATAAAGCTAATTATAATATTATAAATGACGCAATACTCAGGACCCCATGGAATAATTTACTTAGTAGTAATAACTTAGAAACTAACATTCTAAAACCTTATCACAGAATAAATAATATAATATCGGAATTTGTTCCAACTGGTTACCGTAACAGTAAATATCCAGCATACTTTTCTAGTTCCACCATTAAGGTGATCAAGGAAAAAAATTAATTTAATAATAAATGGAAGTTTGAGTGATTTAAATACCTTTAGAACTCTTAGAAGCCGTTCAAAGACACTAATTAGAAAAGACTACCAAAATTATATCAATTATATTGAAGCGGAAATTCCCACAAATTGCAAAAAAATTTGGCACTTTGTATTTACTAAACGCGGAAAAACAGATATACCTTTGGAAGTGTATTTTTAAAACTGTACAGCTAGTAATAATAATAATGTTTGTAACCTTTTTGCAACTTTTTTTAAATCTGTATTTGAACCAAATAATGTCAGAGAGTTTTTCAGGAAATGCGACTTTCAGTCAACTTCAATTTTGTGAGTCGGAGGTTCTTTCTGTGCTTAGAGAACTGGATCCTAAAAGCCGATTCTGATGGCATTCCGGCTATATTTGTCAAGAAATGCACCAATGGTTTATGCCAACCACTTCTAAAATTATTTAATCAATCGCTCAATGAGGGCCATTTTCCTACTGTTTGGATAAGAGCCATTGTTGTGCCCATCCATAAGTCTGGTGATAGGAGTCACATAAAAAATTATAGGCCGATCTGCAAACTCTGTACGTTTGCAAAGGTGTTTGAAAAGTTAGTCTATAAACATACTTTTTACCTATTTGAAAACATAATCAATAGCCAGCAGCACGGATTTTTTGCAAATAGATCGATTGACTCTAACCTCATTAATTACTCGCAATTCATCTTAAATAGTTTGGATAACCGTCTTCAGGTCGATTCAATCTACACGGACTTTAGCAAAGCATTCGATAAAATTAACCATGAAATTCTTATTAATAAATTGTCCGATGTCGGTGTAGACAGCATAATCCTCAAATGGTTCAGATCTTATTTAACCGATCGGGAGCACTTCGTTACGGTTGCGGGATCCTCGTCTGATTCATTCATCTCGACATCTGGGGTACTCAAGGGAGTCATCTGGATCCCCCCTACTCATTATCATTTATATAAAAGATATCAGTAAATGCTTAAAATTTATTTATTTTACGCGGGTGACCTGAAGATTTATAAAGTAATACAAGATAGCGTCGATTTCAGCAATTGCAATCAGATCTCGCTTGGATTGAACAATATTGTTCTACAAATAGTCTATATTTAAACACTAAAAAATGTTTTGCAGTTAGTTTTACCCGTAATCACCAAAAAGTGGTTTTCAATTATACTTTGAATTCAAACCAGCTTCGTAGAGAGGGCCAAGCAAGAGACCTAGGCGTTATCTTCGATGATAAGATGCTTTTTGATAAACAAATTGACAATATTTTTTTTAATAATGCGTTTAGAATGTTGGGATACATAAACAGGCAATCGAAAGCGTTTTAAAATAATAGTACTTTACCGACCCTCTATCATGCTTATGTTTTTTGTCGACTGAATTTCGCATCCTCTGTTTGGAATCCCATGTATGATGTCTATATTCGAAGAATGGAGCGCGTACAGAACAAGTTTTTAAAATCTTTGGCATTTAGGAACAACATGGCCAAAGATTAAAATTATTTACGTAAAGAATGTAAACTCTTAAGCCTGGCAGATCGCAGGCTTGTAAATGATATCGTTTTTCTGAAAAAAATTATTTGTTGCCAAGTCGATACAACTGATCTTTTATCCCAAATTCCGATAGCAGTTCCTCAAAGAAATCTAAGAAACACTCGTTCGTTTGTACCTCCTATGGCTCACACTAATTACTGTGCAAACTCTCCTATTTTTAGAATGTTAAACTAACATTGATTTGTTCTATATGTCCTCCAAAAATATTAAAAAAGCTTTAAAATCCGATTTTCTAAATGGGTATTAAGACATAAGTTTTTTTTTTCAGTATTAATTATATTGTACAATATGTTAAATAATAGATTATAATAAGTAGCTGTGTAGTTTTAGGCGTATGTTAACGATTAAATTAACATGTAAATAGTGGACACAATTTTGTGGGCTAGATCTGTATGTGTCCCAAAGAGAAATAAATAAATAAATAAATTAATAAAATCAAAATCAATTTTTTCTGTCTGTCATAATAACCTTGGGGCCCAGGGGTGTTTCGTAGCCGTTACAGAGACACGGGTTTTCTCCAATATTTCTTATATATTTTGTCCTGCCGATAACGAATTTCGAGGGTGTTTTCTCGAAAAATGGTCAGAAAATTTGTTATAAACCATTTAATTGTTTAAATGACTATAACTAATAAACTATGACAGTTACACAAATTAACAAGAATCACTTTTTTATACTCTTTTATACTCTAAATACGAAGAAAGTGTCAATTAAAACCCGATATATTTCTAATTTAGTTAAAAAAAATTGTAAAATAGCGACTTTTTCCGTTTAAATCTTGGTTCCTACTTAAAATAGGAAATTCTATACCTCCATAAAGATTGGGATATAAGCTTAAAAATGAGATGTTATAAAGTGTCCAAATATTGTTCGGACCAAAGATACATTATAAATATCACTCACTAAGTGCCCTAGAATTATTATACATCTCAAAATATTTTGAGACTTGGTTAATGTATTTAGGTCCATTTTTGGAGGAGATACAGCAATTTAAAATGATCCGTGTGATAAATAGAATAATCCTAAGACACTTAATGCGTGATATTGATAATGTTCCTTTGGTTAAAATGCTTGTAAATAAAAGACATTGCTTTTTCTCATAAAAATGTATGCTTTTAGATTAGTTTTAACTTTTTTGAGAACAATAATTCACCCATCTCATTTTTTGCTTGAAAAGCTCGGAAAAGTCGCTATTTTGCAATTTTTTTTACTCTAAATTCTCAATATCTCCTGTTCTAATTTGTTTTAAATTAAAAAAAAAACACTTTCTTCGTATTTTTACAAGAAATAAAATAGTATTTTTTGCATCTGTCATAGTTTATTAGCTATAATCATTTAAACAATTAAATTGTTTATAACAAATTTTCTGACCATTTTTCGGAAATTCAAAATTTGTAATCAGCAGGTCAAATACATATACAGAAACGTTGGAGAAAATCCATGTCTCTATAACGGCTACGAAACACCCCCGGCCCTACAAACTATAAGAGCCAAACAGCCGAAATTTATTGAATGATCCTTTTTTCTTTTGACTTTTATAATTGAGACATATCCCTAAAAAATATTTAAGACAATTCATGAGAAATATTGTTTAATTATTTCTAAGCTGCTTTCTTTACATTCCTGTTCGACGTAAATTTTAAGCAATATTCCAACATTTACATAAACGTAGGGTAAATATTTAAGAGAATCTTGAAAACCGACCCAACGACGTAGCTTTAGGGATAAGATATTGCCGTCCTATTTTGCTTATTGCTACCCCTAATAAAACTCCTAACAAGCCACTAAGCTCTGTGTCTGCAATTTCGCGAAGGTGAACGTAAGAGACAAAGAGATAGTTAAAATAGTTGAAACTAATTCGAATGAGATTACCTTGCAGCTTCATGAGGCTTTGCAAAATTAGTTGATTAAATTCTGACTTACATATTTCCACATTTTTTCTGTTAAACCAGAACAAGTTCTTGCAAATGAATAAAACGTGTCGATCAGTTCAAATAATCATACACTCGACATGGTGTCACTCGTAAAGAAAAAGTTAGTATTTCTTATATTTTCGATATAATGACACTCCAACACATGCTATTCTGTTGTATTGTTTATTTTCTAAGCTAAGAAAGGCTCTAAGGCACCCTGCTATTTTTTAACCGCTACATTTGATTAGTAAATAAGGAAAACTATTAAATTCAAAAGAATTATTTTTTTTAATATTACAACGATATGATTCTAAATATAAATTCGCCTACCTTTTTATTACTTTTTCGTCTGTTCTTAAGGATGTCTTTTGTGTTCTTGTTTCCAGTCACCTTTATCTGGTCATTGCAGTTTGCACACTCCAGTAGATATACTACTATTTTGTTTATTTATTTTTGGACAAAAGGGACACAAACAGATACATATTTTATGTACTGAAGTATCCACACATTAGAATAAAAAAATATCATTAAAAGTTTAGAATTCTTACACTAACTATATGGTAATGACCTATTTACCCAGAAAAAATACAATTAGAAAACAACATCAAAGTTAAGATTGATACAATAGCTACAATTTACATGAAGAAACCAAAAGTTATTTTCCTCGAGCATTGTATCTTATTTGGTAGTAATAGTCCCACCAAAAAAGTTTTTTCTCCTTTGGCTTTTTGATACAAATAACCGTCAAGCAACAACTTTTTCTTCCTTTTTTCACTAAGAACAAATTCAATAGCCACTCGTTACTTTTTATAAATCGTTACTTTTAATAAAATTGTATTGTAGCTTTTAGCTTTAGGTTTTATGTTTTATCGGAAGCCGGATTTTTGTTTGTTTTCCAAATGAATATAAATCTCGGTTTGTCAACTGTCAAGAGTGTCAAGTATTTAATTATAAAACAAACTACGATTTCTACGATATAATATATTAAAAAAACAAAAATATATATATATATATATATATATATATATATATATATATATATATTATAATATTTAAACAATATTATATTAAACAAAGAAATAATGAACCTACTGAAACTAAAACGATTAGTTTATAAAAAATAAACGAAATATAAAACTGCAAAGTCAGAATTAAAACAAAATATTTACAAGTGATACTAGGAACTAAATCAAACATAAACGTAAACCTTTATACTTTTTGTTTCTTTAAAATTTAAATTAAATGCTCTCCTGATCGAAAGCTAAATCGTTCAATTATGGTTCATAGAACTCCGAACAATAATTTTATGGAACATAGCTATACCTATTAAATATTTTTATTACAGTTTAAAAATAAGATCTGTTGAACGTTTTTCGATTTAAGTCTATTCCTACGTTCCGTTACTACCTGTCCAGCTTTCGAAAAAATGCGCTCACAGGGAACCGACGTAGCCACTATACACAAATATTTTCTGGCCAAAGCTGAAAGCCAAGGGTATATTTTTTGTCTCTCTTTCCACCAAATCAGTGGATCTTCTCTACGATCCAGATTCGATTCTTCTGAATACATTTTTATTTCGGAAATTGCTATCGCAGTTAGAGAGGTATTATTGTTACTAGTGGCTTTGACAGACTTATCAAAATCGCTCCAAATTAAATCGTCATTTTCTGTAGAATCGCCAGCTTCTCCCGTTGCAACCTCTGCCTCAACTTCTGCAGTAGAATTTTCCCTCCTCGTTTTTTTAATTAGCGCCACTATTTCGTCCTGAAGTTTTTCCTTAATCTTCTTTAAGGAATCGTCGCTACCAAAACCTTTGGTCTTAAACCTTGGATCAATAAACGTGGATTTTCCCATTATTAAGTTTTGTTCAGGGTTTCCAAATCATGATACTATTGAACCTAAGAAGGCATTTACTACATCTTTTATTAAAGGGCTTGTAATTTGTAATTTAATTTTTTCTAAAGATGATATGAGTCCCTTTACAATCAAAATTACTTTTGAAAGTGTAACTTGCTTTTCTGAACTGATTTCAACAGTTACGGTTTCAAATGGCTTGAGAACTTTACACAACTCCTTTAAAATTATCCATTCCTCCTCTGTCGGTAGAATAACTGGAATGTGCAAAACAGCAACAGCTGCGGCAAATGGTTCTGATAACGCAACTACTCTTTCTACCATATAAAAAGTGGAATTCCACCTTGATGGAACCTCGTTAATTAATTTAAGAGGAGTTGCATTAGGGTTCATTTGTTTTTGTGTTGAAAGAAATTTAGTCGTAGAGTGAGAGCTTCTATGAAAATGATCTACTATTTTCTTAATTTTTGTTTTTAGTTCCTCAGTTAGCTTTAAACCTTCTTTAACGATAAGATTCACTGTATGGGCAAAGCAAGGAATATGGACCCATCTAGTTGTTTTTATTGCTGCTACAATGTTTGCGGCGTTGTCCGTCGATATAGCATAAATTTTATCGGAAATACGCCATTCATTACATACTCGTTGTAATTCCCCACAAAGATTTTCAGCAGTATATCTCTCATCATATTTAAAACATGACAGCAGACATCCATAAAATTGCCAGTCCTTCGTTATAAAGTGAGCTGTAACAGCTATATAACTCTCTGTATTGATGGAAGTCCAACCATCAGTACTGAGTGCAACATACTCGGTTGTTTCCAGTAAGGCTTTTAATGCTTCAACTTTTGCATAATATTTGGCTGGCATTAGGGATTTACTGAATGTTGGTCTACTAGGTATGACATATGATGGCTCAAGTTCACTTAAAAGAGCTCTAAAACCTTGATCCTCAACAATAGAGAAGGGTTGCAAATCGTAAATTATCATATTTAACACTAATTCATTAATTTTTACTTGGCGTGGTAATGAAATGGGCCTTCTAATAAATCCCTTAAGGTTTGCTTGTTTTTTTTTTGCAAATTTTGTTGTACTTACTTCACCCATATGTTCTGGTATTTCCGCTATTTCCCTTGTCACCTGATCTGGATTTTCTATATTATCTTTTTCCAAGGTTAATATTGCTGATGCAGTTGTCTCCGTTGTGGATGTTGGTGGACCTAAAATATTAATTATAATTAAGAACTAGCATAATTAATATATATTTTTTAATAAAACAATAAATTTAATAATAATAACTTACCTGGTTGGAGCAATGATGTACCTGTTTTCTCACTTTTCTCCAAGACTAATGTTGTTGTTGGATGTCTAGTTTTTAAATGTTTTCTTAAATTGGTTATATTTCCATTTTTATGAGAATAAGTACTTTTACATAAGTTGCATTTTGCCTTAGCATCAGACAAAATGGTAAAATAAAGCCAAATAATACTTCGTTTTTGCGTTTGGGATTCTGATTCGGATTTAGACTCCATAATTTGTTAAACAAACACTACACTGTGCAGTAATCGTTACTAAAACACAATTATTACTATTTACATATAAAATCAATAGCTTTTAAAATACGAACGAAAATAAGCATCCAATAGTTACCTATTTTTTTAGATTTGTTTTCTAGCCAATACTGCCAATACGTAGAAATCGGGGAAATACCGGACTGCAGTTCTAAATTCAAGCCGTGTACAAAATCGACGCGACATTGCCAATTATCGCCAATGGCGCGCCATACCTGCTTCTAAATTCTAAATTCTAATACAAACAACGGCAACTCCGCCTCATCGTCGCCTCGCGTTTCGCGTCGGTCGCCCTAAATAAATCGACATGCATGAAATTAAAACAGATCAAAGCGCCAATCGTCAAAGCCATTCGTACTCGTTCCCCGCTGTTGTGTTCGGGTAGAGTAGTTAGTTTTTAATGTTTCAGTGGAAGTAACGAAATGCCAATTGTAACGAGTCTTTTAAAAAATGAGGACTCGTTACTATTAGTGATTAGGTAGTAACGCTTACTTTGTAACGAGTCTTTAATTATTTTACATCACTAATAGCCACTTGACAACAGGTCAACTGTTACTCGCCCTTTTTCGTATAAACAATTTAAACACGTATTTTATCTTTCTTCTAGTCCCTTCTTAGAAATAGGTCTATAAAATTAAATAAACAATAAATAATATTCCCATTATTTTATAGCTATTTGAGAATTACTAGGCATAATTGCAATTAAGTCGTTTAGCTCTTAACTGGTCAAGGTGGGTTTAATGTGTTCCGCCGACTCTTAATTAAGGCATATTTTAATTATTATGTATACCGGAAAAATAAGTTTTTTTGCAATAGGGCTCCACTGGCTTTTCATTTATTTTATTAGATACGCATAATTTATGTTTCTACTGTAATCTGTAATTCCAGGCGTCATATGTAGGAATCTTTAGACCCACCTTTCCTGTTAATGCGGGCAAAAAGGTAAAAAATATTACGAAGTTTTTTATTGTGGGGGAGTTTTCAATATGTGAAATAGTTGCGTTTTCCGGTATTTCCGGCCTCCCAACAGAAATATTGTTTTAAATCAACAGACGCATTTTTTCTGTGTAAGTCATAAGGATTAAATAGCCGAAAATTGCCAAACGAACCTTTTTTATTTTGGCTTTTCTATATAGTTAAGGCGTATTCCTAATTTAGGGAAATTGAAACATGTCCCTAAGTTCCAACAATTTCATGTAGACGACGTTTCAATAAGAGAGCAAGATTTGAATTATGCGCCATTTTGGCTGTCATAATGACAAATTGTTATGACACGATAGGTCGATAGGAGACAGTTGGGAGTTAGTAAATATAGAGCGTTACACGATAAAACAACGAGTCCTGGTGGTTAAACATTATTATCAAAATGGTGAAAGTTTAATTGCCACTATTTGCAAAATGTGCAATTTTCAGTCGAGATAGTATTCCTAATTCATCTACTGTAAAGAATAGTCAAAAAATGGATAAGACCTGTATTGGTTAGTAATGCGAAAGTTACGACACGAGCTCGTAGAGGTCGTTCACAACAAAATATCACTGCAGTTCACGAAAGTGTAGCTGAGAATCCAGGGACGTCGATTCATCATCGTGCACAAGAATTGAACATTACATCTACTCTTTAGTGTATTTTCAGAAAAGATTTGTATCTCGATGCCTACAAAGTCTAATTGACTCAACAACTTCTGTCAGCAAACCAAGCACAATGAAGAAAGTTCACCAATTGGATCCTTGAACAACAAGAAGTTCACGCTGATTTTGCACATAAAATTATTTTCAGTGATAAGGTCCATTTTCTGCCGCATTTGGGGCTCAGAAAATCCACGAATAATTTATGAAAAAGCAATGCATCCACAACGTGTTACTCTTAGGCAAATGCGTGCAGTCCATGGAAGCAAGGGAAGCAGTGCTTCCCCAAAAAAAAATTACATCTTCTAAAATGTAATTTTTGAAATAGGAGACCATTGATTTCCTGTGAATCGTGCCAGAGGTTATTGAACTTTCCACCGACTGTATGCTTTAAGTGGGGGCGGAAACTATCGTTGCAGTAGGTTCTTTGTTTGAACGGCTATCCGTGTGTTGTGTGATACGTACGTCGCGTCGTGCATGGTGCGATATGGAAGACAATAATACGGACGTGGATATGCAAATACCGTCAACTACGGCGGTCGGTAATAACGTTGAAAATGTTGGAGAATTTAGTAACGATAGTGTGTGTGAATATGTGGTGTGTGTCTTAATAAATGGATTTTCAACATTAAACTTCGTTGATAAAATAATTTCCAAAGGAAGGGCAAAACCGATTATGAAAAATTTAACCACAAAAACGAAAAACTGCATTAGACATTTTTCTCTGGAAAAACAATACGAACAATTTAAATGGCTAATAGGGTGTGAAAATATAAGTAAATTATTTTGTTGGCCATGTTTACTTTTTCAAAATGAAAAAGGTCTCTGAAATAAAACTTGTTTTTCCGATTTAAACAATTTTCATAAAGCTGTAAAAAGACACATTATGTCCAAAGCGCATTTCCAGGCCGTCATAAAAGAAAAAGTCATCGGCAAAACCAGAATAGAACACGTCCTTAATAAACAGTTGGAAATTAGTCACCGCCAGCACAATGAACTAAAAACCTAAAAATAGGCAAATATTAAGAAGACTTATTGATGTTGTTTGTTTTCTCGGACAGCACGAATTGGGATTTAGAGGTCTTGACGAAACAAGAAAATTTTCAAGATTTACTTAGTTTAATGGCTAAATATGATGATTGCTTAAAAAATCATTTAGAGCATAGCGTTTTTCGCGGAAAGTCGAATCGAATCCAGAATGATTTAATTTCCGCTGTTGCAACCACTATTCTAAAAAGAATTAAGAAGGAGATTGGCGAGGCGCGGTTCATTGCTGTTGTTCTGGACGAAACAACTGACATCACTAATTTTTGCCAATTGTCTATAGTAATACGCTACGTTAAAACAGACGAAAGTATTCAAGAGCGATTTTTAGGTTTTAAGAATGTGTTCGAAAATCGTACAGCAGATGCATTATATACCGTAGTTTATAACGTTACTAAGTGAATTAATGGAGAGAAAAAATTAGTTGCTCAAAGCTATGATGGAGCTGCAGTGATGGCAGGATAATTAGGGGGTCTACAAGCTAGAGTTCGAGAAACTTTCCCAAGTGCTGTGTTTGTCCATTATTTTGCTCATAAATTAAATTCAGTAGTATCCAAGTCCATCAATCACAATAAAGGGTTTTTTTCCAAGTCGACAAAAGCTTTGGACTCCATTGTCCACAAACGATTGCCCAAAGTAGCTCCTACTAGGTGGAACTATAATGGAAGACTTGTGTTAGCAGTATCTGAAAATCGTGAATCACTGATTGAACTATTTGAGAATATAATAGAAAATAATGAAACGTGGGACTCACAAGCAATAAATAGTTCGAGGGGGACTGTTTCGAGATTTTAATTTTAATTATTTGTTGAACATATTTTCAGAAATATTTATATAATAAATAATATAAATATTATTCTCGGACAATGTTTTTAATATATTACAAACTAAAACAAATGATATTGCTCTTTGCCTAAAAAAAGTGGATGATTTTAAGTCCATGTTAAGCCAAAAAAGAGATGACTTTGACCTATTTTGGGAGAAAACGATGATGTTAAATGTATAGCCACAAGCCAAGCGTCTTCAAACAGACAAGGTGGAAGATATTCAAACATTATACAGACGCTCTTTTATGAAATAATCGATCAAATTCAGCAACAAATAAACTATAGATTTAACGGTTTAAATGATTTTAAATTCCTCGAGCTCTGCAATTTTGATGCATATAAAGGAAAAATTTTTCCAGAAGATGCTTTTAAATCTCTTCTTCTTCATTATGGCCAGTTCTTCGACCGAGTGTTACTGCGATCTGAACTAAAAGTGATTTACGAAACTGATGACATGGGGGCAAAAAATAACGCTAAGGAACTAATGCAATTTTTAAAAGACAAGGAGCTGGAAGATACCTACACCGAAGTGGTGTCGAAATTGTGTGTCTTGTACGAGTACTTTCCTGATCGCGTCATCTCCTGGTTTGGCGACCAGAATTGGTCGTCACGCTAATGCGATTTAACACCCCTTGGAATTTTCGCTATAGGGTTATTTGAAATTACAGGTTTATGCCAACAAGCCCGGAATACGACCCCATGTATGCAATACCGTTACTGAAAATTTTACAAAAAAAAGTACGCATGTTTCATACCTAATTCCCAAATGTCTGCTTTATAACCCAATAAATATTTCTACCTTTTGTTACAGAAAATCATGTTTTATTGAACTTTTAAATCTTGCTCTCTTATTCAAACATATTTTAATATTTAACATAATTAATCAGGGACATAGTAAAATTATTTCTAAGCTGCTTTCTTTACATTTCTGTTCGATGTAAACTTTAAGCGATATTCCAACATTTACATAAATGTAAAGTAAATATTTAGGAAAATCTTAGAAACCTAAACAACGTAGCTTTAGGGAAAAGATATCGCCACCCTATTTTGCTTATTGCTACCCCTAATAAGTCTTACTACATGTCACTATGCTCTATGTCTGCAATTTCGCGAAGAAACCGTAACGTAAGGGACAAACAGATAGTTAAAATAGTTGAACTGTTATTCGAATGAGTTTATCCTGCGGCTTCAGAAGACTTTGCTAAATTAGTTAATTAAATTCGGGCTTATATAACTTCACATTTTTCTTCTAAATCAGAACAAGTAACTGCAATCATAGAAAACGTGTCGATCGGTTGAAACATATCATACCATACAAGTTACCATTTTTCTATATTTTCGAAATAATAACACTTTTAACACATGCTATTCTGATATTATGTTTATTTACTAAGCTAAGAAAGGCTCTAAAGGCATCCTTCTATTTTTTAAAGGTTACAGTTATTTCGTAAATAAGAAAAACTATTTTTTCCTCAACATAACTCGCAGTTAATTCAACAAAATTATTTGTTTTACTATTACTAAGATATTACAGTTTCCTAAATATAAATTCGCTTACTTTTTTATTAATTTTTCGTCTGTTTTCAAGGCCTCCTTTTGTGTTCTTGTTTCCAGTCACCTTTCTGGTCGTTTCAGTTTGCAGGCTCTAATAGGTGCAATTGAGATGATATGATGTAGGACGTCTTGGATATTTATTGCGATTTCACGTGTCTTTTTCTATCCACTCTTCTTAAAAACCATTTCCTCCAGGCATTGTACCTTATTTTGTAGTAGTAGTCCCACAAAAAAATATTCTCCTTTTGTCTTTTTGATACAAATAACCGTCAAGCAACAACTTTTTCTTCCTTTTTCCACTAAGAGCAAATTCAATACCCATTTAACAACAGGTTAACTGTTGCTGGCTCTTTTTCGTATAAACAATTCAAGACATTGGAATTTAATCTATACTAATACTTTCTTAGAATTAGGTCTTTAGAAATTAAATAAATAATAACCAATATTCCCATTATTTTATAACTATTTGAGGATTACTTCTTATAACCTTTTCATTTCAATTAGGTCGTTTAACTCAGGTCAAGTGGTCAAGGTGGGTCTAATAGATTCGGCCGACTCTATGTTTCCCGGAATAACAAGCATTTCTACGATAGGGCTCCACTGGACCCTCATTTATTTTATTAGGCACGCATAAATTATGTTTCTACTATGATCTGTTATTGCGGTTGTCGTATGTAGGGACCTTTAGGTCCGCCTTGCTTGTTAATGCGGGTAGAAAGGTAAAAAAGGATTACGAAGTTTATTATTGTGGGGGAATTTTCCGTCGATTAAATCTTGCGTTTTCGGATATTTTCCAGCAAAAGTATTGTTTTTAAGTCAACAGACTTTGCATTTGGGCCTATTCAATGTGGCCAAGCTTTTAAGAAAATTGCGTATGCATTTAAATCAGTCAGAGAAACAGTCGAAGTTTGCGACTAACGTTTTTTTCTTTTGACTTGAGGCATATCCGTGATATTAGTGGAAATGAAACATTCCGACAATAGCGAACTTACATAAATTTTTAAATACGAAAAAATACTAAAGATTTTAAGGCCACGTGGTATTGAAACATATGTCTAAAACAAAATCAATTTTATTGCCTCCGCGGCCAACAAAAGACAATTAAAAAAGCCCCAAAATTCAAGTTACATCACCCGACCAAAAACGGGACGTGACGTCATTAAGTATATGCGAAATATGGCAACGGTGCAGCGTTTAACAGCGACAGGTGTCACTCGTCAAGCCGTCAGCCAGACGACATTTGTCTTTTTTGTGGTTAATGGACGACATTGACAGCGTTTTTTATATTAGTCTCGAGTTTATTTTGTTCAGTTTGTTGGTTACGTGAATTATATTAATTTACCAGTAATACACCCTTTTCTTTTAAGTAAACATAAAAATTAATCCATAAAATCACAAAATTAAAACAAACAAAACTGCCAACACTGCCATCATCAGCTTATATTGCATTTTTGTACAGATGTGTCGTTCACGACTGATCCGGATCTGAAATCCGGATGTTTATACTGATGCACGGGAGCCGAGGCATGAAAATATTGCAAACCGGATCACGGATCGGAATTGAAAAAGAGACAAAGCAAAACGAAGCGTTCAGTTGTGTTTGTTTGTGATTCATTCAGTTCTCTGGTTCATTCAAGGCATACTGGCCGACACGATTTTTCTAACACAGAACAGCTCATTATTTTCACAATGGAAATACCCTCCCAATAATAAAAAAAATATTCCGAAAGCCCTAATACGTACCATTTTTTATTAGCCTAATTAGAACCTTTCATATTGGCAGGTAAACTACAGAAAAATTACCTAGCCTGGGTTGTTTACAATATTAGACATAAAATAAACGTTAAACATCACTCTTCTGTTGAGTTTCGAATTGAGTGGTTCTCTGTGTACGGCGAGAACCCACCAATCATTCTGATGATTGTTATTTTTGCCTGACAAAGACTGAAGGTTATTCCAAAAAGGGAAAGCACAATATAGAATATCAAAATTTGCAATCTGCCATACGACCTGTTCCTCATAATGCAAGTTTTCCAGTGCCGATTGCGCCTTTAAATTGGCAAGCTATTGATTTGAGAGATAATTCGATAATTGCGGCTTCATGAGACTTTGCTAAAATACTTGATTAAATTCGAGCTTATATAGCCTCACATTTTTCCTTTAAACCAGAACAAGTCTTTGCCAGCATCGAAAACATCTTGATTTGTTCAGATATATTCATACACTCAATGCGGTGTCCATCGTAAAAAAAAGCTTACTATTTTCCTATATTTTCGAAATAATACCCCTCAAACACCTGCTATTCTGATGTAACGTTTATATACTAAGCTAAGAAATACTTTAAGCCACCATGTTGTTTTTTAGCCATTACATTTGTCGAAAACATAGTTTAAGCACCTAACAATATATTATGACGAGGGTAACATAGACCTAAAACTTTTAGGGCTTAGGTTGATAAGGGGTTTGTTTCATAAGTAAGGAAAACTATTTTTTCTTCCTCAACATGTCTGGGAGTAATTCTAGATGAGTTATTTGTTTTATTATTATTACAACGATATGAGAATTTCCTAAATATAAATTGGCCTGTCTTTTGCTGATTTTCGTCTGTTGTTAAAGAAATCTTTTTTGTTGTTGTTTCCAGTCTCATTGTCCTGGTCGTTGCGGTTTTTAGAATTATTCGTTGACTTTTTTGGCTACAATAAAATTCATTTGATTGCTACCCTTAGCCGTAAAACTTTATAAATACGGGCTATATAAATTGAATAAGTAGTTTAATGTTTTTAACATTCCACTAGACCGCCATTCTTTTTTTTCTGATTGGATTTTTACCAAAATGTTACCAGGTCATCCCGATATGACCCTTAATATTTACGGAAAATTTGAAGTCAGTCGCCTATGTAATTTTTAAGCTATACCGTGAAGTGACAGACAGACAGACAAACCAACAGACAGACCAACGGAATTAAGAAAACATGTTTTTCAGCATCTAGGAACCCTAAACGCGAAGATCTAAAAAATCTCTGAGGGTGATTTTTATACGATTACAATATTTCCCTTTTACGAGGGAAATAAAAATTCTGTACTTATTTTTGAATCACCCTGTAGAAGGTCTTCGACTAATTGATCATAATGAAAATTGTGAAGTAACAACTAAATATGCATATGGGCGACTCCACGCGTTGCTGATGGGACAATCGATTAAAAATGTAAGGCATTTATGAAACATTTTTGGCGCTAATAATGTTTTTATCACAAGCCTATTTGAGGGGCAACCACGCAAAAGTGAACAAATCCACTTTTGCCGAAAAATGAGTTAGGCATTGCATCTTTGCATCCCATCCAAAAATTCAGCCAAAAATAAACATATCCTTGTAAAAGTATATGCTGAAATCCAACATTTCAACCAAAAAGTAACAAATCCATGAATTAATAATCCTCATTAATTCCACTGTAGGTTTGACAAAAGGCAACAAATCCTTCCAGCAGATATGAACAATATGCCAAAAATGACGCAAAAGTAAACAAATTTTGTATTATTTTGTAATCGTTTGTATCGTTGCTTTACTTCCGCTGGTTTTATTTGAAGTGTGTTTACATTCGGAATTATATTTTTATATTGAAATTTGTCTAGTTATTGTGTTCTTTGTTTATAGTTTGTGATGGATGAAACTCTCGCAGTAATTGATGGTAATAGTGGGTCTCGAATATGGCCAGGAAAACCTACTCATAGGGAGCTTAAACGATAAACGAATTGAGAGATAATGTTTAAAGAAATAGGTTATGTTTATTATTTTATACCTGATTCAATGTGAGTTCCGCATTGTTGCTAAGTTGTTTGTTTGTTCTTTTGAATTCTTTTTGGGCAAATCGGTTTAGGGGAAAAGGGGTAAACTGGGGGTTATTTGGTGAAAAATTGCATATTTTCCTAAATATAATCGTGTAATAGATCGTTTTGTATGTTTTCGGGTAAACAGATCTTAATTATGAAATCTATTTGATATTTTAGTAGAAAATGGTGAGGGTGGAAAGAAGGGGGATGAAAAGCTAAATTTTAATAAAAAATCGAGCAATATGTCGTTTCACTAGTGGTCCAATATACAGATCCCATTTCAAGAATGTGTTGTGTGACGCAAATTGTCACTTCATCTGATGTAAGACCATCGTTCACGTGTTTTTCGTAATATGATTTTGCCCCAGCCCATATTAACTATATTGCGTTAAACTGGCAATGGTATGGCGGCAGTCGTAAAACCTCATGTCCATTTTCCCGTAATATTTCATCTACGGTATATATTGTTGGTTTCTTAATACATTTTGCCATTAAAAGAAATTCTAGTTTCAGCATATTGGGTAAAGAACTTTGTTTATGTTTTATTAGCCAGTCACAAATATCACTTTTCTTCCACGATGAAGTAGGTTGTTTATTTAAGATTCTTGAATGATAAGATGCATTGCCCAGAATGATTAAAGATGGAGCATCTAAATTTGCAATCAGTTGTTCTTTTAATCACTTTTCAAACAGTTCACAGTTCATATTCATGGTAGTCCAGACTTTTGGATGTTGAAGAAAACAGTAAACTTGCACCTGGGAGAAATCCTGTTTTCTCGACCCACATCCCTTTTTTTCTCTTGACACATTTTACAGACTCGTCCTGCCAAGATTTCGAACCACTTCCATTACAAAATATCCAAGTCTCGTCTAAAAATACCACTTTTCTAAATTTTAAATTAACATTTTCCGTGTATTTCTTTAAAAACTGGATACGCTGACTTGCTATATGTGGCAACTCGCATAAAAATCTTCGATTACAGTCCTTTTTATATCGAAAACCCAACATTTTCATTAATTTTGGCAACGATTTTAGTCCAATTTCCAATATGCCTCGTTTTTTTAAAGCTTCTTTCAAAACTTGAAGGGTTATATTGGTTTTTGACGTATATAAATCGTAAATTGCATTACGGACATCCATTTTTACATTGTCACTTAAGTCTTCTGTCTTTGGCTTTTTTCGTTTACATTTCTTAATCTTCTTCGGTAGTAAATTACGCTTTTATCACGCACAATTTTCTGCACAGTCCTTATACCGATGCCCTGAGCTTTTGCTACTGTCTCCTGGATATTGGCCGACGAATTTTCATTTCGTTCGTAATATTTTATTAGATTTAATACCATTTTTTTTCGCCTGTGGGTGCAAAAAGCCCGAAAATTGTTTTCTATTACTCATAAGGCACTGACTTGCCAATCTGACTTTGAAGTGACATCGCTCCAAAATGTTTGCAACTGCTGGTATTTATATGTTTATCCTGTTTTTTCATATGAAAATATTATAGGTCTATCTAATTCATCTTCCGGATTTTATGCGGAGGATATGATTACACGTAATAAAAAAAAAGAAACTTAAAAAGTTTGTCGTTGATAAATCGTATGATCCGCACGATAACACTGCTTTCCACTATAACCAGGCTACGGCAGTAAAAATTGTTACTTGTTCATGTGAGCATTTTGTATTTCATCTTGTGACATAAGCTTAAAATTATCCGCAAAATCAAAATGCAAAATAACTTTTGCTTCTTCAGTATTTGCCGTTTTGAAGTCAAAGTACTTCTGTTGATTGTTTTTAAAATAATGATGTTTTCTAAAAGAGACCAGTCGTTTTCCAAAATTTTAATTGTTGAATCAATTGTTTCAGACTAAATTACAATTACGACTTTTCTTTGTCTTTCAATAGTAGTCCACTGTTTAATGTTTACAGACTCTACTGGGACGAATTTGAACATGAGAAAAGGTCAAATCAATTTCCTTGCAAGCAGAACATTCTCCATTCCTCTTTTTCTACGTCACACGATATTTCAGAAAGTAATGTTTTATAATTACTTGGGAACGTCTTCATTTTCTTGCTAAGCATCTCAATAATAAAAAAAATGTTAGCATGGTACTTACATACACAAATATTGTGTGGTGTTTCCTGTATAGGCAAGTATACTCATAAAATTTGCTTAACCGTATTTGTATTTCTGGGTTTTCTTCTAAGAAAAGAAATAAGCTTCTGTATAAAACATATGCCTTTCTTGTGCATATTCAACCGACTTATCTATTTTAATTTTAACCTGATCTTTAAGTCCAGGAGCTACTCTTCTTCTTTTTTTCTTTTGGCATTAATTTGTTTGGCCGTTTTACTGCTTTTTCTAGAGACTGGGGCGTTTTGAAAGCTAAAAAATATTCCTTTGCATTTTTTAATTCTTTTTTTTCCTATATAGTCTTTTTCTATGTCTCTCTTTAATTTTTTTGACGAATTTTGAATTCTCGTCATTTCCCGCCAATATTTTTTATTTTTCTCTATATTTTTTATTTCGCTTGCAGCATTTTTATTGAAATAATTTTGCTTTAGGTACTGATTTTCTTTTTACGACATTTTTTAATACGTTGCCTTGTCTTCTCTTTTTATTGTGCGCTATCCCTTCCTATCCTAAAACTGTTCCAAATAACAGTTTTTGTCATCTGATTCAATGGCCGACAAGATTTTTCTAACACAGGCCAGCTCATTATTTTCACAATGGAAATAATAAAAAAATATTCGGAAAGCCCTAATACGTACCATTTTTAATAGCCTAATTAGAATGTCGAGTCAAATGCACCGAAGTTGCAAAATTTCTGACAAATTTTGTTATATTTGTGGAGAATTTCTGGTGAAATCACAAGCCAGGCCATTTTCCGAAAATGCAAAAAAAGCCTACTTTAAATATTTTGGTGTGTTATTTGGGGATCAAGATAAGCGGTGGGCTCCCCATGTGTGCTGTGTTAGTTGTAGTGTATCATTGGTGCAGTGGATGAAGGAAAGGAGAAAAAGTATGCCTTTTGCAGTTCCAATGGCGAGAACCCACCAATCATTCTGACGATTGTTATTTTTGCCTGACGAAGACTGAAGGTTATTCCAAAAAGGGAAAGCACAATATAGAGTAACCAAATTTGCAATCTGCCAAACGACCTGTTCCTCATAATGCGAATGTGCCAGTGCCGATTGCGCTTTAAATTGGCAAGCTATTGATTTGGGACATAATGGAGATAACGCATCATCAGGCAGCTCAGAAGTGAATTAAATGATTTAGTACATGATTTGGGGTTATCCAAGCAACAGTCAAAACTTCTGGGTTCCCGTCCTAAGGAATGAAACCTATTGACCAAAGAAACAAAAATTACGAATTTCAGAAAAAGAAATGCTATGTTTTCTGAATTCTACAGTATGGAAAATTCGTTCTGCGCGTGTACTGATATAGACAGTTTAATGCAGGAACTTGATATTGAACATTCTCCCCGCGAGTGGCGCTTATTCATAGACTTATCTAAATATAGCTTAAAAGCTGTGTTATTGCATAATGGAAATTTAAAACCCTCTATACCAGTTGCCCATTCAGTTGCAATGAAAGAAAATTATGAAAATATGCGCACGATTTTGGATAAAATGAACTACAATAGATATAAATGGCAGATATGTGGGGACTTAAAAGTTATAGAGATTTTAATAAATTAGCGTTATGTAACAAAAATTTGGCCAGAAAGAAGCGAATTTCAACCAGGACCTCAAAATGTGAAATTTATACCTCTTGTTGATCCCAAAAATGTCCTTTTGCCTCCTCTTCACATTAAACTTGGGCTGATGGAAATATTTGTGAAGGTTTTGAATAAGGATGGTGATGGATTTAAATACCTAAGACAAGTCTTTCCCCAGTTAACTGAGAAAGAATAAATTTTTATTGGGCTGTAATGTTCTGCTTAGCGCACCGAAAATCAAACACAATCGTTGATGGTTTCTATTAAACTAATTTATTAAAATTGCATCGTAATATTCTAATTCGTACATAATTAAAATGCGAAGTCATCAATATTACCAGTTAATGAACTAAACCTAAGTCTATAATTCTCAGAAAAGCTGTGCTGGGCGTTTGTCAGTAATTGCTGAGTTGATACTTGCATTTATTGGAATAATAATAATTAGAAGTCAATGACTTTAAAATTTAACATATTATATTTTCCCAGTACACCTTCCCGGCGAGAAAAAAAAACAAAAAAAAAATATATTGTACAAATCTTAACCTAATTATAGTAACCCAAGTAAAACACTTACTATTATTACTATTATTATTATTATTTTTTTTTTGTATGTAATGCCCAACTTAACTAAGAATAATACATTTTAACTCTATTTTTGTGAACCAATACATGCTTATTATTAACATCTATTACCAAATTTGGGTTTCTATCTTCTACTACTTTGTATGGACCTATGTATAAAGGTTCGAATTTATTATTCATATTTTCATTTTTTAACAATACCTTACTACCTATATTATATACAATATTTTTAGAATTTTGGTCAGATTTTTCCTTACGTTTGTACTTTGATAATAATAAGTTATTTTTAGCATCTAGACAAGCAGTTTGAATTCTATACTTAAGTTCATTAGGATAGTCATCGAAATTATACAATGGATCACTATTTTCAGCAAGGTTTGATGGAAGTTTACAATATTTTCCAAACACAAGTTCGTAGGGACAATATTTAGTTTCGGTATGCACAGAATTGTTATACGCGAAGCACCAGTATGGCACCCACGTAGTCCAATTTTCTGCATAATTTGAAATATGATTCCTTAAATATGCCCCTAAGTGCTTGTGGTTATTTTCTAAAGCACCGAGTGTTTCGTGGTGGTAAGCTGTTGAATTTAAAGTTTTTATTCCTAGTAATTTACAAGATTCTTGAAAAATATTTGAAAGAAATTCCTTTCCTTGGTCTATACAAATTTCTTGGGGAATACCGTACCTAAGAACAAAATTTTCAACAAAACTTTTGGATACTGTGAGTGTCTCTTTGTTTGGTAAAGCGTAACATTCAATAAATTTTGTTAGTTCGCACTGAATGGTAAGAATGTAAGAATTATCATTCATATCAGGTTTTATTGGCCCAACTAAATCAAGATAAATTTTTTGAAAAGCTGAAGATGATGTAGAGGTTATTACCAAAGGTTGCTTATTCGGATTACTATACTTATATGTTTGACAATCATTGCATCTTTTGACAAAAAGCTCCACATCCTTTTTCAACCCATTCCAGAAATAATATTTTTTAATATTATTAAACATGCGGTTAATACCAGCGTGTCCTCCTGTATGAAAGTTATGGAAATCGTTAAGAATTAATTGTCTGGTTTCCTTGTCTTCTACCCTTTTAACACTTTTAATAATACATAATTTAAGACCAATGTTCAATATTTCATTTTTGTATTGCGATATCTCTTTTATAAATTGACTAGTCTAATTATTTTTTACTATGCATAGTTTTGTAATATTATATTTTTTACATATAATAGCAAGATTCCTCAACGATGTACCTAGGTCATGCGTCGATCGGCAATCTTGGCAAAAATAAATAACTTGAGATTCTTCATCATATAAAATTTCATTACTGCAGTATTTATTAAATATTTTATTTTTATAATTATTGAACAATGCTCTCTTTATCGGTATTAATTCTACACTACAAACGGGACGTTTTAATAACTCTACGATTCCAGGGTGATCAGTCCTTTCGTCAGTAGAATTTATTAATTCTTCCTGTTGAGGCAATTTTTGTTTTTTCGCTTGTGCTCGAGTAATCACATTCATACTTTCATTTATTCCTCTTAATTCGTTCATGTCTATTTTTATACGCGATAAGGCATCCACGCTTACGTTACTTGACCCTTTAATGTAATTTATAGTAAAATCGTACTCCTCTAGCGTAAGTCTAAATTTAGTTAACCTACTCGAGGGATTTACCATTTTAAATAAATATACTAGTGGTCTATGGTCTGTAAAAATATTAAATTTCTTACCATATAAATATGGCCTAAAATGCTTGACACTCCAAACTACGGCCAATAACTCTTTTTCAACTGTGCAATAGTTTTGTTCAGCTGAGTTTAGAGTGCGTGAAGCATAAGCTATAGGCTTATCATTATTATTACATAGAACAGATCCTATGGCATATCCACTAGCATCGGTTTTTAAAATAAAAGTATTGTTTTCTGAGAAATCTGGGTATTCCAGTATAGGGGGGTTCATAAGTAATTGTTTTAATTTATCGAAAGATATTTGGCATTCCTCAGTCCAATTAAATAATCTTCCTTTTTTGGAAAGTTCGTTGAAGGGACGTGCTATATGTGCAAAATGTTTAATGAACTTTCTATAGTAATTTGCAAATGCAACGAAGCGTTTTGCCTCGTCGGAATTTTTTGGAATTGGATACTCAGCTATGACTTTGGACTTTTCGGGGTCTGGAGATATTCCCTCCGAAGAAATGCAATGCCCTAAATATAAAATTTGTTTCTTAAAAAAATCGCATTTACTGGAATTGAGCTTCAAATTTACTTCTCTAAGTCTCTGCAGAACCTTAATGAGATTTATGTTATGATTTTGTAATGAATTGCCAAAAATAATAAGATCGTCTAAATAAATAAAACACGAATCGTAATTTAGTCCAGAAAAAGCGACAGTCATTAATCTAGAAAATGCACCTGGGCTAATTTTTAATCCCATTGGCAGCCTTTTCATTTGAAATTGGGCTTCGTTAGTAGTGAAAGCAGTGTATGGCCTACTATCTGGATGTAATTCTAGTTGATGATACCCTTGGGAAAGATCTAAATGTGAAAAATAAATTGCTCCAGATAATGAGTCCAAAATTTCGGCAATGCAAGGTAATGGCATTTTTTCATCTTTTACTTGTTTATTAAGTAACCGGTAATCGATTACAACCCTCCATTTTTTCACCATATTACTACTCTTTTTTGGTACTATTAAAAGAGGTGAAGACCATTCGCATCTAGTTTCTTCAATAATACCCTCATCAAGCATTTTCTTTACTTGTTTATTAATTTCTGATTTTTGTGCTTGGGGTAGTCTATAGGGTTTCACGTAAACTGGTGATGAATTTTCTTTTAAGTGTATTTTTTGTTTATAGAGATTAGTAACACTAAGAGCGTCACCTTCTAGATGAAAAACATCGGCGTATTTAGCACAAATTTTCTCATTAGAGGTTTTTTCCTCCTGATTTAATAAAGAAAAATTTATTGAGTCTAATACTTTATCAACACGGTTTACAGAAAGATTATCATTATTGCGAAAATTATAAATTTGAAAGTTTGATATAGGCTCTAATGTAGGTTTGTAATTTTTAATGTTAATTTCGCGATCATTTACGTTTAAAAATCTAACCGGTATTTCTCCATTTTTACTTTTCACTATAGTTCCTGCAACAAATACTCCTTCTCCCACTTCTTCCGATATAATAACATATTCACCCTCATTATCTGCTTTACAATATTTAATCGCCTCGCTTCTTGGGGGTATTTGTAAGTTAAAGTCAGTATTTGATAACATTGGTAGGGATATTTGATAGTTATCACAGCACAAGGAAAACAAAAAGGTTTCATAATTAATACTAGCTTTATACTTAGCAAAAAAATCTGAGCCTAATACTCCCTGTATATTTGGAACAAATTTATTTAGAACTGAGAAATCATGCTGAATATTGTAATTATTTAATGCAATATTTAAATTTACTGATCCTCCAGAAAGTATAGAACCTCCTACACCTCTTATTTCGATTATTTTGTCTATATCTATTTTTTCGTTTTTATCTAAAGTTTCATAAAAAATAACACTAATACTAGCACCGGTATCTAATAAAAAAAATAACTCTTTCATACCATATCTCACGCGCACAAAATTCATACCATTTAAATTTAAGTTAACATATTTTCTACTTTTAGGTACGAAAAAATCGCTGATTAGATGATTCCCCATTTTGCTGTTGGATTTGTGAGCCTATAATTTCCGTATCTAACACATTTACATAATTTCGATTATAAGTGTTTTGATTTTGATGACCGCGGTAATTAGTACGGCCTTGATTAGTGCCTCGACCTCGAAGGCTTCCATTGTAATTACGATTAAAATTTCGCGTAGCATAATAATTATTATTGTTTATATTCCTGGGTCTATTATTACTTGATTGCCCCCTAAAATTTCCCCTGATAGGTCGATTTCCCCTGTAACTAGAGTTCCTGTGAGAATTTCTTCCAAAATTTCTGTGATGCATGTGAAAAATAGATTGTGAGGAATCTGAAGATTTTAGTACTTCCTCGGAAGCGGCACCTACTGTGGCGTCTTTTAAAGAAGAATATTCCCTAGCCTTAATTATCGTGCGAAGTTCGTTGTTTCTCAAGCCGTTTGAAAAAGCGTTTATAGCTAATTTTTCGTTTACTTCTTTTAACACTTCAATTTTATTGTTGTCATTATCTGCCTGTGCCAACGTTAAATTAATAAACAACTCTTCAATCGATTTTCCATATTGGTTTATAGATTTATTGTGTTGCTTACTATTATGTAATTCGGTTGCCAAAGCGGCAGCAGATTTTTTTGGGATTAGATGTTGCTTTATGTCGGAAATTAAAGTGTCAATAGAATTATAGCTAAGCTTTAAACGAAGTTTTGCACTTGGAGTTAGCCTGGTTTTCAAAACATAATTAATTAAAAGCAATTTACCAGCATTATCTAACATATCGCTAGAAAGTTGAATAGAATCAATTAGTTGATTAGTAATATTTTCCGAATCATCTAAACATGGAAGCAGAGATGCTGCCGTTCTTATATCGAATTTATCCGTCATATTTATTTCCCTATTTATACTACCTAACCTATTTAAGAGTAATTACTTAGAATCACTAATATATTTTTCTATTTCACTAAAAATACTTTTAACTTTATCAGTGTTAGCTATTTCACTTTGTACCTTACTAAATTCTATTTTTAAAGACTGAAACTTAATTTCTAACAACCCATTGTCAGTCAATAATTTATTAACCCTGGCCAAACTTTCTATTCTATCTGCGGGTTCTTTACCAACATTAGCAAAAAATTTTTTTAGCATTTTGACATAATTCATTTAAATCGCTTACAAATACACTAGCCACTTAATAATTAAATTAAAAAAAGAAATAAATTTTTATTTTATCTGACCTTATATCCATCTTTCCTCCAAATATGTGTGTTGAGTGAAGTCCTTCCGCTAGGAGCTGATGGTTAAAGTTACGAACTAGTGACCTTTTCGTAGAAGCTGACGGGTCCAACGTTGCGAACTAGCGGCATTGCGCCCACTACTAGCCCGTTCCCACGATGCCAGCCCCGGCTTGGGTGCTAGTTGACGTTCCCGATGGGTTCGATAAATCGAACCAAAATCGTCAGGGTGAATAGTCTTCTCTCTTACACTAACTCTTGGCTTCTTCTTATTTCTGCTCTAATATTTTTTTGCAAATTTTTTCTGAATCTTCTATAACAATAGTAACCAATTGCTGTTACTACAAAAGCAGCAATTATTAGTCCAGCGACTTCAAGAAGGGATACGTATTTATCTTGTCCTTGTGTTGCTGTTGTTGTGAATTATTATTTCTTCCTTTACCTCCTTTGACTGATTTTTTCCCATCTTTTTACACTCTCACTTTTTTTTTTCACCAACACATTATCTAACACTTATTCCAAAAAACATTTTTTTTTTTCTCTTAGCTGACAGGGTCGCCATGTAATGTTCTGCTTAGCGCACCGAAAATCAAACACAATCGTTGATGGTTTCTATTAATCTAATTTATTAAAATTGCATCGCAATATTCTAATTCGTACATAATTAAAATACGAAGTCATCAATATTACAAGTTAATGAACTAAACCTAAGTCTATAATTCTCAGAAAAGCTGTGCTGGGCGTTTGTCAGTAATTGCTGAGTTGATACTTGCATTTATTGGAATAATAATAATTAGAAGTCAATGACTTTAAAATATAACATATTATATTTTCCCAGTACACGGCCACAAATCTTAAAATTGCTGGAAGATGTCAATTTTACGGAATGTCATTAAAAATTCACTTCCTCCATTACTGTCTGTCAATTTTTCCTAAAAATTTGGGAGCTGCTGACGAGCAGGGTGAAAGGTTTCACCAAGATATCAGAACGATGGAAATTCTGTACTAAGGACGATGGGATCCAGCCATGATGGGTGACTACTGTTGGTTTTTGAAGAGAGAAGATAGAACACCTCATAAACGGAAAAAATAAAGTTTAATTAGTGTTTTAAGTTAATATTTTTCTCATTTGCTTTTCTCTTAGATATATGGTATGTTTAGTAAGCGAACACTGTAAGCATAGTCAATAAACAGGGTTAAGAATTTTCTGAAATCATTTTTTCTATAGATATTAAGTATCGTAACATTCGATATGGTTCTACAACTCTAACAAGAAAACCCTACGTGCTACAACTTTCTATTTCTCATTCTCGTATTTGGATAGGTCCATTCTATTAGATTATGCTATTCTGATTTGTGATACAACAAAAAAAAATTAACCAGGCATTCGATTAAAAATGGGGCTGGTAGTATGCAAACGGATGATAATAGAGCATATGCCTTAACTCCAGTTATTAAAATCGCCGCTAGTGGCGTTTAGGTAAAAATTTTGTATTCACATCACCAGGTCTACTATATTTAGCAAATAATTGTATATTTTAAGAAAGAGAACAAAACAATAAAAAATGAGTGACATTTTATTATCCGGAAAAAAAAATTAAATATTCGGTTACTGACAAGACAATTTTTGATCAAAGTGTAATAGCAATTTAAAAGCCTGTTGCCAAAAATTGTTGTGCCATTTGCATGGGCCACTTAAGAATTTACAGGTTTAATATTTGTTATGCGTTTGTAGCCTTACTTGAATAGGCTATTTCAATTTAGCGTATTTTCTCATAACTGATGGGACAAAAGATTGACATTATATAAAAACTATTATTACTATTAAATTACTTACTTGGGAAAAAAATAACACAACAAACTATTTACCAGATGCACACATCTGAACAGAAGTGGCACTTTTGACAGATTAGCATTTATTTTCAGCCGCGGCTAACATGATAAAATATAGCGATTTTGTTCAAGTTACATAGGGGACAAATATCCATTATTGCCACATTATTTTTTCTAAGCAATAGATACAAAAAGTTGATAGTTATATATTTTTTAATGTTGGGTCATTATTTAAAAAGATAAGTACAGGGTATCTGGATTTGGTTGCAAAAGCAGGGTATCTCGCTTATTCTTAAAGATAGAACCTTGCGGTTTTCACGAACCTGAGCTAATTTTTTGTGAAACTCATGAAGCCGTAAACAAAATTTTCATAGCCTTCTTCGGTTAAGAGATACAGGGCGAAATAGAAAATTTTGCATTTTGGGACCCCCCTCGTATCTCGGTTATCCTTTAACTTAACGCAAAGGGAAAAATTGCTGCTTATGCAGTTTTTTACGCTGGATCCAGTGGAGTAGTAATATTTTTTATTTGAGTTGTTATTTTTTAGATATGACCCAAAGTTTTGTTTTTTTAAATGGGACACCCTGTATATTTGGCCAGAAATTGATTTGTCCTTTTAAAAGCTTCTCAAAAATATATAATAGTATGGGTCTATTTTAATAAACAACAACAAAAACCTAATTTTTATAATTATCATCCCAAATTTTGCAGTAGGCCATGCAAAACGATGCCGTTTTCTTTTGTTTTCTTGGAAGCAAATGACATTTCCCAATTTTGTACGCGTATATAAAATATAGCGCTAGTTTTTTGTATTTATTTATTGTGTAAAAATATATTTGTATTATTATGGAAGAAAACCAAACTTTCGAACATTATGAAAAGTACGATATGTTAGCTTGTTTTATATTAAGTAATGAAAATATTGAAGCGGCTTCTGAGATGTATTTTAACAGGTAAACAGTTAATTTTTAGGTATGTTGAAATACTATTGCTTAATTTTTATTTACATATCCAGAAAGGAGGCAACCTAATATATCCACTTTTTATCGGATAAAAAAGAATAACATATAATAAAGAAAATCGGGAGGCTGAGGAAATTACGGTTTTGGCTAATGTAGAAGCTTATCCAACAAACTCTTGTAGGGCTAGTGAAAAGAGCATAGGGATTCCAAAAACTAGAGTTCAAGAAATTCTAAAAAAGCACAAATACCACCCATACAAATTTAGGCTCGTGCAGCACTTACAGCCAGGGGATGCAGAGCGTCGGGTAGTCGTAGTAGTTCTGCAATCGTTTTCGAGAAAGATGCGATATGGTTAGAGATTTTGAAAAGAAGGTTATATGGTCAGACGAAGTACATTTCAGTAATTGTGGTATACTCAATAGGCACAATAGTAGATTCTGGTCCCAGGAAAATCAACACCAAATATTTCCCAGAAGACAACAGGGCAGGTTTGGTCTAAATGTGTTCTGCTTCATATTAGGAACACATATAAAGTTTTATATATTTGAGGGAAATCTAACAGCCAATCAGGACGGTGCTCCTGCACACAATTCTGGAATGACGAGATTATTTCTGGACAATAATTTTACCAATCAATGGATCGGAACAAATGGACCTATAAGATGGCCCCCTAGGTCCCCAGATTTGTCGATTTTAGATTTCTTTCTATGAGGATATCTGAGAAATAGAATTTACAAAGACCACTATGATAATGTCCAAGATTTAGGAAATGCAATAAGAGAAAATTTTTGCTATTTACAAGATCATCCCGTTATTTTGCTTAATTCCCTAAAACGAATACGAAAATTGTGCGAAGCATGCATAGAACAAAATGGAAATCAGTTTGAACAGTTCTTTTGATTTCCTTGGTTACTGTAGTTCTTATACGACAGTTGATTTTTGCTGAAAGGCTTGTTACATAATAATTTATTACTGTTTCGTTCTTGTGTTACATAAATCTAGATAGGTGGTACTTTTTTGGTGCGAAATTATCAATACATATTTTGATAAATAGATTTAATTACATATTTATTTTGATTTATTGTTAGGATGTAGATATTGTTAACGACTTTAAATAAAAGGCAGCATTGTTTTGCATGGCCTACTGCAAAATTTGGGATGATAATTATAAAAATTAGAATTTTTGTTGTTGTTTATTAAAACAGACCTATACTATTATATACAGTGTGTATCAGCCAAATGGAATAAATTCGATAATAAATAAATGGGGGCGTGTTCGGAAAAACGCTTGAACCCGTCGATTGGTATTTTTAGTTGCTCATTTTCTCCAATAAAAACTTTTTACACAGGGTGTGTCCTGTAACAGTGGTCAATGCCAACTTTCTTATTTCAAATGCAACACCCCGGATATTATTTAATTTTTGGATTCTTTAGGAGATTCTAAACATATTTTATGTTCAATGTCCTATACCTATCTTCAACTATTTCGGCAATATTAAGTGTTTTCAAATTTATTTTTATTTTATTTATTTCGAATTTATTATTATTCATAAAAGTGGCTCTGGTTACTGAACTATTTATTTGATTACAAAAATTCGCTACAACAGACTCAATACTTATTTACCATTTAGGTCTTCATATTAAGAATGTAAGCAAAAACCATTTTAGCGTTCCTTTTTATTGATATGGAACAAAAAGAGCCAGTTTTGTTTACTTTTAAGTTTTGTTTACTTTTGTGTAAAATGACTGGCCTTTCTCTTTGCAAAACAGTAGTTGTCAGTGTCAGTGTCATAGTCTTTTGAATTTCGTTAACTGCATAATACCTAATATCAGAAAAATGGTTCATTTAACAGAAATGCATAAAATAACAATTCTACAAATGATTGGTTTTGGAGATAACACACGAACACAAGTGGAAGTTGCTCGCTTATTTCATGAAAAATTTCCAAATTTGCAGCATATATCCCAAGGGACAATTAGTAAAATAGAAAAGCAGTTTCGCGAGCTTGGACATGTGAGGCAGATAAAAAAGCAGCTGCCAATTCAATAAATGATGATACTAAATTGGATATTATGCTTGAGTTTGAGGATTAGAACATGTTTTGTTTTCGGATGAGTGCACCTTTACACTTCACGGTCATGTAAATCGTCAAAATTGCCGCTATTGGTCTAGAGAAAATCCTCACTGGATCAGCGAAGAACATACTCAATATCCTGAAAAGGTTAATGTTTGGGCAGGAATTGTTAGGGATCATATCATAGGCCCCTTTTTCATTGACGGCAATTTGAATAGCGATAATTATTTAGCACTGCTCCAAAATAATGTCGTGCCAACTTTGACAAATTTGTATTCGGATCCAGCAAACCCACAAGTTCCAGCGAATATGATATGGTTTCAGCAAGATGGAGCACCGCCCCATTACCAAATTAATGTCCGGCAGTACCTCAACGGAATATTTCCAAATCGGTGGATAGGGAGACGAGGATCGATAGAATGGCCAGCGCGATCCCCTGATCTGACGCTTTTTCTTATGGGGACATATTAAAAATGTTGTATACAAAACTAAACCCCTCGACTTAGCTGACTTAAGAAGACGAATAACCCTTGCGATTAGATCGGTCACGCCTGAGATGCTAAATAACGTTAGAAGAAATTTCTATTTAAGATTAGGAATTTGCCAAGACGTTCGCGGCGAGCATATTCAACAGTTCCTAAATTAACTTTTTACTTTTGTTTATACATTATGAAGAAATAAATAATTTTATTTTTTTAATCTTAACTTTTGCAATAAATTTGAAAACACTTAATATTGCCGAAATAATTGAAGATAGGTATAGAACATTAAACATAAAATATGTTTAGAATCTCCTAAAGAATCCAAAAATTAAATAATATCCGGGGTGTTGCATTTGAAATAAGAAAGTTGGCATTGACCACTGTTACATGACACACCCTGTATAAAAAGTTTTTATTGGAGAAAATGAGCAACTAAAAATACCAATCGACGGGTCCAAGCGTTTTTCCGAACACGCCCCCATTTATTTATTATCGAATTTATTCCATTTGGCTGATACACACTGTATTTTTGAGAAGCTTTTAAAAGGACAAATCAATTTCTGGACAAATATACAGGGTTTCCCATTTAAAAAAACACAACTTTGCTTCATATCTAAAAAATAACAACTCAAATGAAAAATATGACTATGCCACTGGATCCAGCGTAAAAAACTGCATAAGCATCAATTTTTCCCTTTGCGTTAAGTTAAAGGATAACCGAGATACGAGGGGGTCCCAAATTGCAAAATTTTCTATTTCGCCCTGTATCTCATAAACGAAGGAGGCTAGGAAAATTTTGTTTACGGCTTCATGAGTTTCACAAAAAATTAGCTCAGGTTCGTGAAAACCGCAAGTTGCAACCAAATCCGGACACCCTGTACATTTATTCATCAAAATATGTTATTTAAAAATTTGCGGATATATCGTATTGCGCGTGGAATCGCCCCTAAGCAAAACTAATCTCAGAAATATTAGCATACATTGTAAAGGGTTTACCCATATAGAATATAGAAAGGTAAATCCCGTCCATGTTCGTCCATAAACGATCCACGTAGTTTCTACTTAAAAATATAACGCTTTTAAGCGAGGCTTTTTATAGGTCATAGTCAACGGACCGAGAAGGACAAATTTTACAGGTAATCTCTGGCGCTTTAAAGTGGCATTAACGAAAATTGGACGTTTATTAGCAATGACGTCGTTTAGCGTTAGGGTCGTTTCTCCGGATTTGGATCAAACAGATCCCTTCCTTGCCAGTAGAAAACCCATTTCGCGTATGGTTAACATTGGAACACTCCTTTTGACTATTGTAGTCAAAACAAAGCTGAATAAATGCTTGAGATTTATTATTTAGACATTTTGGAGTTTTTTATAACAGATACGGCAAAAGATATTTAACATCTTTCATTGGCCAAAATTTCAGCTTTGGAAAAAGTTATCGAGATGCGATTTGCGCGGGCTTATTTTGGCTTTATTTTCGAGTAAAAAACCTTATACATTCTCTTCTTTTGGTTTTTAGAAAATTTGCAATTTTTATTATAAAAAACGCCCTTTAGTTGTGAGTTATTAAATTACAAACTCAAAGACTTAGGTAATGTTGGATCCCAAAGGTTCGCTTTTTTCAGCGCTACCGAAGTTATTGTAATTCGCTGAGCTATTTCCAAGCCATAGACATTTGTATATATATACAGGGTCCTGCAGCTCACCTCCCGTCTTTTATTATACCTTAACCATTTATTTTAAAAAAAATATTTAAAAGCCACTATATGCTGTTGATTAGAGAGCACATTTTAAAAATATTCTTGATTATACAGGGTGTTACAAAAAATAGTGGCGCATAAGAGTTGTATTTTTTTAAATGGAACACCCTATATTTTTTTACATTTTTGAAACACTCTTTACTTAGTCTACAGACTCCTAGAATAGTATCTCTCTTTTTTTAATAGTTTCGGAGAAAAAAGGTAAAATCGAAGAAAAAAAAAATTATATTCTACGTTTAAAATATTTATAAAAATTAGATAAAACATCTTAAAAGCTAAGGTAACCTAGTAGCTTACTGCAAAAGGTTTATAGTTATTCTGCTATGAGTATTATAAGTCTTACTTATACAGGGTGACCCAAATTCCATGTCAAACGTTGCAAAATAAAAAATAATTTTTCTCCATTTTTTCAAATGGAACACCCTATATATTTTTTTCTGTCCGGTACAGAATTAACAGATCAACATTTTTCATTATTACACTTATCTCAAAATTCCTGAAGGTTTTTGAAATATTCTTAAAAAACTAATGTTGTACTTTGTTTTTCAGTACGATAATTGAATAAACTCAATAGTAATGTCGAAAAATGGAACACCCTATATATATTTTTTTTCTGTCCGATACAGAATTAACAGATCAACATTTTTTATTATTACACTTATCTCAAAATTCCTGAAGGTTTTTGAAATATTCTTAAAAAACTAATGTTGTACTTTGTTTTTCAGTACGGTAATTGAATAACCTCACTAGTAATGTTCATAAGTAAGCACCTTCGCGATTTTGAATAATAAATAGGTCAGCGTAGTTATAGCTATGGGAAAAAACCTAAAATCCCAACATTTTTTGTAATTACGTTTACCGCATAAAATTTGAATTACTGCCAAGAGTTAAGCCGTAAAGACGTTTTACATGCTGCAGGTCTTCCTACAAGTTGCAAGAGACTTGCACAAAGGCATACGCTGACACTTGCACTTGAAATACAACTGCCGCTTTACAATCTGCAAGACAAATTGCGCGCAATATCTTGCAGGTGCAACCCCTTGCTGCAAGAAACTTGCAGCATGTAAAACGGCCTTAACCTTTATTTAATATTATTGACAAGTGTTGCCCAAATTATTAACTAGAATTTAAGTAGGCCATGAAAAACAAATTGTCTAGAAACTGTCAAACAACTAAAACATATCGGCAATTTACTTATTCGTTTTTTAAGTTTTACAAATTGAAATAATTATCGGATTTTTCATATAGTGGTCTTTACCTTCTACGTAGTTCATTTTTCGTTTGTTTGCGTCACTGTTTAGAAGTTTTATTTGAACGTTCTATCGTCATGGAGTACACCCGCGAAGAACTGGTTGATATGGTTTTTGTGTTAGGAGAATCGCATAGAATTGCCTTTTTGGCCAGTAGGATTTATGCGCAAAATTATCCAGAACGAAGGCACCCAGACAGAAGGAGCATGACGAACTTATTAGAGAGATTTATGGCAACGGGAAATGTAAATTATACAAGACCAGTTAGAAATAGGCCCGTTCGAACGGAAGAAAATGAATTAGCTGTGCTATTAGCTGTCACGGAAAATCCTTCTGATAGCCAAAAAACAGTCGGGGATGCCGTAGGAGTAAGCGAAAGAACTGTTCAGCGAATTTTAAAGAGCCATAAATTTCATGCATATCATATTCAGTTGCATCAAGAACTCCTTCCAGCAGATTTTGAGAAACGTGTTGACTTTTGTAATTGGGCACAAGCTAAAATTAGGTTAAGCTTTGATTTTTTTGATAAAGTTTTATTCTCTGATGAGGCCACATTTCATAAGAATGGATTTGTAAATCGTCATAACTACCATTACTACGCCGACCATAATCCAAGAATTTTTAGGCAGCTTGATCTACAACACAGATGGTCAGTTAATGTGTGGGGGGAATTATTGGTGAACATGTTATTGGTCCCCATTTTTTTAATGGACATTTAACTGGAGCCATGTATCTCGACTTCCTAGAAAATCACTTGCCAAATTTGTGCGAAAATTTGCCGGTTAATCTGAGAAATACAATGTGGTTGCAACAAGATGGTGCTCCAGCACATTTTTCGTTGCCAGTTAGGGATCATTTAAATAATAATTTTCCAGATCGATGGATTGGAAGACAGGGAGCAAGTGCGTGGCCGCCCCGGTCGCCTGATCTAACGAAATTAGATTTTTTTCTATGGGGCTACGTTAAGGAAATTGTTTACAACAAACCTCCAACAACTCCCGAAAATATGCAGCAACGGATTAGAACCGCATTTCAAAGTATTACGCCCGAAGTATTAAGAATAGTAGGAAGATCTTTTCATACCCGTCTTCGTTTATGCCTCGAAGAGAATGGAAGACATATCGAACATATGTTCTAAGTAAAAATTAATTTTAGCAATAATTAGATATTTGTTAATAATGTTAAATAAAGCTGTTACACCTTAAGTCGAGCCTTAACTCTTGGCAGTAATTTAAATTTTATGCAGCAAACGTAATTAGAAAAAATGTTAGGATTTTAGGTTTTTCCCCATAGCTAGAACTACGCTGACCTATCTAATATTTAAAATCGCGAAGGTATGAACATTACTAGTGAGGTTATTCAATTATCGTACTGAAAAACAAAGTACAACATTAGTTTTTTAAGAATATTTCAAAAACCTTCAGGAATTTTGAGATAAGTAATAATAATAAATGTTGATCTGTTAATTCTGTATCGGACAGAAAAAAATATATATAGGGTGTTCCATTTTTCCACATTACTAGTGAGTTTATTCAATTATCGTACTGAAAAACAAAGTACAACATTAGTTTTTTAAGAATATTTCAAAAACCTTCAGGAATTTTGAGATAAGTGTAATAATAAAAAATGTTGATCTGTTAATTCTGTACCTGACAGAAAAAAAATATATAGGGTGTTTCATTTGAAAAAATGGAGAAAAATAATTTTTTATTTTGCAACGTTTGACATGGAATTTGGGTCACCCTGTACAAGTAAGACTTATAATACTCGTAGCAGAATAACTATAAACCTTTTGCAGTAAGCTACTAGGTTACCTTAGCTTTTAAGATGTTTTATCTAATTTTTATAAATATTTTAAATGTAGACTATAATTTTTTTTTTCTTCGATTTTACCTTTTTTCTCCGAAACTATTAAAAAAAGAGAGATAATATTCTAGGAGTCTGTTGACTAGGCAGTGTTCCAAAAATGTAAAAAAATATAGGGTGTTCCATTTTAAAAAATTCAACTTTTATGCGCCACTATTTTTTGTAACACCCTGTATAATCAAGAATATTTTTAAAATCTGCTCTCTAATCAACAGCATATAGTGGCTTTTAAATATTTTGTCTAAAATAAATGGTTTAGGTATAATAAAAGACGGGAGGTGAGCTGCAGGACCCTGTATATATATATATATATATATATATATATATATATATATATATATATATATATATATATTTTTAGAGATTTTTTTTGTTTAGTTCTGAACCTTTTATACATATATATTCTAATTTTGTTTTCTTGGGTATTTTGGTTCGATAGTAGGAATAAAATTAAAACAAATTTAATTTCATTTTTGTTACATTTTTATAGACGTTTCGACCATTTATGGTTGGTCTTCATCAGTATTTTTTTTGTGTGTCTGTAACAATAGAAAACCGAGATAAGATATTTTTCTTAAAAGACTATTATAAATTGTATGGACAAATTATTAATAATATTATTTTAACATTTTAGATGACTTACCATAAGAAGGATCTTTCAGAATTCATCTTTATGCAACATTTAAAAACAGCACGTTTTCCATACAACACTCAGAAACAGCACATTTAAAAACATTGAAAAGAACGTCATACAGATTAAAATTACTATAATATTGATTGCTACGAGTATGTCTATCTTCGAGCGACACTGCTTTAACTGGCAGAATGCGTTCATGTGAAACGTCGGTTAAGGAATTCTATGAGTTTTTTTTTATATATATTAGTTTAAAAAAACAAAGATAATTAAATTTGTTTTGAACTGTTTTATTATTTAAAAGGTGATATATTGTTTATTTACTTTTGAATTTAGAAGAAAAGGGGCTAATTTAGTTTGTTTTTTTTTGAAAGATCCTTCTTATGGTAAGTCATCTAAAATGTTAAAATAATATTATTAATAATTTGTCCATACAATTTATAATAGTCTTTTAAGAAAAATATCTTATCTCGGTTTTCTATTGTTACAGACACACAAAAAAAATACTGATGAAGACCAACCATAAATGGTCAAAACGTCTATAAAAATGTAACAAAAATGAAATTAAATTTGTTTTAATTTTATTCCTACTATCGAACCAAAATACCCAAGAAAACAAAATTAGAATATATATGTATAAAAGGTTCAGAACTAAACAAAAAAAAAAAAAACTCTAAAAATATATACAGAATGGGAGAATATCTGGAAACTATCAATGAAATCAGAAATGTCCGTAATGAAGAGCCAAACACCCTTAGAAATGGATTTACCAATCACCTATGCAAACTAGCAAAACAAAAGAATAAGAATTTAATAAGACAAAAAATAATAACATCAAAAAAACTAAAACTTTGGTTCAAAAAAGTAAAAATACAAAGGACTCTAATGAGATCCACATTGAGGGCGATTGGCTTGAAAATCTGACTAATATCGAAATTCCAAGTTATGCTAATGATATTTTAAGTCTTGGCTCAGATTTTGCATGTCAAATCACCACTTCACAAGATATCCCTATTCCAGAAATTATCTCATCCATTGACACAGCCATTAACAACTTAAATCAGGAAAAAAAAGACGAGATCAGAACAACATGTTGTAATGCCCTCACATCTTACAAAAATAAACTTAATTCTAAAAAATATAAAACGAAGAACCAAAATATAGATAATGAACTATGTAAAAAGTTAAGAAAAACAAAATCCTTTTTAAAAGAGCACCAAAACTTAAAAATCTTAAGACCAGATAAGTCAAACAAAACAGTCATTATGTATGAAAACGAATATGATAATAAATTGGAATCCCTTTTGAATAACGAGGAAACTTATAAACTCATCTCTAACGACCCCACTAATATACTACAAAAAAAAAATGAACTAATCAAAATCTGGGAAAACAAAAACTATATTTCTCCCACCATAGCAAAAAATTTAAAAATACATAACGCTCAAGCGCCAAAAATATACGGGCTACCAAAACTGCATAAGGATGGTATACCCTTACGGCCTATCATCTCATGTATCCAATCACCTCTAAATGGTCTCTCAAAATTCCTGAAAACTATTTTAGCAAATGTCATAAACATAACTGATACTTTCATCAAAGACTCTTGGGATTTTAAAGAAAAAATAAAAAACATCCAAATACCAAATAACCACACTTTAATCTCGCTAGACGTAGTCTCACTATATACTAACATTCCAATTGTTCTAACATTCGAAATCATCAGGAAAAAATGGAATGATATAAAAAAACATACTGATATCCCACTTGATGAATTTTTAAAAGGAATAGAATTAGTTCTAAAATCCACTTACTTTATGCATAAAAACATATTCTATAAACAACTTGACGGCTGTGCAATGGGCTCATCTATTTCAAGTGTCGTTGCACAATTAGTGATGGAAGAATTAGAAAACAACGTTATTAAAAACTTAAATTTTAAACTTCCATTCTTCTACAGATACGTTGATGATTGTTTAACAATCATACCACAAGGAAAAAGCGAATATATCCTTAACGCGTTTAACAATTTTCATCAAAAACTTAATTTCACCATCGAAACTGAAAAAGATAAAAAAATAAATTTTCTAGACATGACCTTATATAACAAAGAAACTTGCATAAAAACAAAGTGGTATACAACAAATACTTGGTCTGGTAGATACATAAACTATCTTTCGCAACACTCACATTATAGGGCTCGCGGATAGGGCAATCAAATTAAGCGATCTAGAATTTCGACAAGAAGCTATCCAAAAAGCAAAAAATACTTTATTAAAAAACAGCTACCCAATGAAATTAATAAACTCAATTTTTAAGTCCCGATTAAATAACATTAATAAAAATAATTCTAACCCCAGCAACAATCAAAACAATAAAAATAAATATATTTCAATACCCTATATTCAAGGACTGTCGGAAAATTTACAAAAATCCCTTAAAAAACAAGATCTAACCGTATCTCACAAAAGTTACAATACCCTACAAAAACAATTTTTTTCCTCTTTAAAATCAAAAACACCTAAGTTTCAAAAAACACACACTATATACAAAATAAAATGCAACGACTGCCCAAAGGTCTATATAGGGCAAACCACACAGTATCTTAAAAATCGTTTGAATGGACACAAATATGATAAAAAAAATAAAACAGCGCTTACAAATCACGAAACAGAATATAAACATACTTTTAACTTTCAAGATACTACTATTCTAAATACGGAAATTAATCAAAAAAAGAGAGAGTTTCTGGAAATGTTATACATAAAACGGGAGATCAATGCTATAAATGACAAAACAGACATAAAGAATTTGAGCCAAATATATTATAACGTTATCAAATAACTCTAAAACTGACTTCATATATACATTAAATTAATATAAAAAAAACAAACTAAATTAGCCCCCTTTCTTCTAAATTCAAAAGTAAATAAACAATATATCACCTTTTAAATAATAAAACAGTTCAAAACAAATCTAATTATCTTTGCTTTTTTAAACTAATATATATAAAAAAAACCCATAGAATTCCTTAACCGACGTTTAACATGAACGCATTGTGCCAGTTAAAGCAGTGTCGCTCGAAGATAGATATACTCGTAGCAATTAATATTATAGTAATTTTAATCTGTATGACGTTCTTTTCAATGTTTTTAAATGTGCTGTTTCTGAGTGTTGTATGGAAAAAGTGCTGTTTTTAAATGTTGCATAAAGATGAATTCTGAAAGATCCTTCTTATGGTAAGTCATCTAAAATGTTAAAATAATATTATTAATAATTTGTCCATACAATTTATAATAGTCTTTTAAGAAAAATATCTTATCTCGGTTTTCTATTGTTACAGAAACACAAAAAAAATACTGATGAAGACCAACCATAAATAGTCGAAACGTCTATAAAAATGTAACAAAAATGAAATTAAATTTGTTTTAATTTTATTCCTACTATCGAACCAAAATACCCAAGAAAACAAAATTAGTATATATATATATATATATATATATATATATATATATATATATATATATATATATATATATATATATATATATATGATAGTATGTTTTCATTCCACGTACACCAACGTCGTAACAAGAAAATGGTCCTTGTTTGGAAGATATTCTGCATCACAGCAGACACAATGATCCATTCTAGTCAAACGACGATCGCGATTCCGCTCTTATTAGAGCTCATCAGGCCGCCATAGACTAGCGAGCCCCCTGTAGGGCAAAGGCACAAAATGGAATCACAAAAACAACTACTCCGCTGGCTAATACCACGACTCGCATTGACTTACATTGTGACTTCTGGCTTTCGTTGGGAGCATTAAATGATAGTATGTTTTCATTCCACGTACACCAACGTCGTAACAAGAAAATGGTCCTTGTTTGGAACATACTCTGCATCACAGCAGACACAATGATCCATTCTAGTTAAACGACGATCGCGATTTCGATCTTATTAGAGCTCATCAGGCCGCCATAGACAAGCGAGCCCCGTGTAGGGCAAAGGCACAATATATATATATATATATATATATATATATATATATATATATATATATACAGAATACATAAATATTATAATTCTGAAAATGCCATTATTACATCAAATCTACCTAAAACAAAATACATTTCTCTGCCTTTCATAAATGGTTTATCCCAGCAATTTCAAAACCTTTTTAAAAAATATAACATCACGACAAGTCACAAAGCCTATAACTTATTATCAAAGAACTTCAGCAACTTAAAATCGAAAACGCCAATTAATAAAAAAAGCAATATAGTCTATCAGATCCCTTGCAATAATTGTAACGGTGTTTATATTGGACAAACAAGCCAATACTTAGAAAATAGACTGAAAAGTCACAAATATGATGAAAAGAACAGCACCGCATTAACACACCATGAGATGTCCAAAAAACATACTTTCAACTACGAACAAGTGAAAGTATTAAAATCCGAACCTCAGTTGAAAAAAAGAGAATTTTTTGAGATGGCTGAAATCCAAAAAAACAAAAACGCCATAAATGACAAAAAAGACATAAACAACCTAAATAAATTGTATATATCTTTACTATAACAGTGTTCGCTCAGTCGCTTGTAATTTGTCTGTAATAAACGTCCACAATATTTGTAAAATGTAAATTAAATATGTGTAGTATATGTCAGATATGTGGATTATGTATACTTTTTAGTCAACTATTTTACGTTCTATGGTAAGTCCTAAATTTTTAATCCTTTATAAACTTAAAAAAATATTGCTAAACAAATTTTAGGTTTGAAAAAGATCAAAACTATGGTCGAAACGTCACCTTAGAAACGAAATATATGTTTAAATATATGTACTAATTTTGTTGTTAATGTATTGACCTCAAACCAAGAAAAATTAGGATATATATATATATATATATATATATATATATATATATATATATATATATATATATCTATACAAGGATCTCAGCTCCTATTATACCTACAGCAAAGGTTCAATCGGGAAAGTTTTAGAGGAAACTTATTGCATTCAATATTCGGCTTCAGATTTACGATCGATCAATTTTTTTTGGAAATATCATGGAAAAACCGAAAATGGCGGATTTCGTTTTTCGCCAGTATATCCAGAACGGTAAATTTGACAGCTGCCAAAATGTGACATTATTGAGACACATTTTTAAGACAAATAAGATGGCGTATACGACACGTCTTCATCGTTTTTTGTTAACCCGCAACCCGCCTCAACTTTCATTTTTCTTATGGCCGCCATATTGGATTTTTCGATTTTTGGAAAGAGCCTAATATTTCCAGTCTAGTGATATCTCACAAGTGCATTAAAGATTTTAGTATCATCCAAATATTACACTTCATAAAATTAGGTTTCAGTTTTTTCTAAGGAGGCCATGATTTAAAATAATGTTAGCTCTCAATGCTTTTCTAAGGAGGCCATGATTTATCTGTAACAAAATTGGATTTTGACTTTGACGTTAAGTTAAATAGTTGAAAGTATCAAAGCTGTGTTTTAAGAAGTAGTAGGTACGTTTTATCCCAATAAAATCATAAATTGTCAAAACCTATAGAAAATGGCCGGCATTCCGTATTCAAATGAAGAAAAGGTTGACATGTTATCTCTGTAGTTTCAATCATACAGAAACGCCGACGTTACCTCAGCAAAATATTTGGAGATGTACCCCGAACGACGGCAGTCTCATAAAACCCAATTCAGGAAAATCGTATTTAATTTAAATAACCATTGTGCCTTCGAACAACCTAGAAGCGGATACAATAGTAACAATGAAAATCGAGACAGAAACATTTTACAAGCCATCAACGAAAACCCTAGTGTATCGGTAAGAGCTGTAGAACAGGAAACTAATGTGCCAAAATCAACAGTACAGAGAGTTTTAAAAAAGAATAAGTACCATCCATAAAAACCCATAATGGTACAAGGACTTAAGGAAACTGATTTTCCAAGACGACTACAGTTCTGTGAGTGGTATACTAGGAGATGTATTGAAAATCCTGATTTTGTAGATCATGTCTTGATGAGAGCAGGTTCACAAATTGTGAAGTCTTTAATAGGCACAACCGCCATCATTGGGCTGTGCAAAATCCTCACGAAGTGGCAGAGAGACGTCTACAGATCAGATTTGGAAGTAACGTTTGGTATGGGATCATTGGTGAGTTGATCCAACCAATCTTTTTAAATAGGCACCAAATGATGGTCAAATAATATTTTTTTTTCGTTTAGTTCTTTATTGATACTAAGATAGTATAATCTAATAAAAAAAAGTAAAATGTTCTACTCTAGTCAGTCAACTTACTTTTTTGATATTGTATTACATTTTTATTCAATCATTTTGTATTGTAGTTTCGAAGAACCTATAAAAATAAAATTGGGTTTTATAAATTTATTAACACTTTATCTAAATTTTCTGCAGATTTAGCTAATTCCCTAAAATCATTTTGATTGTCTGAATTTAATGATTTATTATTACCCGGGAAGCCTAGTTCTTGCGTTATGAAAATATTATATTAATAAAATGTCGAATTATTTTTCGATTTTCATTATGATTTATAGAAAGGCGTTCAGTTTAATTAGGCTTCGTTTCTCTCTCATTTTTGATCTCATCTCCCGGCTCTATCGATGTGATCAAATCACTTATTCTAAAGCAAAAGCCACATACCATTGGTGCTGAGGTATTTCTGCTCAGATGCACAGTTGTCGCTAAGCTATGTAGCGGCTCCACAGACATATATCATCAATGTATTCTTAACCGGGATTGTTCCAGACCAGTGGAAACTCGCGCTTGTTAAACCACTTCCTAAGGCATCTTCTGGTACTATTGAGCGCTTGGAAAATTTAAGACCTTAGTTTGTTATCGGTGCCTTTAAAGATTGCCGAATCATTATTGCATGGGCAATTAAGTATCTTTCTTGATGAAAGTGAAATTATACCAGATTGTCAATCTGGCTTCCGTTGTGGGTTTGGAACGGGTACTGTTTTGTGCAACGTTCTTGATAATGGCTTGGGTGCTATTGACCGACAGCGAGTCACCTCTTTGAACTGCCTGGATATGTCGAAGGCGTTTGACTCGATAGATCTTGACTGTCTTATAGTCAAGCTGAGTTATTATGGAGGTTGTGCGTATGACTGGCTGCGAGGTTATCTTCTTGGTCGCCAACAAAAAGTTATATTCAATTCACATACTACTATAGCTGAATCTAATTTAAGGTCAATTGACTCTTGTGTTCCGCAGGGCTCAGTCGTGGGTCCTTTACTTTTTTCTCTTTGCATTGCTGACATCCAATCTGTTCTTAAATCCTGCTACATCCATCTTTATGCTGATGATATTCAGTTTGATTTTTCACCTAATGGAAAGGATCGGGCAAGAAATATAATTAATGAAGATCTTCGCAATGTCAAACAATGGATAAGGGATAACGGACTTGTGCTGAATGCATCGAAGAGTCAGCACAGGTTGATAGGTTGAAACTATCACCTCGAAAAGGTCGGTGATCTTGGTGGTCTGGTGGATGGTCAGGTGATCGAGTTCAGCCAGTCTATTCTAGGGCTGACGATTGATTCAAGATTGAAATTTAAGAGTCATGTTCCGGATGTCTGTCGCAAGGTTTATCTAAGCTTGAAGAGGCTTTATCCTTTTAAGGACTTGCTGGATAGAGACCGTAAAAAAATGCTTGTTAGCTTCCTCGTTTTTTCTCATTTTTATTATGCTGATGTGGTTTATGGCCCATGTTTAACAAATGAAAGCCGCTTGAGACTGCAAAAGGTGCGGAATCAGTCTGTACGTTTTATAGTTCACGTTCCATGCTTTGCACATATTTCTCCATATATTCGCAGTCTGAACTTTTATAAATTGAATGAGATCAGATTTGTTCACTTAGCCTGTTTTGTATGTTATATACTGAATACTCAAGTACCCATGTATCTTTTTGCTAAACTTACACTTCAGTCTGATATCCATCAAAGAGAACTAGGAAGGGTGCGCGAGACTCTAGATACTCCGTCTCATAAAACCATAGCTTTTCAATCCAGTTTTTCATTTTTGGCTCCGTTTATTACTAATGCTTTGAAAAATATACCCAATAAAGGCTACTTTAAAAGCAAAATTGAAGCAGGAAATTCTGTTTCCTGTGATAACGAGTCATGATTTTGATTTGTTTTAATAACTGTTTTTTTTGCGTATATATCTAGTTTATATTTGGTAACTTTAAAAGCAGGGTTAGGTTATAGAGAGATTGAATTTGAATTTGAATGAATTCATTTTGCTACATTTTCATGTAAAAAAAACCATATCGATATATTTAATTTTTTTTAGAATATTTGTAATTTTTGTTGTATTATCAAAGAACGGCCTCTAGTGGCAAGATCCCAAATCAAAAACACAATTGGTTAGATAAAGTTGGATCCCCAAGGAATGATTTTTTCAGCCATACCAAGTTTATTAAAATCCAGTGAGCTGTTATCGGTTTTTAGAGATTGGAAATACATTTAAACACTCCCACCACTATATTTTCAGAGATATTAGAAAAAGTTAATATCAAAAAGACTTGTCTCAGTTTTAAAATGCATACATTTTTATGTTATCTTAATGGGGTGAAATTTCGAAAAATATTGCTATTTTTAATTAAGGATAGTAATTACGCCTATTACCTATTAATAATTACGTAATTGTGCGATGCAATCTCCTGAAACCAAAAAAAAAATAAAACTCCTCTTTTATTATTATAATTTTTAAATATTATTAGGATAACATCTATGTTTTATGTATCTTTTTAGTTTTGTTTCTATTCCATTGAGAAAGGCTGAAATTCTGCCGAAAAGTCTGGAAATTTTAATAATAAAAGATTTTTAAAGGAAATGAAATAGGTTTCATTATCTTATACCACTCGAACCATATCCCAAGAAAACAAAAAGAAATAATTTAAAAAATATATATTAGAGGTTCAGAAATCATCGTCTATACAGGAAATCTTAAAAATGTGTAGCAAATCCAACAGATATATTTTTTTAATAGAACACAATGTGTATTATTATGCCCATTAAATGGGTCGCATCGCGCTGAGTCCTGAGGTCATTTTATAGCGAGCAGATTTTAAAAATATAAAAATCGGGTAATTGCGAATTGAATTTTTTCCTGGGACAAAGTTGAATGCTCTAATATAAATAAAAATATTAAAATTTGATGCATAAACTGTAATTAACCCAAAAAAGTAAAGAGGTGCTTATTTTGGGGTAGAAACTTTTTTCTGATCTAGCTAATTTGGTAGTTAATAATAAATCTTATCAAAACATATTTGTTGTGTCAGTAAGTGGAAAGGAGTGATGAACCAAGGTATCGTATTTCATATATTTTCGGAAGTTTTTAGGGGCACCAAGTTGAATTCTAATTAGGTATATTGGTTATTTAAATTTTTAACAATTTGTATTATTGATTTTCTATGTACGGCTTTTAATAATTATAATATCGTTGTTTGATAATAATACTTATGGTCATTCTAGACAAATTTTAAGTGCAATAGATCCGAGTACCTGTTCTAGTTTTTCGGTATGTTAAACATTTTCACCTAGCCGTCGAAAACTTCGAGCCTGACCTTTTTAGTAAAACTAAAAAATATCTCCATAACTATAATATAAAAAAATTTACTCAGTTTATATTTACGATGTTTTATGGCCCTTAAAACTACCATCAGAAAAATTTTATTTTTTTGAAATTCTTAGTGAAAACCACTTTCTTCAACATCCTGATCTAAAGTTTATTACTATCAAGAATTTTTTTTTGAACCACCAACTTTTATCAAGAAATCAATAATAAAAAAGTAAATAAATGCAATAAAATGCAAGATGTTGATACGGTAGTGCGTATTTTCCCCTAAACCACACCGGCCCAAACAGTTAGTGGACCGAAACTTCACTGGCCCAAACCGTCGAAATCCCGACAGATTGGAATGTGTGGAATGCGCCGCTAGCCCGACACTTTAAATACCGAATTGGCGAGCTACGCTACTGGCTAAAAATTCTTTAAATAGGCCTGCTGTGTTGTCAAGTTTTATTGATAAAAATAAATATATTTGTTGTTAACCGTATATTGACTGTTTTTTTTTTGGTTTATTATAAAGCATTTGTTTATCACAGGATAATATCTAATTAATGGAGATTGAATATTGAAAAAAAATTATTGTTGGAAAGCCCAGGAAGAGGTTATTGCATGTTTGCATTGAGATGATTTTAAACCTTCTACCCTTGTCTATATATAAACAAGGCTTCTACATATAAAGTGAGTATGTTTATTTTAGAATAGTGTGAATATGGTATAAAGTTGCAACCATTTCAGTTTTTGGACTCTTACACTCAGATAATCTTATTTGTTAGTATATAGGATTGAGTCCCCATCTGTTATTAATGTGGATATTGTTCCCTACCTAAAAATAAAACAAAGTTGTCTACTAAAGACCATATAAAAATCCACAAAAGCCTTGATGCTTGAACATGTATCTTTTAACTAATATGTTTTGTGAGCTTTTTGAGACACATAATTTGAACTTTTTTTTTAAGTTTTTTAATTTTGTATCCTGATCCCAAGCAAATACCTATCTAAAAATCAGTTTTTATCAGACACATATTGATTAGTATTTTATAAGATTGTTAATGATTTTCCCTAAGCTTGTTATTCGTGCAGGTACTTTATTAATTATAATTTGTTTTAGGACCAAGTCTTCTTGATGTTTGATATAGGTATCGTAGACAAGGCTTAGGAAGTTAGTTCTGCTCATATGTGCATTGCAGATAGTAGTGACGTGTATATTATAGTGATACTTGAGTACTTACAATTACTGTTGCTGAGAAAGTCTGTAGTTTAAGAACTAAAAAAGATGCACCATATGATAAATGTAGGGTCAACTTTAAAGTGTATCACATATTTTGTATATTGATTAAAGATATATAGCTAAAGTGGATTAGAAATTTGAAGATTTTTTCCCCATATTTTAAAAATATTAACTGTGGCCTATTTATATATTTTCTTCACTTGATATACACAATTGAGTAATAAGTTAATTTAGTAAGTATGCAAGATATTGCACATCTCACCTTAAGAAAAAGTTAGGTAGATGATATAATTATAAAGAACAAAAGTCTTTCGAAGATACCTTCAATTAATTTCATGCTTTCAGGTTCTTAAGTTTATTAACTGGTATAAAGTAGTTTAGATCTATTAACTTATTAAAATATAAACTTTTATGGCCTAATCTTATAAAATTTTGTAAAAATATTAGATCTTATCGTTGATTTTACCATATGTTGGGAACTGGCTGTCAAACTTATAAGACTGCGTATTGTTGAAAAAATTATGGTATAGTCTTTATTCAAGTAAATGTTAATTTTAAATAAATAGTTCCAAACCAGTAAAAAAGGTATCGTACAATAGCTTTATACATAGATTCTGTCATATCACAATTAAATCAGCTGTACATTAAGGTATTATATTATAAGATTAATAATACTTAAGGTTGAGACAGTGTTTCAAGAAGGATAGACATTGACTGAAAGCATTATCCCATATAATACCTGTAGTGCCTTGTTTAATGTCCGACTAAGAAAAATATTTTTTAATTGACAAAAATCTAGTTTAAACATTATATGTTAAATATTTATTATTTATTATTTAACTGACTTTGACATAATGTCATTATTTGTCAAAATAAACTAATAATAAATGGTGCCAAGAATATATAACATATTATATAATTAAACAAAAGTCTTGAATACTTCCAAATGAAGTAAGTATTTCATGATTGCATACGAATTTTGATTGATCATAAGTTAAACGTTCATTTAACTTTTTTGTAAAAAAAATTGGTAAATGTAGAAGTTATAGATTTTTAATCCATTATTTTCTATCTATACTGGTACACCCTGTATATGTCCATCAAATGGGTCTCTTCTTGCTAATTATAATTATACTAGGTTTGAAACATTTATCGTGAATCACAACTGAGAAAATTGACAATATACCTATTATAAGAGATGTCAGAGAAAACATAACACCGATATTAATAACTTGCCTCTTATGGCATGGTTTTTCTCCATTGTCTTTAAAGGTAAAGGTATCAAATCTAACATATTTAAGATTAGCAAAAAGATGCCTATTTAATGGGCATATAATAGTCAGGGTGTCCCATAAAAAAATTGAGGGTTCTATTTATAATCAATATTCCCGTACATTATTAGATGATAATTGATCATTGTAGATGATAAAAATACTATTTATTTGCCTGTCATTGTTAATATATTTTATTGTTATAGTTTAAAATTTCACAATGTTTGTATTTATTTAATATATTATTATACAAAAAAGCATAATTTTACAAAAGAAAATACACTTAATAGTAACAAACAGAACAAAACATAGAACAATAGTTAAGTAATGAATCTTAAAATATTTAATACAGTCAGGTAATAAAACTCAGATACTAAAAGAAGTAAAATGTAAGTTTAACCCTAAAAGGAAAAATTAAGTGCTAAAATAAATATAATATATAATAGCTAGGAATAAGTTTTGTAATTTTTTAAATAAAACACATAATTTTACTGATTAATTTGTTTGTGCCCAGATGCATACTAATCATACAATTACCTTATATATATATATATATATATATATATATATATATATATATATATATATATATATGTATATACTACTACCTGGTCTACCTACTACCTACCTAAACTTGGTAAAGCCATCCAAAATAAATAAGTAGCTAACCACAATCACCATATTAATATTGTATAAAATGTGCCATCTCTACACATTTATAGAAAACTAGCTATATTCACTGTTAAAATTTAAAATGATCAGTAAAATTGAACTTTGTGACATTAACTCAAATCATGATATTAACAGGCATATTTTTTTTTCCTGATAGTATGGTGAATGTAAGATATTTTGTCTTGGGCGCAATTGGTCAAATCAGGAGTACTCAATGTACCTACATAAAAAAAATAATAGGCTTGAATTGATAACCTCCTTTTGGAAGTCGAGTAAAAATTACCTGCACAGATTAATTCAAATAAAAAAAAATATAAGGTTCGATATTTTTGTTAAGGTGATAAAATGCCAATTTGTCTGGGCAGGTGAACCACTGATTTATTAAATACAATAAAATCCAATTTTCTTATTAAAATTATTTAAAAACAATTTCAAACAAATAACTTGGTTGGTGTGACAACATTCTTCAGGGCCTAGCTCGGATATAGTAAACAGAGCCTATAATTATGTTTTGCTCTTTCAATTTCTCCAAATGCAACAGACTAAAATTATTAATTTTACAAAAACAGTTTTGAAGCCAGGTATAATTTTGTGAGTTTTTTAACCTTACAATAAAAAAATACTGATATTCAATTTCCAATGATCATTTTTGAAGCTTAGTTTGCATTGGTTTTGATTAAAATTCTACAAATCATATCACTTGTTAACAATATGAATAATTTAAGTCTGTGATTACAAATAATTTCATAAGAAATTAAGTACAGATACCCTTACTTTTGACTAAATATGCTAGGTGGATTTTGAAGCTACGTTTAAGGTGTGAACGAACTATTTTTAACAAATTGAAGAACTTATCAAAATAACTGGCTTCTTAAAGCTAAAGAAGCAAGCTTTCAAATTCTGAAAATATTAACAAGATAGATTGCCTTCTTTTTAAAATACAGACAACTGTGTTTTTGTTATGATAACTTTAATTAAGTTTATGTATTGAGAGTGTTTATGAATTTTTCCAGTCCAGTCTGGAGTTAGCCTAACCCTGGATGTAATAATAATAGCTATATTTTAAAAAATGATACTTTAAATCATTTTATGTATTTAATCACAAATATTTGTAAAAGTTATATGTCTTTGTTACTGGACATTGTGGATAGCTATATGATGTGGAGAATCCGTGTTGAATGATTTCAAAATGTATCTACTTAATTATGTTAAAGTAGGAGGAGGAGCTATGAGTAAGCCTAAAGAAATCAAAATTGGAGTACCATAAGGTACAGTGCTGCGTCTTGTGCTTTTTAACATGTATATCAACATTCTTTGTAATCTTGGCACGAGGGGGTAAAGTGGTTGCCTATGCTGATGACTCCACTTTGATTTTCCCCAGTAATACATGGGAAGAATTGCAGTATTTATTAATTGAGGATATGAATAAGGTTAAATAGTTTTTGGATAACTGACCCTTAATGTAAAGAAAACTAACTTATTCAATTGCATAAATTAATCATCCAAATTTTAATTAAATTAACATAGATTCTTTGAGTGTACTGTTGGTAAATAAAGCAATAAAAAATAATAAAAAGTTTTAAGAAGTAAGTCTGTTCATTGTAGGTCAGACACATTGTATGGTACTTGACAAAATGGTGAAGATATAGTTTATTTTTAGAAAAAATCTAAACCTAAGATTATATTAAACATTAACTTTATTTAAAACACATTACAGTAAATATTTTCTTCGTATGATGTAATCAGTCTTCTCAACTCACAAAGGGATTGTTTTCACTTGCCTCGCCCCTGGCAATAACTGAATTGGTGTAGTTGGTAAGAAGGCCAGATTTTAATCAATGACATACATACTAACTTTCTAGAGCTTACATCTTGTTGGTGATCTTATTACATAGTGGTCGTCCCTAGGCATACTAAAAATAAAGAATTTTCTTAATTACTTTCAAAAAAATTAATACTCTTATTAAAAAAAAAGAAATGAATGAAATAGATATTGCACTACTTAGAAAAATAACCAGGTCCTGGTGAACTTATGCTATTTGAATTTTAAAAATAAAACAAAATAAAACTACATATTATATTTAAATAATGAGCCCATATAATTTCAAAAAAATTGATCATACTAAATGCTTATTTGTGGAAGTATTATTCTAGTTTTATCTTAGGCATGTTATAAATACATTTGATTTAATCAGAAGTTGTACCATCTATACATTTTTACATTCCGATAAAACTTTAAATTCTATGAATGTCAGTTTTTAAATGTTTGAAATCGGACAAAAAATGGCGGATCTATTTAGCTGGCCATGTCACAAATATTAATGCAAATTTTAACAGACTTCAAAAAAGGAGGTTATCAATTTGACCCTATGAATTTTTTGTATGTATGTACATATATTACTCTGCGATGGTTTCAACAATTTTGATGAAATTTTCAAGGAATATTCGGGATATTGCCCGAGTGGTCCCACAGCCAGCATATTGTAAAAAGGTTAAATAAGGCGGAATGACGCTATATTAAATATTTATTCGACGCAATAAAAGCGTACACCATTTTATTAGGAATTTACATAGATATATATGGTTATTTGTTAAATATAACTTAAAATAAAACTCATATAAATTGAACTAAAAAGGATGAAATAAAAAACTGTATAAAAAAATAAAACTTCAAAAAATGCACCTAAAAATGGAAAATAATATTTTATTCCATCTTGAAAATTTTAGTCTGTGAAGTCAGCACCAAATTAATACAGATAGTAAAACATTATACTCTTGGTATTAGACATCAAAACACTCATTACATAAATATAGTTTTGTGATTAGGTAATTAAGAATAAGTTTGGTTTCGATTTCACAGACACAAGGTATGGGATTCACTTCTGGGGCGTTTCTTCACAATATCTACTTCAGAAAGCTTTGTTCTCCAAACATAAATATTTATAAAAAATAAAAAAACTTCAAAAAAAAAAAACAAAACTAAAAAGTAAAAAATAATATTTTATTCCACATTGAAAATTTGACTTTATGAAGTCGTCTCCAAACTTATTCTTAATAACTTAATCACAGACATTTATATAATGGGTACCTAGATATATGGGAATAAAATATATTATTATCTATTAATTTTTACATTCCGATAAAACTTTAAATTCTATGAATATCAGTTTTTAAATGTTTGAAATCGGACAAAAAATGGCGGATCTGCAGGTATTTTCTTTATTTTGTTTAGATGGCCATGTCACAAATATTAATGCAATTTTTAAAAGACTAAAGAAGGAGGTTATCAATTTGACCCTATGTATTTTTTTTATGTATGTATATCGATTACTCTGCGGTGGTTTCAACAATTTGGATGAAATTTTCAGGATATTCCCGAAGTGGTCTCCCAGCAAGTTTATTGTAAAAAAGTTAAAGAATAGCAGAATGACGCTAGATTAAATATTTTATTTGACGCAACGCGTTCACCATTTTATCAGGAAATAACACTTTTGGCTTTAACTTCACAAACTAAAATTTTAAAGAGGAAATAAAATATTATTTTTCTTCTAAGCACTTTATTTAGCAACCTATTTAACAAAGTTTTCTTTGTAAGAAGAAAATATTTTGAAAAGGAGAAATGCCTCATTTCTATTAAAATATCTAATTATTTTGACATATGAATTACCTCAGCAGTTCTGTATTTATTCTCAGATGGATCATAGAATCATTCCTCACTGCTATGTCTGTCTACTCATAATTTTATATGAAAAGCTGATTTTCATTTTTTATTGTTGTCTAAGATTCATACCCCGATTTGCCAAAATGGAGTCCACTGTGGATGATACATCCATGAATTTACATGGTTTTGTAAAAATGCAAACACAACTACATGTCAAAATCATGTTATCATCCAAATACAAATGTTTTTGTTGAGGTTTTTCTTTTAACTAACATTTAGTGTGCACTATACATTAAAAACCCAATATATTGTAGAAAATCCGAAGAGGAACATTTAAGAAAAAAATGTATACCTACACAAAAAAAGAATCTAGGTGACTTACCAATATGAAATTTGTACATTACAATATACTTTCTGATATCCTAATATTGATAGTCCTTTTAAATTGCCGAATCTAACTTTCTAGTACTCCCTTTCTTGAAATCGCATTTGAATGGGCGAAGAGCTGAGAATTCAGGACGTATCCGGAACACAGTAAAAGCTTGCATTCTTGCATATTATTTCTGCATGTTTCACAACCGAACCAACTAACAATTTACATCATGTTAGTAAAATTTATTTTATTGTATTCTAACACTGATACGACGCAGTAAAATTAATACGTAGCTATTTGCTATTTTTATAAACAAAATTCTTTGAGAACGATTTAAAACTTATTATTTAGGAATATTAATAACATGTTATCAACCATAAATTAAAAAAAACACCATATTATTTTACTAATATTTTCGGAAATATGTACTTCATCTGAACAATAACGCACTTTGGCAACAGTGACAGAAGTTTCTTACGTCATTGGCGTACATATTTATGTATTTCGACGTTTAAGGCCAAGGACAAATTCCATGCATTCCAATGTGTCGGGATTTCGACTGTTAGCGCCAGTGACGGTTATGTGTAATGTAGGTTCGGGCAAATGTCTTTTAGGAGTATTAACTGTTTGGGCCAGTCAAGTTTAGGGCCTAATACATCGAACCGTTGATACATGATACATATATATATATATATATATATATATATATATATAGTGTTTTCATTCCGGGTGTACATCCGTTCACTACTGTCGTTCTGAAAAGAACAGTTTTGCTGACGTTTCGCCAAAATCACATTTGGCATTTTCGAAGCTTTCTTTCTCGCGTCCGAATAGAGACAGTCTCTATTCGGACTATATATATATATATATATATATATATATATATATATATATATATATATATATATATATATATATATATATATATATATATATATATATATATAACTTTAGGTTAGTGTTTATAGGTGGACTGTATTATAGGGTTAATTTTTTCACTTTAACAGGAAGGGAACAATAAAAAATAAGTCAACACGTAATTATAAGTTCATGAACTAATTTATTAGTTTACAACTAATAAACGGGCATTCAAACACAAGTCATTATTTGACAACAAATGTGAGCTTTGCGATCTCGCTTATATCGAAAGGAAGATCGGTAACCACTTTATTTCACAAGCAACATGTGAATGCTGATACTACAGCGCGTGAAAAGAACTTATTTTTTGTAAATATAGAGAGAAATAAAGAGAAGGCTGACTTTTGTTTAATTATTCGGCCACTGTATAAACATATAATGCACATATTACATTATTATAAGAGAACTTATTTTTGAAACGTGAAAATGCCCAATAATGGCGAAAAGAATTACTGGCCTAACGCCGGAGCGAGTTATACTTATCACTTCTAATGAATAACTAACTTTTCGGCCGAACTCAAGCTTAACCACCTGCACACAAAAATCCCGCCTTACAGGGCGAAGATAGACGCCGGTATTCATACCAAGGCTAAAAATAGAATCTTGTTTATTTAATAAATACCTTTCCCTAGGTTTGTACAGAGATGTTCCCGCTTCACTCTAATTTTTATATATGTATATGGATATTATATTGCTGAAATCTAAACAGTTAGCAAGAATCTGATTTAATATAATTGTATCAATAATTATCTGTGACATAAACCTGGCACGTAGTCTAGGGGGGTCACCCCCCGCGCTAGACCCTAAAAATATTTAGGAGTTTTATACATAATTTAACCTACGAAAGTAGAATTCCAATAACTGCTGATTAGCAGTTCCGTATTGGCTATGCTTCCTACAGCTGTTTTTTAATTTTTTAACTCGAACCTCAGGAAAATTAGGGAGCAGGCTATTTTTTGAAATTCTAACTTTTTGACGGGTTTTTTAACAAGCCTAAGTTTACACTGTTAGACATTCTGCGATTGCAAAGAAGTTTCACAAATATGTAAATGTAAAAAATTAAGAAAAGCTACCCTAATCAAAGACGCACCTAATGATTTTTTCGTAAGTACGACAGTTTCTAACATACATCGATAGGAAAATAAATTTCATTTTTTTTCCACAAACATCTCCTGTCATAAGCAAAATTACGAATGCGTGCCGAGACCTAATTTATGATAATTCCAACAAAAATTATTATTATTAAACTTAGAATATATGGTAACTGCTCAAAATTTCTCTTCGTGATCCATTTTCACACAATTTTGAAGTTCTTATCTTTACGTATACGAAACACGATTTAAGGAATAAGAAAATTATTGAATTTACCGTTGGGGATTGAAAAAAATTACCTCCAAAAAATATTCGATTTTGATACTAAAAAGAAAGATGAATACATTTATGATTAAAGAAATCCAGATTTTTAATGTAGCAATATGGTTCCAGACCACCACATTAACCTCGATATTAACAAAGTGAATAAGCACTTATTTATTAAAATACTATTAAGTATATAAAACCTAAAAATATTAAGCAAAAGTCGCCAACGTCCTATTTGATCAAGATATACCTATAATTTTTTACATTTTCATAATTGTTCTACCTGCAATGTTTTAATAGATATTGGCAAATAACTAGTTTTTTGCAACTTTTTTTCATATTATGTTGCACTTGCCGGGGGACTAGCAACAAGTGAAAAAAAAGCATTCTTCTTAACAATTTTTTTGTCATTGAATTGGTTTTGACAGAGTTGGATCCCCCTAGAACTGAAATCCTGGCTACGTGCCTACAAAAAACATATTTATATAATGGTTCATGTGGTAATATTTATTATTAGCAATAAGCTTAGTCATTAAATAACAAGCATTTCCATGACAAAATACAACCAATAACAGGGTGAGTTCTTATTACTTTTGTTATTAAAGATGAAGATAAAACCTAAATTTTGTTACATGGACCCATTTTATGTTTTGATGTCTATACCAAGAGTGTAATGCTTATTTAATACCTTTCTTTATCAGCTTATCACCGACTTCATAGGAAATATGTAATAAAATATAATTTATCACTTTTTAATGCAACCTATTTTTTGAAATCGGGTTTGTTTTTCAAAACATTTTGATTTCATTCTTTTTCCAACACATTTTAGTTCTATTTATGCGAAGTTAGGTAAAAATTTGGGTCCACTACTTTTAAAAGTTTGCCAGGCTCGCGGCAAGTAATATTATTGCATCACCTTTACATGTATTGAATCTATTCATATTTACAGAAAATCAGCAATAAACATGGCCCAATATTAATATGAATACAAAATTGAACTTCGTGTCCCTAAAAACCACAAAAATCATATTATGAAAAACAATATCTTTACAGTATTTATCCCTCAATTTACTCTCTTTTTTCCCCACCATCCACCTTCCCCGCTATACATTTCACTTATTGACAATATAAATATTTTGTGCCAAGATGTTTAATATTTTACAGTTTATTAACAGTCATTATAATATATTATATTATTATTTATATTACCGAAATCACCTGATAAAAACAGATTCTCACTAGTTGGGATAATGTATTTCAGGATGGTATTTATTTAGTTTTTTGATTACTTATTTTTAAAAACCAAATTTTTAGGCAATAAATTAAAGCATTTCAAATTCATTCAAGAAAATCTCTAGTAAATGAAAAATTGAAAAGTAACGCCATTCCGCTATTTTCATTTTTGTATATGCTTGCTATATGAGAACTCCGACACTACCCTAAATATTCCTTGAAAATTTCATCCAAAATGCAAACCATCCTGGAGTAATTAATGATAACATAAAATAGTGGATCTTACAGCTTACTCAATTAAAATGTAGTACCTATACTTTACCAAATAGTATATTTATGTTGTTTATTAACCCCTCAAAAAAGGTGGTTTGATAAATTTTAGAGGAATATTTGAGACTTTTCACAAATATATAAATTAGCAAAACGCTGTACTCCGTTTATCATTAGTGTCGTCGACTTTATAGATAAGTTGAAGTTATAAAAAATTAATTTATGCCCAACGGAAATATGCAATACAAAAACAATACTTCATTTGCAAATATAAGAACGCTATTAGACGGTGATTTTTCGCTTCAACTACAGCACTGGTATGACATAACCTTACTTATCTTCGAAAACAAACTTCTGGGTTTAAATCGATTCTTTTTCTGCAAATAAAGCAAGTTCGCACCATTTTCTTAAAGTTTTTTAAACAGATTCTTGAAAATAGCCACACAAAACACTTGGATTTCTGAAAAACGCTTATTTCACCAACTACAACAATTACAACGCCGCGCATCAAATAGGTGGAAATCATGAATGACTGCGACCGTCTTCCGAATGATCCCGAAAGAAATCTGTAGTATGCTCAAAAAAGGTAGAATTCCGACGTTGCCGATTATTCTGGGCTTTATTTCTTGAAATAAGGAATAATAATTACAGAAGCTTTAAATTACATTTAAAACAGATTCGGTTTGAGTTATTTATAATAAGCTATTTAATAATCAGTTTTAAAATATTCTATATGGAAATTTATACTGGGAATTTCTGGAATTCCTTGTTTATTTAGATAATAGTATAAAGGATGATATCCGTTATAATCTGGCCACAGTAACGGTTTGGCAAACCAGGGTTAATGTTGGATTCCTCCAAAATGTAAACAACTGGGTCTATGTTATTTCCATGTCGTTGGTTGTTTCGCAGGATTTGTTCGTAAGTGAGTAATTTTGATCTAAACAACTCTTGTCGACCTGTTTGGATAAAATTTATTTTGAATTTAACGGGACTATGTGTATAAGTGAAGATGGTTTAATAATGGGAACCCTTTTAAGTCTAATTTTAGCCGAGATATTTATCATCATTTAGAACCTAAATTCATGAAAATTAACCCTCGCTGCTACCCGATTCCTGATAAATTTAGAAAAATCTTATAGTCGAAAACATTCCGGTAATAATTGAAACACTAGGAAAATTATAGGTGATAATATGGGCTTTTATATGGCTAAAGTAAAAACACAATTAATTGTTAAAACTATTACAACACAATCAGATTATTTACAATTAATGTTTTTCTCATATGCCCTCGGAAAATGTAAGGCGTAAATAGAAGAGCTATTAAATTCTGGATTGACATAATCGGATTTCAAAAGCTATACTAAAGTACTAGTGAAAGCATATCCTTGAAAATTGCCAAGTCAACTATAATTTATCGTCTTTTCTATTTAATTTTAAGCTTAAAAATAATTGTTGCGCTGGAAAGTCCGGGCTATTTATCATCTAAAAGATTATAGAACAAAATTGCCTTTCTGGGACCGAACGTGAGAATCCTTGAATAAGCGTAGAGGTTCAGTTATGTGAATAAAAGGATTAAATTATTTGGTATAATTTATAATTCTCTGATCGCAAAAAACAGTTCCTCATGAAAAAATTTATAAAGGTGCCATTTTAAGTAACATTCTAGCATTTGCTGCTTACTTTTTCGTATTAATAACTATTTTTTGCAAAATATGCGAAAGCATAAATCCCCTTTTTACCCGACGCGCATGCAAAGGGAGTAATGTGTATGGTATTTGAAGTACAAGTGCCAACACGAACCATGTAACAAGTACTGTCAAATTTTAAAAGTTTTTGAGCTATCAAGTTACTGGTAATTGTATTTGTATTTTAAATACCCTTATATTTGAATTAAAAAGTGTATCTGAAGTACAAAAATTATTGCAAATTCCAACATATAAAGGAAAATTTAACAAATACGTTTATTAGTGAATATACAGGGTAATTCACGGTGAGCGGCCTTTTAGACGTTTATGGAGAACCGATTTATGGATCGTTTTAAAATTTTGGTTATAAACGTAACCAGCTATGATCTTATATCTTTATAAAATATTTTAAGTTCCGCGGTGTTGCCGCTTCTACCCGGAACCCGCGGCAACATCGTTATTTAAATGGAACACCCTGTATATTTCTTAATTTCCAGAAACTACGTTAATTTCTGACTAACATTCGTAAAATCTTCCTATACCTATCTGTAGCCGTTATTGAGATATTAATAAAATCATTTTTTTTTTAGCAGAAACAGCATAAAACAACCTGAAGCTGAAATTTTGGTTACGATTAGGCAATACCTGTAAATATTTGCATCTTTCGCCATATTAACACGTTCGCGCCGACGTGTACCACCATGTGGTACACGGTGGTTGGCCAGAATAGCCGTTGTGAGCCACATGGTGGTACACTGTTCCTTGCAAGTTCAATGAGTTCTAGAAACGCGACGGCTGCAAATAGAGTTTCAAAAATGGGTTACGGCTGTATGTAAAGGTGGTACACAACCTGTGGAGCATTCGTTTCTAAATCGGGGATGTTTTGTGGTACACAGCTTGTGGTACACACGGCCGTGAATCGCAAGTTTGGCCTTCATAGCCTAATCATGTTTGCATAACTGCTAAATAAAACAAATTTTCATAATTGTGTATTTTATTCACGTTTAGTAAACTACAAAAAACGAAAATCTAACTTTTTATACAAAAAAAAAACAGTCAAAACTGTAAAAAACTTTGTTGTTTGATTACAGAATATAAAACATATAACAAACTTTCATATTGTGTATTTTATACATGTTTAGTAACCTAAAAAAAACGAAAAACGTAAAAACCTAACTTCTTATACAAAAAAATAGTCCAAACTGTAAAAAAACTTTGGTTAGAGAACATAAAACATAGAACTAAAACTAACATAAAAGTAGTTATTTGGAATGCTTCTCGTTGAAACATTCTAAACATAGTGATGGTTGATTGTCACAATCAGCACAGTAAGTTATCACCCTTTTTGTTTTGATCCTTGCTTCTTTTGACCCTTTTTCATTTTTAATTTTCTCGTAACACGAAACGCACCGTTTTCTATTCTTTCTGACAGTGCCTTCATGTTTCTTTATATTATGGGTCGGTTTTGTATTTCTTCTTGGCGCCGGTACATCATGATTGTCCTCTATTTCTTGTTCGTTGTCATCACTAAATAGTGATTGAATTAAATCGTCAATTTTCTTGCTATTATTCTTCTGATAGATTATCCATGAGTTCACAACGGCAGTGCCTAAAATGATTTCGAAAACAACTTTTTTATACCATTTTACTGTTTTTCGTAGGCAAGTGTAATACGAAGACATTTAGACGGATATATCTACACCTTTTTTGGAATTGTTATAATGTATTATGCATTGTGGCTTCTGTACATCTTCCCCTTTCCTGTTCTTCTTTCCGGTAGCAACTATTTCATCCGTATGTTCAGGTAGAGTACTAAGCATGATGACTGGTCTTTTATCTACCCATTTGTAAACACGCACACCTCTAGTGTTCTCCAATGCATACATTTCACCTTTTTTTAGCCTTTTATTGCAAACTTCTTTCGGATTGCCTTTTCTGTTAGAGCGCAAGGTTCCACAAAGGTGAGTATTTCTCTCCAGAAGATATTCTGCTAATTTTACGCTGGTGTAAAAATTGTCGGTGTATAATACTCTACCTTTATTTAGTAAATTTTGCATTAATTTCATTGTTACATCAAAAGTATGGCCTAGTTCACTTACGGCCTCGTTTTTACCACAGTATACTTTGAAATCGTAAGTATACGCATCGATTGTACAAATCTTGTATAATTTGATTCCGTATTTATGAGATTTGGCTGGCAAGTATTGACGGAAAAGCAATCGACCTCTCCATGGTATCATAGTCTCATCATTTACCACTTCCCTATCCGGTGTGAAGGAATCTTGAAAGTTTTTCTGGATATTTTCCAAAACTTCTTTCACTTTGGCCAACCTATCAGGGTTTCCTTCATTTTGCTCGTTATCGGGAAAATGAATGAATTTGAGCAGCAAATCAAACCTATCACGCTTCATGGTTTTACAAATGAGTTCATTTCGGTACATTGGGTTTCTGGACCAATAGAGGCGAATTTTTGGAAGATGGTTGATCCCCATAATCATTAGAATCCCCAAGAAGTTCCGAATTTCTTTTTTGTTGGTGTCAATCCATTTCCGTACCACTGATCTTCGGGGAAGATTGGGATGACTTCTAATATACTGGAACGCATACCTATTTGTTTCCCGTACTATGAGTTCCAGAACCTCTTGATCAATAAACTGGCAATAAATCTTGTAAGCGTCACGAAATTCTTGTGGATTAAGCTGGAAACCACTTCTCCCAGTAAAAGGAATATTGTTCACAACTTGTCCGCATGGCCCCCAAGTATCATTGATGTTTACAGCGTTTGGGGCGTTTACTGTCAGATCTACTGGAACTTCAGGAAGTTGATAAATGTCTCCATCACTGGATTGTTGATCACTGTCTTCAGCAGGATTATCGTCAAAGCTTTCATTTTCTGAGGGCAGATAAGAAGAACCTGAATCCGCAAATGGGTCACTTTCCTCATCCGGTGAAGCTGAATCTGCAAGATATGCTGGCTGGAATCGTGGTTGCCGCATATTTCTAGGAGCGGCCAAGGGCTCATCTCCAGAGAACAGTGTAGGAGACAACGGATGGTTACCAGGGGATGGTGGCGTATACACAAGGGCCCCTGCTACAGGCCCAGGGGATGGTGGCTCATGCTCAGGGGACGGCAGCACATGTTCAGGGGATGGTGGCATATTTCCAGGGGATGGTGGCATATTTCCAAAGGATGGTGGCTCATGCTCAGGGGACGGCAGCACATGTTCGGGGGATGGTGGCACATGTTCAGGGGATAGTGGCATATTTCCAGGGGATGGTGGCATATTTCCAGAGGATGGTGGCACATCTTCTGGAAAAGCGGGCGGTGGGACAATATTGGGGATCGGCGCTGCCTGATCATTGGACGGTGAAACACTGGTGGAACTTAATGCGTCTGTCTCTTGGGATTGGGCCGCTAGCTTAGCAGCAGCCTGCAAAATCCTTTTTGTCCTATTCATTATTGCATCTGGTTACTTATTATCTGAAACAAAAGAAAGATATTTATAGTAATACTTAGTTTTACAGCGTGGCCACCGGTGGTACACGACGTCCCTAAAAAAGAAATTTATTTTACAGCCGTCGTGCGCCACCGGTGGTACACGCTTAAAACCACTAAAAATTAAATAAAAACACAAAATACATCTATATAGAACTTTATTTATCACAAAAATACAAAAATATTTACTTGTAACAAAAAAAAAAATTACGGCCCCTGGTGACCACATCCGAAATCGGCTATGTCGCGAACGTGTTAATACCAGAGCATACAGGGTGGTCCAAAAGTATAAGTTTGTTAGTAACTTATAAAAGTGGTAAAAATTTTTAAACGGTACAACCTGTATATGATTACTGATTTGAAATGCAGATAAATGTAGCTCTTGAGTTGAATTTTGTGAGATGATGTTAATTCGAACTCAGAAAGATCCGGATTTTTTGAACAAAGTTATTTGCACTGACGAATCTAAATTTTCACGAGAGGAAATTTTTAATCAGAGAAATTGTCATTTTTAACTATGTACAGGGTTTTCCCGTATATTTTTCCACCCACCTAGAAAGTTTATTTGAATAGATACGGAAATGTCGTAAATACAAAAGTTGTTTGGTTTTTTGTGAAGATTTAGAATATTATATCATAAGTGCAAAAATATAATTGTCAATTTTTAACAGGGTGTTAGTTTTTTTAAATGAAACGCTCTGTATATTCAATCATATTCTTGAAGATATTTTTTTTTCTAATTTCAAATATATATACCTTTAATATATTCTGTCAATTAGTTTTGGATATATAAGCGTTTAAACATTAAAGAAATGGTAAAGCAATTTGCGCTAAAACATAGTGAGCCATGATCAAGACAATTGCAATGAACGACGCCTTTTTGACGCTTACCGGTCAGAAGTATCTATTTACGAGCATTTTTAATATCTAATACGTTGGACGATGGGTTATTCGAAAGAAGAGAAACTCGACATGATAGAATTATTTTATTTAGGTAAATAATAATATTAGCTTAAAGAACTAAGTTTTGGTTTTCTATATAGCCTCCTTGGTTTATAATGCATTTCTGAATATTTCTTCTACATTTTCTGTGTATGGATGCGTAGATAAAATGAGGTGATTGGGTGTTTAAATCGTCGATTGTTTGGACTATATTTTGCTCTAAAGCTTGGATGGTTCTTGGCCTATTGTAGTATATTTTGTTTTTCGGATAACCCCACAAAAATATGTCCGATGGAGAGAGATCGGGACTGTTCGCTGGCCATCTAAATGGTTCATGTCTTCCAATCCAAAATGGATACCTGTCATTTAAAAAAATTGGTGACCGGCTGGACATTATGAGGAGGGGCACCATCTTGTTGTCATATCAAATTAAGATATGAATTAATCGGTAGTTGTTCTAAATGCCCCTCGATTTCGTTTTCTAATAACTCCTGAAACCTTTGTCCGGTTAAATTCCCATTTAAAAATATAGTTCTAATAACATGACTGTTAAGAGGGCCACACCAAACATGTAGGGATCTTCTTCCCTGAATTTTGACCGCCTGAGGAGCTCGCGGGTTTTCTTTTGCTGCTTATTTTTCCGGTTAAACATGCCTCCAATGGTAAATGTTGCCTCGTCAGTGAAAATTATGTTTGGCAGATTTAGTTGTGTAACGTTCCGTTTTTTGATTTTTCATGCACCAATCAGAAAACATGCTACAAATTAAAATTCATGTATTTACAGAATAGTTCATCTCTATTAGAGAGGATTTTATTGATTCATAGATGGCGCTCCGAGTTTTTCTTTAAAATTCCAATTGTGTCTAAATCATAGGTGAATACTACAGATCGTAAATTTCATAAGTCTCTTTAATTTTGGGTGTAGCTAGTAATGTTCTTCCATACAAGTTTTGGTATAAATATAGATTACATAACTTTGTGTTGTTGTTCTTGATTATGTATAAATCTCATTTAAGTGGAATATTGGGGAATTCGTTTTTATAGTTTCAAAGTAAAAATACAGTCGGTAATACAGAATTCTGGATGTCATTCCTGAACGGTTGAAAATTCAGCGGATAAGACAGCTGACTGAAGGGTTAGGTTACTTCCAATATACCTTTGTCACTGGGTAGACCTTTTATAGCCCATCATTCCATTTTTATGGAAATCTTTAATCATCCTTTGATGAAAATAAATGGAAGGAAGTGAAATAACATCGTTTGGGTGAGTTTTTAGTAAAATTCCCATTTTCACTAGTATTTTTCTATTTTTGACAAATTCATGTTTCGTAACATCATCTTCATTTGTATTTGATTCTAAAGTCCTTTTTTTGGTCTCCTTTTTAGGCAACCCAGTTCTATTAATCTGCAGTTTTATTAATCTGCAGTTCTATTAATCTACAGTTTTGTTCAACGCCAGTTTAATGTTTTATTAAACACCAGTTTTACTCATTTTAAACTGCTTATGAACTAGATTATTAGATGTGGTGTTAGAAACATTTTGTTAGTTACTAGCCGCTTGTGGGCTAATTTTAATCTTGCTAGCCACTTGTTGAGCAAGGGCGTTGTTTAGTCAAGAAACCCAAGTTTGGAGAACTACATGGAGTATTGGAAATTAATAATCATACATTTTACCGGCTAAAGTTCAAGGACCTCAAAGAACAATCCCAGGAGGATATTAATAAAAGATAAGTTTGTGCATAAATACATCTTTAAAAAAAACTAAACGCACAATTGGCGTAATTTTTAGATATATTTTATTTAGAAGAGCAGCAAAACCCATAGTGTAAATAATTGTACAATTATAAAAGGGTATTTTACAATTATCTAACTTTTGATTAAAGTATACAGGTCAATCTCAATATGCAATGGTATTATATTAAACATCTTTAACATCTGATTTTCGAGTTTTATTACATATTTCAGACTGTATCATATTTAGGGTTATTCATGGGACCTTAGTTGTCAGTTGAATCCAGTTAGTTTTTTTTATAGACCATGAATGGCGCCCAAATTATAACATTTTAGTGATTTGGATTAACTGACAAGTAACTGCAAACAACATATAAAGGAAAAAGGATAAGAAAAGAACCACCCCTATGAGTAGCCACGACAATGAGCAGCTGAGGCATACATCTTTTTTTAGGTCTAATTTTAACATCAACAAGAAAAGATGTCATAGTTGGTTCATCTTAACACGTCTTTCTATTTCTTGGCAGAAGTGTAATCGGTCTATTTTATTTTGATCGGTTAATTCTTGAGTAGGTAAAAAAAATATGGCCTATATTTATAATGTTTCAGAACTGAGTGGATTTTATGCCATGATTTGTTAAAAAAAATGGCTGCAACGGGAATTGAGCGCTCAGGATTTTCTAAAACAAGAATAAATAAGATAAATAAATTAATTTTAATACAAAAGTTTCAAAATTATCTTCAAAATATAATAAAATATTTAAATCTTCTTCAGCGTTTCTTTCCACTATTCTAACTTTTCGCTTAAGCGTTCTTCTTTCATTCAATTGTTTAGCGATGTTTAAAATTGTCCTACAAGTTGGTGCTGATCTATCTGGAAACCCTCTATGATATTCGTTACGAGTTATCGATGCATTTTTCCATGTAAATAAAATAATTCTATCATGTCGAGTTTCTCTTCTTCCGAACCCATCATCCAACGTCGTTCATTGCAATTGTCTTGACCATGGCTCACTATGTTTTATATATATAAAACTAATTGACAGAATATATTAAAAGTATATACAGGGTGGCCCATCGAAAACGTACCGCAAGGCATAACGGCCAGGGTAAAATCCAAAACCACATCAATTTTGTTTGTGAGGGGGACAACTTTTGCCCTTAAAATGATCGCAAAATTTTCAACCCTCTAAGCGGGGGTGTCATCCCCCAAACTTTTTCAAATGGGAAGAGGGGTCAAGTGGTACCGCAATGAAAAGGGCTTTCTGTTCTCTATACATTCCCGCTTTGGTTTTGAAAATCGGTCAAGTCATTTAGAAAATATGAAGCATTGAAATTTGAAAAATACATTTTTCAAAAAACGCATAAATTGTATTAAATAAAAAAAAACTTACCGTATTAATGAAGCAAATGCTGAAAATGTTGTCCGTCCACCTCCATACAGTAATACAAATTAGCTTCAAATCGTTCTCGAACATTCTGAAGAACTTGAGGGGTCACTTCGCGACAAACGTCAATAATTCGTGTTCGCAGATCTTCTAATGAGGCAAGTGGAGTGCTATACACTTTACTTTTTATGTGTCCCCATAGAAAAAAAAAAAAGGAGTCAAGTCGGGTGACCGGGGAGGCCACTCAATGGCACCCCTTCGTCCTATCCACCGCCCGGGAAAGTTAGTGTTTAAATAATTACGCACATTTTGAGAGTAATGTGGAGGTGCACCGTCTTGTTGAAATATCAGTTCCGCTTCAACGTATCCAGGATTATTTTCGATGATGTCAGTTAGGGCTGGGTCGATGGTATTTTCCAGTAAATCTAAGTACATATCACCTGTTAGAGTTCCAGGAAGAAAAAAAGGACCCACAATAGAATTTCCAAAAATACCAGCCCACACGTTCAATTTCTGAGGATGTTGTGTGTGCACCTCTTGAAATACCCTGGGGTTGTTCTCAGCCCAGTACCGACAGTTATGCCGATTAACTACACCGTTCAAAAAGAAAGTGCACTCACCCGAAAAACACACATTGAATAGAAAATTATTATTATTGGCCACTCGTTCACTAATAGTTTCACAAAATTGCAAGCGGCGATCAAAATCGTCTTCGTTGAGTTCTTATACCAACTGAATTTTATACGGGTGGAAATTGTGTTTTTTCAATATTCTTTGGACACTTGTACGATTCACGCCGGTCTCATTGGCTAATTTTCTTGTACTCAGCGTACTATCCATGGCAACTTGGCCCAATACAAAGACCTCCATAGCTTCATTTACTACAGGATTTTCCATCTGCCTCTTTTTATTTATAAGGGATCCAGTTTCGCGAAATTTTGCTACTAACTCGCGAACAATTTTGCCGGAAAGGTGTTTTTCAGGATGTCGTTCATTAAATATCTGCGCAACCCGATTGCCACATTCATTATTTTTAAAATAAAGTTCGATTATTTCCACTTTTTCTGCAAGTGAGTACACCATAATTATTGATAAAAAATTTAATGATATTGAGAAATTTAAACGCACAAGTTACAGAACAGCTATCTAGCAACTACCGCACCTGATCGTTGTGGCATGTCAAATCACTAAAATCAGCAGTAAACATCTAAAATAACAGGACAAAAATAGCGAATTGGTCGAAGGAATTTATCCTTATCATTTACTCTGATAATTTGTAAATAAACATTTTAAATTTCAATCCTTCATATTTTCTAAATGACTTGACCGATTTTCAAAACCAAAGCGGGAATGTATAGAGAATAGAAAGCCCTTTTCATTGCGGTACCACTTGACCCCTCTTCCCATTTGAAAAAGTTTGGGGGATGACACCCCCGCTTAAAGGGTTGAAAATTTTGCGATCATTTTAAGGGCAAAAATTGTCCCCCTCACAAACAAAATTGACGTGTTTTTGGATTTTTTGAAAAAAAAATTACCCTGGCCGTTATGCCTTGCGGTACGTTTTCGATGGGCCACCCTATATATATATATATATATATATATATATATATATATATATTTGAAATTAGAAAAAAAAGATCTTCAAGAATATGATTTAATATACAGGGTGTCTGATTTAAAAAAACTGACAACCTGTCAAAATTTGACATTTCCAATAATATTTTCGCATTTATGATATAATACTATAAATCTTCATAAAGCATCCAACAACTTTTGTATTTAGGATATTTCCGTATCTATTCAAATAAACTCTCTAGGTGGGTGGAAAAATATACGGGAAAACCCTGTATAGGTTCCCTATACCTAACTCGTCAAGTATTTAATTTATAAGCATTTATTTATGAGTTTTCATAAAATATGTAAGGCTTAACGAGCTCGGTTATAGGTAGTCATGGCAACATCTTTATTTTATTGTCCGAATCTACGTTTATTTCTGACTATTTTTCGTAAATATCTTCCTCTTCCTACCTGTAGCCGTTCTTCAGATATTAATTAATTTAATTTTTTTTGCGAAAACAGGGCTCTGTTGTGGCGCATTTTTGCGGTAACCTTCTTCAATACGAAGTATCAAATTCTATTCCTACTTTTGCCCCTTTACTAGTTACAAATTTAAACATCCACCATCAAAACAAAAGGTTTGAATATGATAATTTCATTTTTGAGCAGTGGGCCTTGGCGATTGCGTTCTTGTCTTTGAATTGGACATTTGTCTTTGTCGCCGAATTGTCCGTATGTTTACTTTAATTGTGAACATTTTGCTTTTGAATAACGTTAGCAAATTAAGACAGAATGGCAAATAGTTACTCAAATTACGATATCCTAAATTTATTTTATATTAATGTCTGCGAATTGTATCGAGAACATGTCGAATTTTTAGTGAAGGTTATCATTAGTTTCCAATAATGACTGGAAAAAACTTTAGACGGATTCAGACTAAGAAAACTACCAAAACCCATCACAAACTCCGAGGAAAACGAAATCATGAATTAGGATATTTCCATGCATATCCTCATGCATCTGTCCCAAGCGCAGAAGATGATCTAGGTATATCATATTCTTCAATTCAAAGGATTTTACAGAAACATAAAATGCACGGCTATAAATTGATTACTTTGCAAGCTCTTCTGCCGGAAAATGCACCAGAGCGAGTTGAATTTTGTGAGATGATGTTAATTCGAACTCAGAAAGATCCGGATTTTTTGAACAAAGTTATTTGCACTGACGAATCTAAATTTTCACGAGAGGAAATTTTTAATCAGAGAAATTGTCATTTTTGGGCTTCTAAAAACCCAAAGTTTGTACGAGAACGGGCGTTTCAACAAAAGTTTAATTTTAATGTTTTTTGTTTGTTGATGGACAGTCATTCCAGTTTTCGTATTTACGATGAGAATTTGAATTGGATGGAGTATTTGCAAATTTTAAGAACAAAGGTAAGGGATTTTTGGGATGGGATGCCGCTTACAATTTATCGAAGTTGTTGATACCAATTGGATGGTGCACCAGCCCACTGCACAAATCAGATAAACCAGAAACTTACAAACATTGAAGCTCGTTGGATTAGACGTTCGAGCCCATGAAACCTGGATGTATGCGATGCCTATTTATGGGGTGCCATTAACGTAAGGGTTTATTCAACACCAGTGGAAACGCGAGAGGATTTGGAAAATCATGTGAGAAGCTCATTTCAGCAACTGGATGGTAATGAAATTCGAAGAGCAATAACTGGTAACGTTATGGAGTCAATTCATAATTGCTTAAGAGCCAATGGTGGGCACTTTAAACAAAAATTATTAAATTTTTATAGCAAGTCTGTTATTAAATAACGTGAAATAATTGCTTATATTTGGGACACCTTGTATACCATATTATCATATGTTCATATATTTAGAATCGTCCTAGTGAACTCCACAACTTATTATCTATCACAATGAATTCTATAAAATTTTATGTTGGACATAATGACATACAACTTCCATCAATTTGATTTTTTTATAAATAAAGCAGCTAAAAACACCTCGTGAACTATACTAGTTTCTAATTAGTTGAATAAACTTAATACTTACCAAATGGATAAAGCGAAATGTAAGATATCACTTAAAAGTAATCCCTAAAACGTCTTAATTAATTTATCCTGTTGTCGATATTGGCCCCCTTACGAAACATGTCGGTTTATGGAGAAACAATTAACATTATGCGACAAAGAGGGGTCATAGTTTTCCCCCAATAAGCTAGCAGCAGTGGCAAATGCAAACGGATCGCCTCTATTTCTTGAACTCAAATTTAAACGTGCAAAGTACTTGATTTAAAAACTTCAAATACCTTTGGAGATTTGAAATACTTTTTTGTTAATTAAAGTACTTTTGTTAGTACTTCAATTACTTTTGTATTTTAAGTAAAATTCATATATACTTCAAATACTTTTTTGGGAAATCAAGTATCAGATACCAGAAACCTTTTAATTCAAATAAAATGTATTTGTAAAGTAGTTCAAATACTAAAAATTATTTGAATTACTTCTTCCAAATATTTTACCTGAAGTACTGACAGTTACCACCTAGACTTAAAAAAAATCCTTGGTTGTCAAGTCTTTTTAGTTTTCATCGACATGTCAGTAATACAAGTTAAACTTTAATATGCTCTCTTTAACTCCAGAGCAGAAAGGATTGAAACATGTGCGGCTGTGAAAAGGCATCTACTTAGGAAATATTGTAGCAGAACTCAAACGTAGGAAAAACAAAAAAAATATCTCCTCCATTGTAGAAAACGAAGCATTAATAAATTATTTAAAAATTGCATCTTTAACACGTTTGTAGAAACAATTGTTTATATAAGGATTTAAATCTTTTCTACATTCCTACTTCGTTGAGCTCACATTTTTACTAGCAGAATTAAGAATTAACACCATTTTGGGTTCGTAAAACAGAATATCTAAACACCTTTTGTTTAATATTTCCTAAACCTGAAGTCCAGCCTGATATTCGTGAGGATGTAGCTGCCTCCCCCCCCTGACGGTTACCGTAATTCGTTACCCAGGTAATTATGATAGTCCACTAAACTTAACGTACTTTGTGTATTTTACTTTGGGATAAGGCCAAGAAGATCGTTTAAACCATTTTCGGATGCCACAAATACTTTGTTTAATTTTTAATCTTACCTAATAACACTGGCAGACAAGATTTTTCTAATACAGGCCAGCTCATTATTTTCACAAAGGAAATACCCTCCCAATAATAAAAAAATATTGGGAAAGCCCTATTACGTACCATTTTTTAATAGCCTAATTAGAACCTTTTATATTGGCAGGTAAACAATTTTATTGTGAGGCGACTAAAATGGCTCCATTTTACAACGGAAAAATTACCTATACTGGGTTATTTACAACATTAGACACAAAATAAACGTTAAACATCACTCTTCTGTTGAGTTTCGAATTGAGTGGTTCTCTGTGTATCGATAAGCAAGTGTATGAGAAGACGAGAATGTCTAGTCAAACGCGCCGAAGTTGCAAAATTTCTCCTGACAAATTTTGTTATATATGAAATCACAAGCCAGGCCATTTTCCGCAAATGTGAAAAAAGCCTGCTTTAAATATTTTGGTGTGTTAATTGGGGATCAAGAATGTGTGCTGTGTTAGTTGTAGTGTATCATTGGCGCAGTGGATGAAGGGAAAGAGAAAGTATGCCTTTTGCAGTTTCAATGGTATGGCGAGAACCTACCAATCATTCTGTCGATTGTTATTTTTACCTGACAGAGACTGAAGGTTATTCCAAAAAGGGAAAGCACAATATAGAATATCCAAATTTGCAATCTGCTATACGACCTGTTCCTCATAATGCAAATTTGCCAGTGCCTATTGCGCCTTTAAAATGGCAAGCTATTGATTTGGGAGATAATGGAGATAACGCATCATCCGGCAGCTCAGAAGAACAGTGCCTCGATCCCACTTTTACCACAGGACTCAGTTCCGGCGAGCCACATTTGATTGTTCAAAGTGAATTAAATGATTTAGTACGTGATTTGGGGTTATCCAAGCAACAGTCAGAATTTCTGGGTTGCCGTCTTAAGGAATAGAACCTATTGGCCAAAGAAACAAAAATTACGCATTTCAGAAAAAAAAATCCTATATTTTCTGAATTTTACACTATGGAAAATTCGTTGTGCGCGTGTATTGATATAGACAGTTTAATGCAGGAACTTGATATTGAACATTCTCCCCGTGGCGCTTATTCATAGACCCATCTAAATATAGCTTAAAAGCTGTGTTATTGCATAATGTAAATTTAAAACCCTCTGCCCATTCAGTTGCAATGAAAGAAAAGTATGAAAATATGCGCACGATTTTGGATAAAATAAACTACAATAGGTATAAATGGCAGATATGTGAGGACTTAAAAGTTATAGCGATTTTAGTGGAACTTCAGGGGAGGTTTACAAAATATTGCTGTTTTCTTTGTTTATGGGGCAGTCGTGCCATAAATCAGCATTATGTAACAAAAAGTTGGCCACAAAAAAGCGAATTTCAACCGGGATCTCATAATTTTAAATTTATACCTCTTGTTGATCCCAAAAATGTCCTTTTGCCTCCTCTTCACATTAAATTTGGGCTGATGAAAAACTTTGTGAAGGCTTTGAATAAAGATGGTGATGGATTTAAATACTTAAGACAAGTCTTTCCTCAGTTAAGTGATGCTAAATTAAAAGAAGGCATTTTTATAGGGCCACAAATCAGAAAACTGCTGGACGATGTCAATTTTATGGAAAAGCTTACCAGGCAGGAACTCAGAGCATGGAATTCATTTGTTAATATAGTAAGAGGATTTTTAGGCAACAATATGGATGAAAATTGTAAACAATTAGTTAATGAACTCTTAGATGCCTATAAAGCGCTTGGTGCCAGAATGTCATTAAAAATTCACTTCCTCCATTCCCATCTGTCATTTTTTGCTAAAAATTTGGGAGCTGTTAGTGACGAGCGGGGTGAAAAGGTGTCACCAAGATATCAGAACAATGGAAATTCGGTACCAAGGACGATGGGATCCAGCCATGATAGGTGACTACTGTTGGTTTTTAAAGAGAGAAGGTAGGACACCTCATAAACGGAAAAAATAAACTGTAAGAAAGCGTCCAAACTTTCAAATGACTAAACTAGAAATAAGACACAAAGTCTCGGTCTCAGTCAAAAAGAATATAATGCGGTTACACGTGTTTCGCCTTTTCAGGCATTATCAGACCTACAATTAATATAACAATCAAAAACTATCACTATAAATATACAAAATTCAAACAGACTTTCGACATTAACTAAAATCACAAGAACAAATCAAACAACTATAACGTCACATGTTAAAATACACACTGAGATGAGGTTAAGAAACTAAGGTATTGACACGCGCAGATAAAAGTTGAATCAAATAAAAGACAAAAAAATATATAAATAAAAAATATAAAAAAGGTTATTGATATACCCAGGAATTGTACCCGAGCCTCCGGCGTGACACACCGAGATACTGACCACTACTCTACCAGCAGGTCCAATGAAAATACATTATCTTCCTGCCGATTAATATTAGTGCCAAGATTATTAAAAATTAGTTGAGGTTCGAAATTGAAGACATCATTAACACAATGTAAAACTGGGCTTCTTTTAGCCCTTATAATTTCCATCTTCTCTAACAAATCCAGTTTTTTACTCTTTGGACACTCGTGTAGTATCTTTACATTGTTTGGTATAGAAAAATAGTGTCCAGTTGTTAGCAAGTGGTTAGCAAAAGCCGACTTTGTCTCAGTGATATCAGTGTTTTTATATTTATCGAAAAGGCTAAAATGTTCCCGGACCCTAGTGGAAATCCTTCTCCCTGATTGTCCGATATATACAGCAGAACAATCTCCACAGCCCAATGAGTACACCCCTGATTTTGAGAGATGTTCAATCTTATCTTTGGTCATTACTAGATGTTTCTTAAGTGAGTTCACTGTTTTAAAAGCAATTGAGACATCTAAATGTTTGAAAAACTTCGCCACCTGCATTGAAATATTACCAAAAAATGTTAAACCTTTGAAGCATTTTTTAAGTGTTGGTTTAGAGTGAATAATATTAAAGGAAAGTTTGTATTTATTGAAAAACTTAAAATAAAGTCTATTGATGGAGTGGATAGGAAAACCGTTGTTGAAAGCAATTTGTTTTATAATCTGCAATTCCTGATTGAAAGCTTCCCTGGAAAAAGGTATTTTGAACAACCGATAGAATAATGAGTTGAAGGCTACAAACTTGTGTGAATGAGGAGAAATGGAACTAAATTGAATAGCGTTATCTGTAGACGATTGTTTTCTGTATATTTCAAATTCTATTTTGGTATTGTTCCCGATTACCATTAAATCTAAGAAAGGTAATCTACGCTCATTCTCCATCTCTAGAGTAAAATCTATTTTGTTATGAAGGGAGTTAACAAAATTCAAAAAATCAGTCAACTCATGATTGTTTCCTTTCCACACGATACATATATCATCTACGTACGTAACCAGGGGTGTATTTATGGGGCTGTGGAGATTGTTCTGCTGTATATATCGGACAATCAGGGAGAAGGATTTCCACTAGGGTCCGGGAACATTTTAGCCTTTTCGATAAATATAAAAACACTGATATCACTGAGACAAAGTCGGCTTTTGCTAACCATTTGCTAACAACTGGACACCATTTTCCTATACCAAACAATGTAAAGATACTACACGAGTGTCCAAAGAGTAAAAAACTGGATTTGTTAGAGAAGATGGAAATTATAAGGGCTAAAAGAAGCCCAGTTTTACATTGTGTTAATGATGTCTTCAATTTCGAACCTCAACTAATTTTTAATAATCTTGGCACTAATATTAATCGGCAGGAAGATAATGTATAAACTTTTCATTGGACCTGCTGGTAGAGTAGTGGTCAGTATCTCGGTGTGTCACGCCGGAGGCTCGGTTTCAATTTCTGGGTATATCAATAACCTTTTTTTATATTTTTTATTTATATATTTTTTTGTCTTTTATTTGATTCAACTTTTATCTGCGCGTGTCAATACCTTAGTGTCTTAACCTTATCTCAGTGTGTATTTTAACATGTGACGTTATAGTCGTTTGATTTGTTCTTGTGATTTTAGTTAATGTCGAAAGTCTGTTTGAATTTTGTATATTTATAGTGATAGTTTTTGATTGTTATATTAATTGTAGGTCTGATGATGCCTGAAAAGGCGAAACACGTGTAACCGCATTATACTCTTTTTGACTGAGACCGAGACTTTGTGTCTTATTTCTAGTTTAGTCATTGAAAAAAATAAAGTTTAATTAGTGTTTTAAGTTAATCTTTTTCTCGTTTGCTTTTCTCTTAGATGTATGGTTTGCTCAATAGGAGAAAACTGTAAACATAGTCAATAAACAGGGTAAAGAATTTTGTGAAATCATTTTTTCTATAGATATTAAGTATCGTATAATTCGATATGGTTCTACAACCCTAACAAGAAAACCCTACATGCTACAACTTTCTATTTGTCATTTTCGTATTTGGATAGGTCCATTCTATTAGATTATGCTATTCTGATTGTGTTATAACAAAAAATTTTTTTGTCGGCCAGTGTAATCTAATGTAGATTACATTCAATTTTAATACTAATAACATACCAGCATTTGATAAAAACTATTTGGTTTAAAGATTATCGTTGGAAAGAAAAATATTGCTTTAAAAGTTCACTAACTAAAGAACTCAGCGACGAAACAAACTCTAAACTGGATTAAAAAGTCAACGAAGTAAAAAAGCAATATTTTATTATCGGGGCTGAAGTCCAATTTACGGCAAATCCGGCCGAGATGGCCGCGGTCGCTCTAACCACAGCGAGAGACCCCAAGGGGAAATTACCTCTTTGGCAACCTAAATCGCCTGCAAAGCCTACATGTTATTTTCTCTCTTTATAGTTTATTCCATGTGATTTATGACTTGCGAAACATAACATTGATAATTTTATTAATAATCAATTATTTTAATATTAGGAATAATAGCAGGGGCGTGTAGTCCATGGAAGCAAGGGAAGCAGTGCTTCCCCAAAAAAAAATTACAAAACATCTTCTAAAATGTAATTTTTGAAATAGGAAACCTTTAATTTAGTTTATATTAAAAATGATAAAATATTAACTTAATTATCAAGGCCATAATACATGCGGCCTTGACTCCTACCCAGTCATAATAAAATATCGAATAGACCCTATACGGTCCGCTATCTTCTCTGCAGCCAAGTCCTGTATGCAATTTTTCCATTTCAGTCGCGTGCTTTAAGTGGTGGCGGAAGCTATCGTTAGAGTAGATTCTTTGTTTGAACGGCTATCCGTGTGTTGTGTGATACGTACGTCGCGTCGTGCATGGTGCGATATGGAAGATAATAATACGGACGTGGATATCCAAATACCGTCAACTTCGGCTGTCGGTAATAACGTTGAAAATGTTGGAGAATTTAATTTAAATTTTTATTTTAATTTAAATTTTTATTTAATTAATAATAAAGGGATTTTCAACATTAAACCTCGCTGATAAGTTTCTAATAATTTATAAAGGAAGGACAAAACCGACTAGGAAAAATTTAACCACAAAAATAAAAAATTGTATTAGACAACAATACGAACAATTGAAATGACTAACAGGGTGTGAAATATAAGTAAATTATTTTGTTGACCCTGTTTATTTTTTGAAAATGAAAAAGGTCTCTGGAATGAAACTGGTTTTTCCGATTTAAGCAATTTCCATAAAGCTGTAAAAAGACACATTATGTCCAAAGCGCATTTACAGGCGTCATAAAAGAAAAAGTCTTCGGCAAAACCAAAATTGAACACGCCCTTAATAAACTGTTGGAAATTAGTCACCGCCAACACAATGAACTAGTCGATAAAAATAGGCAAATATTAAGCAGACTTATCGATGTTGCTTGTTTTCTCGGACAGCACGAATTGGGATTTAGAGGTCATGACGAAACAAGGGTTTCTTCAAATAAAGAAAATTTTCAAGATTTACTTAATTTAATGGCAAAATATGATGATTCCTTAAAAAATCATTTAGAGCACTCTAGCGTTTTTCGCGGAACGTCAAATCGAATCCAGAATGATTTAATTTCCGCTGTTGCAACCATTATTCTAAAAAGAATTAAGCGGGAGATTGGCGAGGCGCCGTTCCTTGCTATTGTTCTGGACGAAACAACTGATATCACTAATTTTAGCCAATTATCTATAGTATTCAGTATTTTTAGGTTTTAAGAATGTGTCCGAAAATCGTACAGCAGATGCATTATATACCGTAGTTTATAACGTTACTAAAGAAATTAATGGAGAGGAAAAAATTAGTTGCTTAAAGCTATGATGGAGCTGCAGTGATAGCAGGACAATTAGGGGATCTGCAAGTTAAAGTTCGAGAAACTTTCCCATGTGCTGTGTTTGTCCATTATTTTGCTCATAAATTAAATTTAGTTTTATCCCAGTCCATCAATCACATTAAAGAGTATAAAGTATTTTTCGTTTCTTTAAGTGGCATGGCTGCTTTTTTTTCCAAGTCAACAAAACGAACATATGCTTTGGACTCCATTGTCCACAAACGATTGCCCAAAGTAGCTCCTACTAAGTGGAACTATAATGGAAGACTTGTGTTAACAGTATCTGAAAATCGTTAATTACTGATCGAACTATTTGAGAATATAATAGGAAATAATGAAACGTGGGACTCAGAAGCAATAAAATAGTTTTTGGAGTTTGGGAATTTAATTTTAATTATTTGTTGAACATATTTTCAGAAATATTTCCATTCTCGGACAATGTTTTTAATATATTACAAACTAAAACAAATGATATTGCTTTTTGCCTAAAAACAGTGGATAATTTTAAGTCCATGTTAAGCCAAAAAAGAGATGACTGACCTATTTTGGGAGAAAACGATGACGTTAAATATAGAGCCACAAGCCAGGCGTCTTCGAAAAGACAAGGTGGGAGACATTCAAACATCATACAGACGCCTCTTTTATGAAATAACCGATCAAATTTAGCAACAAATAAACTATAGATTTAACGGCTTAAATGATTTTAAATTCCTCGAGCTCTGCAATTTTGATGCATTTAGAGGAAAAACTTTTCCAGAAGACGGGTTTAAATCTCTTCTTCTTCATTATGGCCAGTTCTTCGACCGAGTGTTACTGCGATCTGAACTAAAAGTGATTTACGAAACTGATGACATTAGCGCAAAAAATAACGCTAAGGAACTAATGCAATTTTTAAAAGACAGGGAGCTGGAAGATGCCTACACCGAAGTGTCGAAATTGTGTGAATTAGTATTGACAATACCTGCCAAAAGTTCATCAGTAGAACGCAATTTTTCGACACTTAAACGTATAACAAATTTCGTGAGAAATTCAACGGGGCAGGAGCAACTTTCGCCTACATGGCTGTTGTCCATTAAAAAAAAAGCTTCTCCAAAATATGTCGGAGCATCGACGTTTTTATGATGACGTCATTGACGAATTTGCAAAAAATGATCGAAGAATCGAATTACATTACAAATAGGTAAGTTTCTAAAAATTGCTTCTCTTTCTTAAAATTTCACCGCACGCCCCTGTTTTTTAAATACTTTGATTTGGTCCTAACTGGTTTAGTCAACTTTTCAATTTAGCCCAGAAAACCTTCCTTGAACTGATTACTAACTCTGCACGCCGACAAAAACATTTATAACAGTTATTTTTTTCTGAAAATAAATTTACAGTAAAATTTGGAAAAATTTCATTTCTTCTCCACGATAAAGTAAAATTTATAAAAAATTACAAAAACAAAACAATTTGTATATTTAGTACCCATTGCCTAACTTCTGGCTCACCCTGTACATTAGCTTAGAACTATCTGTGCTAACCCTTTTTTTAGATAAAGATTTTCGAATGAGTTTTTAAGGTAAAATCCATATTTTCATTATGCCCTGTATATTGTATATAAATGAAACTATCGAAAATCCATAGAAATTGTTTTACAGTACTTGTTCACCGATCGTTCAGGTATGATTAAAAAGAAAATTACAAAACAAATCTGGATTTTCGAAATCTTCGAAAATTTTCAAAAATATTAGCTTACTGTTTTTCTCCCTGTACAGGGTGTCCCAAATTCGAAGGTGACCATTGGGATCTTGGAAACCGTAAGAGATACGAAAAAGTTTAAATTATGGCAAAGTTGCATATTTTGGTGCTCAATAAAATGCCGTTTGGAAATTGAAAAAATTCCGACTAATTTCGGAGATAACCGAAAAAAACCGAAAGTTCAAATTTTTTTATTTATTTTCTGCTGACTTTATTTAAAGAGATATTGCAAAACAAATTGCACTTTTTCATTGCCACTTTTTTAGTTTTTTAAAGTGGCGTTATTACTTTTTTGATTTGACGTTTCGGTTTTTCGGATCCATCATCAAGTTCATTTTTTTAAATACGGACCTGGATTTTTTATTTCAAATTTCGAAAGAGCTCGAAATTCTAAGCACAACAATATATCACACATATTATTTCAATAAATTATAAGGCTTTAAAATTAATAAAAACAAAATTTAATGTTAAAAAACGTTAGGTGGCTATGAAACAAAAAAAAACATCTGATTATTATTTTGAGTTACGTTACTATGGTGATTTACAGTGACATTTTCTTTTATCGTTTTTATTATTTATTGTGCGTTATAACTAATAAAAAATGTTTACCAAATTAGAAAAACGTGATATGCTACGAATTTATTACAAATTAAATCGAAACTCTAGACTTTCAAGTCAAGAATATTTTATTCAATATCCCGAGCGAAGACAGCCTCATGAAAATTATTTTGCTAAACTTGATACCAACTTGTTACAATTTGGAAGCTTTAACAAACCTAGAAATAAATATGGTCGTAGAGTTGATGAAAAATGAAGAGGAAAACATCATTAATACGGTAAAATAATAAAGTTTTAATTTAAATTCATATCTTATACTTTTTTTTCATTTAAGGTCAATAATGCTCCTAGGGGGTCAACTAGGTTTTACGAAAATGAGTTGCAAATACCTAGAATGCGAATATGGCGCACATTACAAGCCAATAAGTATCGACCATACAAAATTCACCTTAGTCAAAAACTTAGACCAGGTGACGATATCCGACGAATGGATTTTTGTAACTGGCTTCAAAATAAATGTGAGGAAGATAACAATTTTTTATCTAAGGTAATTTGGACTGACGAGTGTAATTTTACAACCTATGGAATCTTTAACCGACATAATGAGCATTATTGGTCAGTAGATAACCCTCATCAACATCAGGAAGTAAGAGCACAAGGAAGAGTATCTTTCAATGTATGGGTCGGGATGTGGCGCAATAAAATTCTAGGTCCAATAATATATGAAGGTACCCTAACGTCAAATAGATATCGCGAATTAATATTAGAAAACGTTGTTGAACTGCTCGAAAACGAGCCACTAAATATTTTGCGACAGTTGTGGTGGCAGCAGGATGGTGCACCACCGCATAATGGACGTGAAGTTGCACAATTTTTAGATGCCTTGTTTCCAAATAAATAGATCGGAAATACTGGACCTGTGCGATGGCCTGCGAGAAGTCCTGATCTTAATCCGTTGGATTACTTCTTATGGGGGTTTCTACAAAATCGTTTATATCGCAATATACCCGATAACATTAACCAACTTCAAGAAAATTTAATTAGGGAGGTTAGAGCCATTCCTGCTAGAACCATACAACGGGCGATATTAAAAATTCGTAGACTTGCAGCAAAATGCATTGAAGCACAGGGTTTTCAGTTTGAATACCTTTTATAATATGTAATTATTTTTGTATACTTTAGTTTTAAAAATTCGATAAGTTTGTTTATTTATGTTGTCACTTCTGATATACCTAGCTTTAGTTTTTTCTAAATAAAGGTTACAAACAATTTTTGTGTTGTTCTATTAAACGGTTGCTACAACGTTGGCGCGTTATAGCTGTGTGTTACAGTTAAAAAAAAAACATTACAATGAGTATTATATTAGTAAACGTCAGTATAAATCTCCATGGTAACTTAAAATAATAATTTCATGGATTTATTATTGTTTCATAGCCACCTTAACGTATTTTAAATATAAATTATGTTTTTACCAATTTTAGAGTATTATAATTGATTAAAATAATATGTGCGATATATTGTTGTGCTTAGAATTTCGAGCTCTTTCGAAATTTGAAATAAAAAAATCCAGGTCCGTATTTAAAAAAATGAACTTGATGATGGATCCGAAAAACCGAAACGTCAAATCAAAAAAGTAATAACGCCACTTTAAAAAACTAAAAAAGTGGCAATGAAAAAGTGCAATTTGTTTTGTAATATCTCTTTAAATAAAGTCAGCAGAAAATAAATAAAAAAATTTGAACTTTCGGTTTTTTTCGGTTATCTCCGAAATTAGTCGGAATTTTTTCAATTTCCAAACGGCATTTTATTGAGCACCAAAATACGCAACTTTGCCATAATTTAAACTTTTTCGTATCTCTTACGGTTTCCAAGATCCCAATGGTCACCTTCGAATTTGGGACACCCCGTACAGAATATGTACCCAAAATAGCTCAAAATTTTATATTAGCCAATTTATTATAAAATAATTTTACAAAAAAAAAGAGTAAAACTATTCGAATTCTGCGATCAATTGAGTTCTCGAAATATAGCGGTCTGGAGTTTAGTCACAATTTTCGTATTCCTTTCGAGTGTCCGGCAGTTTATTTTTTTGTAACCACAAATATTAACGACATTACTACCAGAAGGAATTTATTCCCCATTTTGTATACCGTCAACTACTAAAAATGCTACAAGTCTTCATAACATTTTTTTAAACTATATAATATTGGTAAACATATACGAGTACATAACTAGGCTTCCAAACAATTAAACAAAAGTAGGCTATGAAACGAATAAAATTCTACTTCACCAGACTATCGAGATTAAAACTGTTTTTTTAAAATCCCTTTCTCATAAAAATGCTATTGAGTATCGCCCCAAACTTTCGACATTACAAAAATTACACCAGACAAAGTTTGGCACGGGGAAAACTCCGGGAAAGTTACATCTGGTGGGATTAACCTTACTTTAAATTACAAACTTTGTGACTGTAACAGTACAGCGCTGGAGATGTATAAAAATGTAAATTATGGTAGCAGATTAGATTAGTTCGGTAATCACATATTGTTACCGCTGACGTAGGTGGACTGCCAAGCGTACATACATGTATATACAATTACTACAATTGGAATGACATTGATCTAAAGCAGATGAGAAGCCTGTGTCTAATATGAGTCGTCGATGTAAAGCCGTTATTCAAAGTAGAGGCGAAATCACGCGATATTGATATTCTCAATTTTTTTCTAATATTGTCCTTGCCAACAATATTGCTCTTATTGTTATTTTTAAGTTGTTAAATCGTTGAAATAAACTAGTGCGCTTTAATCTTTTGCTCTCTATTTCATTTAAAAATAGAGATATTGGCATGAAACAAAAACCAAATTGTTAAGAAAACATGGGGCTATAATTTGTATCAAGCGTATACCCGCTGTTACGGCTGAAATGATCCACAGGGTGTTTCAAATATTCTGGAGAAAAAATAACTCTCATTGTTGGCCCCTGTATATGCACAAAACTTTAATTTTAATAAAAACTCACATCTCGGCGTTTTTAGCGATAAACAAATCTACATTTTAAAAAAAATTCATCAAAATCCGTTCAGCGGTTTGCAAAAAAATCCACATTGAAATGCTGTGCAATTTATAGTGGTGCGTTAATTTTGATGCGTAGTGTATAAAAGAGAACGCATTTTTTTTGCAGAAATGCATAGTCCTTTCCTGGTTCACGGTTTATGACGCTTAGGTCTTAACCTGGAAGGCAAAATTAAAAATACTTAAAATTTTATTTAAGAGAGCTCTAAAATTTTAGTTAACATTATGAAATTCTGAAAAATTGGCGGCCGAGAAAATTTTGGCTCTATGGCGAGGTTTCTGTAAGGGCCTAAGAGGAATACTAAATTTGGAAAATATTGCGTGATCGGAAACTGTGCTACAGATTGAACCTCTGATGGAGAAAAATCAGACGCCACCTAATCAATGATAGAAGAAGAGTATTTTGAAATTCTAGTTGGAGAGATACATGCATTGCAAGATTGAAAGAGTTGAATATAAAAATTAAATATTTCTAGGTGGCACAAATAGTAGCATAGTCAATATTACGGTCTCCGCATAGAATTTTCCTGCCTTTTACTGGTAGACTATCTAGCAAATTTAGCAGGCAATTAAAGAAAGATTGTACATCAAAATTTACAGTACAGATTACATAGAGATCAAATTTTTAATTACATACTATAGAAAATTCAAAAAAGTTATCCGCTGACAAATGGTCATATTTAGTTACCGAGACGAAATCCCCATTTAGAGAAAGAATCAGTGATCGTCCATGAGCTGGGTTATTTCTATCACATAAAGCTATTGTGGAATATCTCTCCACATATAAGGGTTCGTTTAGATTCAGCAAGTGCTCAGTCATTGCAACAAGGTGGGGGAACAATTCTGCTAGAAATAGGTACAACTTGTCAGTTTTATTTCTTAAAGAAGCGATATTAATTGGAACCATACTAAGACACTTCAAAATACAAGAGTTCTAACCACACTACACCACAACTTGTTACGTTCTGGACGCGCGTTTCGCTAACCAAGTTAGCATCATCAGCAGATGATATAAACTAAAGTAACTTATCCCAACCGAGACTATTTATAGGTAAATGTGGTCACACTTGGTTGCACTCGACTGCACCGTTGTCAAGTAAACAATAGAGGGGACTATAGGGAATAGGCCCTCTGTCTTTATTTAGTGCTTTCTTACCACAGTTAACTATTTCTATACTCTCAAATGCATCCAATAATCTATTATTAGATACATTTTTAATCAACTTAAGATTATTTATTCCTATTCGGGATTGTTTTTCAAAGCATGTTGGGCAACGCTTGACTTTTCTGTTCTTCCGTATCTTAAATGTGCCATGTGTTCTTTAAAACGATTGTTTATGGAGCGTTTAGTTCGCCCAACATATTTTAGATCACAATCATTACAGCTAATTTCATAGATGCCACTCCTCTCCCTCAAGTCGACTTTGTCTTTGGGGTTTCCAAGGAGATTTTTTAAACTATTCTCCGTTTTGTAGGCTACTCTAAAACCTACGTTTTTAAATACTTTTTCTAGACCTCTCGTATATCTGGGATCATATGGTATTACTATGAATTTATTGGAAGCCTCAGGTATTTCAAGAGTAGTGGCATCTTTCTCTCATCTACTGAGCACATTTACCTATAAATAGTCTCGGTTGGGATAAGTTACTTTAGTTTATATCATCTGCTGATGATGCTAACTTTGTTAGCGAAACGCGCGTCCAGAACGTAACAAGTTGTGGTGTAGTGTGGTTAGAACTCTTGTATTTTGATCTATCTTCCACCACAGGTTCCAGTGTTAGGACTTAACATGGCTTCACGGTCAACGGAACAAAACCTTTATTGTAAGTACTGTACTAAGATTAGGTTAATAGCAGCAGATATTTGGTTTCTAAAATCATGCAAGTCTTTTTCAGTTTTCCCTAAATTCATTTCAGTCAAGATCCCTAAACAATCACCCGTTACTGGGAAGGTTGAATCTTTTGCCAAACAAAAGTGGCTAGATTTAGAAATTAAAAATCTGTATAGCAAACGAAGTGTGCTTGAAATTGAAGCATACGGATTATTTAAAAACTCAATTATAAGCTTAGTAATTTAGAATTTGAACAGTGGTTAGATTTCCAAAGAAAAATGTTCGTAGTTATCGATGCCAAATTTTTGAAGAAAATGTGTTCACTTAAAAACAAACTGAGAAAGTTGAAACTACAAAAACAAATTTCTTCGGAAGTCGAGAACATTGTAGAAAATCTTTCTTCTCAGTCTTTTGATAATAGAGAAATCGCCCTTTTGAATAAAGGTTTGAATTTTGCAGAGCCTCCAGTAAAAAATAGTTTACCAACTATTATAGGGAATATCGAAAGTTCCATTCAATACGTGCCAGAGTCAACTAAGGGATTCATTAGAGAGGCTTGCAGAAATCAAATCTCAAAAAACGTTGTTAACAACAAGTCAAAATATGTTTCTCGTAAAAACACTGAAGTTATCCAGGGACTGAAGAAAAAGGAATGTTTTTATTTAAAAGCTGACAAAGGAAATAAGGTTGTTATACTAGACAAAACAGATTATTTTGAAAGAGTAGACAATTTGATTCAAACTGGTCCTTATGATTTAATTGAGAAAAACCCGTTATCAAAAATGATAGCAGAAGTAAAAAGAACTTTAAAACAGTGTAAAAACCTTCTGTCCGATAAACTAAAATTCAAACTAACACATAGTAACCCACAGTTATCTAAACTGTATTGCCTTCCCAAAATTCATAAATCTGGGAAGTCCATGAGACCTATTGTTTCAGCTGTTGGATCACCAACGTACAATATTTCAAAATGGTTAGTAGAAGAATTCGACAAATTAAATATCTCGTATGATAACTTTGAGGTTACTAACTCGTTAGAATTCTTACATAAAATTAAGAATGTTCACTTAAAAGAAGGTGAAATTTTAATATATTTTGATGTAAGCTCATTGTTTCCTAGTGTACCCATACCACTAGCTTTAGAGTACCTAAAGGAACTACTTGAAATTAATAATTTGAAGAAAGAAATTATTGATGAGTATTTACTTCTCACAAAATTATGTATGAATCAAATTTTTTTTCAGTACAACAATAAATATTATAAACAACTAGAGGGAACTGCGATGGGCAATTGCTTATCTCCGTTCCTTGCAAATTTGTTTATGGGCAGATTAGAAACCCAATTCAAAAAAGAACTCAAGTATTTCCCAAGGGTGTGGTATAGATACGTAGACGATATATTTGCTATTTTTGATACTAAAACAGAAAATTTGAACACTTTCTTAGAAACATTAAACAATAAATATCCTTCCATTAATTTTACGTACGAAAAGGAGAACAATGGGCAATTACCTTTTCTCGACACGTTAGTTATTAGAAATAACGATAAATTAGAATTTGATATTTATAGGAAATTTATTAATACTGATAGATATATATCCGACTCATTTCATTGCCGTCAACACAAAATGGCAGCATTCCATTTCTTAACTCACAGGTTAGTCAATTTTCCACTAAGTAAAGAACGTTTTAACAATGAAATGAATCGGATTAAAAATATAGCTAAAAGTAATGTATATAATGATAATTTTGTACATAAACTAATAAATAGACATAAGCATAAGAAAATGTTAAAAGATGCCACTACTCTTCAAATACCTGAGGCTTCCAATAAATTCATAGTAATCCCATATGATCCCAGATATACGAGAGGTCTAGAAAAAGTATTTAAAAACGTAGGTTTTAGAGTAGCCTACAAAACGGAGAATAGTTTAAAAAATCTCCTTGGAAACCCCAAAGACAAAGTCGACTTGAGGAAGAGGAGTGGCATCTATGAAATTAGCTGTAATAATTGTGATCTAAAATATGTTGGGCAAACTAAACTCTCCATAAACATTCGTTTTAAAGAACACATGGCACATTTAAGATACGGAAGAACAAAAAAGTCAAGCGTTGCCCAACATGCTTTGGAAAACAATGACCGAATAGGAATAAATAATCTTAAGTTGATTAAAATTGTATCTAATAATAGATTATTGGATGCATTTGAGAGTACAGAAATAGTTAAATGTGGTAAGAAAGCACTAAATAAAGACAGAGGGTCTATTCCCTATAGTCCCCTCTATTGTTTACTTGACAACGGTGCAGTCGGGTGCAACCAAGTGTGACCACATTTACCTATAAATAGTCTCGATTAGGATAAGTTACTTTAGTTTATATCATCTGCTGATGATGCTAACTTGGTTAGCGAAACGCGCGTCCAGAACGTAACAAGTTGTGGTGTAGTGTGGTTAGGACTCTTGTATTTTGATCTATCTTCCACTACAGGTTCCAGTGTTAGGACTAAGACACTTAACAATAAGAGGTTTTGAGGAATCTAGTTCCTCAGGACACGTCAAGTTATCTAACAATTTTTTTTCGGGGAATTGTTGAAAAAGCAGTTTTTGTGGCATTCTCTGGTCGTTTCAAAATGGATCGTTCTCTTCGAAGTTACATAGGATCTGTAGGCAGCGAGGTCGGCTTCCACTTTTTCTGTACTTAATCCATAAGCATATAGCAAGATTTGAACATAAGTTAGGCGTTAAACATTTTTTTGTTTTCCCTCCAAGCCCAGTGATATTATGTCTTTGGTTTGACCGGTTGTTGTTGGGTTGGTTGCAGAGATGTTTATTTCTACGGCCTACTACGATCTTTTCTGGAGCGTCCTCACATATGACGTAGATGCGTATTTTCTTACCACCATGGCTAGAACGATTCGCTTAGAACGCTGCCAAACTAAGATGTCATTTTTTAAAATCTCACGGGCCCTTAATTTCCCGAATTTTCAGATAAGTCAAAAGTGCATTTTATTACCGATAAAATATTCACGTTCTGGTCCATAAAAAATTGGTCATTATGAGATAGAAATCCGACATCTTCAAAAAAGATATAAACAGACATTTTTTGGTTGAAAATGTCTTTTATAATAGTAATTACTATAAATTCTGGAATTTTTCATGTTACATGAATACATTTTTGATGACAGCTGTATTTAGAAATCTCATGAATTTCACTTGAATAAAATTTATTTTATTTTAAATTATTTAGATTTAACATTACGCATGTGATATTCAAATATGTCAACGAGCAATTTTGAAAATATCGTAGACGATGTCAAATTTGTAAATGAAGATGATGCAGGTTTTTAAATAAAGCCCCCCCCCTCACCAATAACAATTAAGCTGTTAGCCCTAGTGGCATGCAAAGAAAATAATGAAAAAAATCTAATCATTACAATTACGTATTTATTTTTCGAAATTTGCATAAATTTGCAAATCCAATCCGCTTTCGTTAAAATTTAACCACCACCAATTTTAAATAGGGTATATTCCATTATGTATACATAACCGTATTTTTCGTTAAACACTTTACCTTAAACAAGGGCGAATTTTAGAAAGTTTAACATTACAAGTGCGCTTTTTAGCGGGCGCTTAAAGAGTTGTCAGTTTTAATGCTGAAAAATAGCCCGAATATAAATTTAATTTTTGAGAGGCGCAATTTTCCACTTCCATAAAGCCACATCGGGTGGCGTTTTTTATGAATTATTAGCTGGCAAATCGGGGAGCTAGTTTTACTGACAGCAGATTAGTCTTTGGACAGGGCTCCCCTTAATAGACTATCAGTTTTATTTTCTTACTAAATTTCCGACGAGAAAATTAAATAAGTTGATTTCTGTAGAATGATTTTCTATAGTTTTTAGTAACTATATTAAGTTATATTAATCAAGTAGGCGCCTATCACAAATAGGTTTTAAATTAATAATTTTCATTTCTCTACGGGAAGTGTATTAGTTTGTAACAAAAATTATTTAAGTTGTATGCTTTGTTCATGGACTTCTTAATCCAACAATGTGTATTTTGTGTAAAAATATACATAGGAAGTAATTCGATAGAAGAAGTTAGACAAATGCATTCTTGCGTCAGTTGACTAACAACAATAGGTGACATGTGCCGAATTGGAAAACCGGTGTGTCATTGTGTCATTGGCCAGAAAATAGGTATTAAACCTGGTATATTTATAATCGGTAAGAATAGTTCCATTTAATGAAATGATAATACATAGGGCGTCCCATTAAAAAATAACGTTTTATACAGGGTGGCCCACGTAAGATAACCCACTACCCTATCTCGAAATCCGTATGACATACAAAAAAAGTCTAACATAAGATATTAAAATTATATTTTTTTTCGTACTGTAATTTACATATCACTACCATTGTGGTATAACATGTGACCCAAGGAATGAGATTAAGATTTTTTTATGCAGTTACTATCCAGTAGCATACAGGGTGTCTCCTATACGCAACTTATTAAAGCATTTTTCAAACAAGCATATTTTAAATTTTTTAAATGGGACACCATGTATATTTCAATTTTATCGGATTAGGCAGTTAATTTACTATCATTTCATATATATATATATATATATATATATATATATATATATATATATATATATATATATATATATGTCCTATACCTAATGTGGGCGGTTTTCTCACAACTTTCATTTTTCTAAGAATCAACGCTTTCTTCCTAGAGAGAGCCACGGAAATAACAGTAGTAGGCCTTGACGACATTTTAATGTGTCAAATTACAATATAATGAAACAGATAAGACTAAAAGGTGTTAGCTAAACGTATTTTTGAAGTGTTTTAAGATGTTGTGTACTGCAGATGAAAGTTTAAAATTACACGAATGTTATATTAGGAATAATCGAAGTTCAGTGTTGGCTTTAAGAGAGTGTCGGACATTATACCCTAATAATAAAATTCCCACTAAATAAATATTTTCAAGGATTTTACGGGATCCCAAAAATGGAGTAGTGATTAAGAAAAGAAGAAGCCGCCCTAATAATATCCTCACGGAAGACAAGCAACTAGAGATTTTTCTATACCTTGAGGAAAACAGCGAAGAATCCCAGAGGAATGCTGCTCGTGATCTACAAAATGCAAAATAACTTTGACAATCAAATATTTCAGAATACCCTGTGGTCAGATGAGTCAACATTTAGTACTGCTGGTTTATTTAATTGAAAAAATGCCCTAAATTGCTGGTCTAGCCAGAATAAACATCTCATTAAGTATATTCAGATACAGGGGAGACAAAGTATAAATGTTTGATGCGGCATAACACGTAACAGGATAATCGGGCCCATATTCTATGATAGAACTCTTAAGGCGGTCAGATATTTAAATATGCTAACAAATGAAATGTTAGCTCGTATTAATCAATTGCCAGATGATTTAAAAGAGAATATAGTTTTTTAGCAAGATAGTGCTCCATACCATACTGCCGTCCCTGTTATACGCTTTCTAAATAAAAATTTTCAAACATGGATTGGTAGACACGGCACCATCGATTGGCCAGCTAGAAGCCCTGATCTCACGCCCCTAGACTATTTCTTATGGGGAACGTTGAAAGAAGAAGTCTATAGGAGCAATAACGTGGAACATCTTAAAACCAGAAATAGAGAGGAAATAAATCATATCAACCAAGGCGACGCAGTCAGAAATTTTATAGGTCGTTTGGAAATTATATATTCAACATGTATAGCAAAAGACGGAAATCATGTCGAAAATTGGCTATAAGTTATGTAGTTTATTATTTAAATTAGTTTAGCAGTATTAAATTTAATTAGTTATTGATATTAAATGTAGTTATCAATATTTATTATTAAAACAGTTTAAGTCCCGTGGTGAATTTATGTATTTGTAATATTTTGTTATGCAGGGTGTTAATTAAGTACGTAGCCAAACTTTACAGCCTGATTGCTTAGCTCATTTTAAGAAAAAATTTTCATATAAGCATAAGCATACAACGAAAGCTTTCACGGCTGTGGTCAATTAAGAAATCATGGTGGTTCTTGGGATTAGACTGTGTCAAAATGGAATAACTTTCGACGTTTCGTCTTCGATTGCACGAGGCATCTTCAGGCATCTCCACTTCACGAGATCGGAACACTGAATGAGCTCGGAGAGACCCAGGCCTCCTATTTATAGTCGACCTGTGTTTACCGAAGCGTGACTCTGTGTAACGATCGGAAGCCCGTATCTCTATTAAAATTGTTAGGATGCTTATAAATTTCAATAGATTTTCTAATTTTGCGTTTATAGTGTCCCGAAACCGATGCAAGAACTTTGGTTTCTTTTACATTTATGACATGCCCAGTAGAATGTTGGTGTTCAGATACAACAGATTGTGCAATTTGTTTCTTTCTGATACATCGTTCATGTTACTTAAGCCTAGTCGAAATGGATCGTCCAGTTTCTCCAATGTAAACATCACCACAGGAACAAGGAATTGCATATACTCCTTCCGTTTGGAAAGGAATAATGTCCTTTGGCGATCTCAAACATTGTCCAATTTTCTTGTGTGTATTGAAGATTGTACGTATGTTGGACCGGCGAAGTAACCTCGCAATCTTGTCTGTGGTTCCGTGTATAAATGGAAGAACTACATTTCCTATCGGTAATTCCTTATTGGTATCATTTCGTGGAGTAGGATTATTATATTTTCTAATTGCTCGTCTAATATCATCAGTGCAATATCCATTCCCTCTTAAAGCTTGAGTCAGTTTCTCTGTTTCCGATTGTAAAGAATTTTGGTCACAAATCGCGAGAGCTCTGTAAACCAATGAATTAATGACTGATTTGCTGGATGATGATGGGAATTTGCATTTAAGTACCTGTTCGTATGCGTTGGTTTTATATATACAGAGTGTCCTAAGGAACCATCCCCTTTTCTTTGTACAAGAACATCTAGAAAGGGAATCGTGCCTTCTGATTCAATTTCCATTGTAAATTTTATGTTAGCATGTTGTTGATTTAGATGATCAAGAAACTCAGGGAGGTTTTCTGGACTATGTGGTCATATTACAAAAGTGTCGTCTACATATCTGAACCATGATTTTGGTTTTAGTGGAGACGACTCTAAGCCTTCCTCGTCAAAAGCTTCCATGAAGATATTGGCTACTACCGGTGACAGTGGAGATCCCATGGCTGCTCCTGAGGTTTGCTCATAGAAACGTCGGAAAGTTATTCCATTTTAACACGGTTTAATTCCAAGAACCATGATATATTAATTATATAAGTATAAGGTCTAAAATGCTTCGTTCTCAAGATACAGGGTGTTAAACTTTTTTGAAAAATAAGAATTTTTATAAATATTTGGCAATTTCCTAAACATATTTTATTAAAAAAAGATAAAATAGTATTCCAAATGCTACTTTCCTCAAGTGAAAAATATCGATTGAGCCATAGGCGTGCGCAGGGGCAGGCATTCAAATTTTCATTTTAGTAAATTTATGGTACGCCAGTACGCCACTGATTGTGTTGAAAACTGATGACGTTTCCACAACTAGCAACTCAAAATACTTAAAAAATACCTTTTGTAATTTTTTTTTTTGGTTAAATGGACCGTTTTCGAAAAAATGGATTACACAGCACATTATTTTATTTCGTATTAAGGAAAATAAGGATATTTTACTAACTTTTGCAAAACCCCTAAGGTATTTTATTGAAATTTGGTGTACGAAATAAGTGTTGAAAGTGCTTTTTTTCCTGTCAGAAAACATGGAGCGAACCACTGGCATGAACATGGGCAATAATTCTGATTTTTGTTTTAGTAAATTTATGGCACGTCACTGTCTAACTTGAAAACTGATCGTGCTCTCGCAATTAACAACTAAAATTATTTAAAAGTTGTCTTTCGTGTTTTTTTTTTGGTATAATGGACAGTTTTTCGAGAGTAGTAAAAAATTCTGACCACGTTACCCTGAAAAACGATCCTCACCAGAATGTTACCAGGTCATCCCCATATTACCATTAATTTTTGACTAAAATTTGAAGTCAATCGGGTAAGTAGTTTTTAGCTATGTCAGACAGAAAGACAGACAGGGACCATGTAACGTAAACACTAGAAAAAATCTCGCCATTGCAATACATCCCTATTAGGAGGGGAGTAAAAAGGTCTTTATGTCAACAAAAATATATTAAAATATTAATGGAAATTTTACGGAAAAGTGTTTGGTTTAGTTTGCTTGCTATATTGTTGCTGCAGTAGCAGATTCAGTTTTAACTTACTACCAAATATTTTTATCAAATTCAAAAATATGCACTAAATATGCTTTTAATCTGTATAAATTCTCAAGACACCTCCTCAGAGCAACAATTTATATCCTTCAATTAAATATTTTATATTTAAGGAGGTTTACATAATAACTTACGAAGCCCGAAATATGTCTATGCAAAATGTAGTAAATTTGAAATAGAAAACTTGTGCCCTCCTTTTTCTCACTCACCCTGTAGCTCACATACCAGGTATGATGCAATGGCAAAAAAGTTTTCCTATACGAATGAAAACAGTATACTAAAATAAAAAGAAAATTTTACAACCCAAATTACGTTTAATTTGTGCCATGTCTTTTAGTCCCCCAACTTGTACAGAGCCATTTTCTATAATTTCTCAGTTATTATTGAAGATAGAGGGATACTGTTGGGGTTGGGGCACTGTGCAACTTTTTCATAAAACAAAAGATGAAAATTTGCAATTTCCAGGTACCTTACGTACCAAAATGGTTTAGCGAATTTTGTTTTTCGCCTACTTACATGTTTTGAAGAAAATGGAGGTCATATTCAGGTAGTTAATGCATTAGTTTATTAATTTAATTAATACGTTTGTTCTGCTGTATCTAATAAAGTTAGTATAGATTAGTTTTTGTTTCCGTTGTCTTTCATTTTGAAAGGTTATAACAAATTAAAAGTTTTTTAGGAAAGGGAACGATTAGTCTTCTAAATGAGTGTTAGAGATAAGTTCTTAATCTGCGTTGGGAATTGATTATTTTCCGAAAATTATTGACGCTTGGCAACAATGTAGGCAACAACTTGGCTTGAACTGTTGAAATGTGATACTTTGTAGATGGACACCCTGTATTACCAGTCAAGTAAGTCAATCGAATAAGATGCTTTTAAGGTGTGACGCGAAACGAAAGACAGACAGACGGACCGTCAGACTTGATGAAATATATTTTTTAGCATATAGCATATACTAACAGAAATTTTTATGTGACGTTTTGAAGACATTTTTTTTAAATACACCCTTTGCATAGGTACGTGGATGACATATTGGGCTGCTTCACAGGAAATAAAGAACAACTACACACTAGTTTTAATTCACCTCAATTCAATCCATAACAAAATTAAATTTACACTCGAAAGGGAAGAAAACAATTCAATAAATTTTCTAGACATCACATTAAAAAGATCACAAGACAAACATTGCCTAGAAAGGGAACTTGACTTCATTAGATCTGTTGCAAAAAATAATGTCTATAAATTATCCGAAATTAATAGGCTAAAAGTAAATTCTTGAGTATCCAACAAATATATCCTAGGGTTAAAGATTCCCATATAAAATATACAACAATTACATATTGTGGACCAATATCTAACAAGACGGCAAATATTTCAAAAATAAATAAAAATACTAAAGTAACTTTTCGATCGTCACAAAAACTCTCTAATTTGATTTTTAACCTCAAAACAAAAATAAATACGTATAAAAAGTCTGGAGTTTATGGCTTAAAATGCGACAAATGCAATAGCTGACATAGGGCAAACAGGGAGAAATTTCGATGTTAGATTCAAAGAATATAAAGCCTCATATAGATTAAAAGAACAGAACTCTCACTTTGCCAGCCATTTCTTAGAAACTCTATATAAATTCCCTGACATAAATAAGTTAGATATATTACATTATGAGCAAAAAAGTCTTAAATTGGATTGTTTAGAGCAGCTATGTCAAACTCAAAGTTACTGGTGGGCCAAAAGCATGAAAACCATCGACTAGGTGGGCCGCAAAACCTTATCTTAAAGAAGACAAACTACTGAAAATCTTGAGAAAAAGTACTATTATAGGACAAGTCTCTTTATTAAATTTCCAATAAAAAGGACATTACAAAAAACTACGAACATTAAATTCTTTTGCCAGATATTTGACATCTTTTGTCTTTAATTAAGTTATCTATTTGTGGCGCGAATTTATCGGCGGAAATAACTTTTAAAACTGCGTCCAAGTGTGCGTCCGTCAATCGCGATCTTGCGGGAGATTTGATTCCTTTCATCAAAGAAAATAGTTGTTCACACTTATAGGTACTTCCCAACATTGACAGGATTTTACAGGCAAATTTTCTCATTTCTTGGTATTGAACAGGCAAGTACTTATAAAATTCGAACGTACCAACACTATCAAATTTTTGTTTTAAATGTGTCTGACACTGAATATCAATTACTTCTATTTGCAAGTGAGGGGGAACTTTATCAATATCGATAGTGAAAAGACCAGTAAATAGAGAAAAATTGTTTTCTTGGGTCTTAAAATCCTGAAAACGCTTCTCAAATTCTGCCAGAAGGCTTCTCATTTCCTCTGAATATATTTTGTGTGATATTGGGACACTTGTGCTTTCCTGATATGCCTTACAAGTCAGAAAATGTGACAGATTATCCTCTGCTAACTGTTTTTCCCACAACATCATCTTAGACTTGAAAGCTTTCATATGATCAGGCATATCTGTAATAACTTGACGTGGTCCTTGCAATTTTGTATTTAAGTCCGACAAGTGTTTTGTGATATCTACCATAAATGAAAGATCTTGTAAAAAAGGTACATCGCATAATAAGCTGACATCTTCTCCTTTTGTTTCCATGAAAACGCGTATTTCTTCTTTGAGTTTCCAAAACCGGTCGAGTACCATAGAACACAGAAGCCATCGCACCTCTGCATAATATGGTAAACCAGTGTACTCACTTTCCACCCTAACATTAAAACACTTTCCAACTTAATCACTTTTGAGCATAAAACTTCGTGGTGGATTATACAATAAATATGACGAAAATCTGGTTTGTCACTGTCCGTTTCTCTGATCTTTGTCTGTAATATTTTAACGAAGCCGCTTTTTACTCCAGTCATTGAAGTAGCTCCGTCTGTTGTAACGGAAAACAGTTTTGACAAATCTAAATTGTACTTTTGCAGAAGTCCATAAACAGCATTGAAAATATCCTTCCCAGTTATTATTCTATCATGCAACGGTACTAATTCCAGTAATTCTTCATACACATTGATAACATCCGTACTTTCGTCACAGGCAATAGAAAATGCAATGAAAGAGTCATGCAATGAAAGAGTCAACTCAGTAACTCTTTCAGCGACAGTATTCCGGGACAATGATATATTTTGAAATGCCCTCACGCTCCCGGGACTTACAATTTCCGCAGCCTTTACATGGCACTCTTTTATAAATTCATCTTCAAGAAATGGTTTTGAGTGTTTAGCAATCAACTCCGACAGTACGTAGCTCGCTTGAAGGACAGATTCATTTTCTTGCTTTGGACGTGTTAATATAAGCTGCTGATCTTGCAACTGCAATTTTACAGCAAAAAAACTCTAATTCCCACTTTTCTTGAAAGATACGATGCTCATCTACAAGTTTCCTCTTACTTCCACTTGGTTTTGAAAGAGACATGTTAAAAACTCTATCCGAAATAAATTATAATAAGTACTGTTAAGTGTTGTAACAATAAGTGCGCAACTCAACTCGAAAGTTTATCGCAACTGACTCATAACTGACTAAACACTGAACGACTGAATTTAATCGAACACAGCTTATATACGGATTGTGATTTCTCGAGTTCTTTCCAGAATGTTCGGATAGCGTCATCTGTGTTTTTGCGCGATAGAATTTCATAGAACAAGCCAGATAACGTTTGGCTTTAGGTTTTAGGTTGAGTATGTGTAGTTCATTCTCCTAAATACAGATGGCAATTGTACGGGGTGGCCAACTAAGAATGGACGCCGGCCATAACTCGCTAACCGTTAATCATATAACTTGGGGGAAAAAAAATTATTAGCTAAATCGACTAAGAGAAATCGCTGGAAAATATTTTGAAGTTCCGCATATGGCCGCTAGGGGGCGCAACTGTTATGGTCAATCAGAAAAAGGGCTGTTTCTTAAAAAATATTCATGTAAAGGTATATTATAAATACTGCCATCGTAAAGAGTAGAAAAATTGTGATTTTTTTGTTAAGGATATTTTGCTCTATCTCGTAAAATGTAGTGGTGGGGGAAGGTCAAACATGTTTTTATTTAAATGTCAATAACTCCGTTATAAGTCAACGGAATTGAACAAACTAGGTCTCGTTTAAAAGAGCCCATCTTAACTAATAATCTGATGCAAAAAAAAAATCCGATTTGATTTCGCCGTGGTAACTAGAGGGCGCTGATTGACATCACAACAATTATTACGCATTATTTTGAAAATTTTAAATAGCACGCTATATCTCTTTTAACACAATTTAATAGAGGAGGGAATTCTCAATAAGTCAGTGCAAATTTCAGCTTCCTAACTTTTTTCAAACCGGAAATATAAATAAAACAAATATTAGGGCGCTGGGTACGCAACATCTCCCTAATCTGTATGGACATAGCCTACATCACAATAATTCAGCAATAGTATCACAGATAATATTCAACGCAAATCGCTAAAAATTATACTAATGTTCTGAAATAACCACGAGGTGGCGCAGTAGACGTTAATAAGCATAGTTTTACTCGCAATTTTACTTTCCTCTATATTTTTTTGTAGTTTACTCTATTTTCAGTAAGTTAGATATTATAAGGTAATAAATAAGAAAAATCCCAATATATTCGACCGTTGCAAATCTCCGTCTTTCTTAAAATCGACAATTTATGCACAAGAATAACAATAAACTAAAAACATAGATAAATAATAATTCCTTAGCAATTTTCTGCTACATCAAGCAAAAAAAATAGTAGGCTGTGAAAACAAAATTGAAAGTAATACGTCAAAAAATAAACAATAGTTTCTTGTCAGTGCCTTTTAGTTGCTATTTATCGTTCTTGAATTTCCTAATAGTATTGCTATCATTTCGCGTTTTTGTCCGAGATTTTCGTGTTTTTTGAGTTTTTCTAGTTGCTGTTGTTCATGTTATTGTTGTAGTTCGTATTTTTCTTGTTCAAGATTTGTTATTGTTCGTGTTGCGTTGTGTTAAGAACAAAATGATTTATACAAATCAAGAACTATTCGACATGATAGGTGTTTATTTTGAATGTTTGAGAAATGCTACGGTTGCTGCAAGAGTATATGCGCAGGAATATCCGCAGAGACGCCACCCAAGTAAAAAGGTTTTTCTTCGAGTGATCCAACGTTTGCGAACCACTGGAAACGTGCATATTCCCGTATACCGCAGACAACGCAGAGGACGCACCGAAGAGAATGTAATTAATGTGCTAGCGTATATCGAGTTTAATCCTCAACTAAGTACTCGAATTATTGCGCTAGACCTAGGAGTAACGCGAACCACTGTTCAAAATATACTCAAAGAGCACAGGTAAGCAACGACATTGCAAATATAAACTGGACATATTTTTTAACAAAAGTCACGTGATTCTGATGTCACATAGGTCTTTAAGCCTAGAAAACCAATAATTTCCTGGAACATCAATTAAATATCTTCATCTTGTTTTAGGTTACATCCATATCACTTAGTGCTGCATCAGGAATTGACTGCTGCAGATTTTGATCACAGACTAAACCATTGTCACTGGCTTTTGGGTGTAATGAGGGAAGATCGGCAATTTCTGAGGCGAATATTGTGGACCGATGAGGCTACCTTCCAGAGCGATGGACGTGTCAATCTTCACAATACACATTATTGGTCCAGAACAAATCCACATTGGATGCTCGAAGTCCAGCACCAAGGCCGTTGGTCTGTAAATTGTTGGGCAGGGATTTTAGGCGGACGAATTATCGGACCATTTTTTTCGATAATCCATTGAATGGTGAGAGATATCTAAAATTTTTAAGGGAGGAATTGCCGATTTTGTTGGAGGACGTACCTCTGAACGTCCGACAACGATTGGTATACCAGCACGATGGTTGTCCAGCGCACTTCGCCGTCAATGTTCGGGAATTTTTAGATGCCCACTATCCTGGCCGATGGATAGGGCGAGGCGGCACCCTTCCATGGCCAGCTAGGTCACCCGACCTAACGTGTTTAGATTTTTATTTATGGGGTCGAGTGAAAGATTTAGTTTTTGCCACCAGACCCACTACACGGGAAAATATGATTCAGCGAATAAGAGACTGTATAAATACTATTTCAGTTGCTGAACTGGAGGCTGCAGTTTTCTCCACGCGAGATAGGATGCATAAGTGCATCGAAAACGATGGCCGACAATTTGAACATTTAGGGCGGCATTAATTGAATTATATTTTTATTATCGTTTCTTTCACACGTTCCATTTAAATGGCTTTCATTTCCCATTATAATGAAAATTTAATATTGCACTTATCGACTCCTACTGCGCCACCTGGTGGTTATTTCAGAACATTAGTATAATTTTTAGCGATTTGCGTTGAATATTATCTGTGGTATTATTACTGAATTATTGTGATGTAGGCTATGTCCATACAGATTAGGGAGATGTTGCGTACCCAGCGCCCTAATATTTGTTTTATTTATATTTCCGGTTTGAAAAAAGTTAGGAAGCTGAAATTTGCACTGACTTATTGAGAATTCCCTCCTCTATTAAATTGTGTTAAAAGAGATATAGCGTGCTATTTAAAATTTTCAAAATAATGCGTAATAATTGTTGTGATGTCAATCAGCGCCCTCTAGTTACCACGGCGAAATCAAATCGGATTTTTTTTTTACATCAGATTATTAGTTAAGATGGGCTCTTTTAAACGAGACCTAATTTGTTCAATTCCGTTGACTTATAACGGAGTTATTGACATTTAAATAAAAACATGTTTGACCTTCCCCCACCACTACATTTTACGAGATAGAGCAAAATATCCTTAACAAAAAAATCACAATTTTTCTACTCCTTACGATGGCAGTATTTATAATATACCTTTACATGAATATTTTTTAAGAAACAGCCCTTTTTCTGATTGACCATAACAGTTGCGCCCCCTAGCGGCCATATGCGGAACCTCAAAATATTTTCCAGCTATTTCTCTTAGTCGATTTAGCTAATAATTTTTTTCCCCCAAGTTATATGATTAACGGTTAGCGAGTTATGGCCGGCGTCCATTCTTAGTTGGCCACCCGGTACATTTTATTATACCAATCGTTACTGCAGCGGTGCGCGCTTTCAAAAATGGTTTTCAACTTGTTCGCGGGCCGCATTATCTGGCTGTTTTCAAAACTGATTTGGGCTGCAGAAAAATGTTCATGTTTGACATGGCTGGTTTAGAGGCACTAGAAATTTATAAACATCATAAAGGCCCAAATGTTAACCTTTTAAATTCACAAACAGATGTAGGAAATACCACCCTATTAAAACTTTTTGATCGTAAAGAAGGTATAGTTGGTTTTCCCTAATCATGTTCATAAGAATTTTTTGTGTATATATATACCTAACTTGATTGTAAATATCTCGATTTCGTTTGAAAATGTTCTAGTGGTACGAAACTGCAGTCACGCCTGGTGCGAAAATAAAGTAAGTGACAGTTAACCAAGTAAAACTCGTGTTTTCATTTATTTGTCAAGTAGTTTTTATCTATGCCTCGAATACACAGACCGACAGACAGACCGACGGAATTGAGAAAACATGTTTTTCGTCATCTAGGGACCCTGAATCGTAAAGATCTGAAAAAATCTCGGAGGGTGATTTTTCACGATTACAATACTTCCCTTTTACGAGAGAAATAAAAAGGGTGAATAATATGGAATTTTTTACTAGGTGTTCCATCTTGTTGAAAGTAGATGTTGCCTATTTGATTTAAAGCTACGTTATCAAGTAATTTAGATTCAACGTCTTCAAGAATATAATTCCTAAATAGCGATTTGCTATCATACTTACTTCATAAATGCTAGATACTATTTGTCATCCTAAAATAAAACCATTCCGAGTGTTATGGCCGATTAAAATGCCACAGCTGGAAATGTCGGTCTCATCAAATCATGTTATTGATCTTGCAAAGTTAATATTATTTCGAATTTGTTCAGTATACCAATTGCAAAAATTTAAACTTTGGTTCTCATCGCTAAAGAAATAAGAAGGCTATGCAAATTTTGTTTACGGCATCTTTTGTTTCACGAAATTGTAGCATAGTGCAGCGGAAACAGTAACTCTCTATCTTTAATAATAACTGAATATCTGTACCCTGTATTAAATTTTTAATTTTTTTTCAGAATATTCGATTGCAGACAATTAAATATAGATTCCTGTCGGTTTTGCTCAAAAAGTATTCTCAGAATTGGCACATATTGATTTTATTTACGAATTGTGCAGCAATAGTTTGGTAGATATTGGCAAAAAATTAAATTTTCTCAACTTTTTTGGACTTACAGTGATACAATAAGAACAGGGACCTAGGCAAATTCAGGAAAGCTCTTCAGGAGGTATAGCTTAAAGCAAACATTCGTCCTAATCTACCTTAGGTTTGATTGTCCAGTGACTGAACTAATAAGGAATCAATGCTTTTTTAATGTCTCATTAATTAGCTCACACCCCGTATTTAGATCAAACCCTCTCTAAAGTTGCCCGTCCAATTAACCTAAAATATCGAGAATGATTCCTTCAATAAGAACTAATCCTCTATAAAACCGGTGTTTTGAATTGCCCAGATTTACTAGTCGCTGTAAAATTTGCGAATTTAAATTAAATTAGGTTGGTTAAGCCACCCTAAATTTTATATTAGAAGTACTTTTGCAGGTTTTATAGCCCGGCGTATGAACGATAATTCTATGCTGTACTTAAGGGAGATTAAGTAAATTTCGTAATTATTTAGCTCTTAAAATATTTAGATCAACCAGTTGGGAATAAATTCCAGTTTTATCGGAAATTTCTAAATCCAGATAGTCTCATTTTAGACTCATGTCTCGCGCGAGAGTCTTGCAAACATCTCGCAAAAGTCTTTTTATTTTTATGTTTCCTGTCCAAATGAAATACACAAATAAAAGCAATTCTAATTTTTATTTTAATGAACAAAAACATAATAATCTAAGAAAAAAAAAAAAAAAGAAAATCGATCATAGATACATGAAATACAAATAATAAAATCGGTTCTAATTTTCATTTCAACTTAGAAAAACAGAATAAAATACAGAGAAAAATACAATCTGTCCTTCTAATTCGAAATATTATGATAGACAAAGTTATTTTAAGGAAAATTCCTAACATAGTCAGATTTACAGTAAAATGATTATTATTTTAAATTCACATGACAAGCACCAAACTAAAATATTAAAAAATAAAAAATATTCCAGCCAAATCAAAATTTAAAACACAACTTTAAGTACTAGCATCGGTTCTTTGGAAACGTTTAGTATGTCGTCCTGAGGTACACCCTTTATATGAGGAAATGATGCTATAAAATTAACCACTTGTTTTTTGGTATTCATAAAAAATATAATTTAAAATCTTCTAGATGACTTTAAATTTACTCCGATCTACGAAGGCTTGAAAGTCATCCTAAGTTATATTAAAAACTTTAAAATCACTTAAAAATCTTATTAAAGATTTAAAATTCACTTAAAATCTACTAAAAAAGACATCATAAGTCTTTTATAAGTTTCTTAAAAGCCTTATCATTCAATCAAAAGTAATACAATAATATAATTTACAAAGACAAATTTTTTGAAGTTATCTGCTTCTCGACCTTACCCCCATGACGAAGATATGCAAACAACAATGTTCAAATTAGCTAAAAGACCTAACTGCTTCTTGTTGTTCTTTGTCTATTAGGTGGCCTGTGTTTTGTATCTTTATTTTATCTTTTAATGTGTATTGGGACATTTCACTTTATTAATTTTAAGGTAACCATAGCGAGAGTTAATTGAATGAACATCGATATATCAGGTTTGTCATTTATTATAGATCCGATGATGCTCGCAGGGGCGAAACGTGCATGCCATCTTTTTAATATTTGACTTAGTGATTTTATTTTTATATTACCAACTTAAACCGACCCAAACCAAAAAAAAACAAGCTCTAACCCTCTTTATTGACAGATCTATAACTAAAACGGCTTTTTATAAACTAAAAAAAAAAACTCCTGAAAAGAAAAAAATTAATGACAACAAAAAGAATAACAGATTTGGTAATTACAGAAAAGAACAACAATGTCTCGATCTCAGTTAAGTGGTTTAATACAGTCAAAAAAATGCTATGATTGCACGTGTTCCGGCATCATCAGACCTTAAAACAACAAAAACATGTAAAATATATGACACTGGCACATACAACTGCATAATTAGACAAACACTCAGGTCTCTTAGAAATATTATGGACGAATTACTTTTTCTTCAGAGATTTGGTACAGATGATAGTCGTAATTTATTGCGATGACCAAAACTTGCAATTTTAAAATACATATTAAAAAGAGCGCGTAATCACCAAATTTCTTTCGTTTGTCCGAAGCAATGTTATAGTAAACACAGACTGTTCGCTATTATGCGAATTTAAAAAATATGTATCAATAACATTCGCGATAATTAGAATAATTAATTAATATTTGGCATTTTTATCTGCGATACATCGAGATACATACATACATACATACATTTTGTCTCGCAAGAAAAATTTAAAGTCGACGTCTCGAAAGAGAGACGAAACGGGACGAGACTCTCGCAAACAAGAATATCGTGGGTATCACTAATTCGAAAAACAAATTTCGATTGACATTAAATAGTTGATAAACCTGACATACCTTTTATTTAAACGTATCCTTCGTGGAATACTTTTTATTTTCAAACTGAGTAGAAAAACGCAATCTTTAAACATAACATTAATATTTGGAAAGTTATCTTGGTTTGTTACTATGAAAAAGTTAAGACAAGAGAAAATAAATAAGTATTACTTTTACAATAAGCGTCTCCTTCATGCCGATATCTACCTATTCGATTAAGTCATTACATCCAACGATATATATAAAAATCTGTTATGAATCTTTCCTTTTATTAGGAATAGTGAAGTGTGACCCAATATTTACTTTGCCAAAAAATATATTTTATGGGGTAATTACACCTCCAACTTTTTTTGTAATATTGGATGGCCAAAAAGTAGAAATATCTGTCAACTTTATTGGTACAACGTAACCAGATATACTCTAGTAAGTATTGAAGTTAAATTATAGTAACAATAGCTATTTAAAATGCCAAAATATGACGCTTCTAATCAATAGAAATCGAAGTCAGAATATAATCAATAACTAGACATTTTTTTCGCAAATGCTAACCAAACATATTTTAGCAAGTGTTTAAGTTTAATTATAGTAATAATAGGTATATAAGAATGCGAGATTATGACATTTTAAGACAAGGAAAGAATATGGCTTTTATTATAATATTTTTGCTTCAAAATTAAACTAAAATTGAGTAGTTTTATTTCGCTTATGTTTGCTATAATATCGTCAAAAAATTCCTCTTTCTCAAATTTACTTTTATGACCCATAAAAATATACTTAAACCAAACTGAAGATTTATTTAGAAAAACAAAATGTAAATTATTTACCATACAAAAAGTAATAAAAAGTTTAAATATTCCACCACATATTATCGAAAAAGAAAACATCGACTTGGGGTAATCGTTCTTTAATTTTGTTACCCTGGCTCCTGTGTCTTAAATTAGCCATTTTTTAGCGAGTACTATAAGCAAACCAAGTAGGCAATTCTATTGGTAAAGGTTGCTAAATTTTGGCTACATTTGAAAATCATTGCCATTTATTAAATGTTTACTTACAAAGTGGCCATTTTCAAGGAATATTTGCAACAAATAGCCCAAATCTTCCTAGCAGCCATTACTTGACCCTTTTAAAAAAACATTTTTCTACCTATAAAAACGTATTTACATGCATGTTTTTTACGTTATGGACTCTTTAGCCAATTTTCTTAGTAAAATATATTTCCAAACTAAAAAAAAATATATATATTTGTAGAAAACGAAATTTTTAGTTAGTTAGATTCCTGCGCAAGTGTTTTTTATCCCTACCAAACGTCAAACTTCTTAAAATATTTTACAAAATAAGCCATAGTGTATTTCTACGAAACCATGACTGCTTATCTTCTCTGCATTTACTATTGGCTCACAAATTGTTATATGTTACTCAAATTCCGGCTAAAAAACAAGTCAGAATTCAGCTAAAAAAACCCGATTAAAAGCAGCTAATAAACCCAATAATAAAATCAAAAGAGACATTCGTATAATTGCCAATTGGCCATTTTTACCCGGTGGTGGGTAAAATTGGTCTTTATACTGTAATAGAACTGTTATTTTCACTAGCAATTTTAGCTAATTGGCCAGGGATATTAACCAATATCAAAGCATTTTAACCCATATAGGAAATCCACTTATAGGACCATTGTTGTTTGATTACAACCTAAAAAACAGAGATACTTAGAGCTTTTATAAAACCACGTTGTACCTGCTTTACGAGCTACTCTAACGGAAGATGAGTTTAGAAGAACCTGGTTTCAACATGATCAAAAGTCAAGAACTTCCTAAGAGAGCAGTTTGTCGAAGTAATAATTTCCTTACATGGTCCAATATCTTGGCTTCCTAAATCCCCCGTCCTCTCGCCTTTGGATTTCTACCTCTAGGGTCACACGAATAATGAGATCTATGAATTTGATTCCCCTGCGTAAAGGAGTTGGGGTAATCGTTCTTTAATTTTGTTACCCTGGCTCCTGGGTCATAAATTAGCCATTTTTTAGCGACTACTATAAGCAAACCAAGTAGGCAATTTTATTGGTAAAATTTTAGTAAAGGTTGCTAAATTTTGGCTACATTTGAAAATCATTGCCATTTGGTAAATATTTGCTTACAAAGTGGCCATTTTCAAGGAATATTTGCCTAACAAATAGCCCAAATTTTTTTATGATCCACCATGAATGAAATTTCCTAGCAGCCATAACTTGACCCTTTAAAAAAAAACATTTTTCTACCTATAAAAACGTATTTACATGCATGTTTTTTACGTTATGAACTCTTTAATCAATTTTCTTAGCAAAATATATTTCCAAACTAAAAAAAAAATATATATATTTGTAGAAAACGAAATTTTTAGTTAGTTAGATTCCTGCGCAAGTGTTTTTTATCCCTACCAAACGTCAAACTTCTTGAAATATTTTACAAAATAAGCCATAGTGTATTTCTACGAAACCATGACTGCTTATCTTCTCTGCATTTACTATTGGCTCACAAATTGTTATATGTTACTCAAATTCCGGCTAAAAAACAAGTCAGAATTCAGCTAGAAAAACCCGATTAAAAGCAGCTAATAAACCCAATAATAAAATCAAAAGAGACATTCGTTTAATTGCCAATTGGCCATTTTTACCCGGTGGTGGGTAAAATTGGTCTTTATACTGTAATAGAACTGTTATTTTCACTAGCAATTTTAGCTAATTGGCCAGGGATATTAGCGAATATCAAAGCATTTTAACCCATATAGGAAATCCACTTATAGGACCATTGTTGTTTGATTACAACCTAAAAAACAGAGATACTTAGAGCTTTTATAAAACCACGTTGTACCTGCTTTACGAGCTACTCTAACAGAAGATGAGTTTAGAAGAACCTGGTTTCAACATGATCAAAAGTCAAGAACTTCCTAAGAGAGCAGTTTGTCGAAATAATAATTTCCTTACATGGTCCAATATCTTGGCTTCCTAATCCCCTGTCCTTTTGCCTTTGGATTTCTACCTCTAGGGTCACACGAATAATGAGGTCTATGAATTTGATCCCCCTGCGTAAAAGAGTTGGGGTAATCGTTCTTTAATTTTGTTACCCTGGCTCCTGGGTCATAAATTAGCCATTTTTTAGCGACTACTATAAGCAAACCAAGTAGGCAATTTTATTGGTAAAATTTTAGTAAAGGTTGCTAGGCTACATTTGAAAATCATTGCCATTTGGTAAATATTTGCTTACAAAGTGGCCATTTTCAAGGAATATTTGCCTAACAAATAGCCCAAATTTTTTTATGATCCACCATGAATGAAATTTCCTAGCAGCCATAACTTGACCCTTTAAAAAAAAACATTTTTCTACCTATAAAAACGTATTTACATGCATGTTTTTTACGTTATGAACTCTTTAATCAATTTTCTTAGCAAAATATATTTCCAAACTAAAAAAAAATATATATATTTGTAGAAAACGAAATTTTTAGTTAGTTAGATTCCTGCGCAAGTGTTTTTTATCCCTACCAAACGTCAAACTTCTTAAAATATTTTACAAAATAAGCCATAGTGTATTTCTACGAAACCATGACTGCTTATCTTCTCTGCATTTACTATTGGCTCACAAATTGTTATATGTTACTCAAATTCCGGCTAAAAAACAAGTCAGAATTCAGCTAAAAAAACCCGATTAAAAGCAGCTAATAAACCCAATAATAAAATCAAAAGAGACATTCGTATAATTGCCAATTGGCCATTTTTACCCGGTGGTGGGTAAAATTGGTCTTTATACTGTAATAGAACTGTTATTTTCACTAGCAATTTTAACTAATTGGCCAGGGATATTAACCAATATCAAAGCATTTTAACCCATATAGGAAATCCACTTATAGGACCATTGTTGTTTGATTACAACCTAAAAAACAGAGATACTTAGAGCTTTTATAAAACCACGTTGTACCTGCTTTACGAGCTACTCTAACGGAAGATGAGTTTAGAAGAACCTGGTTTCAACATGATCAAAAGTCAAGAACTTCTTCAGAGAGCAGTTTGTCGAAATAATAATTTCCTTACATGGTCCAATATCTTGGCTTCCTAAATCCCCCGTCCTCTCGCCTTTGGATTTCTACCTCTAGGGTCACACGAATAATGAGATCTATGAATTTGATTCCCCTGCGTAAAGGAGTTGGGGTAATCGTTCTTTAATTTTGTTACCCTGGCTCCTGGGTCATAAATTAGCCATTTTTTAGCGACTACTATAAGCAAACCAAGTAGGCAATTTTATTGGTAAAATTTTAGTAAAGGTTGCTAAATTTTGGCTACATTTGAAAATCATTGCCATTTGGTAAATATTTGCTTACAAAGTGGCCATTTTCAAGGAATATTTGCCTAACAAATAGCCCAAATTTTTTTATGATCCACCATGAATGAAATTTCCTAGCAGCCATAACTTGACCCTTTGACATTTTTCTACCTATAAAAACGTATTTACATGCATGTTTTTTACGTTATGAACTCTTTAATCAATTTTCTTAGCAAAATATATTTCCAAACTAAAAAAAAATATATATATTTGTAGAAAACGAAATTTTTAGTTAGTTAGATTCCTGCGCAAGTGTTTTTTATCCCTACCAAACGTCAAACTTCTTAAAATATTTTACAAAATAAGCCATAGTGTATTTCTACGAAACCATGACTGCTTATCTTCTCTGCATTTACTATTGGCTCACAAATTGTTATATGTTAGTCAAATTCCGGCTAAAAAACAAGTCAGAATTCAGCTAAAAAAACCCGATTAAAAGCAGCTAATAAACCCAATAATAAAATCAAAAGAGACATTCGTATAATTGCCAATTGGCCATTTTTACCCGGTGGTGGGTAAAATTGGTCTTTATACTGTAATAGAACTGTTATTTTCACTAGCAATTTTAGCTAATTGGCCAGGGATATTAGCCAATATCAAAGCATTTTAACCCATATAGGAAATCCACTTATAGGACCATTGTTGTTTGATTACAGCCTAAAAAACAGAGATACTTAGAGCTTTTATAAAACCACGTTGTACCTGCTTTACGAGCTACTCTAACGGAAGATGAGTTTAGAAGAACCTGGTTTCAACATGATCAAAAGTCAAGAACTTCCTAAGAGAGCAGTTTGTCGAAATAATAATTTCCTTACATGGTCCAATATCTTGGCCTCCTAGATCCCCTGTCCTCTCGCCTTTGGATTTCTACCTCTAGGGTCACACGAATAATGAGATCTATGAATTTGATTCCCCTGCGTAAAGGAGTTGGGGTAATCGTTCTTTAATTTTGTTACCCTGGCTCCTGGGTCATAAATTAGCCACTTTTTAGCGACTACTATAAGCAAACCAAGTAGGCAATTTTATTGGTAAAATTTTAGTAAAGGTTGCTAAATTTTGGCTACATTTGAAAATCATTGCCATTTGGTAAATATTTGCTTACAAAGTGGCCATTTTCAAGGAATATTTGCCTAACAAATAGCCCAAATTTTTTTATGATCCACCATGAATGAAATTTCCTAGCAGCCATAACTTGACCCTTTAAAAAAAAACATTTTTCTACCTATAAAAACGTATTTACATGCATGTTTTTTACGTTATGGACTCTTTAATCAATTTTCTTAGTAAAATATATTTCCAAACTAAAAAAAAATATATATATTTGTAGAAAACGAAATTTTTAGTTAGTTAGATTCCTGCGCAAGTGTTTTTTATCCCTACCAAACGTCAAACTTCTTAAAATATTTTACAAAATAAGCCATAGTGTATTTCTACGAAACCATGACTGCTTATCTTCTCTGCATTTACTATTGGCTCACAAATTGTTATATGTTACTCAAATTCCGGCTAAAAAACAAGTCAGAATTCAGCTAAAAAAACCCGATTAAAAGCAGCTAATAAACCCAATAATAAAATCAAAAGAGACATTCGTTTAATTGCCAATTGGCCATTTTTACCCGGTGGTGGGTAAAATTGGTCTTTATACTGTAATAGAACTGTTATTTTCACTAGCAATTTTAGCTAATTGGCCAGGGATATTAACGAATATCAAAGCATTTTAACCCATATAGGAAATCCACTTATAGGACCATTGTTGTTTGATTACAACCTAAAAAACAGAGATACTTAGAGCTTTTATAAAACCACGTTGTACCTGCTTTACGAGCTACTCTAACAGAAGATGAGTTTAGAAGAACCTGGTTTCAACATGATCAAAAGTCAAGAACTTCCTAAGAGAGCAGTTTGTCGAAATAATAATTTCCTTACATGGTCCAATATCTTGGCTTCCTAATCCCCTGTCCTTTTGCCTTTGGATTTCTACCTCTAGGGTCACACGAATAATGAGGTCTATGAATTTGATCTCCCTGCGAAAAAGAGTTTTGGACGCATTTAGAAATATTAACGGAAATACACTTGCCACGGTTGTACGAAAAACAGTCACCAATTGTCAAATATGCAAATGGTGTCATTTTGCAAATCTGTAAATTAATAACCTGGGTACGAAGTAGTTAAAAACTTATCTAGATTTCTTTAGTCGTTATTTACATTCTTGTTTTATCGAAAATTCAATGCGCTTAATACATTTCTTATTAATGTAATCTTGTGACAAATAAATCATGGCCTCCTTAGAAATAATTGAGACCTAACTTTAGGAAGTGTGATATTTTGTTGATACTCAAATCTTTTATGCACTTGTGAAATATCCCTAGACTGGAAATTTTAGGCTCTTTCCAAAAATCGAAAAATCCAATATGGCGGCCATAAGAAAAATGAAAGTTGAGGCGGGTTGCGGGATAACAAAATACGATGGAGACATGTCGGAGACACCATCTTGTTTGTCTTAAGAAACGTGTCTAAATAATGTCAGATTTTGACAGCTGTCAAATCTACCATTTCGGATGTACTGCCGAAAAACGATATTTCCAAAACCAATTGACCGATCGTAAATCTGAAGCAGGATATAGAATGCGCTAAGTTTTGTCTAAAACTTATTCTATTTAACTTTGCTGTAGCTATAATAGGAGCCGAGATCATAGAGAAGCGAATCTGGCACACTGCATAATCGCTGTAATGCCTTATAAAATAATTTGTATTTTGAATCATTTTGTTTGGTTAAGAGTTCTTTTGCCACCCTCCTAAATACGTCACTTGACCGCCGTTTAGTATATTAATATAATCGTAGGTTGTTACTGCGGACAAGTCTAGCAACAGGCCTAGCCTCACGAAAATTAAGAGGAAATGCCGGAAAACGTTAATCCGTTTACAAATTGCCTATATTATTAACTTATCCGCCGATGTTGGCGTATACCAACTTGGACCCTCGTCTCCCAGATAAGCGAGACGTAATGTAATGTTCGTTCCGGTAACATAAGTTATATAAGTTTCCAGCGACCCATACATTAATTACTTAACCTAACATAATATCGGAGCTGTCAATTTCTTTGACGAGGCTGAAAGCGCTATTACGTACTCGAGGTAAACAAGACCCGTATCGACAGGTTAATTAGCATGTTTAGTTGATAACGTTTAGGGACAATTACAATAATTGCCTTGTCGAAAATTTGTTTGTCGACTCTACAGGGTCGAAGATTTAACTTGGATTATCTTATAACTTAATAACTCACTTGCAATTTGTAATAAGTATATTATTAAACGGGCAATTTATGGTAGCCATTATTCACGCAGGGTAACGCGTAAGTCCCATAAGTCAATAATGGCCTTAAATTGCGAACTGAATACTATAATTTGTTTACGGCAGTGGTCGTCAACCTTTTCAAGGTGTTGAGCTATTTTGATAATTTAGAGATAAACCCTGGGCTACCCACTTGTAACCAGCGTTTAAGCTAGACTAAACGAAGTATTGCACAGTTGTATCTGACATACACGTTTTTATGTAATTAATAAGTATTTAACTAATATTAATACATACCTGCCAACCGTAGGGATTTAAAAAATAAACAAAATTTTCATATACCTATAATGGCATGTCACATACGACTTAATAAAAGTATAAAAATCATTATAATTAAAATTTTAAACAAAAACATGTGATAAAAAATGCGTGCATTCAATGAGAAGGGTGACACTAGGACTCATCGATAATTTTTTTGATGTTTGCAGTGTAATTTGATACAGCCATTCTAACACAAATATCCAAAGGTTCGTCTGTAAGGCGATTGCGGTATTTATTGTTTATAAAATAAAATTAAGATGCGCACAAATGGGTTAAAGTAAATAACGCTTTAATTTTTAAGGCAACATGACATAGAACTGAATATTTGTCTTTATTTACTATAGGCCAGATACATATTGTACTTAAAACTAACGATTTGAATGTTAAATCACTTTGAAATGCTATCACTTCCATTTCAGTTGCAAGGATGTCTTTGCCAAACTTATGCATAACAGAAAGCAAACTGTTGGATATCAATTTCCATGAAGGGTGAAACAACTAATTGAGCAACCAATGCCATTTTGTTGAAATCCTTAAACTGATTTTTGAAGTTATCCTTCCATTTAGAAACTATTTCTATTTGAGATTTACTGTCATAGGGTTCTATAGGATTTTGAGATATCTTCTCTGAAAGAACAGGAAAATGCTCAAGTTTTTTTATGAATGCATTTATATCGGAAATCATTTCCGCCAGTTCTTTATCTCTTTCCTGAAGTTGCAAATTGAGTTCATTAATCTTGTCTGTAATGTCTACAAGAATCCCATCTCTAAGCTAAATTAAATTTTCCAGTTCCTGGATCAGTTCGCTGCGTTTTTTGAAAAATTGAACTATGACAGATAGGGCTTCATTAAAACGTGTTAACTCGTCTTCCACTTAACTATCGCACTTCAAAGTGAAGAAGTAGATCTCCATAGTGACAATCAATTTCATCGGGTAAGATTTTGAATAATCTCCTTTGTAATGCGTAAGATCTAATCTTGTTTACAATTTTTACTACCGTTTCATGATGTTGTTTAGTTTTAAAAATGTCCACATAATGCTTGCTGATGAATAATGCAATAATGAATAATTGCAAAGGTAACACAGAGATTGTGGAAAGCATTCATCTTTACGACAAAGTGCTACCAGACCCTTATTACAACCCACCATAGCTAAAGTCTCGTCAGTTGTCAAGTCAGTCATTGGAATTTTCTCAGAAGATATAAAATTGTTTAAATGGTCCAGTGGTATCCCTTCAGTGGAATGAACTCCAAAAGATCTTCTTCAATCATAAAATCAATAAAAACCAGCCAGTTGAAGAGACAAATAAACAGTTATCTTAACTGTGAAAAAATATCCTTGCATATTTTTTCCATTCGACTCATCACCGTACTAGCAGAAAGTTGCATAGATGTTATTGCGTTTTTATTTTCAAAGTCGGAAAATAAGGAATCTACAGCTTCTAAAAACGCCTGTTTTATCATTTCCCCGTCTTCATACAGTTTCTTTTTTTGTGCAATTATTTGGGACACACGGTATGATGCTTCCGTTGCCGACCTACTTTTGTCAACTGCTTTTAAAAATATTGACGGTCGTCCAATTAACTGGTTCTTTAATTGTTTCAATTTTTCTTTTCTGCTGGCAGCATGTTTTTCAAAATTCGGATGTACACTTTTATAATCCCTCTCAATATTTCCTTTTTTAGCAACCAAAACAGAGGCATTACATAACAAACATAAATTTTTACCTTAACTTCTGTAAAAAAATACCGTTCTTTCCATTCCGAATGAAAATTGTATGTCACTCTGTGTACTAACACGTCTACTGCCTCTCAGTTTTAAACTGAATCCTCGACATGCGCATTTACCGCGTTTAATTAAAAATGCGTAACGTGCAGCTTGTCATAGCTGGATGCTTAGAAATCCAGGAAAACCTATTACAATCTACGAGATTGCTGAATTAATTGGAATTGCCCATTCAAAGAGCATGACGCCATCAAATATAATGAGCGCATTTAGAAAAAGAGGAATTTATCCTTTTGATAGGGATGTTTTTACGGAAATAGACATTTTACCAAGTACTGTCAGCGATCGTCCCTTCCAAGAAGACGAGGCTCCCGTAAAAAATAAAGATCCAGAGGAAGAACGAGAGACAGTATTATTTTCAACAAATGACTTAGCAAAACCCTCTACTAGTGCCGAGCCTCAAGGTTCTATAAATATTTATGACTTAGAAAAACTCTCTACTAATGCTGAGTCTCAAGGCTCTATAAGTGTTTCAATTGATGCTCAAGTCACGTCTTTTATTTCTCCAAAAGTTTTCCGTCAGCCGCTTAAAGCAGGGCCAAGACGTATGAAAAATAATAGAAAACCGAGAAAAAGCATAATAGCAACCGATACGCCAGAGAAGAATATAATTGCAGAGGAAAGACTAGCCACACAGAGAAGAAAGAATACAGTAGCTACAGAAAAAGAAAAACCAAAAGTTTTGCAAGATAGCGAATCAAAGAATGAAGATGATCAGTCTGATGTTGATAATGACAAAGAAGCAACCACAAAAGTAAAGAATTGTACTTCGATTGAGCCCCTTCAACCTCTTAGAGTTGTTCCCAATGCGGGAAACTTTGTCCTAGTTAAATTTTCCTCAAAGAAATCTTTGGTTTATTATGTGGGTGAACTGTTAGAGAATGTATATTCTGATAATGAATTATATTTCAGATTTTTGCTTAAAAAAGGCTTGCATGAAAATATTACATTTGTTGTGCTAGATGATCCTGATTTGTCAAGAGTTCCACAGAGTGATATTGTACACATTCTGCCTCTGTTGGGTACTGTAAGGCAATGTTACCAGTTTTCGATAGACTTAACTCTGCTGAACATTCGATAAAAGAAATTCAGTTCCATTTTTTGCTTTTTTTTTTAATGTCTCTAAGAGTTGGTTTTCATTTTTAAAAAGAACCAACCAACAGTGGTTCAACACGATTCGGTAAGAGACAGTTTTGTTGTGGTATTTGATTTGGTGTTTAAGGTTAATTTCTTTTTTAAAAAATTAGCAGAATGTTTGTGATAAATTTAGTACAAAATAAAAGTGCTATTTTTTTTACTATTAATTATTTCTTTTCGCATCCTTAGGATCCCGATTTAGGATAATTTAATTTACAGATAAGAAGATAATAATTGCTGTAGATGTTTTAGCGTGACATTTTAATATCAAGTTCATTTTTCCTAAACTGGACTCATCATTTATCTATGATAAAACCAAATAAAGGTAAGCATTTGCAAAGAATTGTTATTTGGTTTACTGTGGAAATAGTGGCGATTCACTATATAACACCTCCGGCAACAGTAAACCATACGTCACTTTCCTACTTTTAAAGAGGTTTTCTTTTATGAGGGTAGATATTGTTTCATTTTGTGGTCAGATTGATAGACAAATACAACAAGTTCAACATGTCACCCTACTCTTTAACGCAAAACACTATTCGATTTGTATACCTTCAAAATGGTAAGGAAATGTCAATTATTCTTATCGATTGTTAGTTGAGTTTAAGAAGTTGTATATCTCATCATGTAAACTAATCTGCCCACTGTGTTTCCCTTGCAAAGAATTTCTTTACAAAAATATCAAATACTAAACATAAAACTATTTGCTCAATTGACACATTGTAACTCATAAACTTCACAAACATATTTGTTCATCCTACGAAAACTGCGCCATAAGATAATAAGTCAAGTAAACTAGGTTATTGCCAAAGCATGACAATTTTCCGCGCAAGGATTTACATGAGCCTAAAACATAGCAATGCAAACGAGTAATAAAAAACGCTATTTGGGGTACAGAAATCAGAAAATATTTTTCAACGGTTATTTGCCCAGCCGCTAAAAATGCATTTTTACGTGATCCAAATAAAAAATAAGAGGATTAAAAAGTCAAATTAAGGTCACGTTCATGATATACGTTGATAGCGTTCCGAGGTGGAACTATTTACTGCAATACTTTGTGAAAAAATCATGTTAAACTTTATACTAGTTTTAATGAATCGGGCTCTGTACGGTTTTAATTTAATAATTTTTTTTATATAACCCATTTCTTAGTATAGTTAGACATTGTATTAATTAACAAATAATCATACAAGGTACATTGTGTTCCACATAATAGTATCCACTATGCTATCTGTAAATCCGTAATAGATACGAAAAAAAAAGATTATGTGTGATTTTTTGAAAACTGGAGCTACTTTTCAAATCACTATAAAAAATAGCAAAAATCTAAAATTGGGCGTTTGAGTGGTAATTTCCAGTTTATAAAGCATCAATGTTTTATTGGAATCATTTAAATTTAAAATAATTTGACAACAAAAATAACAAAAGATTGCTAGCACAAGAACAGCTCGATATAATTTCAAATATCCTTAAAACCCAGCCTATTTCTCTGATAGTCGACGAAACAACAGATGTCAGTACACAGAAATAATTAGTAATTATTGCTAGATACTTTGATCGGGTTGAAAAAACATGTCGAGATATGTTTATTGGCCTATTAAGAGTTAAAAATTGTACTTCTCAGGGAATATTTGAGGCAATTCGTGGACATTTGTCGCAAATCAATGTTCCCGTTACAAATTTGCTAGGATTTGCAGCTGACAACGCCTCAGTTACGATGGGAAGCATTGCAGGAGTACAGGCTCTATTTAGAAATATTGTGCCAAATATTTTTATTATGGGTTGTGTTTGCCATAGCTTTAACCTTTGTTCGTCAGCAGCTGCAAAAAAACTTCCCTGAAGTGTAGAAGAGTTCATTAGATCAGTATACAACTATTTTGCTCACAGTAGTAAGAGACAAGAGATTCTAGAAGAATTTCAAAAATGCCCCATCCTTCACAAACAAGGTGGCTCTCCCTACAGGTATTTAAACATAATTACAATTTAATTATTTGTATATTAAAATAATTTTAACTTCTTACTTTAGGTTGCAGTAAATAGGGTATTGGAAAATTGGGACGCCTTAACATTGTATTTTAGAGCAGAATGCTTTGAAGATCTAAATACCACAAGGAACATATTACAATGTTTAGAACATCCAACATATAGGATCTATTTTAACTTTCTTTCCTATGTTTTAGATTTAGTTAACAATCTTAATTAGGAATTTCAGGCAGAGAAGCCCAAAATTTTTAATTTTCTAAACAGGGTAAGCGATTTATATCGAAGTTTATTAAGAAACTACCTTTAAAAAGAATACATTGAAAAAACTAATTTTAATAACATTGATTGTAAAAATCCAGACAATTTTCTTCCATTAAAACATAACTTTAGGTTAAGGTCTTTAGATTTCTATATAGAACTAGCTTCACAAATAAAAAAACGTTTTAACTTTTCTGACCATGTTTTAAATTTTTTGAAAGTATTAAATCCTGACGTAGCATTGTCTGGTGAAGTTGGAAGTATTTGTGTATTGGCTGAGAAATATTTTCCACAACTGGTAGATGATACTGAAAAGTTGAATTCAGAATGGCGCCTGTTACCAGATATAGGTGAATTAAAAAAAATAACTTGAATGATAATTAATCATTTTGGACCAATATCTTTTGTATGAAAAATCTACTTAATGAATTAATGTTTCCTAATTTAAAGAAGTTAATGGAAGGTCTTCTTTCCCTACCTCATTCTTCAGCAGCTGCGGAAAGAAGATTTTCCCAAGTCACTTTACTAAACTCAGAAATCGACTCGAAATCGAGACATTAGATACTGTATTACATGTCAAAGAACTGCTAAATGATCAGTTCTGTTATAACTGGGAGCCGCCATTATCACTGTTAAAAAGAAAAGTTACTAGATATTTCATTTTCTGTTTTGGGTTTCTATACTTTACATTTTATTTAAATATCCTATTTTTTAATGTTGCCAAATAACCTCTGATTCTACGTAATAAAGGTACCTATTTAGCGACAATTATCAAATCTTGAATTAATTATTTGTCGCTTAACTCGTTTACACATAACATGATCGAATTAGCCTGTATCGTTTGTATTTTTTATACCATATAATACTATTTATATATGATTGGTATTTATTGCTGTATAATCAGTATGTTATTGCACAATGTGTGCTTACATGAGTGTTAAATAAGACTGACCAATTTTTAAGTTTATAGATAGACAGCTACATGCTACATTAATAGTACTTTTTAATACCAGTTAGTTCCTAGTTTTTTCTATGTTTCTATTTTCCTAAATATCTATTTGTACGATTTTGTATTTTTGAAGTTTATGTTTTGACTTTGTTTGATTTTTTTAAATATATCTAGGTACTAGAATTTTTATACTGTATTTTTTTTAACATAACCGTAAAGCTAATTTTACAATACGATAATTCTATATTTAATTTAAAAACCGTAGGATAGGTTTTCTTTCCTTTCTATTATTATAAACTCTGGCAAAGAAAAATTAAACGTACAAATACACACTTTATGTCCTAATTCGGTAGACAACCCACAATACAACATTGCAATGTCTGCCTTATAGACGAAAAAGAAAAGAATATTTATTTGAAAAATCAATTTTCTTCAATACAAAAATTATTACATTTTCTAAGAACGTTCTGGCAACGTTGTCCACACAAAAGAAATCGGTTATTAAGTCACTAGTATTTAGAGCCATTTCGATTTCTGATCAAGATTCTCTAACATCGAAAACATCGAAACTGACTGAAGCTCTGAGAGGGAATGGCTATTGCACTAAAGATATTACGCGTTCAATTAAAAAATCTAGTAATCCAACTCCGTTAAAGGAAGATGTTAAGGATCCACCGTTAGGTAGTGATGTTCTTTCTTACATAAGAAAATTGGACAATGCTTGCAATCCCCGAAAGGTATTGTATCTTTTCAAACACAAGGAGTGTATAAAATTCCTTGCACCTGTGCAGAAGTGTATGTGGGAGAAACAGGACGCTCAATATCAACTAGGCTTAAGGAACATGAACGATGTATTAAAAAGAAACGAATTGTTCAATCTGCTTTAGCTGAAGACCAGTATACCACTGGCCATATTATAAACCTAAAGGAAACCAAGGTTCAAATTTCAATAGAGATACGGGTTACGGTCTACATCACACGTGGAAACCGATATTAACACAGAGTCAAGGTTCGAGAGCACAAGTCAGGTATAAAAGCCCGCCTGAATCTCTCCGAGCTCATTCGGTCACACACGTCGGGTAGTAATTCCAATTTGACAAGGTCTTATCCAAAGAACCATGATTTCTTAATTGACAAAAAGCTTCCGTTCTAGTTTTATCCTTTGAACAATATTGGTGGACTTGAGAAAGTTTACAGCATTTTACATAAAAATATCGCAACTTTCACCTACAGAAAAATATTTCCTAATATATATCCTACGTAACATTACATGAGATGGCTTTAAGTGTGTCACATACAATTTTCGTATGCATATTGGACTGTCGGAATATTTCTGAATTATTGATAAGTTTCGATGAGTTTCGTGCACAATCTGGACATATTTGGCTTACGGGCAAAATACCACATGGCAGATAAAAATATGAATGACACGAAAAAGCTGCAATTGCGTTGATAGTAGGATCTGATAAACTATAAATAACTTTGAGGAACGTATTTACTGGCTACATTTTTGCATAAAGGATGTGGTTTAATAGGTCAAAAATATTAGATTTGATTCCGACGGGTTTTTGACAAAACATTATCGTAAACACCAAAGGTAAAATTTTAAAGGAAACTAGTTTTTATTAATAGCAACATAAAAAAACTCTTGTATTTTATTTGATTATTTTAAATATTTTAAAACTTCTTGAGAATATATACAGGGTGTTTTAAAAAATCTGCTCATTGATTAATCGCGATTCTGTTCAAACAACTTGACATAAAAAGCTGAATTTTGGAATACAGTTTGAGTGTAGAATGTAGAGGTCCCATAAGGAGGCATTTTTCATAACTCAGATTTCAGTATTTTTTATTTTATTGGTAATCTGTTTACCATTTCCATTCTACCCATGCCACACTTGACTTTTGGGCATAATTTAAAATAAATTCAGTAAGTATCCCATACTCACATTTAATTTTTCTGCAAAATTTAAAATCAATTGAACAAGATTTTTACGTTGATTTTTTAAAAATTTTATTTGGCTGTCATTTTGTTTCGCCATCTTAAATTGAAACCCATATTATCAGTCTTTACCTACTCCGTTGGTCCGTTGATAACCCAGATAAGTTTCTGAATGGTTTTCATTATCGCTCCTCTTGTAGTTTTGTCAGAGTGGTGTAATCTTTAGGGTTAGGATACATTAAAAAAGACAGAGGCCCTTTTTTAAATTGTCGACGTTTTCTGCGTGAAGCCCATGTTAGTCCCAAATAATACACCGCTCTAACATAACAATAAGATGGTTAACGAAAACCATTTAGAAATTTTATATCTGGGAAATATCTGCAACGGAATAAGTAAAGACTGACAATATCAGTATCATGCAGGATATAAAATGTATGTGTCCTGAGGATACAACAATAGAGTTGTGAAACGTCGACAATTTAAACTTGCTCGATCCTAACCCGAAATAATACACCACTCTAACATAAAAACAGGAGGATCGTTAACGAAAACCATTTAGAAACCTAATATCTGGGAAATATCGGCGGACAAATGTTGTAGGTAAAGACTGATAGTATAGGTTTCCTGCAGGATGTACAATTTTTCTGAGGATGCAACAATAGAGTAGCGAAACGTCAACAATAAAAAAAAGACATTTGTTTTTTTTATTGCATCGTAACCCCAAATAATACACCACTCTAACATAACAACAAAAGGATTGTTAACGAAAACCATTTAGAAACTTAATATCTGGATAATATATGCGGAACAACGGAGTTAAATTACTGATAATATGTGTTTCATGCAGGATATAAGATGTATAATAATATAGTCCTTAGGATACAACAATTAAGTTGCGAAACATCGACAATTTAAAAAAAAATACTTGTTTTTTTTACTGGATCTTAGGGAAGCGTATAAGGGCCACAATTTTTTTTATTTTTAAATTCTGACTTTGAAGTCAGAATTTAACAAAATTCTGAGTTTAAAGTCAGAATTTAACAAAATTCTGAGTTTAAAGCCAGAATCTAACAAAATTCCGAGTTTAAAGTCAGAAATTAACTAAATTATGAGTTTAAAGTCGGAATTTAACTAGATTCTGAGTTTAAAGTCAGAATTTAACAAAATTCTGAGTTTAAAGTCGAAATTTAACTAAATTCTAAGTTTAAAGTCAGAAATTAACTAAATTCTGAGTTTAAAGTCAGAATTTAACTAAATTCTGAGTTTAAAGTCAGAATTTAACTAAATTCTGAGTTTAAAGTCAGAATTTAACGAAATGCATTTTTGACGTCTCCTGCAAAACCTGAAATTGGCGTCAAGAGATAGATAATTAAATATTAAGACAGATAGGTGAAATCCATTTCGTTGCAAGTAAATTCGTTTGAGATTTACCGACCTTCAAAGGGTCAAAATTGTCATTATTCAAGCGCCATTTTCTCAAAAACAGTTCAATTTAGGCATGAGAAAAGTAACTCAATAAGTGCTTGGATTTTTTAGAAAAATATAAAAATTTGATAAAATATAGGGCATTTCATTTAAAAAAACGGATGATGCCTTCGGTTTGAGGTAGAAGCGGCAACACCGCGCAATTTAAAATATTTTATAACGAGAGTATATTATGTTAGGCCAAATTCTCAAAACATCCTATTCGTTTGTTCTCCAGATATTTCTAATAGGACACTCAACTTGAATCACCCTGAAACAGAGGGGGAGATCTGTCAGTATGTTTCGCGAGACACCCTTAAATCGTTGAAACATATATGAACCGTTTCTTAAGACTTATTTATCGTTTTGTATTACCTTTTTTATTTTGTGAACCTTTTAATGTATATGTTTTCTTGTATTCATTTTGGCTTTTTTTTCAACAATAGAAATAAATAAAAATATATAAAATGAGCTAATTAAACATATGTTTAATTTGTCAGGGACTTATTTAACACTCAAAAATCAAAATAGGAAACTTTTATTTTGTACCTTCCCCCCCTTTTATCTTTTTTTAACTATCTGTGGAAACAATTCATAGCGCACTTGCCATTATTCGAACAAGAATATTGAACTTGTTTTTTTGGTTCCACTCTGTTAGACAATCGTACGGAGTAAATTCTGACTTTAAACTCAGAATTTTGTTAAATTCCGACTTTAAACTTAGAATTTTGTTAAATTCCGACTTCAAACTCAGAATTTTGTTAAATTCCGACTTTAAACTCAGAATTTTATTAAATTCTGACTTTTAACTCAGAATTTTATTAAATTCTGACTTTAAACTCAGAATTTAGTTAAATTCCGACTTTAAACTCAGAATTTTATTAAATTCCGACTTTGAACTCAGAATTTTGTTAAATTCTGACTTTAAACTCAGAATTTTGTTAAATTCCGACTTTAAACTCAGAATTGAAAAATAAAAAAAATTGTGGCACTTCTACGCTTCCGTAGGATCTTAACCACCACTCTAACCAACATTTTTTAACATTGTTCCGCCATATTGGATTTTTATAAAAGTATTATCAGGCCATCCCCACATGACCCTTAATTATTGGTCAAATTTTGAAGTCCATTGGGAAAGAAGTTTTTAAGCTATGTCGCGAACTGACACACAGACCGACGGAATTTATAAAACATGTTTTTTTGGAATCTAGTGGCGATAAAACGTGAAGATATGTAAATCCTGAGAGGGTGATTTTGTTCCACTATCTTGAATTAGTTACACAGTTTTACTAGTTTAGCCCAATACCACAATTAGTTATGGCACACAATTTGAAATCAATCCATTAAGTAGTTTTTCGTGCTGAATTTTAAAATATTTTATTGTACTGCCATTTTGTTCCGCCATCTTGGATTCGCACTGAAAAATTTACCAGTTGATAACATAACATAAGAACATAATACTTGATGTTTATGCAAAATTTGAAATAAATTGGATAAGTTTTCTCATAATAATTTTTTTAACATTTCACTACGCCGCCATTTTGTTTCGCCATTTTGGATTTTTACCAAAATATTACCTGCTCATACCTATATTATCATTATTTTTTGATAAACATGTGAGGTCAATCGGGTAAGCAGTCTTTAAGCTTTGCCGCGAACTGACAGATAGACAGAAAGACATACCGACAGACAGACCGACGGAATTGATAAAACATATTTTTTGGTATGTAGGGATGCTAAAACGTAAAGACGTGTTAAACTTGAGAGGGTGATTTTTCCACGGTTACATACTTTTTATTTAACCGCCATTTTGTTCGGCCACCTGGAATTGGTACCAATCAAATCATTAAGCAGTTTTTCAGGCTGAATTTTTAAATATTTTATTACGCCGCCATTTTGTTCCACCATATTGGATTCGTATCAAAATATTATCAGTTGATTCCGATGTAATACTTAATGTTTTTTGCAAAATTTCAGATAAATTGGATGAGTAGTTTTTTAATAATATTTTTTTTAAGACTCCACCAGGCCGCCATTTTTTTTTCGCTACATTGACGTAAAGATGTGTAAAACCTAAGAGGGTGATTTTTTCACGATAATATTTTATTTATCCGCTATTTTGTTCGGCCATCTTGAATTAGTGCCACTATTTTACTAGTTGATTCTTATACCACAATTAGTTATGCTACACAATTTGAAATCAAACCATTAAGCAGTTTTTCAGCCTGAATTTTTAAATATTTTATTAAGTCGCCATTCTGTTCCGCCATCTTGGATTCGTATTTTAAATTATACCAGACCTTCCCACAGAGTCCCGCCAAAAGGGCTTTGTCACCTGACTTGCGTGAAAGTCGACAATAACATCTGTTATAAACGAGAAATTTCTTCAAGAAAATTCTGACAAAAACGGTTTTAAATGACTGCAAACATCTAAAAAATAGTGGAGTGTAGATCAAGGAAGATCTAAGTAATTGTTTTCAGTGTCATTCGACTGTTTTCCAGTAAGGAAGCATGGGCATTGATTGGTAGCATTTACGTTAAAGTTAGTGATAATGTGCATCGGATCTTGGATGAGTCAGAACTTCGCAATCTGAGGGATTCTACAAGGAAAGTCTAAACAGTTTGGGCCATTTAAGATAGACAGTGTATTTGTGAGTAAATTGATCTAGTTCTTGTGTTTCACATTTAAAGAAGTCTTATTTTTTTATGCAAAGAACAATTGCACATTTTATAAAATAAACGTACAGTTTTCTGTACATGTGTTTTATATTTGGTTTTCATTTACAGTAACTAATTTACTTATAATACAGTTCTGGGTTAGTGGATATATTGTATAATATAATTTTACTAATTTAAGCGGACTGGACAATTGACATTTATATTTTTTTTCCTTTTCTTTCTTCTGGCTTGTCCTTTCTTAGGAATATTACTTACTATTCTAATTTTTTTTAATATGAAGGTGGGGCATTTGAATGTAAGTTCTCTATATATGGGTTTCAATGAACTAAATACACTAATACTTGAAAATAATTTTGATATTATGCTACTCTCTGAGATATGGTCTGATGGTGATGATCCCGCGCTTTTTTAATTCCAGAGTATTATTGTTTTATGAAAGATCGAACTGGAAGAGGAGAGGGTGTAGCGCCATATATTAGAAACCAATTTGTAGTTGATCTAATTGCTTTTAAATTTAATGTTAATGAGTATTTTATCTTTAAACTAAAGCTTATGAATAAAAAATATACAATTATGGTATTTTATAGACCACCAACACTAAATTTTAATTTAATATCACAAGATTTCGATAACATTTTTTTTTTGTATTTATATTACTATTGATACACTTTTCATTTCTGTTTGGGCGATTTTAATATCAACGATTAAATGATCCTTCTAGTTTTTAAGCCCATTCTAATATCTTCTTCTACATATGTAAATAAACAAGTTCATTTTAATAAATAAAACTTAATGCATAACACACTTAAAAGCACTATTGTTCACCTCTGTAGTCTACATGTGTCAAAATACAAGAGTTCTAACCACACTACACCACAACTTGTTACGTTCTGGACACGCGTTTCGCTAACCAAGTTAGCATCATCAGCAGATGATATAAACTGCTTTTTATGTTTTTTTGTTTTATTGTTTATATCATCTGCTGATGATGCTAACTTGGTTAGCGAAACGCTCGTCCAGAACGTAACAAGTTGTGGTTTAGTGTGGTTAGAACTCTTGTATTTTGATCTATCTTCCACCACAGGTTCCAGTGTTAGGACTAGTCTACATGTGTATCAATTTTACTTGTTGATATTCCGAAAAAGCTTCTATATACACGGAAACCCATTTAGCTTTATAATAATAGATTTTTGTTACTAGATTCCCAACACAAAATCTTGAACTTGCAATTTTTTTAATACAGACAAACAGATAAAAAACATCTATCACCAGAAATAGACACGTGGATTTTTTATCATAACGTTGCAAAAAAGAGTCATAGAATTTCGTGGTCTCTAATGTGCTACACAATATAAACACTACCCTCGTGTTGTAGCGATTTTAAACGATATTTGGCTTTCAGAATTTCTTTCTACCTTTAGGCTTTGATAGCTTTCCGTGAATGAAAGCTATACTGCTTTGGTGCAGTATTATGTTATGAAAACTTGTAGTCAGGGAGCTATGGTCCGCGCTATGTGTTAGGACAAGATCGTTTTAATACAATAAATTAATGAAAATGAAAACATATAATAATAATAATAATAATAAGAGGTCTTCATTTCAAAACAATCATTATAACGATACATTTAATCAAACAATGTCGGAAAAAGCTGAAGATCAAAAGTTGCAAATAAAATTAAGCTTAAGCAATGTACAGCCTGTAAATAACAAAAAGGAAGAAATACATATACCTAACTAATATTAAACATAAATACACACACAAATATATATATACATATATATATATATATATATATATATATATATATATATATATATATATATATAGTTTCGCAAATATTTTTCTTGAACCTTCAAATATATATTGTAATTAGGTACTTCTTTCCTTGGGATACGTGTTCATAAAATTAAAACGATTTTTTTTAATTATTTGTCATATTTAATTTAATTTGACGTTTCGACAGGTAGTTCCATGTCTTTTTCAAAAATGTTTTTATTTTATTTTTCCTAAAACAGATTGGAAAAAATAAACAATCTAAGATTTTAAAAAATCAAAAATTATCTTACCATGAGACGGAAATCAAAAGTTCAATAAAACCATTTAACATTTAAGCAAAATAAAATACACATAGCACATTGTCATTTTGTCAAACAAATACAAACACAGAACATCTATTGCAGACTAATTGAAATATATAGTGTAGGAATTAATTCTTATTATAATACTTTTTTAGTGGTTACCGGAGAATTTTTATTATTTAAATATTTATTTATATTAAACAGATTTGGGGAACTTAGATGATGTCGAAAAAACTTTTGTTTACTAAATTAACATCTTTTTTGTCATTAATGGCATTTTTATTTTTCCCGATTTCAATAGATTCATATATCTCTCTTTTCCGTTTATGAGATTCCGTTTTTAAAATTCTTACCTTGGAAAAATTAAATTTATGGTTGGTTTGATTTTCGTGTAGTTTTTTGTAAATGTTGTAATGTTTCTAATGTTTAGTGTACATTGGCCAAACTACTCAGTATTTAAATCAAGGCTAAATTCACATAAATACGACAAGGGAAACCCCACAGCGCTCACCGGGTTTAACAAACAAATTGAATAATATATATATATATATATATATATATATATATATATATATATATATATACAGCGTGTATCAGCCAAATGGAATAAATTCGATAATAAATAAATGGGGGCGTGTTCGGAAAAACGCTTGGACCCATCGATTGGTATTTTTAGCTGCTCATTTTCTCCAATAAAAACTTTTTATACAGGGTGTGTCCTGTAACAGTGGTCAATGCCAACTTTCTTATTTCAAATGCAACACCCCGGATATTATTTAATTTTTGGATTCTTTAGGAGATTCTAAACATATTTTATGTTCAATGTCCTATACCTATCTTCAACTATTTCCGATGAACGTGACCGATCTAATCGCAAGCGTTATTCGTCTTCTTAAGTCAGCTAAGTCGAGGGGTTTAGTTTTGTATACAACATTTTTAATATGTCCCCATAAGAAAAAGTCTAATGGCGTCAGATCAGGGGATCGCGCTGGCCATTCTATCGATCCTCGTCTCCCTATCCACCGATTTGGAAATATTCCGTTGAGGTACTGCCGGACATTAATTGGGTAATGGGGCGGTGCTCCATCTTGCTGAAACCATATCATATTCGCTGGAACTTGTGGGTTTGCTGGATCCGGATACAAATTTGTCAAAGTTGGCACGACATTATTTTGGAGCAGTGCTAAATAATTATCGCCATTCAAATTGCCGTCAATGAAAAAGGGGCCTATGATATGATTCCTAACAATTCCTGCCCAAACATTAACCTTTTCAGGATATTGAGTATGTTCTTCGCTAATCCAGTGAGGATTTTCCCTAGACCAATAGCGGCAATTTTGACGATTTACATGACCGTGAAGTGTAAAGGTGCACTCATCCGAAAACAAAACATGTTCTAATTGAATAACATTGTTATCATGCCATAGCCATCATTTGTTCACAAAAATAAGTTCTCCTATTATAATTGTCTTCCATGAGCTCCTGAGTTGGTATCACTTTATAGGGATGCATTTTATTTTCTTTTAATGTTCGAATAATCGGCCAATGGCTAATATCGAACATTGCGGCGGCTTGTCGACTAGAAATATGTGGGTTTTCCTCAAACTCAAGCATAATATCCAATTTAGTATCATTATTTATTGAATTGGCAGCTGCTTTTTTTATCTGCCTCACATGTCCAAGCTCGCGAAACTGCTTTTCTATTTTACTAATTGTCCCTTGGGATATATGCGGCAAATTTGGAAATTTTTCATGAAATAAGCGAGCAACTTCCACTTGTGTTCGTGTGTTATCTCCATAACCAATCATTTGTAGAATTGTTATTTTATGCATTTCTGTTAAATGAACCATTTTTCTGATATTAGGTATTATGCAGTTAACGAAATTCAAAAGACTATGACACTGACACTGACAACTACTGTCTTGCAAAGAGAAAGGCCAGGCATTTTACACAAAAGTAAACAAAACTTAAAAGTAAACAAAACTGGCTCTTTTTGTTCCATATCAATAAAAAGGAACGCTAAAATGGTTTTTGCTTACATTCTTAATATGAAAACCTAAATGGTAAATAAGTATTGAGTGTGTTGTAGCGAATTTTTGTAATCAAATAAATAGTTCAGTAACCAGAGTCACTTTCATGAATAATAATAAATTCGAAATAAATAAAATAAAAATAAATTTGAAAACACTTAATATTGCCGAAATAGTTGAAGATAGGTATAGGACATTGAACATAAAATATGTTTAGAATCTCCTAAAGAATCCAAAAATTAAATAATATCCGGGGTGTTGCATTTGAAATAAGAAAGTTGGCATTGACCACTGTTACAGGACACACCCTGTATAAAAAGTTTTTATTGGAGAAAATGAGCAACTAAAAATACCAATCGACGGGTTCAAGCGTTTTTCCGAACACGCCCCCATTTATTTATTATCGAATTTATTCCATTTGGCTGATACACACTATATATATATATATATATATATATATATATATATATATATATATATATATATATGTTGATTTTTAGTCCTTCACGGATGGAAAAATACAATGTGTTTTCATTCCGGGTGTACATCCGTTCACTACTGTCGTTCTGAAAAGAACAGTTTTGCGGACGTTTCGCCAAAATCACATTTGGCATTTTCGAAGCTTTCTTTCTCGCCTCCGAATAGAGACCCAAAACTGTTCTTTTCAGAACGACAGTAGTGAACGGATGTACACCCGGAATGAAAACACATATATATATATATATATATATATATATATATATCATATATATATATATATATATATATATATATATATATATATATATATATATATATATATATATATATATATATATATATATATATATATATATATATATATATATATATATATATATATATATATATATTTCGTTTTTTTTTTCTTTAACCATATATAAATATTTTGTTATTTATATTCTTGGGTATAGGTTAACTCATTGAGAACTAAAACTATAATTCAATCGACGTTTCGCTCATTATATTGAGCTTTCTCAAGATACTTATTTTCTACAATAAAAACATATATAGTTAGTATTTAAATTTTAAAATGGTTGAAACATTATTGAAAAACAAAAAAAACATCACTCAAAAACAACATTACATTTAAAACAAACTACGATCATGAAAACAAAAATACATTTAAAACAAAATTAATATTATACAGAGTACGTACCTGGGAGCATGTCAGTTTTACGAATGTTTTGAGATTGCAATAATTTCGACACATCTGGAATTCTGGTAGATAAGAACGAGAAAATTTTTTTTATTTACTTAGATTTTTATTGCTGTACCGAGTTTGGGTTTATGCTATTACTGAAATGTACAGGGTTTTATGTATGAAGTGGTTTATTTATTTAGATTAATTTACTTAGATATCAGATTATGATAAATTTGGCTTAAGTTATTGATGTCTTTTTTATCGTTGACGGCATCTTTCTCTTTTTTAATATGTATCATGTCTTTTGTTGTGAGTTTTCGATAATTAGTTTCTTGCTCTAAAATTTTGGTTTGTTTAAAATCGAATTCATTTTCTTCTACATGTTCGTGTTTGTGGAGTGCAGTAGATGCGTTTTTTGTGTATTTGTTAGCCGTTTAATCGACTATCATAGTATTGTGGAATGTTTACCTTGTCAATTAATTGTTCCCATATTTATAGGATTCTCAGATTTAATGACCCTCAAGAGACATGGTCTGGTCAAGAAACAATTGTTTTTTCAGTTACTTCTTAAATTGCCTTAACGACTTACTTTTAACTGACGCTTCAATGGCTTTATAAATTTTACCAATCCGATAAGTAATTAAAGTATTAAAACTTAAAAAATTGAGGTTTGTGCATGGCGGGGGGGGGGGGGGTAATGCTTATGGACATAAGTGCGATACGCAATCTTGGCTCACAGAAAAGGAGGGGACTCATAGATTAATATTCTATGAAAAAGACAAGCTGAATGAAGTCTGCGCCTATTCTCCATATTTAGCCATTCTAATTCTGTCAGCTTCTAAGAAATCTGCTCACCACGGCGTTTACCAGATATCAAGCTAAGACAGAAATTGTGCAGAACCTGTATGCGACAGGCCCATATACAAAGTCACAGTAGTTAAGTTTTGAAAGAACCCAGCCTTCACACAAAACAATTTTGACCTTCTCACTTAAGGAAAATCTTACATTATAAATAAGTTTAAAATTACAATGTGCTGCACAAATTGCTTTATTAATATGCATTTTATATCTGAAAGGCCTATCCATTACTAACCCTAAGTTATTTGCGTTCTCAGATACAATGTACGGTTGTGTGCATTAATCCGTTGGACAAAAAGTTTTATTGTATGTAAACTGGGCTGATAACCTGTCCTGTGACCATTGTTTAACTGAAATTGATGCCAATCAAAGTCGAAACTGCCAAAGTCAAACCATGCCGGGTTTATCCTTGCTTGAAAGAGCAAAAATTGTGCAGTATGTTGAAGACGGGCTTCCAGTGAGAAAAGTGGCCGAGTTTATGAACACTAGCAAAAATACTGTGCAAAAAATCAAAAATTAGTGGGAAACTACTAGGAGTTTTCAAAAACTTAAACCTACAGGGAGACCAAGAATCACTTTCAATCAACAGAATAACGCGTTGATTGATTATTTGCAACAACATCCATTTAGTATAGCAAGAGATGCTGTAGAAGCGACTAATTTTCCTGCATCACGAAGTACCGCTTGCCGCAGGATACAAAAGTCTGTCTTAGGCAATCATGTAGCAGCAAGAAAAATGAAGCTGACTGAACATCACAAACAAGGAAGAGTTATTTTTGCTCTAAATAATTTGCGAAGGGAGAATTGGAATAGAGTCGTTTTTACGGATGAAAAGGTTTTTCAATCAAGCTATAATGGACAAGTTAGAGTATACAGACCCCGAAATTCTAGGTATGATGAAGCATATATCAATAATTCTGATAGATCTGGACGTTTTTCTGTTAATTCATGGGCATGGATTAGCATTAAGGGACTTGGGGTATGGTGGAGTATTCACGAAAGATTTAGTGCTACAGTATATAGCAATATTTTAGAAAATGTTATGCTACCCAGCGTAACGGAACATTTTCTACAAAATGATTTTATATATCAGCAAGACAATTGTCCTATTCATAATGCTCATATAATTTCTGAATGGTTTGTAAATAAAAATATTGAGACTCTGTTATGGCCTGCAAAAAGTCCGGATATCAATATTATAGAAAATGTTTGGGGCCTGGTTACGAAAAAAATGTATAAGTCCAATTTTCATCCAGAGAGCAAGGATGATCTGGAAAATTAAATAATGAACATATGGGATGAATTAAGAGAAGATGTTGATCTTTGCAGAAATGTATATTTGTCGATACCCCGATACTGAAAATGAATGATACAACTGAGTAACATCTACATAGAAATGTATTTTGCATACCCTAATGTCTCCAGAATTTATGACTGTTGAACACCTGAGAAGTTCAAGGAGAGTTAGCCAGATACACAGTTTGAAACTTGAACGCCCTTGCCTAATATGTTACTTTTGCTATGATGGAGCTGCAGTGATGGCAGGACAATTAAGGGGTGTGCAAGCTAAAGTTCGAGAAACTTTCCCAAGTGCTGTGTTTGTCCATTGTTTTGCTCATAAATTAAATTTAGTTTTATCCCAGTCTATAAATCACATTAAAGAGTGTAAAGTATTTTTCGTTACTTTAAGTGGCATTGCTGCTTTTTTTTCTAAATCAACAAAACGTACACAAGCTTTGGACTCCATTGTCCACAAACGATTTGAAACGAGATTTTAATTTTAATTATTTGTTGAACATGTTTTCAGAAATATTTCCATTCTCGGACAATGTTTTAATATATTACAAACTAAAACTAATGATATTGCTGTTTGTCTAAAAAAAGTGGATGGTTTTAAGTCCATGTTAAGCCAAAAAAGAGATGATTTTGACTTTTAGGAGAAAACGATCGAAAACAAGCGTCTTCGAACAGACAAGGTGGGAGATGTTCGAACATCATATAGACGCCTCTTTTGCGAAACTGATGACATTCGCGCGAAAAATAACGCTAAGGAACTAATGCAATTTTTAAAAGACAGGGGGCTGGAAGATGCCTACACCGAAGTGTCGAAATTGTGTGAATTAGTATTGACAATACCTGCCACAAGTTCATCAGTAGGCAATTTTTCAACACTTAAACGTATAAAGAATTTCGTGAGAAATTCAACGAGGCAGGAGAGACTTTCGCTTAGATCGCTATTGTCCATTGAAAATAAACTTCTCCAAAATATGTCGGAGCATCGACGTTTTTATGATGACGTCATTGACGAATTTGCAAAAAATGATCGAAGAATCGAATTACATTACAAATCGGTAAGTTCTAAAAATTGCTTCCCTTTCTTAAAATTTCACCGCACGCCCCTGCTATTGACCATTCAGTTGTATTTAAGTTTTAAATACTCTTTGCTCAGGTTTACCTACATAGATTCAATATATTCAACTACTTACATAAAGTAATTAATTCTCACCAACTTTTTCTAATAATATTTAACCATTTATTAAACAGTGAACTTTTATATTATGAGTTACACAATTATTCTATAAATATTTCGCTGGAGTTATGGATAACTTGAGTGAGTTAACAGATATTTACGATACACTCATTTAGCAGTTTTGTATTTACGCAAGTATCTTAATGAGGTTAATTCATATATATTGTACAACATTTTATCTACATCTGACGCACGACTGTTAAAATACATACATATTTTTATTAAACAAACGTTTATAGCAAGCACAAAACACCTTTCTATTAGCTGTTTGTTACCTGTTTGCACTTTAATCCTGCCACTCTGCGTTACCCCGAGCAATATCAATTTAAGTAACATCTTATTGACAGTTTTAACTTCTTTGATCAAAATGAGTGATTCAGAAAAAGGTATTCCTTCGAATATTCAGCAGGAACCATCAAGGGCAATTAACGGGTTGCTTCCCGAAAAATCCAGGCCAAAATATGAGTATATTTTCAGTAGGTTCCAAAAATGGTGCAGAGAGAAGAATGTGCAGAACTAAGGGAATGAGAATTTACATATTGTATACTTCGGAGAGATATCTACTAACTATAGGCCTTCATCTCTCTAGGCGTTTTCTTCTATGATAAAACAATGATAGAGAGTTTTTAAGCCACCAAATATAACCCCGTTTTTGCCGATGTTATGGTTATTTTTATTAACGATAGCGATTACGGATATCGTTTGCAAATGAGATTTTAAGCCCCTATGTATGTGACAGTTGACTTTTCAGATTTCGTTATTCCTAACCTAAAAATTCCGTGTTTGTTTTGGTTTGGTGTTTGGTTGTTGAAAATTTTATGATAGTCATTTCTTGTTTGATAAACTATCTTCGTATTCAATATTCAATAATGGAAGAAGCTTTGGAATATCTTATTAGAAGAAGGGGTGGGAACGATATTAATCCTAACTTAATTAGAGAAGTTATACTTCGTGATATTTTTCAAAATCCGGCTATACAAATTGAGCAAGTGCCAGAGTTCAACCTAAATAATATAGAAGAAAGATACGTAAAATTGTATTTCAGATTTGCAAGGAATGATATTCCAAGATTGGTGAGAGCTTTACGAATTCCAGACGAGATAAGAACAAGATCGGGATATTACGTAGCTACAGGTATGGTTGGCGCTGTATTACTAGCAGTTGGCTGAATGCTAATGATTCTAAAGACATCAATTGAAATTTCATTTAATTTTTAGGCATTGAAGGTCTTTGCATCTTACTTAAAAGGCTCGCATATCCTAATAGACTGTGTGATACAGAACATTTTTTTAAAAGATCTCCTGCTGCTTTGTCAGAGATATGTAATTTCATGGCAGATTACATTTATGAAAATTATGGGCATTTACTAGAAGACATTGGTCGACTACCATGGTTAAATAGAGAAAGACTTAATCTTTACGCAGAGGTAAAGCTAAATTTTTACTTAATAATAATACAGTTTTGCCCAAGCGTATTTTATGAGTTTTACATTTTTTTTGGGCACCAGCGTCTTTATATGGAAATTTTTTTGCTAGGCAAAATTAAACAAACCTATGTTGAATATTTTATGTACGACTATTAAATCTTATTAAATAACACAGTTATAATTTCCTTATTACTTTTTAGGTAATTGCTGCAAAAGGAGCTGCTGTTCAAAACTGCTGGGGATTTATTGATGGGACAGCTCGACCTATCAGCCGTCCCTCAGATGAGCAGCGGGAGTACTATTCAGGACACAAGCGTACACATTGTGTGAAATACCAATCCCTACTCTGTCCAGATGGCATACTAGCAAGCCTTTTAGGAGCATACCCAGGTAGACGCCATGATGCTTATATTTTTGGGCAAAGTGGATTATACAATCAATTAGAGCAAAACACCAGATTTGAAGATCAGCATTATGTAATATTTGGCGACCAAGCATATGGAATAAGAGAGCTGCTCTTATGTCCATACCCTGGAAGAGCACTAACCGAGGACCAGCAAAACTTTGATTTAAGTATGAGTCAAGTGAGACAAGCTGTTGAGTGGGGCTTTCAAAAAATTATTTCTGATTTTGCCTTTTTAGATTTTAAAAAGAACCAGAAACTTCTTTTGCAGGATATTCAATGCATGTACAAAACATCGGCTATATTAACAAATTGTCATACATGCTTGTATGGCAGTGAAACTACTATGTTTTTCAACATACAACCTGTACAGTTGGAACAGTATTTGATGAATTAAAAATAACTTTTATTTATTCTTCTTTATTCTAAGCCTACCATAAAATTATATCATATAAAATTGCCACTGTTAAATATTAATATTTTGAATCTTCAAATGAAACTGTTTAATAAAACGATTGAGGATAAGTTGGTTAGTTATTTATTATAAAACAAATGGTTTTTCCTAAAGACATACATACTGGAGCAACTGTAGCCACAGGGTGGTCCATATATGTACATAAAATGTTATGTGGATTCCTTTGTACAAGATGATTTTTTCAAATTGCACAACAATATCACTGAAATTTAGTCAAATTATTAAAATTGTAAGTTTTCACCGCAAGCATTGGGATTTGAACCTTGTCAATTTTAATAATTTGTCTGAATGACAATAAAATTACTGAACAATTTGAAAAATATTGCAAAGTATAATTGTAATTTTGCAGACTTACATATGTAGGTATAAGGTACAATAAAAAAGACAAAAGGTATTATTTTCTAGCAATTAACATTTCTATAATTTTGTCTTGTCTTTCTATAATTTTTGACAGATCTTTCCTCTGCTCTATTTCATTTGCCAAGCGATGCTCCAAAATTTGCAAATTTTTCTTTCTTTCATATTCGTCTAGATAAATTTTTTTTTCTGCGAGTTCTAATTTTTTTTCTTCTAGTGCCAATTTCTTTTCCTCCAAACCCAACTTTTTTTCTTCCAATAAATGGTCCCGTTTTTTCAATTCTAATTGGTCCTTTTCGTACTGTTCTAGAAAAGCTAGACCCTGTCTGGACGTTCGCCTTCCTTTTACGTGCTCGTATTGGACCTTGGAAAATTAAAAATTTACTTCATGCTCTAGCACATACAGCATCTTTAGACTTACCTAAAACTTTTACCCCCGCTTTTACCACCTCTTTATCTTGCTGACCACTTTTGTCATTGTTGCTTCTGGATGTTGTGGGAGTACTGTTTATCCTAGAATCTAGAAAATGCAGGAATTTAATAAAATAAACTAAACTAAAATAAACACTTTATACCCACATGAAACCTTTGTTCCTTCTATAACTTGGTTTATATTATCACTATTGCTAGTGGAGGTTGGGAAGAGAGTAGTGTTAACTTTAGAATCTAAAAAGTGGATATATGCATTTAATAAATTAAAGTAAAATTTTACTAGATAAACAAGAATTTCCAAAATGTAATAAAGATTAACTATATACTCACATAATACAATTGGTTGTTCTATAACTTGATTTCCAGTATAAGTATGATCTCTCTGGCTACTGGAGGTTGACGGAGTAGTGTTCATTTGAAAATCTACAAAGTTATACATTTCATAAAATAAAGTAAGTTTTCTGCCTTGAGAAAAATATAATGAAAAATAATCTTGAAAACAAAAAGGTTTAACACCTTTTAAAAAAATAGGCGACCTAAAATGAGTATTTAGAAGAATTGCTTTGTCACACAAATATTAAATAATAAAATTTACTGAATTAAAAAATAAAACTAGCTATGTGTATGCAGAAATCTGTTATTCATATTGCTTACCATTGGATGTATCTTCATTTTCTTTGTTACTACTACCAAACTCTAAAACCAAATTAAAATAGTAAAATTTAAATAAAAAGGCTACTTTAGGTTTTGGCTTACATGTGCGCTAACAAAAACAATACATAGTATAGAGGATTACAAAAAAAAACTTTACTTACCACAATACTCATGGTCAATATTAATTTGTTCTAATATAACATCTTCGCATGAGATGTTATCGCTTTCCACCATATTCAATAATTTTAAGTTATTTGTCCAATGGTCTCTACTAGTTTTTCCAGCATTTTCATTTTTTCTTTTAATTACCTTTCTCTTCTCTTTGCCTCTGAACTGGATCATCATATCATAAATATCTTGGCAAAGCTGATCCTTTTCGGTATATTCCTCTTCAATGCCAGATCTAGAATAAATAGTTAATAATTTATCAAAAAATGTTTGCTATTCTTAAATAGGATAAACTAACCCAACCCAGTACTGATATTATGCCATAACACAATAAGAGATAAAAGATGATGGATATAGGTAACTATTTTTATTGCACTATTTAGTGATTACGAGTTACATAATCTAACAATAATTCAAAATTACTCACACAGCATCTTTAGAAATACCTACTTACTTATCTTTCAAAACTTTGGTTTTGGCAAGCCATAGGTTAATTAAAAGATCTAAATGATCTTTTAAAGTCTTTATGACAAATTCTTTTCCAGTAAGCATCTGAACATGTTGCTGTATAATAACCCACATCTCAGGATTTACAAATGGATTTTGCCCAGCTACCTCACGCAACAAGGCCATATCATCCTCATCCCTGAACCGCAATCTTTTTTTTACAGGCATACCCAATACACCACCGACTTCCACCATTTCTGAAAAAGCAATACCTACTATAGGTATATTACCAAAACTATTTGCATGCATGCTGCCAAATCCAAAAGAAACTTGACTACTAAAATAAAGCCACCATTGCTGTCTATTGAACCTATGCCAATAATATTCTTTGGAGAGAAATTAAAAATTATATTGCAAAAGCTGCAGTCTTTTTCTACAAACACTCTACAAAACATGATAAAAAGAAGAATTTTTAAATTCACCAAAGGAATAAAGATTTTATGATTTAAATATATAATTATTTAAACTTACCAATTGAAATAATACTAAATTTATTTATCACAGGACACGAAAATTATTTATAAAGTTAAACACAAAAACGTGAAATCAAAAAAAAACTAGGAAACTAAACAAAATTCAAATAAAAGCCAAGGCAAATGCAAAATAAACACATTTATTGTTTGTTGATGTTGCTTTTGAGCGCCAAAATGAAGTCCGTGGCCAAATTCATCTTAGGATTCTTAGGTTAGGGGTCACAAATTACAACGTTGTCAGATATTAATAAGAAAAAGGAATATAAACTGGTACACCGATTTGTTCATAACTGGGTTGTTATTAAAAGAAAAACTGTTGAATATTTCATGACTTTATACATATCAAATTGAATACTTTAATATGGTTTTGTCATTTATCACGGCAATCCACCCGGAATGTAACGCAGAGTTTTAGGAAATAAACTAACCAATACTAAAAACTACCGGTTGTGGCAACATAGCCTTTACCGAAATAACCATAAGCATAAAGTACTCCCTTCCTTATTTCGGCGTAAATAACGGAAGTGGTTATCGTTAATAAAGTTAAGAATCTGCCTTTTCAGTAGTGCGCATGCTCACAATAACCATAACGATAACGAACTGTTAAAATAAGGGGCTTAAAAACTCTCTGATGTCTATTAAACTCAATATTGATATCAGCAAATTTAGAAATTTAGTCGTACTTCTCAAAAGAAAATCTGAGGGATATTAATCAAAAAAGTCAAGGGTATTAACTAAAACCGGGTCTGGTGCAATTTAATACATCTCGATTTTTTACCTATTTTTGGTTTTGTTAGAAAGCAGCCTTCCGTAAATTTACTATATTTGAGCAAAAAAAGCGTGGATGAAGCATTTTTCTCAACTTTCCGTAAATAACCAATACACTTCAAAAATTCCACTGCTTTTTCAATGATAACTGTTAATTATGACGTTTTTGACAAAATACAGAAATTAAATTATATGCACTGTTGCCGAACTTACTCGTTTTTTTTTAATTATACAACAAATAGTATTCCTAAATTTGAACAAAACGGTTTAACGATAGTTTTATTAACAAACCTGGTGCTAACCTAACCCAGTACGAATCATAGGACCCTAAATCGCTTTCGTCAATCACGCCACTTTTAAATGCGCGCATATTTCAGATGATTTTAGCATGTGAATTTATGGCTTTACTGATGGTTTTATTAAAAACAACCTTGTTTTAATGTAGACACCGAATTTTGCATGCCATAATGCCAAACAGCATGCTTAACCAATCCTAACTTACTGACTAATTGACATGCAGTTAAGTTAGCAGGGGTTTAGATACAAAACAAATATCATATTTTTAAATGTGTTCAGATTATTTGTTGCGTTTAGATTGACAAACAAAAATCTTTTTTGGCTTTTTCGCAACTGAATAAAAATATTTAACTTTAAATTAATTGAAGCAGATATTTAATATAATTACATACCTCAACATGTAGACTAGTCTGTCTACGGAATGTTTCGATACATAATATAAATAATATTATTTAAGTAGGCATAAGAAATTATATCATTTACGTTAAGTTTTTATAGACACATAGCAGTTGTACAAATACTTTCATCCTATCGGGACTCATCAGTGCGCCGATCATAAGAGAAAAACATTAAATAATAGAAAATAATTGATTTCAAAATTTTAAAATGTGTCAGTTTGTTTGACATGTTGTAGATATGAAAAAAATGATAGTTTGCAGCCATCTATAACGTTAGTTTTAAATGTGTTCAGATTATTTGTTGCGTTTAGATTGACAAACAAAAATCTTTTTTGGCTTTTTCGCAACTGAATATAAAATATATATATAAATATTTAATATAATTACATACCTCAACATGCAGACTAGTCTGTCTACGGAATGTTTCGATACATAATATTAATAATATTATTTTCGAAATCAAGTATTTTCTATTATTTAATGTTTTTCTCTTTCGATCGGCGCACTGATGAGTCCCAATAAGATGAAAGTATTTGTACAACTACTATGTGTCTATAAAAACTTAAGGTAAATGATATGTAATTATATTAAATATCTGCTTCAATTAATTTAAAGTTAAATATTTTTATTCAGTTACGATAAATCCAAAAAAGATTTTTGTTTGTCAAACATCATATTGTCAGGTATTATGTTAGAGAATTATTCATATTCCTAATTTCAAAAATAAAATAATTTTAATTTAATAAGTATGTACTATACATGCATAAAATGTCACGAAGTTTCAAATAATAATATGTTAAAAGTGCGATAGTGCGACTTGACAATCAATTCTAATTTGTATTATTTAGTGAAAAATTGTAATGCATCCACGCTATTTTTAGCTTTAATGTAGTAAATTTGAGATAAGCTTCCTAATAAAACCAAAAAATGGTCAAAAATCGAGATGTATTAAATCGTACCAGAACCACTAAAACCAATATTAAAACATTCCTTTAAGAAGCGTATGACCAAAAATACTTAGTTATAAAAGCAGCATTGATAATTGGGGTTGCAGGAGCGTGCTGGCGAGTGGAATTAACAAATTTGTTATTGGAAAATGTCAAGGATGAAGGGCGATGTTTTCATTTTTGTTACCGACAACGAAAACGATACTAGTCAGGGAATTCTATTTAACATCTGGAAATATTCAAGAGATAGATATGGTTCAACTAGTTCGAAAATATATTAATCTTCGCCCATGTAACATCGAGCATGGTAGATTTTTCATCCAATTTCGAAATGGTGTGTGTTTGCCATCAGACGACCAGTTTAAATAATGAAAACAATGTATTGACTACAAATTTAGCAAACGTGGCTGCTTCGTCAGGAATTTATTTGAAAGATTGCACTATTAACATTTATAATAATAATCTTTCATGTTTTATAGTTTTTAATAAAATAATTTATAAAAATCTTCTTCGCTTTTTCTATATTACAAACTTCAAATTAAAAAAGAATAAATAAGTAAAAATACGTGCGGTAATAAAAAGGAGTGCGGTAATGAGCATTTATTAAAATGTTACAAAAGAAACTTAAAATTTTAATTGAAGAAACAAGTCTCTGACAAAGATAATTCTCTGTCACTGTCAATAAAAACAACTATATTCAAAAAGTTGTGGAATTCTTATCTGACTATAATTTGTCTAATAAGTCATTTTAATGCTTTTGTTAGAAATACTTCTAAACTACTTCTCAAATTGTAATATTCACTCAATCTAAAGTGGCTAAAACAATAAAGACGGAATAAACTTCTTGCAGGAGTTTCCTTATTTTAAAACACCTTTTTCTGAAATCGTGCAAGGAGACCGCAATTGATCGAATTCCCGCTGATAAATTCCAAGAATGGATATAAGCATTCGGTCGGAAAAATCGCATGCAATATGCAAGGAAATAGGAATTTTCTTTAAAATTCAAAGCCATTCTAAGACTTTTAAACACGAAATAGTCATTTTAAGCTTATTTCATTGTGAAAACTGTGTTCATTTTCAGTTTGTTTTTGAGTAAACATCTTAGCCCATTCCTATTCGAAATACGCAAAAAATATTTCAACTTGACAACTCATTTTGACTGACCCTATTTTGTTGTTTCAAATTTTAATAGGCGTTCTTCCAGTCTTCCAGTTTGTTAACTGGGAGTTATTATTTGAAAAAGTCTCGAGTTAAAACTTTGATCTTTTTGTAAGACGATATACACTATATCGTCCCTATGAACTTACGAATACAAGCGAATGACAGCCACTCTTATTTCGAAGAGCTATGTTGGTTGCAGCTTCTTGGGTATACTTTTAGAAATTAAAAGGGGCGCCACCTAATTGGCTGTGAATTTGGAAGAAATCAACATTGATATTTAAATGCTGATAAAATAAAGATTTGAAGGGCTAATCAATAAAACACTGTATAAAGTGGAGACTGTCAAAATTTAATGATTTATTTTTTTTTAAGAGTTGTTTTATAAAATAATTTTAAAATGTGAAATTTAGCTTACATTTTACAATTTAAGTGGTATTAAAAAATAAAAATAAATACATCAAGAAAATACTACGTAAAAATGTAACATATATCAAAGATGTGAAATCTGCTGGTAAGTTATTATCATTTTATTAACCTGTTATAATGCAAAATTAATTTAAATAGAGCAAAGGGAAGTCAAAAATTCATTAATTTTTCCTTTTAACACACTGCCTCAAAAAAAATTATAAAAATAGAACATTCTACAAAAAAATGTAAAATTTATAAATATAAATTTAAGAATTAAGTCACCGTAGTCTTACAGAAAGAAACTCCAAAACCATAGTAAAACTCTTGGTTTATGTACCTCTAAAATTACATCATAAACTTGAAACTATATCCTGAAACCCTACGAACGATGGTTGTCTTGAAATAAAATCGACATGGAATGTGGAAAAACAAGTTATTTACAACAAAAACTATTCAGAGACATTGCCTTACCTCTAGTCATCTAGAGGGCTTCTTCGACGTCAACGGTCACCAACAAAAAGAATTTCCAGACATCTAGAAAGGCTTCTCGAGGACCGACAGCCAAAACAAAATTCAGGACGCCATTCTGTTTATAAAAGATAATAGCGAATTAGCTCACAGCAGGAAACGAATTTGAAAACGTGGTTAATCAAATACTGAACCAAAAACAGACGGGACAAAAATTTAGGTCCAGACAATGTTCACATATAAGCCTTAGGCTTTTAACGGCACTGCACTTAAAACAAAATTAGGACATGCCTTCAGTCCTCTTAAAAAGATCGGTTCATTAAGGCACTTTTATGACGCCGGACATATGTTGCACTTCCAAGGAGGGTCAAGAAAAAGAGCCGAGAAAATCACCACCAGAAAATTCTAAGAAATTTGACATTTCCCCTTGGCCAATCTTCCTCACTTCAGAAGGATCTTATCCCAGCCTAACGCCATAAAATAAAATTATAATTATAGTGGTGTCCACTAGTGGCGCCACTAGTAAAAGAGATTCAGAATCCGGTAATATTCAGTGTCCCCCGAATAGAGCTGCCTCAGAGCAGAGCCAAAATAATATCCTGAAATAAAAACTAGACATTGTCAAAGCTGGTTGGATGCTGAAAAATAAATATTCTTTATGCGATATCAAAATGGAAAGTGCTTAAACCAGCCTGTCGGGAAAAATACGTTTTCGTCAATTCCAAGTAAAATTGCGAAATTTCTAAAGTTTGAGAGCTTCAAAATGTATACTGGGCACTCTTTTAGAGGAACGTCGGCAACACTATTAAGAAATACTGGAGTTGATGTATTAGGGATGTAAGTTGACTTACATCCAGTCGTTAAGGGCAACCAATACCTTGTTGAGTAACTTTCACTTACGTCTGTCCAAGCAGCGTCAAAATAGGTTGCTTACAATACAGGGAGGGGGAAGAAGATATTATGGTAAACATTTTTGCTTATAGCTTATCTTGGAGTGTTCAATCTGTGAACATTCCCGCTTGATGCTCCAACAATAGTCAGCCATCATACTGACATCCCATCTAGCTTGATACCATGCTTCCTTGACCACGAAACCGTTCGCCCTGTTCATTGCTAACAGCACCAAGATTTTTCGGGAAGCCATCAAGATGGGTATATACGAAATTTGATACTCATGTCGCAACCAAACATTTTAAACCTCTTCAAAAGTTGTCGGACAACTTTAACATAATTCTGGGCTATTGTCAATATTTTTAAATGCCAACCAAGCATTCTTCTCAAGTTCGGTCTATGAGATGCCGAACCTTTATCTTGTCATATGATTAGGAAACGCCAAAATGTTATAATAAAAGAGTTTCAATCAACAAAACTTCATAAGACCTATTTTTATATGCAAAGGCGGAAATATAATATTTTTTCTGTCGACAAGTGCTGATACAGATTGTTTGGATCACCAGGTGTCAGAGCAGATTTTGGTGGAAGGAAAAACAGGAAAACTCCGCATTGCTGGCCGAGGAGGAAACAAATCATTTTAAGGAAAACACAGATGATCCATTGGTGCATGTTATACTGCAAAGTCAACCACTCTCTTTATGCTTTCATGTTCTTCACGCCAAGAAACTGAATGGCCTTTTGGGGCTGAACCGCATACATTTCCATTGTGAAAGAGAACACACTTCAAGCTTCCTATAGTCTAAAATCCCCTACTCTTTTATTAAATACAAATCCGTCATCACTTCGAAGTACTGCAGAAATGCTCTTCCACTGGATCGAAAGTAAGTGATCTTAGCTCCTCGATCGTGCAGTCTTGATGCATGCTGGAGTCACTTCGATCTTCACCAAACTCATATTCTTGTAATTCCAAAGAAGATAATTCTTGGAATGGCACTGGAATTTCAGTTGAGTGAGGAATAGGGCGTTGTTGTCTTCTGACGTTTTCACTGTACAAAAGTAACAATCACTTGAGTGATCTTTGGATTCTCGCCAGACCTTTGGTATACCAAATAGAAGTCAAAAATTGCACTAAAAAGAAATTATATTATAAATTGTTTCCAGTAGAATTCGTTAAAATAAAATGTATTTAATATATTCGTTCGATAATTAAAATATGTCAATTTTAGTGAATATTTAAATATTCCGGCTATAAATGAATGATCCTGATATAGAACGGAAGCTTTCACGGGTTTGGTCAATTAAGAAATCCTTGTTCTTGCGATTAGACCGTGTCAAATTGGAATTACTATCTGACGTTTCGCTTTCGATTTCACGAGGCATCTTCAGGGATCTTTACTCCACGAGATGTGAACACTATATGAGCTCGAAGAGATTCAGGCGGGCTTTTATACCCGACTTGTGCTTGCCGAACCGTAACCCTGTGATAAGATCGGTTTCCGCGTGTTATGTAGACCGTAACCCGTATCTCTATTGAAATTTTTTGAATGTTTAAATATTTCAATAGATTCTTTAATTTTTCGTTTATAAAAACCTGGAACCGATGCTAGAACCTTGGTTTCCTTAATATTTATGAAATGGCCAGTGTTTTGCTGGTGTTCAGCTAGAGCAGATTGAACAATTTGTTTCTTTTTAATACATCGTTCATGTTCCTTAAGTCTAGTTGATATTGAGTCTCCTGTTTCTCCCACATACACTTCTCCACAGGAGCAAGGAATTTTATATACTCCTTCTATTTGGAAAGGTACAAGATCTTTCGGAGATCGCAAGCATTGTCCAATCTTCTTATGTGTATTGAAGATTGTACGTATGTTGGACCGCCGAAGTAATCATCCTATTTTGTCTGTAGTGCCATGTAGGTAGGGAAGAATAACACTACCTAATGGTGCCTCTTTACCATTTTCCTATGGTAGAGTTGGATTACTGTATCTTTTAAATGAACGCATAATATCTCCCGGGCAATAGCCATTCCCTCTGAGAGCTTCGGTCAGTTTCGATGTTAAAGAATCTTGATCAGAAATCGAAATAGCTCTGAATACTAATGAGTTAATAACCGATTTCTTTTGTGCTGGATGGTGATGAAAATTTGTATTTAAGTATCTATTTGTATGTGTCGGTTTTCTATACACAGAATGTCCTAATGTTCCATTTCCCTTCCTTTGAACACAGACATCTAGAAAGAGAATCGTTCCATTAGATTCAATTTCCATCGTGAACTTGATATTATGATGTTGCTGATTAAGGTGGTCTAGAAATATGAGGAGATTATCCTGTCCATGAGGCCAAACAACAAAAGTATCATCTACATATCTGAACCAGTGTTTTGGTTTTAGTGGAGCGGATGTTAGAGTAATATCCTCAAAGGCTTCCTTAAAGATATTCGCTACCACAGGTGATAGAGGAGATCCCATAGCCTGTTTATTCATAAAAAGTTCCTTGAAAAATGAAATATAGTTGGCGCATTACCTTTCTGGAATGACGTCACGCTGGTTTCAAATAACGTATTTCTTATATTATTTATATTTCAGCGATGATTCCTAACCTAAACGTATGCAGTGATGTAGATAGGAGGGGTGCGTTCAGCACTGGCTAAAGCGAATTTAAAATTGGCATTTTCTGTACAGAAAGCGCTGCAACTTGTCGAAAATGGCTGGCAAAAAATTAACACTCTCATTGCCATAAAAAAACCCTCATTTTGCACACTTAATACAAAAATAACTATTATAACTTCAAAAACTAAAATTATTTTGCAAATAAGACTTTACTAATATAAATTCTTTCATCTTAGTCTTATTCTTTGTTTGCAATGTAATAAATTGACGCCAGTTACCCATTTTCATCAAAATTATTTTAATTCTCAATTACAGACAATACTGAAAAAATATTAAGAAAAGGGGAATAACGAACGATGAATCCTTTACCTCCAGAATGTTTCAAAAACAAAAAGAGGTAAAAACAAAAATCACAGATTACTTAAAGAACAAAATAAGAGATATGATCTATTGCGTGTATGCTAAAAATGAATATGTTACAATGCAGACTTTGCTTTAAAAACTAAAAGAGAGAAATTAATGTATAACTAACTAACTTTAAAAATAAAAACTACTCCCCTTCACTGTCTTCAGAATCAGAACTAAATTCTTCATCGTCACTGCTGTCTTCGTCGGTACTAATTACAAGTGGCGCAATGTCTGAAGCATCACATATCTGTATTGTCTTCCAAGCTTCTTGGATTACCCTTTCTGTGTGGCTGACATAATTTTTCCAATGCTCTGAAGATACTTCATTTATCGCTTTTTCCCACATGGCCAAAACTTCCGATGGTGTCCCCTTCAGACTAGCAATGTATTGGTCGTATTTCCTCTTACACTCAGACCATACCATTTCAATAGCATTAAATTGACAATGGTATGGAGGAAGTCTTAGTATTTTGTGGCCCAAAGGTTTCACATATTCGTCAAGGTAGAATGTTTTTTCAATGTTACAATTTTTTTCTACAATGCTCCATATTTCATCCTTCATGGCCCTCTCTGGGAAGTCAATGTTCTTTTCTTTTAACCATCCAATCAATCTCTGCTTTGTCCATGATTTTCTTGGAATATCCTCTAAAAGGCCGGAATGATAGCTTGCGTTGTCCATCACTATCAAACTTTTTGGAGGAAGATTTGGTACCAGCTGATTTTTAAACCAATTTTCAAAATTTTGCTTGTTCATATTGTCATGATAATCTCCGCTTTTTAGTCCACTTTTAAATATTAAACTGGCCCCCTTAATAAATCCTTCCTTTGATTCAGCGTGAACTACAATATATCGATGACCTTCACTAGCTTTTTTAGAACTTGTAGACATAGTGTTATCCTGCCAGCTGTTTCTAAACGAACCTTTACTAAAAATCCAAGTCCCATCAATAAATACGGTGGTATAAGCATCTTGTCCTAGATTTTGATTTTTGACATATTCCCTCAAGAAATTGATTCTCTTGTGGACGATGTGGGGCAAATCCATCAGGTATTTTCTATTATTTGATTTCTTCCACTTAAAACCAATACTTTTTACGTATTTTCTTAGCGAGGTGATGGAAAAATTAAAATATTCATTTATCTCTTTTAGTTTTTTAAGCAAAGTCTGCATTGTAACATATTCATTTTTCGCATACATGCAGTAGATCGTATCTCTTATTTTGTTCTTTAAGTAATCTGTAATTTTTGTTTTTACCTCTTTTTGCTTTTGAGACATTCTGGAGGTAAAGGATTCATCGCTCGTTATTCCTCTTTTGTTAATATTTATGATTGTTGTATGGCTAAGTTTTGTTGCATTTGAAGCTCGTTCAATTATATTATCAGTTTGCGGAAGGATTCCATTTTTAGCTTGCTCTTTTTTCAATTGAAAAAAAGCCAAGATATTCAAAACTATTAGCTGTGATTGCTGATTATATCTTCGCGGCATCTTGCAAAAGTTTAAAAAGAATCACAACAAATCAATGTCAATTTTGACGAATATATTCTGAAAGACACATAACCAAAACCGGCATTGACTGTTGTAAAGAAACGACAATGAGTTTTTTCAAAATGTTTTTGTCACTGTCAGTTAACATAAATCAAACAAAAATAACCAAAAATGACGTCATTCCAGAAAGGTAATGCGCCAACTATAACTAGATGTAAAACAAGCTTCCACTGGGTCTATTAAGTTCTTATCAAGATTATTATTATCCAGTATGTCTGATATAATAGAAATTGAGTCGTTGACAGAAACATTTATGTATAGTGATTCTACATCGAAACTGACCAAAATATCTCCGGGATCCAACTGGATTGTCTTAAGTTTTTCCACGAAATGTGCAGAGTTTTTAATAAAATATTCTGTTTTTCCGGTAAATGGATTAAGAAAATTTGAAAAATATTTACTTGGTTTGTATGTTGGTGAGTCTATTGCACTGACGATCGGTCGAAGTGGTACATTGTCCTTGTGTATCTTCGGAAGATCATAGAAACTGGGAATCTTGGAGCTGCTTGGTTTTAATGATTTTTTCTCCGCTGGTGGTAGACTGAATGCGTTGATCAGATTGGTTATGCATCTTTCTATTCTATTTGTCGGATCTGCCTGCATAACCTTATAGGTGTTGTTGTCCAAAAGTTGAGTAACCTTTTCCATATATTCTGTTCTGTCCATGACGACTGTGGCGTTGCCTTTATCTGCTGGAAGTACCAGAATCTTTGCGTCTTCATTTAAGGTCTTCATTGCTGTTTTTTTCGGATGCGGAGAGGTTCTACCTCGGTGGTTTTGAATCTTTAATGATTTTCGCTGTCCCATATCTGACTTCATCGGCTTGTTCCACTGGTAATCTTCTGATTGCTGCTTCAGCTTTTAATATAAATCGGATTTTAGTATTGTAGGTGCAGCCGAATATGAAACAAAAATGTCCAAATTCTTAAATACAGCTACACAATGTATACGTTTATTTTTACTAGTACATAACTGAGCTTCTAGTCAAAAATATTCTAAGCGACTATCCTATTTAATTGCGTATTAATTAATTAAAAAATAAAAAAAAATCATAAAATATGGAAAATGCAAAATTTAACTTTGGCACTCTGTATATAAAAAAACTAGAATCAGAATTAAATTATGGCCATAAGAGCTTTTGATCAAGAGGTCGAGAACTATAACATATTAATTTTTCAGAGAAAATGACTGAAAGCCATTTTGCATAAGAAAAGTGCGGGGTCCTTTGGGACAAAATTTGCCTTTTCAATAAAAGTTTCCAAGTTTTTCGTGATTGATTTTAACGAAATATAGGACTTAATAGGAAGTCAGATTCGAGTTGGTTTAAAAGCAGTTCAAACGGGAAATTTAATTTTCAATCTTATTCGAAAAGTAATCCAGTGACTTCCATGTCTCCTATTTTCAACAGAAGGATTTTCGCGAAAATATATTTCTCTATATAGAAACGACAATTTTTGTTATTTTACCTTTCGTAAAGCGAAACCTAATACCTACTGATCTTTCTACAAAAGAGTTTAAGCTAAAATAATTTCGCCAATTGTAGGAAACATAATTTGATAGAAAAAGATTTTGCTTCTTTCTACGGGCTGATTTGTCCTCAGAAGAGCGTCAGTCCTTTAAGCTTATTCATAGAATAAATTATCATGTTTTAAATTGCAACATTTATTACTTTCCTCGTAAAAGGAAAGCATGATAATCGTATAAAAATTACCCTTCAAGATTTTTTCAGACCTTTCGTTTCAGGGTCCCTAGATGTCGAAAAACAGCTTTTCTCAATTCCGACGTTCTGTCTGTCTGTCTATCTGTCTGTCTGTCTGTCTGTCTGTTCGCAACATAGCTAAAAAACTACTTACCCGATTGACTTGAAATTTTAGCCAAAAATTAAGGGTCATATGGGGATGACCTTGACATTTGGTAAAAATCCAATATGGCGGCCTATTGAAATGTTAAGAAAATTATTACTAAAAAATTATTTATCTAATCTGTCTCAAATTTTGTCTATGTCTCAAATTTTGGACAAAAACCAATTATTGTGTAAGAATCAACTGATGAAATTTTGGTACGAATCCAAGGTGGCGGACCAAAATGGCGGGGCAGTAAAATATTTAAAAACTCAGCCGTATTAAAATTAAGTGCTAAAAATAATTGTAATATACAGATGAACTAGTAAAGATATAATACCAATGACGTGAGGTGAAATTTTAAGAAAGGGAAGCAATTTTTAAAAACTTACCTATTTGTAATGTAGTTTGATTCTTCGATCATTTTTTGCAAATTCGTCAAGGACGTCATCATAAAAACGTCGATGCTCCGACATGCTCGACGAGTTTATTTTCAACGGACAACAGCGATGTATGCGAAAGTCTTTTCTGCCCCGTTGAATTTCTCACGAAATTTTTTATACGTTTAAATGTTGAAAAATTGCGTTCTACTGATGAACTTGTGGCAGGTATTGTCAATACTAATTCATAAATTTCGACACTTTGGTGTAGGCATCTTCCAGCTTCTTGTCTTTTAAAATTTGCAACAGTTTCGTAAGTCACTTTTAGTTTAGATCGCAGTAACACTCGGTCGAAGAACTGGCCATAATGAAGTAGAAGAGATTTAAATGCATCTTCTGGAAAAGTTTTTCCTTTAAATGCATCAAAACTGTAGAGCTCGGGGAATTTAAAATCATTTAAACCGTTAAATCTATAGTTTATTTGTTGCTGAATTTGATCGATTATTTCATAAAAGAGGCGTCTGTATGATGTTTGAACATCTCCCAACTTGTCTGTTCGAAGACGCTTGGCTTGTGGCTCTACATTTAACGTCATCGTTTTCTCCCAAAATAGATCAAAGTCATTTCTTTTTTGGCTCAACATGGACTTAAAATCATCCACCTTTTTTAGACAAAAAGCAATATCATTCGTTTTAGTTTGTAATATATTAAAAACATTGGCCGAAAATGGAAATATTTCTGAAAACATTTTCAACAAATAATTAAAATTAAAATCCCGTTTCAAACAGTCCAAAAACCCCCTCGAACTATTTATTGCTTCTGAGTCCCACATTTCATTATTTTCTATTATATTCTCAAATAGTTCAATCAGTGATTCCGGTGATTTCAGATTTTCAGATACTGTTAACATAAGTCTTCCATTATAGTTCCACCTAGTAGGAGCTACTTTGGGCAATCGTTTGTGTACAATGGAGTCCAAAGCTTGTGTACGTTTTGTTGACTTACAAAAAGAAGCAGCAATGCCACTTAAAGTAACGAAAAATACTTTACACTATTTAATGTGATTGATGGACTGGGATAAAACTAAATTTAATTTATGAGCAAAGCAATGGACAAACACAGCACTTAGGAAAGTTTCTCGAACTTTAGTTTGCAGACCCCCTAATTGTCCTGCCGTCACTGCAGCTCTATCATAGCTTTGAGCAGCTAATTTTTTCTCTATATTAATTTCTTTAGTAACGTTATAAACTACGGTATATAATACATTTGCTGTACGATTTTAGGACACATTCTTAAAACCTAAAAATCGCTCTTGAATACTTCCATCTGTTTTAACGTAGCGTATTACTATAGATAATTGGCTAAAATTAGTGATATCAGTTGTTTCGTCCAGAATAAAAGCAATGAACCGCGCCTCGCCAATCTCCTGCTTAATTCTTTTTAGAATTATGGTTGCAACAGCGGAAAATAAATCATTCTGGATTCGATTTGACGTTCCGCGAAAAACGCTAGACTGTTCTAAATGATTTTTTAAGCAATCATCATATCTAGTCATTAAACTAAGTAAATCTTTGAAAATTTCCTCTATTTGAAGAAACCCTTGTTTCGTCATGACCTCTAAATCCCAATTCGTGCTGTCCGAGAAAACAAACAACATCGATAAGTCTTCTTAATATTTGCCTATTTTTATCGACTAGTTTATTGTGTAGGCGGTGAATAATTTCCAACTGTTTATTAAGGGCCTGTTCAATTCTGGTTTTGCCGGGGACTTTTTCTTTTATGACGGCCTGCAAATGCGCTTTAAATTTTTCATAGGCGGTTTTGCCCTTCCTTTGGAAATTATTTTAAGCTTATCAGCGAAGTTTAGAGTTGAAAATCCCTTTATTATTAAGACACACATTCACACATACTCTTCTTACTAAATTCTCCAACATTTTCATCGTTCTTACCGACAGCCGAAGATGACGGTATTTGCATATCCACGTCCGTATTATTGTCTTCCATATTGCACCATGCACGACGCAACGTACGTATCACAAAACACACGGATAGCCCTTCAAACAAAGAACCTACTCCAAGGATAGCTTCCGCCCCCATTTAAAGCACGCAACTGAAATTCAAAAATTGCAAACAGCCGGTGGAAAGTTCAATAACCTCTGGCTCGACTCACAGGAAATAAAGCATACAGGACTTGGCTGCAGAGAATCTAGCGGCCCGGTGGGTTCTATTCCATTTTCTATTGTCGCACGATCGGAGTCAAGGCCGCATTTATTATGGGCTTGATAATTAAGATAATATTTTATCATTTTTAATATAAACAAATTTAATGGTTTTTTATTTCAAAAATGAAATTTTAGAAGATGTTTTATATTTTTTTTTGAAGAAGCACTGCTTCCCTTGCTTTCATGGACTGCACGCCCCTGTGTAATACTAATTCAAAAAGGTGGCTAAATAAAAATTTGCAATAGTGAAAAAGCGCTGTCTCAGGTTTTAAATATCTTCACGCTTTACAGTCTCTAGATGCAAAAAAATATGTTTTAACAATTCCGTCGGTCCGTTTGTCGGTTTGTCTGTCTGTCTGTCAGCACGGCATAGCTTACAAACGAGTAAAATTGAAAGTCATATAGGGAAGACCTGGTAACATTTTGGTAAAAATCCAATATGGCAAAACAAAATTAATTGAAATGTTTTACTTAAAACCACTTATCCAGTTTTACTTAAATTTTGTACAGAAATATTATGTAGAAATCACCTAGTAAAATTGTGGTACGAATTCAAGATGACGAAACAAAATGGCGGCTTATAAAAATATTTAAAAATTCAGCCTGAAAAACTAATTAATAGACTGACTTCAAATTGTGTGCCAAAAAGAATAGTGGTTTACAGATGAACTAGTAAAACTGAGGTACTAGTTCAAGATGGCGGAACAAAATAGCATATAAAACATTTTTTATCGTGAAAAAATCACTCTCTTAGGTTTTACATATCATATCAACTTATCCTAACCGAGACTATTTATAGGTAAATTTGGTTACACTTGGTTGCACCAGACTGAACCGTTGTCAAGTAAGCAATAGAGGGGACTATAGGGAAGAGGCCCTCTCTCTTTATTTAGTGCTTTCTAACCACATTTAACTATTTCTATACTCTCAAATGCATCAAATAATCTACTCTAAAGCTAATGGTATGGGTACAGTAGGAAATGATGAGCTTACATCAAAAGATATTAAAAATTCACCTTCTTTTAAGTGAACATTCTTAATTTTATCTAATAATTTTAACGACTTAGTAACCTCAAAGTTATCGTACGAGACATTTAATTTGCTGAATTTTTCTACTAACCATTTTGAAATATTGTACGTTGGTGATCCAACAGCTGAAACAATAGGTCTCATGGACTTCCCTGGTTTATGGATTTTTAATTTCTAAATCTAGCTATTTTTGTTGGGCAAAAGATTCAACCTTCCCAGTAACGGGTGATTATTTAAGTTTCTAAAATCATGCAAGTCTTTTTCAGTTTTCCCTAAATTAATTTCATTCAAGATCCCTAAACAATCACCCGTTACTAGGAAGGTTGAATCTTTTGCCAAACAAAAGTGGCTAGATTTAGAAATTAAAAATCTGTATAGCAAGTATGCTTGCTAAACACCATTATAAGGCTCATGCAGAGGGCTTTGGCCATGGTGGAAAAGTGGTGCCAAAAACACGGCCTGTCTGTTAATCCGGATAAGACCGAAATGGTACCATTTACCCATAAGAGATGGATGGGGTCGATGGATACACAGAGATTGGAATTTTGGGCATACGCGAGTTTGGACTGAACTGATCAGATCAGACCCTCTCCTAGCAAGGAGAGATGCCATTATTCCGGTCTCAAATGCCTCTAAAAGGTTTTGTGTAATTGTTCCTGAGAGAGAAAAATGGAGGGATTCCTTCCCATCCTTCCTCAAACCGGAGGGCCTTGTCTGGTTTACAGATGGCTCTCTAATGAAGGAGGGATCTGGGGCGGGAATTTATGGGGAGAGGCCCAGGGCAAGAATTAGTCTTGCTCTTGGACGGTATGCGACTGTATATCAGGCTGAAATTACAGCAATCTTGGACTGCGTACAGGAAAACCTTTCCAGAGTATACCACGACAAGCATATCTATATATGCTGTGATAGTCAAGCCGCGATTAAAGCTCTGTCCTCGAACAGGGTCAATTCGCTGCTAACACTTGAATGCAGGAGAACCCTAGAGAGGCTGTGTGAGTCCAACAGGGTTAGCCTCATTTGGGTGCCTGGCCATCAGGGCATTGGGGGTAATGAAGGGGCGGATCAGCTGGCTCGGGAAGATAGCAACACTGCTTTCACTGGGCCGGAACCTGCTTGGAATTGCTCCTTCTGCTGTCAAGGCTTGGATTAAGAATCGCACTGTCGAGGAATTTCGTGCTGAATGGCACGAGCTGGTAGGACTCAGACAGTCTAAGGTCTTCATATCAGGCTCTTATAGCCGTTCTGAGTCTAATAGACTTCTAAACCTAAACAGAAGTCAACTTAGAACTAGTACCGGGATCCTAACTGGACACTGGCTGGTGAAATATTACCTGCATAAGATTGGACTCGACAACGATCCATACTGCAGGTTTTGTGCTGAGGTAGATGAAACTACTGAGGATCTAGTCTGCCGATGTGACGCTTTAGTCAACGCCAGACTACTTTGCTTGGGTGACACCTACGTGGAACCCGAGCTTGTGGGACGTGCGCGACTAGAAAGGGTCCTTTCCTTTCTAAAAAGGAGTGGGCTCTTGGCCTGACACGCCTACTTAGGGGGATAGTACAATGGACCCCAGTGAGCCTAAGTGCTGCCCTTGTCGGGCTCCCCATCTATGTCTATGTCTATGTCTAAGTATGCTTGGAACTGAAGCAAACGGATTATTTAAAAAGCTCACTTATAAGTTTAATAATTTAGAATTTGAACAATGGTTAGATTTCTAAAAAAAAATTTTCGTAGTTATCGATACCAAATTTTTGAAGAAAACTTCAAAACAAACTGGGAAAGTTGAAACAACAAAAACAAATTATCAGTACTTTGATAATAGAGAAATCGCCCTTTTGAAAGAAGGATTGAAGAAAAAAGAATGTTTTTATTTAAAAGCTGACAAAGGAAATAAGATCGTTATACTAGACAAAACAAATTATTTTGAAAGAGTAGACAATTTTATTCAAACTGGTCCTAACGATTTAATTGTTAAAAACCCTTTATCAAAATTGATAACTGAAGTAAAAAGTACCTTAAAATAGTATAAAAATCTTGTGTCCGATAAACTAAATTTCAAAAAAACACATAGTAAGCCACAATTATCTAAACTGTATTGCCTTCCCAAAATCCACAAACCTTTGAAGCAAATAAAATATCTCGTACGATAACTTTGAGGTTACTAACTCGTTAGAATTCTTAGATAAAATTAAGAATGTTCACTTAAAAGAAGGTGAAATTTTAATATCTTTTGATGTAAGCTCATTGTTTCCTAGTGTACCCATACCACTAGCTTTAGAGTACCTTAAAGAACTACTTGAATTCAATCATTTCAAGAAAGAAATGATTGATGAATATTTGCTTCTCGCAAAATTATGTATGAATCAAAATTTTTTTTGGTTTAACAATAAATGTTATAAACAACTTGAGGGAACTGCGATGGGCAATTGCTTATTTCCGTTCCTTGCAAATTTGTTTATGGGTAGATTAGAAACCCAATTAAAAAAAAAACTCAAATATTTTTCAAGAGTGTGGTATAGATACGTAAACGATATATTTGCTATTTTTGATACTAAAACAGAAAATTTGGACACTTTCTTAGAGACATTAAACAATAAATATCCTTCCATTAATTTCACGTACGAAAAGGAGAACAATGTGCAATTATCTTTTCTCGACACGTTAGTTATTAGAATTTGATATTTATAGGAAATTTACTAATACTGATAGGTATATAACATCCGACCCATTTCATTGCCGTCAACACAAAATTGCAGCATTTTATTTCTTAACTCACAGATTAATAAATTTTCTATTAAGTAAAGAACGTTTTAAAAATGAAATGGATCGGATTAAAAATATAGCTAAAAGTAATGGACATAATGATAATTTTGTACATAAGTTAAAACAAACATAAGAAAATGTTAAAAGATGCCACTACTCTTCAAGAACCTGAGGCTGGGTCACATTTCACTATTCCTAATAAAAGGAAGGATTTATAAAAAGGGAAGTTTCGGGTAAACGAAATTCACCCATTCTTTATTTTATTTCACTGGAAAATATCACTCAATTTCAGGGGCGTGCAGACCATGGAAGCAAGGGAAGCAGTGCTTCCCCAAACAAAAATTAAAAAACATCTTCTAAAATGTAATTTTTGAAATAGGAAACCATTAATTTAGTTTATACTAAAAATGCTAAAATATTATCGTAATTATCAAGCCCATAATAAATGCGGCTTTAACTCCGACCCAGCCACAGTAGAATATCGAATAGAACCTATGCGGGCCGCTAGCTTCTCTGCAGCCAAGTCCTGTATGCTTGATTTCCTGTGAATCGAGCCGGAGGTTGTTGAACTTTCCACAGGCTGTTTGCAATTTTTGCATTTCAGTCGCGTGCTTTAAGTGGTGGCGGAAGCTATCGTTGGAGTAGGTTCTTTGTTTGAACGACTATCCGTGTATTGTGTGATACGTACGTCGCGTCGTGCATGGTCCGATATGGAAGACAATAATACGGACGTGGATATGCAAATACCGTTAACTTCAGCTGTCGGTAATAAGGTTGAAAATGTTGGAGAATTTAGTAAGAAGAGTGCGTGTGAATGTGTGGTATGTGTCTTAATGATAAAGGGATTTTCAACACTAATAAGCTAATAAGCTTCAAATAATTTCCAAAGGAAGGGCAAAACCGCCTATGAAAAATTTAATCACAAAAATGAAAAACTGTATTAGACATTTTTATCCGGAAAAACAATACGAACAATTTAAATAGCCAACAGGGTGTGAAAATATAAGTAAATTATTTTGTTGGCCATGTTTACTTTTTGAAAATGAAAAAGGTCTCTGGAATAAAACTGGTTTTTTCGATTTCCATAAAGCTGTAAAAAGACACATTATGTCCAAAACTCATTTACAGGCCGTCATAAAAGAAAAAGTCTTCGTCAAAACCAGAATTGAACACGCCCTTAATAAACAGTTGGAAATTCGTCACCGCCAACACAATGAACTAGTCGATAAAAATAGGCAAATATTAAGAAGAATTATCGATGTTATTTGTTTTCTCGAACAGCACGAATTGGGATTTAGAGGTCATGACGGAACAAGGGTTTCTTCAAATAGAGGAAATTTTCAAGATTTACTTAGTTTAATGGCTAAATATGATGATTCCTTAAAAAATCATTTAGAGCAGTTTAGCGTTTTTCGCGGAACGTCGAATCGAATACAGAATGATTTAATTTCCGCTGTTGCAACCATTATTCTAAAAAGAATTAAGCTGGAGATTGGCGAGGAGCGGTTCATTGCTATTGTTGTGGACGTAACAACTGATATCATTAATTTTAGCCAATTATCTATAGAAATATGCTATGTTAAAACAGACGGAAGTATTCAAGAGCGATTTTTATATTATATACCGTAGTTTATAACGTTACTAAAGAAATTATTGGAGAGAAAAAATTAGTTGCTCAAAACTATGATGGAGCTGCAGTGATGGCAGAATAATTACGGGGTCTGCAAGCTAAAGTTCGAGAAACTTTCCCAAGTGCTGTGTTTGTCTATTGTTTTGTTCATAAATTAAATTTAGTTTTATCCTAGTCCATCAATCACATTAAAGAGTGTAAAGTATTTTTCGTTACTTTAAGTGGCATGGCTGCTTTTTTTCCAAGTCAACAAAATGTACACAAGCTTTTGGACTCCATTGTCCACAAACGATTGCCCAAAGCAGGTCCTACTAGGTGGAACTATAATGGAAGACTTGTGTTAACAGTACCTGAAAATCGTGAATCACTGATTGAACTATTTGAGAATATAATAGAAAATAATGAAACGTGGGACTCAGAAGCAATAAATAGTTCGAGGGGGTTTTTGGACTGTTTGAAACGAGATTTTAATTTTAATTATTTGTTGAACATATTTTCAGAAATATTTTCATTTTCGGACAATGTTTTTAATAAATTACAAACTAAAACAAATGATATTGCTTTTTGCCTAAACAAAGTGGCTGATTTTAAGCCCATGTTAAGGGAAAAAAGAGATGACTTTGACCTATTTTGGGAGAAAATGATGACGTTAAATGTAGAGCCACAAGCCAAGCGTCTTCGAACAGACAAGGTGGGAGATGTTCAGACATCATACAGACGCCTCTTTTATGAAATAATCGATCAAATTCAGCAACAAATAAACTATAGATTTAACGGTTTAAATGATTTTAAATTCCTAGCTCTGCAATTTTGATGCATTTAAAGGAAAAACTTTTCCAGAAGACGCGTTTAAATCTCATCTTCTTCATTATGGCCAGTTCTTCGACCGAGTGTTACTGCGATCTGGACTACAAGTGATTTACGAAACTGATGACATCAGGGCAAAAAATAACGGTAAGGAACTAATGCAATTTTTAAAAGACAAGGAGCTGGAAGATGCCTACACCGAAGTCTCGAAATTGTGTAAATTAGTATTAACAATACCTGCCACAAGTGCATCAGTAGAACGCAATTTTTCAACACTTAAACGTATAAAAAATTTCGTGAGAAATTCAACGGGGCAGGAGAGACTTTCGCATACATCGCTGTTGTCCATTGAAAATAAACTTCTCCAAAATATGTCGGAGCATCGACGTTTTTATGATGACGTCATTGACCAATTTGCAAAAAATGATCGAAGAATCGGATTACATTACAAATAGGTAAGTTTCTAAAAATTGCTTCCCTTTCTTAAAATTTCACCGCACGCCCCTGCTCAATTTATATGCTTTGAGATAATTTGGTGTCAAATTTATTTTTACAATAGAAATTTCTAAGTTTGTCCGTGGCCTATTTTAACAAAATATATTTCTAAGTAAAATAACAAGGATTTAACAGGAAGCCAGATTCCAGTTTGTTTGAAAGCACTTCAAATTGGATATCTAATTTCCAACGTTATTCGAAAAGAAATCTAGTGCATGTCATGACTCCTATTTTCAGCAGAAAAGTTTTCGAGAAATTACATTTCTAAACATAGAAACGACAATTTTTCTTCTTTTACCTCTCCCGAAACGAAACTTGTTACTGCTCTTTTCAACAAAACAATTTAAGTTACCTATACCAATTGCTGTAAAAAAGCATACTTTAAGAGGAAAACTTTTTGCTATTTCCTATGGTCTTATTTGACTTTAGAGTCATTTGAGTTTATTTATTGAATAAATTGTTATGATTTAAATGTGTTTAAATTCAGTAGTAACATTTATTTCTTGTCTTTCCTTCTGTATTACTAATAAGATGGCTTTTCTAAATAAAAATAACATTAAAATACACAAATCATTTTTTTTGCACTTTTCCATTCGAAAGATAACGATATTTTGGAAAATGTAAGGGATAGAAAGTTGGTTAAATAGGGAAAGTTTCAGGCAATTCAACTGTTTATTCAATGCAGGTTTGATGACAGCTCTATCTTTTTTCGTTTCTGAGATATTTTGGAAAAAACTAAAAGGTTTCGAAGAAGTGTGGTATTTTTTTTGTCATAATATTTTTAAAATCTGTAAAAACATTACTATGTCAATAATGCATCCCTATATTTAGGTGTTAATTTCGACATTTCGGATTTGAGATACCATCATCAACTTTTTTTCTCTTATGGCGGCCATTTTGTGTTTTAGCTTATTTAAAAAGAACTTTTTTTGCTTCCATCGTAAAAGACCAATACAAGAAGAAGCTTGACAAGCTCGAGAGACTTGCCTGTCTGGGCATAACTGGAGTCATAAGAACCACACCGACCCGAGCTATAGAGGCCATTCTGGGAGTGAGTCCCCTAGTCTTGCTTGTAGAGGAAGAGTCTCGGAAGGCTTCTGTTCGTTTAAACGATTAGCGTGTGTGATATGCTGAAATTTTGGGCATACGCGAATTTGGACTGAACTGATCAAATCAGACCCTCTCCTAGCTAGGACAAATGCCATTATTCCAGCCTCAATAGCCTCTAAGAGGTTTCGTGTAATTGTTCCTGACAGAGAACAATGGAGGGATCCCTCCCCATCTTTCCTCAAACCGGAGGGCCTTGTCTGGTTTAATGGGGACTCAGGATGGGATTACTGCAATCTTAGAGTGCGTACAAAAAAACCTTTCCAGAAGATATCACGACAAGCATATCTACGTATGCTGTGATAATCAAGCCGCGATTAAAGCTCTGGCCTCGAGAAGGGTCAATTTGCTGTTAACACTTAAATACAAGAGAGCCCTAGAGAGGCTGTGTGAGTCCAATAGGTTAGCCTCGTTTGGGTGCCTGGCCATCAGGACATTGGGAGTAATAAATAAGGGGCCGGATCAGCTGACTCGGGAAGGTAGCAACACTGATTTCACTGGGCCGGAACCTGTTCTTGCATTAGCTCCTTCAACTGTCATAGCTAGGATTGAAAATCGCACTGTCGAAGAACTCCATGCTGAGTGGCACGATCTAACAGGACACAGACAGTCTAAGGTTTTCATGTCAGACCCTTTTTGCCGTTAGACTAATAGACTTGTAAAACTAAATAGAGGCCAACTTAGAACCATTACTGGGGTCCTAACTGGACACTGGCTGGTGAAATATTACCTGCATAAGATTGGATTCGGTAACGATCCATGCTGCAGGTTTTGTGCTGAGGTAGACGAAACTAACGAGCATCTGGTCTATCAATGTGATGCTTTAGTCAACGCCATACTGGGTTGCTTGGAAAGAGTGGGCTGACACGTCTACTTGGGGGACTAGCACAATGGACCCCAGTGAGCCTAAATCCTTTGTCCGTTCCCCATCTATGTCTAATGTCTAATAACATTCAATTTTACATAACTAAAAAAATATATAAAATATAGTATGTTCTAAAGGCAGTAAGGCTATTTTTTGTAAAGCATTTAAATAGAGACAGTTAACACTCATTTGTGTATTTATAAACACTCAATCTCAAACACTCAGTTAGAATTAAGGGATCTCTTGCAGTTATTACATTTAATTGTTTAAAACCTTTTGCCAAACTTATCTTAATCACTATTAACGTAAAAAATGAAATAAAAATTAAAAGAAACCGATATACGCTCCTTTACAAAAAGAAATTTATAATTCACCCGATTAATTCATTTCAATGATGTTAGTGATGTCATTAATACTAAGCCAATCTAAAAAAGCTACCAGTTTTGAAACGAAAACCACTAAACATAAAGCAGCTCATATTACCACAAAGCAAAATAAAATTGCTAAACATAAATTAGAAATTATAAAATAAATCGTAAATATGCAATAAAGTTACAATACGAAACAAATTGAACCTAATCCGATGCAAACATCTTCCTCAACTTAAATTTCTTATTCAAACTTTAAACGTTTCTCTTAGGGAGGCCGTTTGTATTATTCCTTCACAACCATTTAAAATGTAAATTTAGTTTTCACCTGGGAATTTCAAGCATGCTTCAGGAGTTGCTCAAATCCAATTTTAAGTTTATATGAATAAATAATATTATTTAAATTGGTATTTAAGCTGAACTCGCATAACAAATGGTAAGACGGAAGTAGCACAGGCGCCGTTACTGCAATTTGGTACATATTTAATCAGTTTATATAGGGTGTCCCAAGAAAAGTAACACATTTCGTGAGTTAATAGCTCGAAAATGAAAAATGATATCGAAATGCGGTTTTCAGCGAATGGCTTAGATTTGCCCCGAGTTTTTTCTTGTCAATGTTGCCAAATTTTCCCATTTATCCTAGGATCGCGGAGAAATACCTATTTTTTTGGGACTAAATTACTGTTTTATTTAATACATAGTTTGGGGATATTTATTTTAAGTTCTTAGATTTGGAATAATAATTAACCTGTAGGTTTATCTAGGACGTTACACGTCAAGGAATTTAACGGAAATTTATTTTCAGTACACCACCTACCAACCAAGTCTAAACAGTTTTGTAGTCTATAAGCAACACCAACATATTTTAAGGTCGTCCGCATACAGCAAACATTCGAGCTCCAATCCAGAGATAATGTCGTTAATGAACATATTAAAGAAAAGTGGTCCAAGCACTGACCCTTGCGGTACCCCCGATGACTGTACAAATCTCTCAAACCTGTATCCATGGAACTGTACATACTGATACCTATTTGATAAACAGGGTTTTATTAATTGAACCGACTGATCTGAAATACCAAATGCTAAGAGTTTCTTTAGTAAAATTCCATGAATAAGCCTGTCAAAAGCTTCAGAAAAATCTGTGTAGATCACATCTACCTGACTTTGTTTGTCAAGCTTCTCAGAGATGTATTGGATGGCACGCACAAGGTTAGTAACTGATTTACCATGCAGTTCATCAGACATCATCTATTTCAAAATCATCTAAAATGGCAGATTTTCATTATGAGGCGTTGTTGGGATTTCTCAGAGATCAACGTTCTAAAGATTCTAGATTATTCATTAGTGAGAAGTCACCTAGAATACCACTGTATCATCTGGTTCCCATTTTTACAAAACCCGTGTCAAATGAATCGAATGCATTCAGTGAAAATTTGTAATTTTTTTACTTTATAAACTAATAATAGATAAATACCTCGTTTCGCACCAGCCAAACTGCAATTATTAATTGCTTATTGTTTATTAAACTTTGATCTTTGAACATAAAATTCTTACTAAGAAAATTGATTGACCTGACCTGCTCGCACTTGTTAATTTTCGTGCACCATCGCATGCTACCAGGCTTTGAAATATGTTCTCAATTAATAGGAGCTGCGCTGATATTGGGAGGAACAATTTCATGAATAGAATCAGGGATTATTTTAACATCTTTAACCTGAATTGTTCACATGAATCCTTTAAAGAAAGATTAAGATTATTTTTGCTACATGCCTAGTTGAGTGTATTGCACGTCCATTGCATTTTTTATATATTCTTGGTGTTATTGATGTCTTCGTATTTTTAGCAATTCCATGTAAATGGTGTATGTCCATATTTCTAGTGTAACTTTTAATGTATCTGTAATCACTTTGTACAGGGTGGCCATTTGACAAAAAGTTAAATACAAAAGTTGTTTGGATTCAATCAATTAATTCAATTTTATTTTATTTCACTTTTGCTTATACAGGGTTTTTCGTTTTGACGTGACACGTGTCAACTTTCTTAATTTAAATGGGATACCCTATTTATTATTACATATTTCGATTCTACTGTTAATTTGCCAAAGTTTTTATAATAACATCTATATTTGAATTCTTTATCGTTTTTGAGTAAATTCAGTTTTTAGAATTTTTTTTAAAAAAACATATTTAAAAAAAAAAAATTTTTACCCATAAAACTTTAATGGAACTGACTAATATCCTAAACATACATTACTAAGGGTTCAATTCAACGAGTTTCCATGCTGGTCTGGAGAACAAAACAAACGGAACTTTAAATGTAAAAATCTCCTGTTTTCAAATGGAACACCCTGTATATTTTTATTTCATCTGATTCAGCGTTCAATTACCTATCATATATATATATATATATATATATATATATATATATATATATATATATATATATATATATATATATATATATATATGTCCTACACCTAAAATGAACAGTTTCGATTTTATTAGCCGTTTTCTGATTTGATTATTTTTTTTAATATAAGTAAACAGATGAAGTGTGCTAAAATAAAAATGTCGTAAACTTAGCCTTATTCTCATTTCCTTAACACAGATAGCGAATATAAATAATGTTAGAAAATACAAATAAAAGTGAAATATTATGTAATTTATGTTCTTATTATTTAATGTTTACGAAAATAAGAGAGGCAAAAAAAATATCTTGTGCCACACGGTATAACTAATAACTAACTGAGTATTAAACATGATTAAAACAGATTATAAAAAATTTTCAATATGGCCACCGTCCATTGCGATACATGAAGTGTAAATAGCCTCCATTTTTCGAATAGCGTTTCTTACCGAATTAGACGCATTAAAATTATTGATCTCTTCCCTGATTTTTATTTTTAACTCATTTCTATTATCAAATCTATTTTTATAAACTTTATTTTTAGTGCACCCCACAAAAAGAAGTCTAAAGGGCTTAAATCAAGGCTTCGTGGTGGCCAGGATATTAAACCATGTCTTCCTATCCACAATGGAAAATGTTGATTAAGGAAATTTACTACCGGTGCAACCATGTGGTAAGGGGCTGCTAAAAAACGATATTTTCTCGAATATTTGCTGGCATGTCGTTGATAAGGGGCATGATTTCATTCCTAAGCAGCATCTTTCGCCATTTAACGACCTGTCAAAAAATATTGGTCCGATAATACGGTCGCAAATAATTCCGCACCACACATTTACGGTTTGACGGCCTTGTTTTTTAATCGCTTTTAGATGTTTATTAGTTTGAGACCAGTAATGAGTGTTTTTCCGATTAAAAATACCCGCCGTATTAAATGAGGCCTCATCAGTCCAAAGCACTTTTGAAAAAAACACATTTTCGAACTGCCGGTCCATAATATCAAAACAAAAAGTCAATCTTTCATTAAAGTCTAATTGTGATAATAATTGAGTTGGAAGAAATTTATAAGGATGATAACCATTCACCTGATGTGTTTTTTGAATACTTCCTCTACTGACACTGTCAGCATCTCTTTGGGATCTTTCATCATCTTCCTCGAAATAAAGTAAAATCTCCAGTTGTTTTTCCTCAGTGAGGACAAAATTGGGACGATTTTTCTTAGAGTTTTTAAGGACACCATTTTCCAAATCACGCACAATTCGAAAAAATTTAGTCCTAGAGGGAACTCGATTATTAGGATATTCCCTCGAATATTCTAATAATCGAGTTCTTTTATTATTTTTTATGAAACAGTTGTATAATTTTCAAACGTTCATCTAAACTATACAAATTTCGCAGCAAAAATTTGACAAAAACGACAAACAGAGCAAATGTCAACTTAAGTCGACAATTGCATTAGGTTATTTCCTAAGCCTATCTTGATTTTTTTAGCTTCTGATCTCATTTACTGGCAAAATTCCGGGATAAATCGGAAAACGGCTAATAAAATCGAAACTGTTCATTTTAGGTATAGGACATATATATGAGTAATGATAGGTAATTGAACGCTGAATCAGATGAAATAAAAATATACAGGGTGTTCCATTTGAAAAACAGGAGATTTTTACATTTAAAGTTTTGTTTGTTTTGCTCTCCATTTTTAACACCCTGTATATTAATTGGTAAGACCAGCATGGAAACTCGTTGAATTGAACCCTTAGTAATGTATGTTTAGGATATTAGTCAGTTCCATTAAAGTTTTATAAGTAAATTTTTTTTTTAAATGCTTTTTAAAAAAAATTCTAAAAACAGAATTTACTCAAAAACGATAAAGAATTCAAATATAGATGTTATTATAAAAACTTTCGCAAATTAACAGTAGAATCGAAACACGTAATAATATATAGGATGTCCCGTAAGAAAGTTGACGTGTGTCACGTCAAAACGAAACACCCTGTATAAATAAAAGTGAACTATTACCGTTTTCTAGATAAGGTACTGTATCACCATAAAATGGTCACCCTGTACTTTGTACCTAATTTATAATTTGTGTTTAAGATCTTTTATTTTATACCACTTGGAATGATAAATTCTGTAGAGTATATAAGTGAAATAAATTTTAAAAAAATGAGTGAAATAAATAAATGAGGGGAAGAAAAAACCTATTTTCAGGGATGAAAGCGAGGCTGCAGCATTTAATGCCAGTCAGGGAAACATCAATAAGAATGTACTGTTGGATTCCAATTCTGAAAATATATTTTTTAATGATGATGAGTACAATTATGACTTGACCGATAATACAGATGGACCAAAAACACAAGTGTCGTTTATGGAGAATCTGAAAATATAAGCACTGACACATAAAATTACGCATCGCGAATTAAATGAGCTACTCAACTTGTTAAAAAAACGAGTCATAGTTGTCTACCTAGAGATAGTAGAATATCGCTTATAACGCCTTCAAAAGTAGATATGGTGCCAATGGGAGTAGGTAATTACTGGCATAATGGCCTAACTTGTTTAATCTACCGGTTTGATAGTTTGAATAAGCCATAAAGTTAGCATTAAGTTTCAACATCGATGGTTTATGATGGGGGCAGGCGGCATAAACAAAACTAAAATTTGAGAATTTCTAGGTTAGAAAATCTTTGTAGTAAGAATGTGTCCGAATCGAGCCCAAATGGGAACCATCGATGTGCACAGGGCGTATTTTAGACGCAATATGTCTGAAAAAGCAAACCCATAGCAGAGAGCTGTATTTGTTTTAAAATAATATAAATCTACACTAAGTGGTTGATTGAAAGAGAGGCAGTAAAGTTAGTGTGCAAATCACCGACTGCTCAGGGAGATTGGTTCGATTTCTATTTATAAGGGCGCCAACAGTTCTATACCAGTTGACTGTTAACCGCTCTAGATGTTATGAGTACCACTCCTCAAGACCACTAAGATGACATTAATTAAAGTTAATAGTAAAAAAAAACGAAGCCTATTCAACAAATAACATTTATTAACAAGTTCAGTGCTGCCCAAAATATTTCCAGAAATATGTATCTCATGTAGGTTATTTTATATAACATATAAAAGAAATTGGCTTTAATTGAAGTTTTCTAAAAAAAGTGACAATTGACTGTGTAATGATCCTATGTTAATCAATTTTCATACCTCATATGCTGAGAGAAAAATCTAAAGTATATTCAAATAAAGATCACTATCCAAATATTAGATCAACTGTGTAAAATGTTCTATGAAAATAGCTAAAGAATCACAAAACAACAAACTAAATGTTTGATAAAACCTGAAAATTAAGTAATACGGATGAGAAAAGAAATTTTCAATCAGCTAATGACGGGTAAAAGTTACAGACCATAAAATCTATAAATATTTATAAAGAAAATCTAAATTGTTTTCATTTACCGAACATTTGATCTAACAGTAAAAATTTATCAAAAGATGCAAAATAGTCAAGCAATTAATTAACTTCATTAATTCAAATACAATTAACAATAGAATAAAAGAAAAGAGTATTATGTGAATCTAAGAGCAAGCAAATAACAAGAAAAATATATATAACTAAGTTTCAAATCCAATCACCAATATTACCTAACAAATTGACACCATTGTTTTATATCAAAATACCTTTCTAAAGCAAGTAAATACAATAAATCATAAATATCATCACATATTCCAGTAGTGTTACCTGTCTATAACACTTATTATATACCTTGTAGACTAACTAGATCTTATAAGTTAAAATTTCAAGATGTGATCACACTTTACAACAACACTGTATCTTAAAGTATATTATACTTATCAAATGTTGGCAGAAACCTATAGACTATTATGTCATAAACTTATACTCTGATGTTCTGTATCTTAAAGCCTACTATACGGTCAAATGTTGACAAAAACCTATAGATTATTGTGTTCTAAACTTACAATGTGATATTTGGGTATCAGCATGAGTTATAAAGTAAAAATAATTTTATTGACGACACCAATAATCATGGTTTATGCACACCAGCAGTAGTTAGAACTTTATATCAAAAAGTATACTCTACACTCAAAAGAAATAAAAAAAGTCATAAAGTTGATCAGCAATAAACAATAAAGTCAATTCAGCACAAGGGGTGTTAAAATTAAGATACTTATCCAAGTGTCTATCAGCATCGGTGACTTAGATCAGCAATTTATGATGTAAGTGTCATCGAAGTCATTTCCAGCAGGAAAACTGGGTACGTACACACTTAAGTACTAGGTAACAGACTTCTGCTCCACTTACAATGACACATCCAGGTTCAAACCCTGGTAGGAACAAGAAGTAGAAGAGGAGGGAGAAGAAGAAAAAAACCCTAGAATAGTACAAACGTCTAAGATTTACACCCCAAATAAAAGTATATAGGTCTGTTTAACAACTCAACACCCAGTATATCAAATAAAGAAAATAATTCCAAACAAAAATGTATCAATATTTCCCAGCTTGACTTCAGTTAAACCAATTTACCCAAATTACAAAAAATCTTAAGTCATTCTATTATAGAAATTCAAAATATTAGGCTCGTACATGTCTATTACGTTACATAATATTATCAACTACAACCCCTTAACATTATATACAAAATATAAGCAACATATCTATTAATTAATACTAATATAGGTACATTACAGCCCTTATAGTGAATAGTAACAAGAATCCACCCTTAAAATCTTGTAGATATCAATGCAAAATCTCATTACTCCAGTATATGTAAGCTAATATAAGATGTTACAAAATGTAAATCACTGATACAATATTGTTCAATTTTGCCAAATTGGTTAAAGCAGATAGCATGTATTTATATCTTATAAGGTTGTTTCGGTCTTCAAAGAAATATGAAAATTAAAGTGATTTTTATAGGCTTCTTTCCTAATTATAACATACACCTGTAATAGTTGTATTGAAACACACTTATTAAAGAAAACAAATTCTCCCAATGTATTTACTATTCTTTACTTTATGCAAACTTAAATAAAACCTGGCTTATGGAGGTTACAAATAGACCTTTTTGTATTGCAGAAATAAACTTAATAATTATAACAAACATAAGATATATATACATTCAGCACATATCTTAAGAAAATGAAAAGTACTATTGAATACATTGTTTGCTGCACAAATCAAAGGGCAATCAAGAGTGTCCCCAGAGCTCTTAATTTCAATAAGTAAAATATCTCTGTGGACTTGTATTTACTTTTTAATAAAAGAACTAAGTAACAAAAAAATAACTTCTTTCTTATATATAAACAAAAAGACCTTAGTGATAGCAGAGAAACTATATCTAAGCTAGAGGTTAGATCATAACCTATAAAAAATAATATGGCAAAATACAAGAAAATGTGTACAGGGAAAATATATCACATTTTAGTGAATATAAAATTGGGTTATCTTACCTTATTTGATGGTAAAGGGTTTCTTATTAGTCTTTTCGTAAAGTTTGTCCCATCAAAAAAATATGTTAGTTGGTCAAGTCAGTTAAATCCTCACAAGAGAGTAATAAAAGGTTCCTCAACCAAAAATATTAAGGTACGACGTAATTAAATACACATAGGAGCTTTTTTAACTAAGTTGCCGACGTAAATCCCAAAAGATGGCCTGGATTAAAACAGGATCAATTCGCCGACAAACTTTCACACTTAACCTTCACCTTCCTGAGAGACAAGAAGCTTAACCTACCTCACCACCAGGTCAAGGCAGCAGTAGGGGGATGACAATCCGTCAGTGGTGCCACTTTACTAAAATCAAACTGACCAAATCTGGACAATAGATCAGCCAATCCCTGAGCTGGATCACAGGAAAGAAAAAATATTTAAAGGAGAAGAAAGTAAAATTACTAATTGAACAAAACTAAGACGCCATCTACACGAAGACTAGTGAATTGTCTCAATATGAAGCGGAAGATTTCGCTAAACAGAGACCGCGAGCACCTTACTACATCGATAGGAGACTTACAGTACCGGATTTACGGATTTTTATGCATTAAAATGTAGTGACGAAATTAAAATGTTACAAATGCTTCCCCCGGTTTTTAAGTTTCAAGTTAAGCAATTTTTGGAAAGAAAATAAAGAAAGCATGTGTTCAGTTCGGCACAATCATTAAGACGCCATGTTTTGTTTAGAAAATTCCACAATGCTTAATTTGATAACAATGGTGGAAAAAAAATTATTTTTAATTAATTTCTGGCTAATTTTTAAGCAAAAACATACTCAGTGCGCTGTCGGAAATCATAATAGATATATTAGCTCCTGCTTTTCTTTAGATATTTAAAAAATAAATAAAAATATTTAAATAAACTGCTGGCCACTTGAAACAGTTCACCTGAGTTTTTTTGGTAAAATTTAAGTTCAAATATTTTTAAAACGAGACGAGATACTGAGATGCGGTTTTAAGTTATATCTTTTTTTTCATAATGTGCACGGTCTGCACTCTGCAGAACATATACAGGGTGAGAAAAAAATGTGGCAAGATTAGTTAAAAACCTAGCAATCCTAAAGGTCATGTACGTATATTTCAACACCCTGTAGCATAAAAAATAATTTCAATTTAAAAGTTTTTTACTTAAGTTTTAAGGGGTAGGGAATATTTCCTTCAAACGATTTTTTAATTTTCCCTCTAGCTTTGTTGTTGATTTTACAGCCAAATTTACCAACATCGGGTAACACAAGAAACATGTAACAGGCTGCCATCTTTTTAGTTTTACTTACCTTGTGATATATCGTTGATAAAATAATTTTAAGCTGAATACGGTAATTAATAAAAATGTACAGGGTTCTATTTAAAATAAAAAAGTGGGGGTTTTTAATTACTTTTTTTATAGAAAACTTACCTCTACTAGAGTTATAGAAACGTCTAAGTTTAATTTTTCTGATATTTTTAAAACTAAAAAGGTGGCGGCCTGTTACATGTCTCTTGTGTTACCCGATGTTGGTAACTTTCAAATTTGAATTCTTTTTTATGCTACTTTAGGATTGCTACGTTTTTAACTAACTTTGCTACATTTTTTTTTCACACCCACTGTATATTTTCTGGGTAGTGCAGACCGTTCACATTATAAAAAAATATGACTTAAGGGCCCTCTAGCAAGGACATTTTACACCAAATGACTAATAAAAAGTTATAGCTTATTATATAGAAAAATTAAATTATTTGACAAAAAAATCTTATCTCCAAAATAATTAAAAATTTTAAAAAAAGTTTGAAATTGTTTTTACAATATCACCAAGGATTACGCTAATGTAACAAATGGAACTAAAAAATTGTTTTTGTAGATCTTCGGAACAAACAAAAATTGAAAAATTTGCAAAGTAACTTTCAGCTTAGGTAAGTTTCACGCCTAACATCGGTTATATGCAATAAAATTTGCAGTATCCCGTCTCGTTTTAAAAATATTCAAACTTAAATTTTACAAAAAAATGCAGGTGAACTGTTTCCATTGGCCAGCAGTTTATTTAAAAATTATCATAGATTTTAAGGCGTGTGTGGTTTTAGTTCAACTATTATGGGAAATTTTGAGTGAGCAGATAAGCTAGGCTCGCATATCACCTATATACCTACCTGTTAAATATGGATATTTCTCATATGGAGGCCTATTGGAAACAAAAATAATAATTGATATATTGAGTCCATTGTGCAACTCAATTGTTAAGTATAGATATATTTTGTGTCCGTAATGAGTATAAATTTTATACAAAATGGACACACAAATGTGATTTTGGACACAAACTGGATAAAAGTGTGTCGATTTTGTAACCATAAAAACGGATTTTGGTAACATTTTGGGAAAAAGGCGGGGTAGCATTAAGCGTATTTAAGTTCAATTTTAGAAACGTAACGAAAACAGAAAAATTATTTTGGACACAACTCAGAAACAATTTGGACACATTAAAGCCTCACTTTAGAAAAATACTGGAAACCAAAGTCACACTGTGCACACATTTTAGTGAAAGTAGAGGCACATTTTGGACTAACTGGTATACACTTTGATCAACATTTCGGTCTGATTTTCCTTTTAAAATGGGCGAGGGGTCGACACAGTAGCGTAAAAATGTGCTGTGTCCAAAACTACATGTCGACATAGTGTTGACACTTTGCCCAATAACTGTCTATAATTGCTCCTTAGGGCATTAACGATTAGAAATGGAAGTGTTCAATAAAAGTAATTTATCTATGATTCGCTAGTTAAGAAGCCTTTACCGCACTGATTTTAGTTACGTAATGTTATCTTCCGAACCCTTAATGTATCCTTCTGCAATCGTATTTGACCTCCATCCACCGTGCCTCTTTGCGGTCATAATATCCACTCCGGTGTTGGCTAATAGTAATGTAAAAGGCCTTTTAAAGCAGTTGCCGGTATATTGTTCTGGATTGAATAATTTTAAATACAAAGCAGTAGTCTTAGGCATGCCTCCAAAAGTGTTTATTCCTACTGGCTGTTTTGTACATTTACCGTTCTTATAGTACACGAAGAAACGACCATGATCAACGTGTTTAGGGCGTAACTTGGTGTAATTTCAGACAATTTCCACCATATCTTAACCTTCAATGTCTCCTAATGTTACAAAAAACTCTCGAGCTATTTTTGTCTTCGTGAATGGTAATACAAATCAAAACATGCACCTTCTTCTTTCACATTTTCCAAGAGTAAGGTTGTCAGCTCTGCTCTTCTACATGCTCCTGCTAGTCCAACAATAAGTCCTACTTTCGCCATAAAAAGCTTGTTATCGATTTTGTAGGTCTATATCCTTCCAACTTCCTTAGAGAATTAATTTTTATCAAAGTTATATTTTTAATAATCAATTAATTTTTTCTTTTAATATGACTAGTATTACAGAGATTCATAGAATAATTCACGAAATACGTAGTGAACCTGCTGGTATTAACGGCCCCATCGTTAAAATGTTAAAAATTTTCAGTCCTTTCATAGACAACTGCATTACGCATATTATTAATTGCTGTATTGAGAGTAATTATTTTCCGGATCAGTAAAAAATGTCTATTGAAAAGCCTTTATCTAAAACCAAACATCCAACCAATATTAGCGATCTCAGGATAATCAGCATTTTTATATACTCAATTGTTCCATTACTGTATTGTTAAAAATATAATTCCGGAAAGTTAATGTGGCTTTAGAAAAGACTTTAGAACATCTGTTGCATTGGTTGGTGTAACCGATGATATTATGACTGCTGTTGATAAGAAATTAAATACCGTGCTAGTCCTCCTTGATTCCTCAAAAGCTTGTGATACTATTAATCATGAACTTTTGCTATCAAAATTAAAATGTTATGGTCTTGAGGAACCGTCAGTTAATCTAATAAAGTCATATTTTTCTAATCCTTATCAAAAAATTTTTTCTAATAACTCATTTTCAGAGGAGGTTCAGATTAGGTCAGGTGTGCCTCAGGGTTCGATCCTTGGACCACTTCATTTTATTATTTACACTTCAGATATTTTAATATCTTTAAAACAATGTAAAATTCAGGCGTACGCAAGCGACTCACAAGTTTGTTATCATTTTAGTCATAAAGACTACTTAAATGCGTAAAATATGATAAATGAAGATTTAAATATATTAGAAAAGCTTTCTTTTGAACACAACTTTAAATTAAACCCTTCAAAATCAATTTCAATGCTTTTTAGTCCAAAAAATCACAGAGATTTCTTATGCCAAAATCTTAATATTAATCTTGACAGTGTCAGACTTCCTGTTGTTGCGTCTGCTCGTAGCTTGGGAATTGTATTGGATTCAGAGTTACGGTTTAGGGAATACATTAGAATATTAATTCAAAAATCATATATGTCTCTAAAGGCCAAGTCTTTAGTCTTTCCTTGCGTAATAGTTATTTATACTATAAGGAATGTAAATAACATTTACCAGCCGAGGACGAGTTTGCGCCCGAGCGATAGCGAGGGCTGGCAAAAAAGTTCGAGACTGGTTAATGTACTTACATCCCATACAGTATATAACATTCCCCCTCCCTGTATTGTATGTTTACAAGAAAATGCTGGATATATTTTTGGTTTTTCATTATGATTACATTCGAAAGCATTCTCATTAAATTATGAAGGCAGCCATGATCCGTTGCCAGAGTAACATAAGCAGTTTTTATTTTATCAACAACGTCAAGTTGACAATTCGTAGCGAAAAGTTTGAAGAAGTCGAATTGTTTGATTCTGTGTGAACAAAATGGATTTTTCAGACATAGAAGAATCAGCGAATATTGCTTGTTTATCTCTACTACGGGAAAAGTCGAAAAAAAGGTATGAAGCAGCATATAAATCCTTTAAGAATTGATGCCAAAGCAAGACGGCTACTGTAGTCTCAGAAATCTTATTTTTGGCATATTTCCACGAAAAAAGTGCTATATTGAAGTCCCCCTCAAGCTTATCGTGTGAGTATTCGATGTTGAAGTCCACCGCTTTTATAGAGGAAACTATAGATATTTCTAAGTATCCAAAACTTCGAGCATTTTTGAAAAGAAGAAGTGATGGTTATAGACCCAAAAAATCGAATATGTTTAACAGGGAAGTTCATGCTTGAAGCCCCCGATGATGTATACTCATTGATGAAGGTCGTAATGGTAATGGGAGTTGCTGCAGCGTGCGTTCTAATGAACTCTGTGAAATGAAAATGGACAATGTTGAAATAAGTAAAGAGGTCATAATTGTGACCATTCCTGACACCAAAAATGGAATGTCACGTACATTTACAGTGACAAAAAGTGACGAGACTTAGGTTTGTCATTTCAAAATAATTCAAAAGTACGTTGATACAAGATCCCACATGACGACTGTTAATCCGCGTTTCTTTATGTGATATCAAAATGGAAAGTGCTTAAACCAGCCTGTCGGGAAAAATACGTTTTCGTCAATTCCAAGTAAAATTGCGAAATTTCTAAAGTTTGAGAACTTCAAAATGTATACTGGACAATCTTTTATAAGAACGTCGGCAACTTTATTAGAAAGTACTGGAGTTGATGTATTAGCTATCAAGCGACATGGTGGACGGAAATCCGCTACTATTGCGGAAAGTTACGTAGCTGAGAGCCTCAATAATAAAAAGAAAGTAGCGAATAAAATTTTATACAATAAGACCCAGCCAGAAGTCTCTTTCAGTGCTTCAACAGTGACAGAAACATTGGTTGGGAGTGAAGGATCTGTGGAGTCAGAAAATGTAATACACATCGAGAAGAAACGAGAAAACGTGTTTCCAAATTTTGTTAATAGTGTGAATAATTGTAATAATTGTACCATTAATATTCATTCCAATTAATATCACCGGATTTTTGTAATATGTTGATGAAATCAAAAACTAAAGCTACTTATAATAATTTTAGATTATTATTTCCCTAGGCATGTAAGTTGACTTATATCCTATCGTTAAGGGCAACCAATACCTTGTTGAGTAACTTTCACTTACGTCTGTCAAAACAGTGTCAAAATAGGTTGCTTGCAATACAGGGAGGGGAAAAATACTTTGCGAATCCCTAGTTTTATCGAATTTTAATTATTGCGATCTTGTTTTTGGTTCTTGTCTGGACATGGCAGACAAGAATCGGATTCAAAAAGTTCAAAATACATGTTCGCGCCTTATTTTGGGACTAAGAAAATTTGACCATATTTCACATACTTTTAACGAGCTAGGTTGGCTTAAAATGGATAATCGTAGAACTCTACATTATGGCAACTTTTTAATAAATACACTGCGCAAAACAATTTACGCAACGCCTAAAATTTTGCCTAACTTTGAATGGAAATTTGTCGAGAATGGTTGATCCGATTTTGATGAAGTTTTTATCGAAATTCAGGCTAATTCCTCGTGAATATTCTTTTGATATTAAAATTTAATGTTACTTTGTTCTAGACAATAATACAGGGTGAAAAAGAAAGACATGTTTTATTTACCAAAGTTTAAAACACACGTAGAATAAATCAGATGATTCAATAGATCTGACCAAAAGAATGTTGTAGTTCAGTATGTTTCCAACAAATCGTTCTTTTATTCGCTTCAATAGCACAATTTTTGCCTGAGTTACAGGACTTATTGAAAAGTACTGCATTTACTGTGTTTTAAATGAATTTACCAGTTCATGTTTGAATTGATTCTGTTAAAGACGTTGCCCGGTAACAAGAGAACACAACTTATACCAGATTGAGATTTAGGCGTCAGTTTCAGTTCGGTTTTAAATTTTTCTTCTTATTGTGTACAGTCATGCCAAGACAAACTAGAAATTTGACCCGCGACGAGTGTGTATTTGCAAGAACTCTTAGAGATGAAGGCTGGAGCTATAGCAGGATAGCGGAACGATTGAATGTTCATAAATCAACTGTACATAGAGTCATACAGAGACACATGGAGACCGATGATCATTCCAGACGGATTGGACAAGATCGACAGCGTGTTACCAGGGAGCGTGAAGACCGGTCTCTGCGGTTGTCTGCTTTACGACAACGTTTCGTGACGGCAAGGTTTCTGAGACAGGAAATTCAACACGCGAATGGTCCTCAGGTAAGCACTCAAATAGTGCGGAATCGTTTGAGGGAAGGAAATTTGAGACCACGTGTTCTTGCACGAGGTCCTGCGTTAACAGCAACACATCAGAGAGCCAGGCTAGAATGGGCTAACGAACGTATGAACTGGGCGGAAGCTGATTGGTCGAGAGTGCTGTGAACAAATGAATCGAGATTCTGTCTTTTTAATTGCTATAGACGGGTCCGTGTGTATCGTAGACCAAATGAACGCTATGTACAGGGGAATTTTGTTAATACCGTAATGTTTGGTGGGGGATCAGTAATGGTTTGGGGAGGGGTATCTTTGAGGGGTCCTGGTCGTACGGAATTAGTTATTGTGGATGGGAATTTGAATGCGGATCGATATATCAACGAAACACTGGACAATCACGTCAGGCCATTTGCACATAATGTTGGAGCGGAGTTTTTATTAATGCATGACAACGCTCGTCCCCATACAGCACGTGTAGTGCAAAATTACATTAATAATGTTGGGATCGATGTCATTCAATGGCCTGCACGTAGTCCGGACCTGAACCCAATCGAACATGTTTGGGACTTATTGGGCAGGAGATTAAGGGCTAATGAAAGACAGCCAAATAACGTGGAAGAGCTGGGTGAGCTACTCATCGATACTTGGAATGGGCTGGATGAGGTACTCATACGAAATTTGATATTAAGCATGAATAGAAGGTGCGAAGCAGTCATAAGAAACAGAGGGGGAAATACGAAATATTAGTTCAATAGTTACAAAGTTTATTTTTGTTCGTTTTAGTTCTTAGTGTTTTGTTTTTTTGACTGTCGTGTTCATATCTTAATCTTACCTATTAAAACATATTTTTCTAACTCCCTGTATTATTGACAAAACTAAACCGATCCTGGCCCTTGCTATCACGAAGAAATTTTCGTAAAACTAAACTAAAATGTAGAATAGCGCCATGTTCAAATATCCGGTAACCGATGCGTTCGTAATTTAAAAAACAGTATAATTTATTTTTCGTTGCACCCTGTATTATTGACTGAACAAAACTAATATTGAATTTTAGTGATCCAAAAAAAAAAAAATCTTCAAAACCAAGCTACAAATTACAAACGTCTTCAACAGAATCAATTCAAACATGAACTGGTAAATTCATTTAAAACACAGTAAATGCAGTACTTTTCAATAAGTCCTGTAACTCTGGCAAAAATTATGCTATTGAAGCGAATAAAAAAATGATTTGTTGGAAACATACTGGGCTACAACATTCTTTTGGTTAGATCTCTTGAATCCATCTGATTTATTCTACAGGGTGTTTTAAACTTTGGTAAATAAAACATGTCTTTCTTTTTCACCCTGTATTATTGCCTAGAACAAAGTAACATTGAATTTTAATATCAAAAGAATATTCACGAGGAATTAACCTAAATTTCGATAAAAACTTCATCAAAATCGGATCAACCATTCTCGAGAAATTTCCATTCAAAGTTAGACGAAATTTTAGGCGTTGCGTTAATTGTTTTGCGCAGTGTATTTTAAAAAATTCTGTGCTACCCTCACCCTTAAAAATAAGTTTATGTTACGTTTAAATATCCACTCACCTAACATTAGATTTTGTAATAAATTAACGATGCCTCATTATCCGAGCGCCGTGTTTCGGAGATCTTTTACTTATAATGCCATAATATTATATAACTCATTACCCTCTGAGCTAACGTTGTTAATTGATATAAAATTTAAAACTCTCTTTAAAAAGTATCTCTTTAATATTCAAAACTCTATTTAAAATTAGAATAATTATATTTGAATTACTATTATTCTTATTTTCAGTTCTTCTTATCGGTTTTTTTTGTTTTTCCAATGTGACTGGTATGAACATGACTCTTAATACTTTTTATGTATTTTGATATAATTATTTGCTTTGTATGTTTAGTTTGTATTACTAATTTAACTATATATCCAGCAAAACGGGGTTCAGTAGAGTAACCTATTTGGCTAGATTGCGCCCTGTTTTTACCTGGAGGTTTTTTTTCATAATTTTAAACAAGTTATAAATAATGCAATAAAAGTCGTTTATTACTATTATTATTATTATTACGACTTGTTGTCCCACAGTATTCCTGTGGTTCTATTTTATACTGACGGGATTATACCAAGTCTGACAAAAAATAAAAATAAAATAAGGAAATGGAAAAAAACAACTATCGCATATTAAGAAATAATCTAACGATGCTACATGTTTTTAAAATGACCGATTTTTGGATGTTCATGTGAATGTCTGTATTAAGTCCTAATTGAGCCAAATGCGGTGTAAACGTTGTTGGGATGAGACCTGTTACTGATATGACGAGAGGAACAATGATGACTCTTTCCTGTTTCCACAGCCTTTTTACTTCCATTGCCAAGTCGGTGTATTTGGCGATCTTCTCTCTGTATTTTGCTTGGATATTCTCGTCGTTGGGGACAGCCATGTCAATTAAATAAATGATTTTCTCGTTTTTTGGATTGGAAGGTGATATCGGGTCTGTTTGCGGGGATTGATTTATCTGTGTGGATGTCAATGTCCCAGTAGAGCTTGTGGTCTTCGTTTTCAAGTATGGATGTTGGTGTATAATGGTAGTAAGGGTCTGGGTTCTCCGTTACAGCCACAACATACAAATGTTGTGGCTAATGCTTGATGAACGACCATCGCTGCTGAGATGTGTCTCGCGGTGTATTCGGTTCCGGCCATTATTCTACATCCAGTCGCTATGTGACCGTTCGTTTCTCTCTACTGGTGACATCTCCTACACCTCTCGTCTTCAATGGTTGTGTCCTTGATAATGTGCTTTCGGTAGTTTCTAGTTGCTATGACTTTATCCTGGATGGCGAGCAGGAAGCCTTCTGTTCCGGAGAACAACTGCCCTTCTTGTAACCACGTATATGAAAGCTTTTTATGTATATGGTCTTGCTTTATGTGGTATCTGTGTTCTCCGTGAAGTGTTTTTTCAGACCAGGTGTGCATCTTTTCTAGTTGTGATTAGATATAACTGTGTACGTCTGCTGCGTGGCTCGTTTGAGACAGGTCGAGCGGTGTATAATTCTTGTCTGCCTTCACTATTGGCTTGTGGATGTTAGTTTGCTTGTTGTGTAAGAATTTTCTGAGTTCGTAAATTTGTTTCGTATTTAGCGATTGTATATCTATAATTCCTCTCCCTCCCTCTTTTCTCTCGATGGTGAGTCTTTCCTTGCATGCATTGGGATTTAACTTCCTGTGTTTAGTTCAGAGTGTATGATAATGTGAATGTTTTCTATGTCGGTGTGTGACCATTTAATGATACCAAACGAATACGTAAGAATAGGTATGGCGAAGGTGTTAATAGCTTTTGTTAGATTTCTGGAATTTAGATTTGTTTTTAGTAGCTTTGTGAGTCTGGTTTTAATTCCGTCTTGAACTCTGATTTGATATGAGTGTGGTTAATTTTGGTGCTTTGATGGAAGCCTAGGTATCTGTATGTTTCTTCTTTGAGCATGTTATCTATAGTTTCATTGTTCATTGTTTCCCTCGTAGGGTGGTCTTTCCACTGTCCCTTGTTGATATGAAGTAGCATGCATTTACTGCAAATTCCATGTTGATGTCCAGGGTAAACGTTTCTGTGATTTTAAGGAGTTCCTTTAGCTGTGCCTTTGTGCTTGTACATAATTTTATGTCATCCATGTACAAGAGATGGTTTATTTTGTGTAGGTTATTTTTTTGGTGTTTAATTTGGAATCCGAAGTTTGTGTTATTCAGTGTTCTAACAAAAACTTACCAAAACAAATACAGTAAGTACAAGTAACAGAAGTAATGTCTTTTTAAATATTTGATAGGTAATCTTTTAACGACAATATAAATTATATTACAACTCGGATAAAAATTTAAACACGTGTGATACATCGTTGTTAAGATACTTCCTGGTTACGCGTATGTTAATAACGCTTTTATATCCCTTGTGTCGTAAATATCTGTTAATGCTTTAGCAGTTCTAGGGCTGTTAATTTCGAGAAAAAAATTCTATACCACAGTCGTTTAAAGCTCGATATAAAAAGAGAGATAAATACTGTGTATATTCCACCCACGGCAATATGAGCTGTATGATATTTCGCTGAGCGGGCATTATAAAGTGGAACGAATAAATTTCACCAAAAAAAAATGATCCCGTAATTCCGAAAATGTACAAACCAAAAAAATAACAGAGGCGATGAGAACATTCTAATAAACCTTTTAGCCTTAATTGATATAAAAAATACGAGGAGCTCGACCGAAGCGATAATTAAGTCAATTTTTTATGCCATGTATTTCGATACATTTTTAACCGACTCCAAAAAAGAGGAGGTTGTCATTTCGAACCTATATCTTTTTATTTTTATTTACGTACAGGGATTACTTCAATGTGTTCTTACCAATTTGGATAAAACTTTCAGGCAGTGGCGGCTAGTCAGGTGAAGTAGGTGAAGTGCTACTTCACCAGAAAAAATAAACAAGCAAACATCTAATTATATTTATAATATATCTCTTAAAATTTAAGTTTTTACATTCATTTATTCACCTAATTGGCAAAAAATAAACTGTACATCTCGAATAAATATTTTACTTGACCGTTGGCGGCATGTCTTTTTAAAACTTTCAATCGAACTTTATTATAACAACTATAACAGTGGCGCAAACCGCTTCGACTTTGCTGGAGGTGCTATGTTTAGTTTACGATTTTCGTTCTACGTTGCCATGACAACGCGTTCGCGATGACGTCGACCGCATAGAAGATTAATGTTAAGGGGGAACTGCTTGCAGTAATAATAATAATAATAATAATAATAATTGAACTCTTTATTCAAAATAGTACAAAATATGTATAATACACTTTTTTTATAAAGGATGAAAAGGCGAAGTTCACCTTATTGAGACAAGTCTTGATAAGGTGCTTTTACACTTAACCCAAGAGTAGTAGTAAAAAATGCATATTGCTCTACACATAGCACAATATTATAATAACTAAACTTAACGTTCAATAATTTAATTGATACTGACTTATAATTTTTGCTTTGTAAAACAGGACTATCTGGTCGAATTTTTTTTTTGTTATTTTTAGGTTAATTATTAAATAAATATTTTTTTAAATTATATCGGAAGGAAGGCACGGAGCGACATGCGAGGCCAGGAGGTAAGGCATTACAACAGAGGCGATCTGATAAGAAAACGACCTCTCAAAAAATGAGGTTCTATGCATAGGCGGAGTCAGAGTACCCTTAAACCTAATATTTAATGTATGAACGTCTGTTCTGAATAATACTTTACGATACAGATAGGAAGGCTTTTTATTAGTTAGTATTTTATGATATAACACTGCACAATGAAACCTAAGTCGCCTTTTCATGTTAAGCCATCGAGATTCGAAAAGTTTGTGACTCACAGGCTGACGTCTTCTTATTACATATATAAATCTAAGACAGCAATTTTGTATCCTCTGCACCCGCTGCGCCGTCGTGGCTGAGAGACATGGTCCGTACACAACATCGCAATAATTGAAAATCGACAGCACCAAAGAATCACATAAAATCCGTTTTAAATTTAAGTCAAGAATATGCCTTGAATTATAAAGAAGTTTTAATCTAACAATTGCTTTTTTGATACAATTCGAAATATGTTTTTCGAACCTTAGATCACAGTCCAAAATCAGTCCCAGATTTTTAGGTTCATTTTTAAATGGTATCCGCTGGTTGTCAATGCGAATGTCCAATCTACCCGAAACCTTAGTTCTATCGCCCGGCCTTCCAAATAACATAGCTGTACACTTGTTCGGATTTAATCTCAAGCAATGATCAAGGGAAACTCTGCGAATAATATCCAGATCCGTATTTATAACTTGACAGCTATATTCTGCAGCATTCGGATGAAAAGAGTAAAATATTTGCGTATCGTCAGCGTACATTTGTACATTACAGTTAGTTATGAAGGTAGGCAACATAGAAGTAAACAAAGTAAATAATATGGGACCCAAAACTGACCCTTGCGGTACACCCTTAGTAGTGGATAGATAGTGAGAGGACTTGCCATTAAGCACAACAGCTTGTTTCCTATCTTTAAGATAATTCTTGAAAAAAAGCACAGCAGACTGACTTAGACCGCAAAATCTTAGTATTATTTCCAAAGCCGCGTGATTCAAGGTGTCAAACGCCTTGGAATAATCAAGTAGAATTAAAATTGTACATAGACCCCTATCAGCAGCCGTAAAAATGTGGTCGGTTACATTAAGTAAAGCCGTCGCGCACCCGTGTCCCTCCCTGAATCCCGATTGTGTTTCAGGAAGGATCTTAAACTTTTCAATATGTTCCACTAATTGACGTTTAACTGCATATTCCAGTATCTTAGACAGGACTGGCAGGATACTTATCGGCCTAAGATCATTATATCCCGAGGGTTTGCTAACCTTAAGTAAAGGTATAATATGCGCTGTTTTCCAATCAGATGGAAAAACTGAGTGCTCAATACAAAAATTAACTACATGCGTTAAATATTTAAGAATAAAAGGACAGCATAAAATTAATGTGGATACCATCTGCTCCGACAGCACAGGATTTTATAGAGAACAGGGAAATTGAAACATCTTTCTCCGAGATAAACTTAAAAGAAAAAAAAGAGTCGATATTTTGTTTAGTACCGCTATACAAAGCTTCAAAACCATGTAAATCAATATTTTGATTCGGAATAGAGAACACAAAGTGTTGATTAATTAAGTTCACACCAGAAATGTCGTCAGGAATACTAGAGATATTTTTATTTTTTTGATATATATGAAGGTTATGTAAAGCACTCCACACATTCTTGGACCCTAATTGACTTTGCTGCCGAATGTAAGCCCTTTTTTCTCTCTTTATTGCTTTGTTTTTAAAATTTTTTAGCTGAATGTATTCTTGACGATCCTGTTCGGCTTTAGTTCTTCTAAATTTAGTTTTTGCTTTGTTCGTTAATGATACTAATCTCGCAATATTATCAACAAACCAGGGATTATGTGGTTTTTTAATATGGATCATTTGCAAGCCTTCCGCCGCTGCAATATTATGGTAAAACTATAAGAGATATGTATTAGCTTCAATGTGATTTTAATAGGGAAATATGTATAGTAGGGCGCTAATGGCGAATTATTATGAAAAAATCAAATCTAGAGTTATAAAATAAAAGTAGATTTGTCCATTTTCGAACATTTTTTGACCACTTTTTGACGCACATGCCTTCGCATATAATATTTTTTTCCACAAAATGACTCTTTACCGCCTTACATTGATCCTTTGTCTACGTAACTGCAAAATTTGAAATTGGAAATCGTACTCATGTCTTTGTATTTCTGCAGCGGGTAAACCCTTTTGAACCAACTTTTAGCCGAAATGTAATTTAAATTACCTATACATAACACATTTTTTTGAGGTCGGACGTGCAGGAAGTTTTTTTTAATGCATAGGTACCTTTTCATCTTACTTTCATCTCGACTAGACCTTGTCGCTGGTTTTTCACTTTTTGCGTGCAATTCTCCTTTAACTCGCGCCATATACAACGATCTCGGTGAATTGCTAACGCAGTACACTACAACCTTTGTGTCGTTTTGGGGTGGTTGTTTACTTTTATTTTCGCGGATTTCGCTGCCACTGGTTAGTTCCTTTGCAGTTTACTTGACTGTTTTGTGTTATATTTATTTATGGTGTTGTTACAACTTTATTTGGTATCGCGTTTACACAGGGTAACAAAATGAAAACAAAAATTTGGTGCCGGAAATCTAACATCTGATTTTAGATGTTCTTAATGTGCTAATTCCAAAAATGCCACCAGATTTTTTCTATCAGCTCTAGTTTTTGAGATACAGGTTAGAGGTTAATTGATGTTTTTTCTGATAAAGGACAAAAATAAAGAGATAAATATGTACTTAATCGTCAAAATAGAAATTTCCCAGAATCTAATTAACCAAATGGATACCTGGAATTGCCCCTGACCCAATGTTCCTATACTAGGAACTACTCAATGCACTGCTCTTAATTACTTTTATACCTGTAATTGCCTATGACCCGATCCTTCTATACCTGCTTGGCTGTACTCGATTTAGTATATTACTGAGTTTTCCCAAGTAAAGTTGTGTTATCATTTTGTGTAAATTTTGGTCGTTTTGTAGTATCAAGACACTAAACTGAAACAATGGCATCCACAAGCAGACGTACCTGTGTAAATCATCCCGATGTTTTTTGTTATGTGTGTAGTGAATACACTTCGAAAGAGAGCAGAAAAACGATTTCTGATTTTGTGAAAAGAGCTTATCTTGCCTATTTTGGCGATCATTTAGGAGATCACGATAAATCTTGGGCCCCACATTTTATACGTAAGACATGTGTTTAACACTTGCGACAGTGGACAACTAGAAAGAGGAAGTGCCTAAAGTTTGGTGTACCAATGGTTTGGAGAGAACCGCGAAACCATCATGATGACTGCTATTTTTGTCTCGTTAATATTAAAGGCATAAATAGAAACAATAGACACAAATGGACATATCCTGATCTAGATTCTGCAAGAAGGCCTGTAGCGCATTCGGAAGAAATACCCGTTCCATCATTCAGCTGTCTACCCGAACTAACAGTGATACAGAAACATCAACGTCTGACGAAGTTTAAAGAATTCAATCAGAAAACGATTTAGCAACTCCGCAGTGTTTCAATCAAGAAGAACTAAACGATCTTATAAGAGACCTGAATTTCTCAAAGGAATCCGCTGAATTGCTTACATCCAGATTATAAGAAAAAAATCCACTTTGTCCAGGTACTAATATTACATTTTATCGTAAAAGAGATAAGAATATGCTGCCTTTTTTCGCTCAGGAAAATGACTCGGTATTCTGTAACAATATAAAAGGGCTCTTAGAAAAAATAGGTTTGCCTGAATACACTCGAGATGATTGGCGCCTTTTTATTGACAGTTCAAAACGTAGTTTAAAATGTGTTCTTTTACATAACGGTAACAAATATGGCGCAATCCCTATTGGTCATTCTACTATTATTAAGGAAGAATATGAAACAATTGCATTAGTTTTGAGAAAAATTAAATACGAAGAACATCAGTGGGCTATTTGTGTTGATTTAAAAATGGTTAACTTCCTCCTTGGACAGCAGAATGGTTATACAAAATATCCTTGTTTTTTGTGCCTTTGGGACAGCAGAGCTAAAAATGAGCACTGGGTTAACAAAAATTGGCCTTCGAGAGATGTCATGATTCAAGGAAAACAAAACGAGATCAATGAACCTTTGGTTTCAAGAAAAAAAATCTTACTTCAGCCCTTGCTTATCAAGCTAGGCCTAATCAAGCAATTTGGTATATTTGATGGTCCTCAAATAAGGGAACTTGTTAAAGATCCACAATTCCCCACATCAATGAACGAGACTGATTCTAACGCTTGGTGTTCATTTGTTCAAGTAATACAAAATTTTCTTGGCAATCATAAAGCAGGGAATTACGTAGAATTAGTGGAAACTATGCTTTCAAATTTTAATATTCTCGGCTGTAGCATGAGTATAAAAGTTTACTAACTCCACAGCCACATAGATCGTTTTCCAGAAAACTTAGGTGATTGTAATGAAGAACAGGGGGAAAGATTCCATCAGCATATTAAAACTAAGGAAGATCGTTATCAACGGTGGAATATCCACATCATGGGGGACAACTGCTGGAGCCTTCAGCGGACTGCCCTAGTAAATTCCATTCTAGAAAGTCGTATAAAAGAAAATTTTTATATAATTAGTGACTAATGTAATTATGTAAATTAAGTTTTTGCAATAAATACTTAAATTAAGTGTCTTTATTTTTTTAACTGGCAAAAGTAATATTATATATTATAACAGTTATAACGTAAATTATATACACAGTTTTTTTTTTAAACTAGATCTGATAGACAAAATCTGAGAACTTTTTTACATTCTGCATCCAAAAACTACCCAGGAACAGTTTAAAAATCGCAGGCACCAAAATGTGTGTTGGCTTGTGTTATTGATTAATCCGATCACGGATGTGGTTTGCATTTTGTTGGAAATTCCATCTAATCGATGGAAGGAACATGGGAGGAGTTTTAATCGTCATCCTGGTTTTCGGTTATGTAGTAGTCAAATATTACAAAAATTGTTTTGCTGGCCTTGTTTACTAGTTTCCAATAAATATTCAGTGTGGAATAAACTTTAAAAGCAAATGCTAAACTATATAAAATACGTTTTAATGAAAACGTCCGATTAAATAGACTATTTATGTGCTTGGTAATTGACGCAGTTTTGTACCTTGCAAAACAAGAGTTAGTCTTTCGCGGGCATGATGAGAGCAGCGAGTCAATAGTTAGGAGGAATTTTAAAAAGCTTTTAGGTTTATTAATATCGAGAAGTTCCCAAGAACTAAAAGATCATCACAAAAAAATTAAAAATGTTTAAAATTATTCAAAACGAAATAATTTATTATTAATTGAATTTAATTGAATGCATTTCTGATTATTTAAATGATCATGTAAAAAATGAAATAATCAACACACAGTTTTTTTCTGTGGAAGTGGATGACATCACTGATGTTACGCAAACCTCACAGTGCTCCATAACTTTAAGATACGTTAATTCAGAAAGTTTAGAGAGATTCTTAGGATTTTATAATGTCAGCTCCGATAGAACGTCGGAGAATTTATATTCTCTATTGGATCAAATTTTGGACCAATTGACTATAAACATAAATTAATAGGGCAATGTTACGATGGCGCAAGTGTGATGTCTGGCCATCTAAATGGCCTTCCAAAAAAAAAGAAAAAGCGCCGCAGGCTGTATTTGTCCTGATGCAGCAAAGTTTAAAAATATTTCTAAATGTCGAATTTTTTTGCAAGCCTTAGTGGTATTCCCTCATTTTTTCATCACTCAGCCAAATGAACGTACGCTCTTACATCTGCACCTACGAGGCGTATACCAACAATTACAGAAACTCGTTGGTCTTCAAATTCGTTAGTTAGTTAGTAAATGTGATTGTTCAAGTTGCGTTTTAAAAAAAAATCGTTTAACATTAATTTTTGCATATCCGATATAAAACGCTGTCGTGAGGCGCCCTGTAAAGAAAGAAATTTGCTGCTATGAAGAATAGGAGAATTAATTTAGTATACAAAATTTAGGTAAGTCGTAAAAAAAGATTCTACGCCTTCCACATAGAAAAAAAATTCTGGAAAAAAAATTATTGCGATATTTTCTTGCTTCATTTGCACTTCACTTACTTTTTCACCTGCGAGCCGCTACTGCTTTCAGGAGGTATTCAGCGTAGTTCCGGAGAAGTACGATATCAGCATATTAAAATAAATAACAAACGTGAAAAATCTTGTTAAAAACAAGCTTTTACCTATAAACCATTACACTAAGAATATACCAATCATTATAAACAAGATATATACAAACATCTTGGCCATATTGGGCTATAGCCGCTGAAATCTAAGTTAAAAACTATGTAGTACGTAAAAACGCTTATCTAATGATAACCCAAATCGATATGCAAAAAAATATAATAAAATGTTTGTGTTTTATTGTGTCTTAAATATTATTATTTCCTGAAATAAAAAAATATATCTTCAACTTTGAAGAGATGTTTTACCCTCTTAGAATTATCATGTAGTAGTAGGCTCTGGAGATATTTGTCATGATATAATAATATAGTGTTGTAATCTACTTCGGATGGTGTAAAGCAGAATTTTGCTGGCATGAGATATTAATGCAAGTAATCTGAAGTTATCGCAGTCGTTGGGTCCTTTTTTGTGTAGAGGTATAAAGACTGATGATCCCTAATCATCGGCCCATTTACCAGATTCCCACACTCTTTGGCATATCTTGAGAATAATGTCCTTGCCATCATTTCCAAGCGTTTTTAACGTCTCAGCATTTATCTCATCTGCACCAGATGCCTTGCGCGTCTTCAGCTTTAGAATAGCCGCCTCTACCTCTGAGAAGAATATAGTTGGTTCAGCCATGTATTGTGGCATTTGTTCAGCGTCATCTTTATATAAAGCCTCGCAATAGCTTCACCACACTTCGAATATTTTGTCGATATCAGTTGTTATGATGCCATTTGAATATTTGACTGCCCATGTTCGTGGCTTGAACTTGCGAGTAATTAGTTTGACTTTTTGAAAGAGGTCTCGGGTATTATTTTCATCTGCATGAGACTCTAGTTCTTTACGTATGTCTGCAAGATATTGATTTTTATCTCTTCTAAATGATGTTTGAATATTTCTTGCGAGGCGGTTATATTCGTCCAGTCTAGCCTAGCTTCCGGGACCTGAAGCCTTCAACGACTTTTTTGGACCAAATCAACAGCTTCCTGTGTAGTCTTCGGTTGTTTAGGTGCAAAGTTGTCAGTATTCTAAATATAAGAAACCGCTGCTTTTTTAACAATATCCACAGTCGTCACTATCCCCAAAGTCTACAACTAGCGGAGTCTTTTCTCTGATGGTCTCTGAGAAAGATGCCTGGTTACATATACACACACATGATTTAAGTGTTTAAAAACATATTGTAATTCTATTGTAAATTGCAATCGAGTAAGTAGTTTTTTAGCTATGCCGCAAACAGATAGACAAACGGAATTGAGAAAACATATTTTTAGCATCTAGAGAATCTGAAACGTAAAGAATTCAAAGAATATCATAAATTTTTCATGGTTACAATACTTTCCTCTTATGAGAAAAGTAAGAAACACAAAAATAATAAAACTGCATCGAATATAGCGATGTTATGTACTACGTTTATTCATTTTTTCATTAAACATATTGTAACTCGGGATTTTCATAAAACCAAGGTACAAGATTGCTACGCTCTTATTTAATAATAATTATTATTACTGTTTTATTTTAAATTATTTCAATCACAAAAAGGTATCAAGATTACAGCTCGTGGTCAACAGAGCGTGCAATGTATATGCTCTAGCTCAATTAACCCGGAGAGTTGGGCGTGGGAAAACTTAAGAAATCTTAAAGAAAGAAATAGGGAGAAAAAAAAAATGAGCGCCACCAATTTATTACGACTTAAATTGGAAAGCCCCTTGATCTTCGCGGCACTTGCTTCCTCTTGATACTTTAAAAGAAATTTTAATAAAATCTAAAAAGTTATTCGGACAGACAAAAAGAGTGAGCTAAATAAAACACACAAATAAAGTAAAAAAAAATATATATATCCGTTACGGTATAAAAGAAAAATATAAACAATAAGTGTGTTATCAGTTACGGTATAAAAGAAAAAAAGTAAACAATAAGTGTCACCAAATCCAGCAGCACCTGGAAGTTCTGAAGCGATCCTAACTTCAAACAAGGCCCGTGACATGGGATTAGTCCCGAGTCTTGAAGTTAAATCCGTGACTTGAAATTATGTCTGTGACTTGCAGTTGCAATTAGCCCCTGATTTGAAATTAGGAATGTGACTTACAGTTGGCCCCTGACTTGAACCCTACGAAAACAAAGATTTTCTAGAATTTTTTATAGTGATTCAAAGTCTATAACGAAAACCCAAATAATTTAATTAATTCAAAAAATCCCCAAAAGGTTTCTACTGATTCAAAATTAACTGAAATGTCAGAACAATAATTTAATTTTAAAAATTTAGTACTACCGAGAAGTATATAAAAAAATATTTAATTAATTTCAAGACACTGATCAGAACTTTTCATTAAATAAATTAAAACCGCAAGCAACAAAATAAAAAAATACAATAAAATAATTTAAAATGAAATCACTAAAGATGCCATTAATAAGCACAAAATACCCTGATGGGTATCGAAAATTCAGTCGAAACGTTGGGTCAATAAATCCAACACATTCACAAATACAAACTAAGGCCGAAACGGAAAGTTCTAAAATTTACTTTATCAAATATAATCTCAATAACCAGCGTTAACACTAAAATAAATACAAGGTTTCGACTGAATCCGAATGATTTAAATTAGCAATACGTAACAAAGTAGAAATAATTCTAATACTTAAAAAAAAATTAGGCCCTGATGATGACCCAAAATTAATCGAAACGTTGGGTAAGAAAAAGATAAGCACATTATCATAACTGACTCCAATAAAACTAAATTCAATTTAGAATAAATAAATTTGTAACAAAATCGATTACTATAACAATTTCCCCTATAAAATAAATAGAAAATTTAGACTGACCTCGGCTAATTTAAATAGAAATGAGAATAAAATTTAAAAAAATAGCAAAATCTTAACAAAAGAAGGTATGTATAGACCTGTAGAATAGCAAATATTTAAGCGAAACATTGTAAGAATACTTACAAAAAATATAGATATAATAAGGCAGCAATAAGAAAAATCAAAAGGCACAATTATATATAAATTATAATATAACCAGCTTAAAAAAGGTTTTATTTAACTAATTATTTTCCAGCGGCAAATCAAAATGCAAAAAAATACCATAAACTAAAAGAAAAGCAATTTACGTCATACTTAATTGTTACTGAAAACCTCTGCAAGCCATTTATTAATCTGTTTATTATCTATTAAAAAGAACGAATGCAGTAATCAAATCACACTATGCAAGCTGCTTAAATATTGTGGTTTTATTTTAAAATAAAATAGAGCCAATTTACGATCCACAAAATATAGTTAATATAATAAGAAAATTATTCAAATTACTGAGGTAAAAGATGTTCGACGAAATTCAAACTAAAAATGTGTCTTCGTATGAATTCGTTACACTTGCATTTAATATTTAAGATTTCAAAAAAAAATATAAAAAAACTAGCCCCCGTTGCATCAAAAAATTAATCGTCTCACCCGAGCAAAAGTTAATTCCAAAAAAAAATGAGAAAGTTACCAAATTACGAAATCGAAAATCAAGCAAAATTTAAAAAAAAAAAAACCCTTTTCAGGATAAATGATATTAAAGCAAATTACCTATCCAATAGGGTCATTTAGTTCTAGTCAGAAAGTGGTTTCACATGCCAAGTACAAGGGCATGGAAAATGGCGGTCTGGTCCAATCTTCAGGTAAAATCCTCTCTTAGAGAGATTTTCTAGCACGAAAAATAACACTCACAGTGCAAACTATAATGTACCCGAAAAACTATTGCGGTGTTGAGGAAAAATCCCGCTAACGGATTTCCAAGATTTTCCTGGATTACTTCCTCAGACTCGCGCTGAAGACCTGTGGGTTATCTGCAGGTGACCATAAAAGTGAAAAATGTGTTCCCCCAGCTTCCTTTCCATCTATAACTTTGGTTAACTAAGGTGGCGGAATACCATTGGCTAGAATAAGTCAGGTGCTAACAACCTTGCCAAAAGAGCACATAGTCGGAATAAAACAAGGATATGATTAACATGTTAGACAAGAAAAACGACTCTCCATTGGTTGAGAAAGATAAAGGAAATAGTGCAGGAATACACTTGGCAACAGCGAAAAAGATGCCTGGAGGACCACTCAGAAAGTCAAATATTAGTCGGGAATAGAGTACCAAAGAGTCAAAAAAATGATGTGCTAATGCAGGAGTAGTTAAATGCCATAAAAATGAAACGTAAGTTCAGTTTAATTTAATAGAATTTTCCCAACTGTATAAACTCATTATTTAACCATAAAATAGGAGTTTATTCACACAATTATTAACTATTTATTTTAGGAAATGCATCAGACGCAGACGTAACGAAATTTCAGTTTATAATAGGCTCCAAGTAATTATGCAACTATAGACAAAACAAAAGCCGATCTGAATTTCGGAACATCAAACAATGATAGAAATTATAAGAAGGCGGTAGTTTATATAGTCTCAGGAAAAAAAAGGTAAGACTATTAATATTGAATCGAGAAATACCTTTGGTTTATTTATGTCTAACTTAAATGAAAATACCTTTATATGTTACATATTCACAGCAAAAGGGAACACGAATAATAAAATGTAGATTTAAGAGAAAGTATGAAGTGGTGTATATATATAGTCTAAAAATAATCCTATGCATATCTGTAAAGAAATAGTTATCAAGGCAAAGTATTTACAATTCATTATTAATTCATAATATCGACTTTATATCAAAGAATTTGTTGGGGTACTAATGATTTGGTTTTTTTTACAGCGACAGAAGAGTTATACAAAATATACGCTCTAATCTAAAAATGCAGCATATCTAGCCAAGGAAAACGAAAATCCCAAGACTTGTATAAAGGACTCGAAAACAGGTTTTCAAAATTAATAAAATTTAATTTATATTTACTGTGTAAAATATATGGGAAATAAATAGTTTGTCTAAAATGCTATTTGAAGTTTTTCTTATATTGTATATAATTATTAAATTCCGCAAAATTAAATAAATCCAACAATTATATTTGAACTGATTTTTTTTAGCGACATCTATGATTCGAACGCTAAAATTGTACCATTTACTGAAAATTATTCTTTTATACCTTTAGTTCAGGTATAGGTACAAAATTAACTACTTATCGAGAGGTGACGTTGTGTGTACCGAAATGTTACAGTGACTTTATACAGAGACAGTGGCGACAATAGAGCCCATCCGCCATATTGCCGCTAAATTTCTGAAGGTTTAAATGGGCGCACACATATTATCGATAGTTTTTCGCAAAATATGACTGAATTAATCAAGTTTAACACATTAATATGAAAAAATTGGATCAGCTAAATGGTTAATTATTAAATTTTTAATCAATTTTAGTTTAGAAAGAGATATATGGCCCACAAAAAAAAATCGAAATTTAAATTTCCCGCCTTTACACTGACAAATTCTGTCAGGGCCACCTGTAAATGTGAGGTTATGTGTCATGTTATTGTTATTATTGTATCAATTTTTATTGCAAATATTGAAAATACTGTGTGAATTGCAAAATGCTTGTTTATGAAAAGTTTTGCTAGTTTGCTACCCTACCGTCAAATTATGTTATTGTTAAATTGCCACATGTTCTTAAATTTAAAAAGAGCTTGAGTTAAGTTCAGTTTCAACTTGGCAGAGCAAGGAAGCAACAGTTTTTGGTGGCATAAGTTCAGTTTAATAAATAAAACCACTTTCAAAATATTAGTTATCAGTCACTTTCTAGTTTCCACACTGAGTGTTTAAATTTGGTGGTGTTGTGTCGTAATTAGATTTAAAAAAGTTTTAAAGGAGCCATTTAAATTGTGTTGTGTAAAATGTGTTGTCTCTTGTAAGCTGGAAAATCAAATCCAATTATATTTTTGGAAAAACAGAGTATTAAGATAAATACCTAGGTGTAATCGTTGACCCTGAATTGACATTTAATTTTCAAGCTGATGATACCGCTAAAAGAGAGTCTGCAGGATGTATAGGTTTATAATTAGCAATACTAATGACTTTACCAAGTTCACGGTGCTTCAAGAAGCTGTATCATACCTACTTATGTCAGAAATTTGTTAGACTCTTAAGATAGTTTTAGGTATATAGTCTGTTTCTGTTAAAGTAACTAAATAAATATGTTGAGTTTGAGTAATAAATAAAAGTCGATAGCTACATAGATGATTTAGTTAATAAGAAGTACCGTACTACCGTATCCACCTTGTCACCTAGGTCACAAGTTGGATACACTTCTGAATGTAGTACTAGACTGTAAGCGGCAAGTAACAAAGCAGGTAACAAAAGCATCAGTTACTCACAAGTAGCAGCACTCAATAATGACCTTAATACTGATTATGTAGGTAAATATAATAAAATTAGAAAATATTAAAGATCAATAAAAGCCATAGTGATTATTCTAAATATTTATTTTAATACTATACCTTTTTAAAGATATTTATTAAATAAAAAATATACAAAATTTTATACAGATGATCGACTAATACTAATTAACATTAACAGGTATTAATACTAGTCTTATGTGCTCAGAGCTAATTTTATACATTATATAGTTTTAACAGATCAAAGCACTATACATTGATAATCCAAACTACAGATTACTAGCAAAATACACAAAAAACACTTTTTTCAAATACTGTTCTAGACAATACTAAAATTTGCAATCTTTCATTTACAAATTTATCACAAACACTGATTACAAGCGAAAAGCAGGTGAACCAGGCTTAAACACATTTATTCATATGGCCAATGGCTTAGAACTTATTGTTTCTATCGATATTCGTTTTAATAATCACAAAAACTAATAAAATAATACACTAAAACAAAAAACCTCATAAGAAACCCATTTAGGCAAAAAGTAAACAAATCGATTTTTGCAGCAATATGGCCGCCAGGACCACGTGACCCGGAGAACCAATCAAAAATTGGTTACCCTATTGTCGCCACTGTCTCTGTATAAAGTCACTGTACGAAATGTCTGCAAAAGGTGTTGAATTTATATTTCGCTTAAATATGAACAATGTAACCGCTTCTAATAACAAAACTACTAAAATCTAAGTAAATCAAACCAACAAGGCGTACATATTAAACACTAAACTTAATACTAAAGTAGTAGATTATAATATTAAATTAATCATACAATGAAATGCACTTATAACAAAATTAAACTGTTACAATATGAAGAATATAGAATGTTTTTCTATCCAAGAAACATTTACATTCCATTCGTTTTCATTTAATCGAAAATTGACACATCAAGAAAAATAGACAAAGACTATCAAGTTTTTAACCCGCTATCATCTTCGTGAAAATTAAATTTAGTGCCACTTTTCAATTTGCAAAGTCTCAGCTGACTCTGTTATTAGTACCCACAAGGATTATATAGCTTAGATCATTAACTTTGTTTTCCTTCTATTATATTTTAAACCCTTCTGAAAATATTCTAATTTTAGAACAATGGTATATTAATGATTCCCATCATAATGAGGTGCCGATGTGAAACAAACACCTTGAACCTAAATTTTGACGTTGATGGATTGATACAGATTTAGGTAATTCAGATATCAAAACGTGATGGCAATTCCGTGTATTAATTAATGAGTTTTAAAACATTGATGCTGAACAGTTTATTATAATACCAAGCTGTTATAAATTAAGATACTGAAAGAAGTTTTTTTCTTTAATATAATCGTGTGTCTGTAACGTTTTTTATTAAAAAAAATAGCTGAAAAATATCTACTTTTTAGACGTTACATATATATAATTTTATTTTTTATATCATTTATTTAAAAGGATCAACAAATCTCTGACAACATTTTTATTGTCAAAATAAGGTAAATAAATTATTTGTATCTAGAGTATGTTGATTTTAATTTACTGTATTTTGAGTTGAGGTGTCCTTTTTTACTTCAGTTTTTATCTAATGTAATCTGCATGTAATAATAATAAGGCACTTTCTTATATTTTACGTTTTTTTAGAACATGGGTAAACTTTTGCCAAATTATAACTCAAAGCCACCGTGAATTTTGTTCTCAAACGCGGTAAAACATGTCACCGGAAAAAATATCCAAACATTTTAACTAATTCGTTTAAAAATTAAATCGAACCAGAATTTATTCTCAAAGTAAGTGTAGTAAAAAAAATCAAGTTAGTTATTTGCATACCAGAGGTCTAGAAAATTAATTAAATGTTTCAGACCCCTGTCTAAACTTAACTGAGTTTTTAGTGAATGGTATTAAATTAACATCAAAATCAAATTAACTATCCGAAAACATTCTTTAAGTCTCCTAATACTTTCTCAAAGTATTCCATCAAAAGTAGAAGTTTTTTGCTCCTTTGAATGAATAAATTTCTTAACGACATTTATTCGATTTTCTTAGTGTACAAAGTCAGATAAAAAAATATGTTGCACATATTTATATTATACGCAGTGAAGCCTTTTAAAAAGCTTTTATTTATTTTTATTTGTCTGTCGAAGTCAAATGTTATAAGAATGAAAATTGTAAATTTTGTCAGCCTAGAGAGGTAAAATGCTAACCCTGATAAGGTATACGTAAATATTAAACTTAAAGACGTTATTGGTATAATTTTTTTATAAGTATAACTTCGGGGTACTGTAAATTTATTAAACATTTTTCTGATCTAATCTAATGGTAAGTAAACAGTGGTAAGAGAGCTTGCCTTCCGATCTAAAGGCGTGGGTTTGGATTTGGCTTAGAGAGCATTTTTTCACTGTTCACTTTGCCTGGACCGATACCTTCCCGAGGTGGTTCTCCTTGTTAGGACAAGAGCCGGGAGGTTTGTTGATAACAGATGCAGGTCACAAATATCAAAAAGTAATAATTTTAATGCAGCTTTACCTTTTATGAGCATAATTTCGTTCACTCCGGCAAAGGGCTTGCACAACATGTAACAAAAGTAACCGCTTATCTGAATTTAATGAAAATATGTACACTTACGAATGGAATTATGCTGGATGCAATTATAAGAGGAAATTTTTTTTTAATGAAACACCCTATATTACAATAATTTTTTAAAATCTGAGTAATATTCTCAATACTCTTTATTAAGAGGACTTTTTATAAAAGTCAACAGTTTTGCGAAAATAAGGCCCTAATATCCAAAGTTTAATGTATTACCTTTTATAATTTTTGTAAAATACCTGTACACAAGAAATTACCCGATATATTGTCAATGTCAGTTTTGTCCTAACATCGGAACCTGTGGTGGAAGATAGATCAAAATACAAGAGTTTCTAACCACACTACACTACAACTTGTTACGTTCTGGACGCGCGTTTCGCTAACCAAGTTCGCATCATCAGCAGATGGTATAAACTAAAGTAACTTCACTCGGGATCTTCTTCTTGATTATGTCAGCCATAGGCTATAACATCTATTCTTTCATCGATGGATATCTGATTGTAATTGAGGTAGGGTAATCATAGAAGGGGGGAGGGAGTCCCAGGTGGGGAGAGGGGGTTAGTTCCTAGGTAAAAGGCAATCTTTGGGGAGTTTGAATTTGTTTCTAGGATTGGAGAACGTATGTGAGTCTGTAATTAAGTTATTGTTTGATATGTCGGCTCTTATGTAATAATTTAAGTTAAGATTTGTTATGAAATCACCCAAACTTTCAAGTTGCATGTCCCTGTGGAGAATAGAGTTTCTCACGAATCTATCGGCACCAGTTATCAGTCTAACTACTTTATTTTGAAAGGTTTGCAATCTTTTTTGTTGATTTTTGTGATGAACACTCCATGTAGGCGAGGCGTAAGTGAGAACCGGTCTTATATAGGACTTGTATATAGTGATTTTGTTGCGGGAATTAAGTTTGCTTTTACTATGCAATAGATTATATAGAAGAGCTAAAATTCCTCTGGCTTTTTTGATACAATAATCTGTGTTGGCCGACCACCTCAGCCCTCTGTCAAAGATTACTCCTAAATATTTAACTTGTTTAGACCAGTTAATTTCAGTTCTACGGATTTTTATTTTTGTAGCCACGGGAGTTCTACTTCTTTTAGTGAAGAGTATTGCCTGAGTTTTATTAGGGTTGAGATCGAGCTTCCAATGGTCCATCCATTTTTGGATGTCATTGATATGTCTTTGGAGCCTGGAGGCTATAATGTTTAAGTTTTTATTTATTGCCAAAAGGGCCGTGTCGTCTGCAAACAAATATAGTTCTGTTAGGTTACTTCTCGGGATGTCCGCAGTGAATATATTGAACAAAAGGGGGGATAGCGGTGAGCCCTGTGGTACTCCTGCTCTTATTAATCTTGCAGTAGAAACATAGCCGTCGACTTGAACTACAAAAGATCTATCTTTTAGGAATGATTGAATAATTTTAATGAGATAATTAGAGATGCCAGCTCTGATTAATTTTATAATTAAACCGTTGTGCCAAGTTTTATCAAATGCTTTTCTGATGTCTAGGAAAACTGCTCCTAAATTTTTTTTCCTGTTAAACCCTTTGGTGATGTCGGCAGCTAATCTTGTTGTTTGGTTAATAGTGCTTATGTTGCTTCTAAACCCGAATTGAAAATCTGGGAGAATATTTTTTTCCAGAACTTCGTCCTGAAGCTTTTGTAAAATGATTTTTTCTGTTATCTTACCTATAGTTGAGAGCAGGCTTATGGGCCTGTAGCTATTTGTTAGATAGGCACTCTCACCTTTTTTATTTAGAAGGATAATGTTAGCTTTTTTCCATGGGGTAGGAAAATAACCCCATTGGAACATAATATTAGTTATGTAGGTTAAGTATATAAAAAGGTTAGCTGGGGCTTTTTTTAAGGCTATGTTTGTTATTTTGTCCAACCCTGGGGCTTTTTTAACATTAAGATTTTTTATCTCCTCCTGAATCTGATCTAACTGTATTATCGGTGTGTTGCCAACAGGTGTTCTGTTGTAAATTGCCACTGTACGAGATATATTATTTTCGTGAATAATGTTAATGGGGGCGCATTCACTAAATTGGTCATATAATGAGTCAGCAAAGAATTCTACTTTGTCGACTGGGTTTGATATGATGGAATTGTTGATTGTGTTTTGAATATGCGGCATCGGGAGTTTTGGGCCTTTAGTGAAGTTTTTAGTCAATTTAAAATACTTGGTGTTGTCGTCATTCAAACTGTCCAATTTGTCCTCCCATTGACTGTTATATAATTTTTTAAGAAGATTTTTAACTTCATTTGTTGCTTGATTTGCTAATATTTTTATTTGTGGGTCTGCAGTGCGAAAAGCGAGGTTTTTAAGCCTATTTTTTTCCTTGATTTTTTCTCTAATTTGAGGGGGAATAATACCATATTTAGTTATTTTTTCAGGTTTAAAAATGGTGGACGTGTTAATTGCGTTTGAAATTTTTTCCGTAAGATCAATCACAGCCCGATCAAGTTCAGGAGGAGAGAAAATATTATTAATAAATGTGAGTTCTTTAATTTTTTCTTGATAAAGTTTCCAGTTATTTATTTTTTTGATATGCATGTCATTATGGGAGGTGATATTGTCACCATAATCAATTAGGACCGGAGAGTGGTCCGATGAAAGTTCATGGAGAACTGCCGGTAAAGTTATTTGTTGAGTATTTTTGGTTAGAAAGAAGTCAAGTAACTCTGGTCTGCCTCTCGAACAGATATGGGTTGGTTCAGTAGGTGTAAGTACATTAAACCTACAGACATCCTGAGAATTAATTATAGTTAAGCCTCTGGGGTTGGTTACATTACAACCCCAGTCCCTATGTTTAGCGTTTAAATCTCCTCCTATGAGAATAGCTTCGTTTGTGTTGAATATGTTTAAAAGGTTATTTACGTTGAAATTTTTTTGCTGAGAGGGGCCGCAGTAAACGGAACCTAATGAAAGTAATTGGTTTTTTAGGGCTATTTTGGCATAAGTGCCTTCTATTCCATTATCTGGGTTTGGAATTTCATATGCAATTAAGGTCTTTTTAACTAGAATGAGGGTTCCGCCTCCCTGCGCCCCCTCTCTGTCAGATCTGAAAATATTATAATTAGGACAAGTAAATCTTTGTTTGTTTTTTAACCATGTCTCTTGGATTAGGAACACGTCTATTTGATATTTTTCTAAAAAGTTAATTAATTCAATTTTTTTGTCTTTGATGGAGTTTATGTTGCATGAAGCTATTCTCAATGAGGAGGGATGAAGTTTGTTGTAATTCATTTAGTAATGGGGGCCAGATTTGTTGTCATCTGCGGTAAAAATTGTTGAAACTGGGATTGTAATGTTGACATGAATTGCTTCATAAAAATCTGTAGTTGATCGTTCATGTTAGCAAAAAATTGAATTATTTGCGGCATTGCACTTATTTCATTGTTAATAGACTGGTTATTTAAGTTTAAATTAGAAATATTATTTTTTAAATTATCTTTGCCCCATTGAAACGTGGGTGGAAGAATTCTAGGGATGGGTTTAAGGTTTTTCGGATGTTTGGAGCAACCTTGAAAGTTAGCCGGGTGTTCACCACCACAATTTGCACAAGTACATTTTATATTTTTTTACAATTGACATGTATAGGTTAGGTGGTCTTTAGCACATTTAAGGCATTTTGGTTCCGCGCTACATTTCGCTTGCGAATGACCATAAAGCTGACATCTATGGCACTGAGTTATATTTGCTTTGTTTTTTTGTGATTCCACCTTAATGGCCATATCGTCAAGCAGATACAAATCAAAAATATGTTTTTCAGTCTTGGGTAAGATAACTAAAACTAGAGGCATTGGTCTACCATCTTTGTGATACCATCTGATTACTCTAGATGGATTGAATTTTAAATTTTTTAAGTCCTCAGTGATTTTATCAGTAGACCACTCCTCAAGTACTCCCCTGAGCACTACATGGAGCATTTTTTCACTATCGAAACTAAAGGAATGAAATGGGATTTTTTGATCTTCGAAAAAGGCAGTAATTGCTCTATAATCGTTTGGAGTAAGGGGATTGAACCTTATACCTTCTGAGAGATTGGTGGGATTACCAAAATTAATTTTATTTAACTTAAAATATGCTACACTATTAGAATATTTGGATTTATCTCTAAGTATTATAGGAGGAATTTTGGGTGATTTTTGTGGAGGAGTGGGAGGGGGGTTTTGTTGGGAGGAAGAAAGTTGCGTTGGTTGAGTAGGTTTTGTACCGGAGGATGAACTTATATTGAGAGTAGGGGTAGTTTTAAGCTGAGGAAAATCATTGGGGTTGGAGGATATGATGTCATTGTAAGTTTTTTTTGCAGGATTTAAAGATGGCGATAAGGACTGGTTTTGTCTTTTTTTGTTCTTTTTATAGGTGACTTCTTGAAAGTCAGAGTCTTGTTCGTTATTCATTTCGTCATCTGAAATGTCACTATAGGAATGAGGAAGGGGACGAGTGGCAGGATTACAATCAGAATGTTCATTTTCGTACCTTTTGAGTTCCATTGCTAACTTGTTCACTGTGTTTGTTAGTTTTGCCAATTGGTCGTCTTTTTCTTTTAATTTCTTAAAAAATTCTTCTTGCATTCGTTTCTGTACAGCCTCTGTGGATATGATAAGGTTTTCTGTGTACGCCTTAAGTTCATTGTATTCATTAATTGATGGTATAGGAGGCGGCTCGCCCTTTTCCTTGTCACCCATCGTTACACACTACACTAAAACTCTACTTTAACTAGACTATCTGAACGCTGTTGCTGCTTCACTTCACTACACAAGCAACACTACTATACTAGGAAAAGTAACTTATACTAACCGAGACTATTTATAGGTAAATGTGGTCACACTTGGTTGCACCCGACTGCACCATTGTCAAGTAAACAATAGAGGGGACTATAGGGAATACGCCCTCTGTCTTTATTTAGTGCTTTCTTACTACATTTAACTATTTCTATACTCTCAAATGCATCCGATAATCTATTATTAGATACATTTTTAATCAACTTAAGATTATTTATTCCTATTCGGTGATTGTTATTTAGATATACGAGAGGTCTAGAAAAAGTATTTAAAAACGTAGGTTTTAGAGTAGCCTACAAAACGGAGAACAGTTTGAAAAATCGGTGGCATCTATGAAATTAGCTGTAATGACTGCGATCTAAAATACGTTCCATAAACATTCGTTTTAAAGAACACATGGCACATTTAAGATACGGAAGAACAGAAAAGTCAAGCGTTGGCCAACATGCTTTGGAAAACAATCACTGAATAGGAATAAATAATCTTAAGTTGATAAAAAATGTATCTAATAATAGATTATTGGATGCATTTAAGAGTATAGAAATAGTTAAATGTGGTAAGAAAGCACCAAATAAAGACAGAGGGCCTATTCCCTATAGTCCCCTCTATTGTTTACTTGAGCGGTGCAGTCGGGTGCAACCAAGTGTGACCACATTTACCTATAAATAGTCTCGGTTAGTATAAGTTACTTTAGTTTATATCATCTGCTGATGATGCTAACTTGGTTAGCGAAACGCGCGTCCAGAACGTAACAAGTTGTGGTGTAGTGTGGTTAGAACTCTTGTATTTTGATCTATCTTCCACCACAGCTTCTAGTGTTAGGACTTAACATGGCTTCACGGTCAACGGAACAAAACCTTTATTGCAAGTACTGTACTAAGATTAGGTTAATAGCAGCAGATATTTGGTTTCTAAAATCATGCAAGTCTTTTTCAGTTTTCCTTAAATTCATTTCAGTCAAGATCCCTAAACAATCACTCGTTACTGGGAAGGTTGAATCTTTTGCCAAACAAAAGTGGCTAGATTTAGAAATTAAAAATCTGTATAGCAAACGAAGTATGCTTGAAGTTGAAGCATACGGATTATTTAAAAAACTCACTAGTAATTTAGAATTTGAACAGTGATTAGATTTCCAAAGAAAAAAGTTCGTAGTTATCGATGCCAAATTTTTGAAGAAAATATGTTCACTTAAAAACAAACTGAGAAAGTTGAAACTACAAAAACAAATTTCTTCGGAAGTCGAGAACATTGTAGAAAATCTTTCTTCTCAGTCCTTTGATAATAGAGAAATCGCCCTTTTGAATAAAGGTTTGAATTTTGCAGAGCCTCCAGTAAAAAATAATTTACCAACTATTATAGGGAATATCGAAAGTTCCATTCAATACGTGCCAGAGTCAACTAAGGGATTCATTAGAGAGGCTTGCAGAAATCAAATCTCAAAAAACGTTGTTAACAACAAGTCAAAATATGTTTCTCGTAAAAATACTGAAGTTATTCAGGGACTGAAGAAAAAGGAATGTTTTTATTTAAAAGCTGACAAAGGAAATAAGGTTGTTATACTAGACAAAACAGATTATTTTGAAAGAGTAGACAATTCGATCCAAACTGGTCCTTACGATTTAATTGAGAAAAACCCGTTATCAAAAATGATAACAGAAGTAAAAAGTACTTTAAAACAATGTAAAAACCTTGTGTCCGATAAACTAAAATTCAAACTAACACATAGTAAAGCACAGTTATCTAAACTGTATTGCCTTCCCAAAATCCATAAACTTGGGAAGTCCATGAGACCTATTGTTTCAGCTGTTGGATCACCAAGGTACAATATTTCAAAATGGTTAGTAGAAGAATTCAGCAAATTAAATATCTAACTTTGAGGTTACCAACTCGTTAGAATTCTTAGATAAAATTAAGAATGTTCACTTAAAAGAAGGTGAAATTTTAATATATTTTGATGTAAGCTCATTGTTTCCTAGTGTACCCATACCACTAGCTTTAGAGTACCTAGAGGAACTACTTGAAATCAATAATTTGAATAAAGAAATTATTGATGAAATATACTTCTATCACAAAATTATGTATGAATCAAATTTTTTTTCAGTTCAACAATAAATATTATAAACAACTTCACGGAACTGCGATGGGAAATTGCTTATCTCCGTTCCTTGCAAATTTGTTTATGGGCAGACTGGAAACCCAATTCAAAAAAGAACTCAAGTATTTCCCAAGGGTGTGGTATAGATACGTAGACGATATATTTGCTATTTTTGATACTAAAACAGAAAATTTGGACACTTTCTTAGTAACATTAAACAATAAATATCCTTCCATTAATTTTACGTACGAAAAGGAGAACAATGGGCAATTACCTTTTCTAGACACGTTAGTTATTAGAAATAACGATAAATTAGAATTTGATATTTATAGGAAATTAATACTGATAGGTATATAACATCCGACTCATTTCATTGCCGTCAACACAAAATGGCAGCATTCCATTTATTAACCCAAAACCGAAACCAGCAAGATTTTTGTAACATTTTTAATGACAAATATCCTAACAAAAATCCAACTAACTAAATCCACCGTAAGTAAAATTTACAAAAAACTTTGTACAAGTGGAAAGATAAAAGACGATGTGCGTTTTAGCAGTCCTAAAAGCGCAACAAATGGTGATATGGCTCTGAATGTTTTAATCAGTTTAGGAGAAAATCTGCACCAATATACCAGAATATTAGGAAGAGAAAACGACGTCTCACACATGTCCCATTTGGTCAAATTTGGTCCATACAAAATAACTTTGGTGCAAGAACTATTTGAGGATAATCACGATAGGCGCTTGGAATTTTGTGAAAGCATGATAGAACGTTGCAATAATAATCTAAATTTTGTCAATCAAATTATTTTTTCTGACGAAGCTTCATTTCTTTTTGAATGGAAGAGTTAACAAGCATAATTGTTGATATTGGGGTAGGGAAATGATTTACCCAATTTCCCTGAAAGACAAATGTTTGTTGAGGTACAAAGGTACAACATCCTTTGGGGATCACAAGCGTTGTCCGGTCTTCCCATGTACATAGAAGAGAGTACGTATGTTGTACCGTTGAAGTAATCTTTCTGTTCTGTCTGAAATGCCATGTATATAGAGAGATAACAACGCTACCTATCGGTGACTCTTTATCATTCTCCTATCGCGGAGTCAGATTACTCGATCTTTTAATCGAATTGACTCTGACTTTACTTTGATTACTGTCCGAAACCGAACCAACGCAAATCCACCGCATCGAAGTCGAAACATCGGATAGTAAGCCTAATGACTTCTTAAATGACAAAATCCGTAAAACCTTCCAGTCTATGATGAATTTGTTTGAATATTTGCGAGGTATATTGTATACTGAATTATCATAACGCACAGAGGTGAATTATTTAAATTAGTTAAATTATATATTATATATAGTTGGATTGGACGTGGAGGACCAGTAAAATGGCCTGCTTGATCCTCAGACTTGACTCACCTTGACTTTTTTATGGAGTCTTGCCATTGAAAAAGTCATGGCGATACCTCCATCTACAGTCGAAGTTATGAAGCAAAGCATTAGACGCGAAATTCAAGAAATTACCACAGGTATGATGTTAGGAGTTCTAAACTCATTTAAAAAAATGAATGATACATTCTTAGAGCAAAATGGTTATCACTGTGAATATACGTTAAAATAGAATATTTTTTTATTATATATATTTTTTTTATTTAAAAAAATTATATTAACAATAAATTATGTTATAATTATAAGGTAGTTTCTTGAAGATTACGAATCTGAAAAGAAAAACGTACCTTTCCATTTTGAACTTAAAAGTTACCCCCCACCCCTCAAAAGTGAAAAGGGTTACAAATTTACTTGTAATGTTAAATAGAGTCCTCCAGGCAATACCCCAATTTTCATTTTGTTTAAATAAACCGGTTCTTATATATTACTTTGCAACACTTTAAATGCACCACCCCGTATATCTTGGTTCGTTAATAGAAAACGTAGTTTGGGAAATTCTATTCTAAGATTATCCATATCAAAATGCCTTCAGAATAGTTTACATAAGATAAAAACAACAGGCAAATATATTAATATTTCTATCATTTACAATAGGAAATCATAATACCATAATATTTCAAATTATATTTAGTAAGTTACATTTGTAAATATTTCCTGACAATTTTCCAACAATCGATATTTTTTTAAGCTTCTTCCTTCATTCAATTAATTATTTTGTTTCAGATGGTTAAAATGATGATAACTGTCGTCTTGGTTTTCACGATGTGCTGGCTTCCCTACAATCTATATATGGTGAGTATATTATAACAAATAAAATAAGAAAATCTTTCCCAAAAGTTGCTTTTAAACGATTTGCTTAATCAATTAATTTGTTCCTTTCATATATGGTTTATAACGTTCGTCGAATCTTTTTATAAAAAATAAAGGAATTATCATAGCTTACCGACGGCCAAATAATTGCTCTCTTGTCGTCGCTTTAATTTCAGAAAGTTAAATCAAGTACATCTGACAACTTCTATAAATAATTTTATCTGATTACATCCTATTTTGGTACTTTTAATTCTAATCAATTCGTATCATTAAAACAACCAATAGCAGTATTAATTCTTAATACTGAAATTAAATTTAAAGTTTAAAGGTTGTTACACGAATTAAACTTTATTCTTTTATTTTGAATATGCAAACATCAAAATCGTAAAATAATTTTATATTTATTTTTTTTTTGTTATGAATTACCTCATGTGTTCTTAATATTTGACATCATTTATAAAGGGTGTCCCAATAACGTTAGTCAACTAAGGTCGATTTCCTTGTAATCTACGCTCTCCAAAATTCTGGAAAAAGTAATGGAATTTCAAATTTCTTCATATGTATTCAGTAATAATATCATCCCTTATAAACAATCTGGGTTCAGAACCGGGTACAGTTGCGCCACTGCCTTATCCGATATTGTAGATGAAATTGTCAGAGCACAAGATTTTAACCAGGCAACTGTTCTCATTCTATTAGATTACACAAAAGCTTTTGACTCGATTCATCATAAAATATTGCTTTTTATTCTAAAATATATTGGCTTTGGCCAGTCGGCGGTGGCAATGTTGGCGTCTTTTCTCTCGGACAGAAGCCAGAGGATAATTCTAAATGGCAAACGATCCGATTTACTCAATATCACAGCGGGTATTCCCCAAAGCAGCGTTCTCGGTCTTCTTCTGTACAGTATTTACACATTTAATTTCATGAAATCACTCTTCGTCACTGCAACTACCACCTCTATGCAGACGATACTCAAATGTACCTATCTTTTAACCCTAATCAAGCCGAAATAGCAAACAATCAAATCAACCGTGACTTACACTATCTTTTCAGTAAATCCAATGAACATCTTCTTAAGATTAATGAAAGTAAATACGCAGCATTATTATTTTGTAACGAGACTGAGAGCTTATGTCTTGAATCCACCATTAAAATCGAAATCGGCACCAAACCTGTTGCTTTTAAACACTCGTCTAAAAGTCTCGGGCTTGTCATAGACAATAAACTAAAATTTAATGATCACGTAACTTCATGCCTTCAACAAGCATTCTCAGTATTAAAACCTTTGTACTCTCATCGACATGTACTTAATCAAAAAACCAAGGCCTTGTTTTCCGACACTCATTTTGTCACAATTTAATTTCGCAGACAACGTTTATGGTCCTTTCCTTGATTAACAGGCTAAAAATCGGGTTCAAAAGGTACAAAATTCAAGCATACGTTTTATTTATGGCATTAGACGAAGGTAGAGGGTTTCACATAAACTGCCCGAATTGGGCTGGCTTAACATGCAACATCGTCGTATCTTGCACTCTGCTTTTTTTACAAAATTTTAAAATTTCACCGTCCTCCGTATCTCCTCGATAAACTTCAATACCGTACGGATGTGCATAATTTAAATTTACGCCGACAGTATCTACTATCAGTACCCTTACACAACAAAGAACAGTTTAAAAAAAGTTATTCTTATCAAATTGCTAACTTAATCAACAAATATAAAATAACCAGTACGTCACTGTCAGTTGCATCCTTTAAAAAATCAATGAAAAATAAATTGCTCGGCCAATAACTTCAATAACAGCGGACCTCGTTAAACAAAAAACTAGTATTTATTTTCTCGTCCTTCCCCTCTCTACTTTGCATATGTCTAAAATAACTCTCTCGCTTTCTGTCTCGTGCCTCAGTAGCATAGCGCTATTAACTTGGATGCGTACTTTCTTATGTATATATTTTTTTTTATATAATCACCCTGCACTACTTTTTTTTTTAGAAAAACTTCAAACTAACTTTCTATATGAAAGTTAATAATAATTTTTTTTTATAATTATTTAATAGGCTTCAACAGCGCCTTTCCTTGTGAAGGAAGCTGATAAGTGGCCTTTTATTCCTATTGTAGATGTCTATGTTTATTTTTTTTTAATTTGTAATTTTCTTTTGGAATAATAAACGTGTTTATTATTATTATTATTATTATTATTATAAGAATGCAACGTGGAATCGTTGGCTGCAGTTGAACTTTACAAGAGGCACTATTCCTCGAATTCTCAAGAAATACCTTCATTTCAATGCCTGTAAGATACAAATGACGCAAGAATTGAAGCCCTTGGTTCACAGAGCATAACGCACATTTCTATATGCGAAGCGGAGAAAATCCTTGAGCCACTCATGAGAAAACAATACATCTATTGAGAGTCACTACGGAATTTGGGCAAGTGGAATGCTTGAGTCGAACTTCTTCGAGGACGAGGCAGAAAGTTTTATGTGTGTAGATGAAATAGAAAAAGAGCTAAGTAGACTTTATGAATACTTGTAGGCATATAAAGCCAGGGATATAAAAATACGCATTTTTTGCTGTATTCATGGTGTATACTTTCAATTATTCTGCATCTATTTCATATTTATAATAAATGATTTGAAGAATAATGTAGAAACTTTTTATGATGTCTTTATCCACTCTTACTATTTCAGCAGATCTTTTCCAATTTCGAAAAAAATATTCTTACGGTATTCCCTGTATTTGTAGAGGCATACCCGAGTTTCGGTTGATCAAACAGGTTCCCAGAGTATTTTAACAGTCTGTCAATAATAATTATTTCCCTTCTTTCCATTTTAACATTGTTGTCTCCCTTAACTCACCAGCTCTTGATATTCATTTTATATTTATATGCTATCTGTAAATAACAGTCGGAAGAAAATTGATAAATTTAGGCTAAATAAACCAAAGCTTTAAATGCTATACCTTTACTAATTTCTTACTAACGTTTCTGAAATTGTTCATTTTCCTCGGTTTTGCCGGGCATAACAATATTGTACAGACTTGGTATTAGTCAGTGTATGATAAACCTTGCCATCAACCATAAGGCACATTTAAAACATACTATTTATCCTTAAACATGAAATCATATAAATTGTCAATTTTCCTTTCAATTTTGTTAGTTTCTTACACTGTTCCTTGAGGAGTTTCTTTAGAAATTAATAATATTTTTTAACGAATTTGGAATATTCTCCCTTTACTGTGGATTTTCGGGAAGTTTTTGTTTTGTTCTTCGGAATTTTTACTAAATAAGCGGCACTTAAATCTTGGACATCATTAATTTTCATTTTATATATTTCATCTCTTCTGGAAGCACCCATTACTCCCATGATGAGCACAACCTAAAACAGAAAAAAAACTTTGCTACTTAGGTATTTATGAGAAGTGAGATTTTGATAAATTAGTACTTATTTTAACTAAATATATCATTATCTTACCTTGGCTAGAAGGTGAATGGTGTGGGAGGGTCTGAAGGGTGTCTTCAATGAACTTGTCGATTGCGTTTGTAGTAAATACCTTGGATTTTCTTGCTATGTAGCCATCAGATTTGCGTTTCAAAAATGCTCGTGATTTTGAGTAATTATTATTTATATCCACTTCCTTGTTAATATTTAGTAGAGTTTTTGGGATACTGTATGGTGACCATAAAGCAGAAGATTTAAATTTACTTGATAGGTTTCCAAGGTAAGCTATCAAAACATTTTCCTAAGCAGGAACTATTTTTCTGTTCTTTGTACCGGTCCATAAATAGATAATAAGAAAGTTTGTACTTTTGTTTGGATTTTTCGAGAACCAAATTTAATAAGGCGACGTTTGCTGCCTCTAAAACATTGGCTGCCGTTAAATTAAATTATAATATATAATCTTTTATTAACCATAAAACACTTCAAACTCCACCTTATTTGAATATAATAATTACACTGACCGACAAAAATTTGTTTTTGTTGTAACACGTAGCACGTAGGGTTTTCTTGTTAGAGTTGTAGAACCATATCGAATGTTACGAAACTTAATATCTACAGAAAAAGTGATTTCAGAAAAACCCTGTTTATTGACTATATTTACAGTTTTTGCCAATTAAACATACCATACATCTAAGAGAAAAGCAAACGAGAAAAATATTAACTTAAAACACTAATTAAACTTTATTTTTTTCCGTTTATGAGGAGTGCTATCTTCTCTCTTCAAAAACCAACAGTAGTCACCCATCATGGCTCTATCGCATGCATCGTCCTTGGTACCGAATTTCCATTGTTCTGATATCTTGGTGAAACCTTTCACCCTGCTCGTCACTAACAGCTCCTAAATTTTTAGGAAAAAATGACTGATGGGAATGGTAAAAATGAATTTTTAATGACACTCTGGCACCAAGCGCTTTATAGGCATCTAAGAGTTCATTAACTAATTGTTCGTAATTTTCATCCATATTGTTGCTTAAAAATCCTCTTACTATATTAACAAATGAATTTTAAATTGACATCGTCCAACAATTTTCTGATTTGTGGCCCAATAAAAATGTCTTCTCTTAATTTGGCATCACTTAACTGGTGAAAGACTTATCTTAGGTATTTAAATCCATCACCATCTTTATTCAAAGCCTTCACAAAGTTTTTCACCAGCCCAAGTTTAATGTGAAGAGGAGGCAAAAGGACATTTTTGGAATCAACAAGAGGTATAAATTTAACATTTTGCGATCCCGGTTGAAATTCCTTCTTTCTGGCCAAATTTTTGTCGCATAATGCTGATTTATTGCACGACTGTCCCATAAACAAAGAAAACAGCAATATTTTGTAATTCCACCTGAAGTCACACTAAAATTGCTATAACTTTTAAGTCCCCACATGTCTGCTATTTATACCTATTGTAGTTTATTTTATCCAAAATCGTGCGCATATTTTCATAATTTTCTTTCATTGCAACTGAATGGGCAACTGGTATAGAGGGTTTTAAATTTCCATTGTGCAATAACACAGCTTTTAAGCTATAGTTAGATTAGTCTATGAATAAGCGCCACTCACGGGGAAAATGTTCAATAAGTTCCTGCATTAAACTGTCTATATCAGTACACGCGCACAACGAATTTTCGATACAGTAGAATTTAGAAAACATAGCATTTATTTTTCTAAAATTCGTAATTTTTGTTTCTTTGGCCAATAGGTTCCATTCCTTAAGACGGGAACCCAGAAGTTCTGACTGTTGCTTGGATAACCCCAAATCAAGTACTAAATCATTTAATTCACTTTGAACAATCAAATGTGGCTCGCCGGATGTGAGACCTGTGGTAAAAGTGGGATCGGTGCACTGTTCTTCTGAGCTGCCTGATGATGCGTTATCTTCATTATCTCCCAAATCAATAGCTTGCCAATTTAAAGGCGCAATCGGCACTGGCAAATTTGCATTATGAGGAACAGGTCGTATGGCAGATTGCAAATTTGGATTTTCTATTCTGTGCTTTCCCTTTTTGGAATAACCTTCAGTCTTTGTCAGGCATAAATAACAATCGTCAGGATGATTGGTGGGTTCTCGCCAAACCATTGGAACTGCAAAAGGCATACTTTTTTTCTTTCCTTTCATCCACTGCATCAGTGATACACTACAACTAACACAGCACACATGGGGAGCCCACCGCTTATCTTGAACCCCAATTAACACACCAAAATATTTAAAGTAGGCCTTTTTTACATTTTCGGAAAATGGCCTGGCTTGTGATTTCACTAGAAATTCTCCACAAATATAACAAAATTGGTCAGGGGAAATTTTGACTTTTGACTCGACATTCTCGTCTTCACATACACTTGCTTATCGATACACAGAGAACCACTCAATTCGAAACTCAACAGAAGAGTGATGTTTAACGTTTATTTTATGTCTAATGTTGTAAACAACCGAGTCTAGGTAATTTTTCCGTTGTAAAATGGACCCATTTTAGCAGCCCCACAATAAAATTGTTTACCTGCCAATATAAAAGGTTCTAATTAGGCTATTAAAAAATGGTACGTATTAGGGCTTCCGAATATTTTTTTGTTATTGGCAGGGTATTTCCATTGTGAAAATATTGTGCTGGCCTGTGTTAGAAAAATCTTGTCGGCCAGTGTTATTGTCATTTAGTTTTGTTAAAACATGCCCTTGCACAATAGGAACTTTGTAGCTGAATCACCATGGTGATTAAAGTACAATAAAAATGTGTATAAAATAATGCACTACGTTTCGAAATTACTATTGAGCATACTATAAAGGCTATTACTGACAGTCGTAGAAAAATACTATTTAAACCACAGTGCGCTATCTCGAATTATTCAGTCGAAAATTATACGCAAAGAATAGCTATTTACCTAACAAGTGCAGAAAATGAATTTTTCCACAGGAGTCTGCTGTTTGAAGCAGCCGAGTGCGGAAAAACATTTGCAAGTGTTAGGTACAATAGTTTTTCTACAGACGCGACGTGCGGAAGTACATAATTCGTAGTGATTTAATAGTTTTTATTAAACTCTAACAAACAAACTATTATATATTTAACAGTAACTAATTATTTGGAGAAAGGTAGTAACTATATAGAGCTATAGAAAATTGTTTAAAAAAATTATTCTTTATTGTAACTAACATGGTGGGTAACCGAAAATTGACAATTATAGGCATTATTAACCAAATTGGGAGCGTTTTTTGATAGATAGCCTTTTTGGTGCTGGCAATAGTGTTGACATTGTTTCATCTAAACTTGTCATATTGGTGCTGATTCACAGGTCCATTGACAGCAATACTATCAATTCCATACGCGAAACTCGTAAAAGGCAGGGGCGAAGGTGGAGAGGAATTTTCCTGGGAATTTTCTCCTGTAGAACATAGAATTTATTTGACGTTTTTTGTTCTTTATGGATTCGTCCACATATGATTCTGCAACGTTTGTCGGTTGCCATCCCCCGAGACGTTTAATATCTACTCCAGCGTCGGCCAACATAGTAGCCGAAGAGTATCTATAAGCCACGTCCAATGGCATCTTACCAAACTTACTAATGCCAACAGTTTGAGTAGTACAGGGTGTCCGGATTTGGTTGCAAAAGCAGGGTATCTCGTTTATTTTTAAAGATAGAACCTTGCGGTTTCCACGAACCTGAGCTTATTTTTTGTGAAATTCATGAAGCCGTAAACAAAATTTTCATAGCCTTCTTCGTTTATGAGATACAGGGCGAAATAGAAAATTTTGCATTTTGGGACTCCCCTCGTATCTCGGTTATCCTTTAACTTAACGCAAAGGGAAAAATTGCTGCTTATACAGTTTTTACGCTGGATCCAGTGGCGTAGTTATATTTTTCATTTGAGTTGTTATTTTTTAGATATGACCCAAAGTTGTGTTTTTTTAAATGGGACACCATGTATATTTGTCCAGAAATTGATTTGTCCTTTTAAAAGCTTCTCAAAAATATATAATAGTATGGGTGTATTTATTTTAATAAACAACAACAAAAATTCTAATTTTTATAATTATCATCCCAAATTTTGCAGTAGGCCATGCAAAACAATGCTGCCTTTTATTTAAAGTAGTTAACAATATCTACATCCTGACAATAAATCAAAATAAATATGTAATTAAATTTATTTATCAAAATATGTATTGATAATTTCGCGCCAAAAAAGTACCTAGATTTATGTAACACAAGAACAAAACTGTAATAAATTATTATGTAACAAGCCTTTCAGCAAAAATCAACTGTCGTATAAGAACTACAGTAACCAAGGAAATCAAAAGAACTGTTCAAACTGATTTCCATTTTGTTCTATGCATGCTTCGCACAATTTTCGTATTCGTTTTAGGGAAAAAAACGGGATGATTTTGTTAATAGCGAAAATTTTCTCTCATTGCATTTCCTAAATCTTGGACATTATCATAGTGGTGTTTGTAAATTCTATTTTCCAGATATCCCCATAGAAAGAAATCTAAAATCGACAAATCTGGGGACCCAGGGGGCCATCTTATAGGTCCATTTGTTCCGATCCATTGATTGGTAAAATTATTGTCCAGAAATAATCTCGTCATTCCAGAATTGTGTGCAGGAGCACCGTCCTGTTGAAAATAAATTTCGTTAATTTGCGCTAGAGGAACATCGTTAAGTAATTCAGGTATAGCTGCCTCTAAAATTTCTCTATAGCGATTGGCTGTTAGATTTCCCTCAAATATATAAAATTTTATATGTGTTCCTAATATAAAGCAGGACAAATTTAGACCAAACCTGCCCTGCTGTCTTCTGGGAAATATTTGGTGTTGATTTTCCTGGGATCAGAATCTACTATTGTGCCTATTGAGTATACCAGAATTACTGAAATGTGCTTCGTCTGACCATATAACCTTCCTTTCAAAATCTTTAACCATATCACATCTTTCTCGAAACCAATTGCAGAAGACTACCCGACGACTGCTCTGGCTGTAAGTGCTGCACGAGCCTAAATTTGTATGGAGTACAAGTGTTTGTAGGGTAAGCTTCTGCATTAGCCAAAACCGTAATTTGCTCAGCCTCCCGATTTTCTTTTTTATATGTTTTCGTACGAGGTTTGATAAATGATCCGTGATTAAGTAAATTCTTTTTTATCCGATAAAAAGTGGATATATTAGGTTGCCTTGCCTCCTTTCTGGATATCTAAATAAAAATTAAGCAATATTATTTCAACATACCTAACAATTAACTATTTACCTGTTAAAATACATCTCAGAAGCCGCTTCAACATTTTAATTACTTAATATAAAACAAGCTAACATATCGTACTTTTCATAATGTTCGAAAGTTTGGTTTTCTTCAATAATAATACAAATATATTTTTACACAAAAAATAAATACAAAAAACTAGCGCTATATTTTATATACGCGTACAAAATTGGGAAATGTCATTTGCTTCCAAGAAAACAAAAGAAAACCGCATCGTTTTGCATGGCCTACTGCAAAATTTGGGATGATAATTATAAAAATTAGGATTTTTGTTGTTGTTTATTAAAATAGACCCATACTATTATATATTTTTGAGAAGCTTTTAAAAGGACAAATCAATTTCTGGACAAATATACAGGGTGTCCCATTTTAAAAAACACAACTTTGGGTCATATCTAAAAAATAACAACTCAAATGAAAAATATGACTATGCCACTGGATCCAGCGTAAAAAACTGCATAAGCAACAATTTTTCCCTTTGGGTTAAGTTAAAGGACAAACGAGATACGAGGGGGGTCCCAAAATGCAAAATTTTCTATTTCTCCCTGTATCTCATAAACGAAGAAGGCTATGAAGATTTTGTTTACGGCTTCATGAGTTTCACAAAAAATTAGCTCAGCTCCGTGAAAACCGCAAGGTTCTATCTTTAAAAATAAGCGAGATACCCTGCTTTTGCAACCAAATCCGGACACCCTGTACATTTACCTTTTTTCGAAATTGACAAAAAAACTTTGATATGGTGTACTTTTGAGACGCAGAAACATGTACTTTTTGATTAAATTAAGATTTTTTTCTTCAGTTATAACAAAGCTTCTACTCTGGTGAGTCTTGCACTCTGGTATTTTCACCAGAAACAAATCTTCTTGTTAGACTACGTTTTCACACAACAAATGAGTTAACTCTTCACGCCTGCAGGCTCCAGCGTTTCCAGTTAGTGTTGCGACTTTTCGTGGTTTAAAATTTTAGACTGTTTTGGTCTAAAACCTACCATTTTCTTTTTTAAATAAGCAATCAATTCATTGATTACTTGGACTACATTGTAGAAGGTTGAAAATTCTTTGAAATTTCTAGAAAAGTAAACTAAAAGCACCTCTTCTTTACTAATGTTGTTGATTTTCTTGTTGACATTTGATAAACTTTTCGTATTCCTGAATGTATCTGACTTTGGATATTTCTGTAAGCAAATCCAAATCTACTTCCTTTGCTGTATTCATAATATATTCTGGAACTCCGTGTTGCATGGCCAGAATGTCAATTTCACTTAAAAATACGCAAATATGTCGAAATGTCAGTTTGTGATATATCAAAGACGGTTAATTAATAAATTAATAAATAATGGCGTGGATATCGGAGCGGAAACTTGATCTTTCCGCACGGCCGTAGAAAAAAAAAGTATTTATTTGATTATTAAAGTGTGGAAAACTCTAAAATTTTTCTTGACTGGTACAGAAGTTAAAAGGGGAAGATATTAAGCCACATTGTAAGAAGTCACCTACCGAATTTTAACTCAACTAATCTTTTTACACAATATACACATAAAGTATTGGCAGACATAACGATACGTTTATGTTGGCTTGAAGGAAAACTTACTAACAATGTTCAATTTCAGATATTTTCGCTAGGGTGAGTTTTCTAATTATATAAACTTAAGACAGCTTTCACAAAAATCTGATAAAACCCATCGAGAAATTCGACCAGGCCAGTACGCCAATTTAATTAGAGCTTTCAAAATTAGTCACTGGTCTGCGAAATTAGTTTTACTTTTGATTGCCCGTCAAAGGGTGGAAACAGTTTTTCATTTATTTGCATATTCTTTTCGTCAACAAACAGATTCATTGTTTTCCCAATTCGTGTTCTGTCTGTTTCGTTAGGCTTTAGATAAAAATAATATTGACAAAAAGTTCCATTGGTTTGCAATTTTGTTTAATTCGGAATAAATTACTGTCTATTTTTGAATAAACTGAATGTTGATGTTTTTCTTTCCCTTGTAAGGGGGAAATATTGTAATCGTAAAAACATCACCTACCGAGATTTTTGCGGATCTTTGCGTTTTTGGGTCCTCGAAAAACTTATTCTTTATTTTCCGTCAGTCGTCGATCTGTCTGTACCCGCTCAAAAGCTTACTTATTTATCCGATAAAATAGGGATGAAATAGAACGATATCTTTCACGGCTGTGGTCAATTAAGAAATCATGGTTTTCGCGATTAGAACGTGTCAATTATGTGTGAAATTACTATCTGACGTTTCGCCTTTGATTGCATAAGGCATCTTCAGAGATTTTTACTTTAGGAGATCGGGAAACTGAATGAGCTGGGAGAAATCTAGGCCGGCTATTTATAGCCGACTTGTGGTCATCGAACCGTGACCCGGTGAAACTATCGGTTTTCGCGTATGATGTAGAATAAAGTGGGTGTCCAAGCGCGGCTAAAACAATATTTCTTATACGTCATAAAATTGTAAAAAACTTGATATAAATTAGAAAAACTTTTTGTTTTAACTTAAAACATAAATAATATTACTTATTATTATATTAACAATATTAATATTGTAAGTACAGTTTGTGGCATGCTGCAGATTTAAAGCTAAGTGTAAATGGTTTCATGGGAAAACTGATGAAGAAAGTTCGTTATCCGGCGTTAATGAATGAAATGAATGGTTTCAACTTAAACTATTGTTGCATAACTCTTTTTTGTATGTAGTTGAGTCGTTAATACTTCCAGCTGCCTAAACGCTTTACATCGGCAAGTCCTTTTCCTGAATTGGCCAACAAAGTTATACTTTCCATTTTTAATTTCGTCGGATATAACAAAAGAGTGTGAAGTGTAATTTTTTGAATCCCGAATTTTGCCTACAATTAAATTTCCCTTGTCTTCAATGTCAACTGTTCTTAGTTTTGCTAATTCCTGTCTGCTGCAGGCGCCTGCAAGTATAAAAATATTAGCAACTATCAACAAAAGATATACCGGGTGGTCCTTTTAAAGTGTTACAAAGCGACATTGAGAAAACGGCTGATTGAAAATAAATGAAATTTCTAGGGATGCAATGGGTCGTTAGGGGACATTTTTTGATGGAGTAAGTAATGTTTTAACCCTCTCCACTTTTTAGGGGTGGGGGGTAACTTTTAAATGTTAAATAGAAAGGTGCAGTTTTTTTTTCCAGATTCATAATCTCCAGAAAAAACTATGTTATAATCAACGAATAATTTAATGTCAATGTCAATGTCACTACGCTAAATTCAACAAAATTAAAAAGAAAATCAACAGAAGAAAAAACTGATATTAGATACATGATTTTCATTTGGCGATGTTGTTATTGGACCTCATTTTTTCGATGGTAATCTTAATGGACAGCGATACTGCGATTTCCTTCGAAATGACTTGCAAAGATTGATGCCAAATATTCCAGAGCAACAATGTGAAGCAATTTGGTTCCAACAAGACGGCGCATCACCACATTACTGACGAGAAGCACGTGCTCTTTGAATGACACTTACCCTAACAGATGGATTGGACGTGGGCCTTGATTCGTGATGACTGCTGCAACTACAGCCGAAGGCATGAGAGAAAGGATTACGCGTGCAGTTCGTGAAATCACCGCAGATGTATTATTCCGCACTATGAATTGATTTCGAAAGAGAGTTGATAAATGTTTAGAACAAAATGGCCGTCATTTTGAAAATAAAATAAAATCATGTACCTAATATCAGTTTTTTCTTCTGTTGATTTTCTTTTTAATTTTATTGAATTTAGTGTAGTGACAATGACATTGACATTAAATTATTCATTGATTATAACGTAGTTTTTTCTGGAGATTACGAATTTGAAAAAAAAAACGGCACCTTCCTATTTAACATTTAAAAGTTACCCCCCACCCCTAAACAGTGGAAAGGGTTAAAACATTACTTACTCCGTCAAAAAATGTCCCCCAACGAACCATTGCATCCCCTTAAAAGGACCACCCGGTATATCATCTGGCGCCATATTCATGAAATCCGATATGTTTTCTTTTGTAAAAATATTTGCTTTCTTTGGTTTAAGTTTTTTGATAAAAGCAGTTAATTTGTAGATTTTGCTTATATCTATATTTTCTTTAACTTTTAAAACGTTCTTAAGCATTGAGTATTTAGCCCTCAAAGTAAATTCTTTGCTTAATTCAAGAAAATAAGCTGATAGTACCTCTTCTTTAACCGTTTTCACACCGTTTCCCTTGGACCATTTCCCGAAAAGTCGTACTACTTTTCATACTTCTATTTTGATTTTACTGGCAGTAGCTCCAAATTAGCTAATTCTATGGCTTTTAGTACCTCCTCTGGTATTTCTTCATCCGAACTATACATATTAAACAGAATTACTTTTTTTGAGGCTTTTTTCAAATTATTGAATGTTTGTATTTTGGTTGACATAGCAAAAAGACTAGAATTGTCACAATTGCAAGGTGGCAAAGAGAATTTATTTTTGTCTCATTTGACACTAGCAAGTAATGATACAAGTCGTTTAATTAGTTACCAAATTATGGTAATCTAATGTAGAGTAAATTTGGCTAAATTCTCTACAAGCGTAACAAGAAACACGATAGATCTTTATTTTTTGAATATGATTTATTGCTGAAAGCATTAAAATATCTAGTTCTGTTTAACGATAATTCTGCGAATTAAAAATTGTTCGCAAAGAGCTTCCGTGAGCAAAGTTCAACTTTACTCACGCAAATGAGTGCGCAAAGTAATCACTTCGAGCACGCTCGTCGAACAAAATATTAGCCTGTCGACCACTTATATAAGTTCATTGTTTGTATTCAGGTGAAAGAATAACAGATGATACTGAAAAACCTCATTTATACAATTTAGAAGCTCACGAGGAAGCTCATATCCAGGACGATACGAGAGCTCTAAATCAGAGGTATCTCAAAAGCGAAAATTTTTGTTTATGAAGATAATTTCAAAATTCAGAATATGAAAGCTAAAGTTAAAATACACTGTTTCTGAACTATTGAGTCCAATCAGAGAAATAGAAAATTTTTTACAGCCCAAAATAAGCTCGTTTTGACCTGACCTTAAAACCCTTCATAAAACCGAAACTAAGATCGATAATCAACAAAAAACCAAACGGAAAGGTATAATTTAACCTAAGGTTCATTTTGAATCCTAGACTTTTGGACAAATTTGATTTTTAATTTATTTGCAATTTTCAAAAAATTAACTTTCTATTTTCACCCATTACGCCTAAATAAGAAATGATAAAAATAAAAATTATAAAGATAAAATGCATATTTCAATACTATATTTCGAACTAAACACATTTTCGATTTTTAAATTTAAAATTTGATTTTCGTACAGTTGATCGACCAAAACTTCTACAATATTTAACCTAGCGCTTTCATTCTGGCATCAAAAGAAAGGAAAAAATAAGCACTTTCTTTTATCTAGTCCAGTGTATTCTTCGGGATACTCCAATCCTTTTGTTTGTTGCAATCATTTATAGTATGGTTGAAAAGTTATTAACTCCAACAGACTGCTGCTGCTGTATATGCTCCTTGTCTATAGCATACAAACAACCGCCTTTAAGTTGGATAGGCTAAGGTTATAGTGGATGCGTATTCTGACGAATTATCGTTATGACGAACACGTCAGAAAAGTTTTTCAGATGTCGGTGGTTATAGTACATGCTATCATGCTAATAGTTCAGTTTTGTCAAGATGGATGACAATGAAAGTTTAGAATATGAGTCTCAATTTTTGGAAAGCCCTTTATTAAAAATTGTTTTAATGGGCAGAACCGAACACGTAAATAAAATATTTTCATCACGATCAATTAATGGGGAATACCATACGTTATTTAAAGACCTTTCAGAACAACCAAACAAATTTTTTGGGTACTTGAGGATGTTACCAGAAACCTTTGATTATATTCTTAAAGGAATCGAAGAAAGTATTACCAAACAATCAAATTTTTGTGAGTGTATATCTGCTAAAGAAAGGCTGGCGTTAACATTAAGGTAAGGCTGCAATATTTTTTATATTAGTGCTTTATTTTAATTTTAATGTAATTATAGTTATAAAACTCTTTCAAAACGTTTAACAAAAAAAAACATGTTTACTTATTTGGGTCGGTACGTGAAAAATATGCATCTAAGTCTTCATCAAGCTGCTGCTGATCAGAAATTTCTCCACTACTTGGCCCAGAAGGAACACATTCTGTAGGATGAGTTTGTTCAGAACGTCTCAAAGTTTCTACGCTAGTAGCCCTAGAAGTGTTTTGGAAGTCTGGAGCCCTAGTATAATAATTGTTCATGGGATGATAACGCATTCCAAACTGGGCTAATGAGCGTCTGGGGGAGGTTGCCTGCTACGAATATGAATTGTCATTGCCACAATATGATTGTTGGTATTCTTCCTCATCAAAAAACACCTGTTGCAGTTTAGCTCTCACGTGTAGTTTTCTGTCTTCGGGAACTTTTCTTAAATAAGGTAATAAGCTCATCAGAAAATGATAGTCAGCATCCTCCTCAATTTTTGCTTGATAACGTACTACTTCACCTTTTCGCTTAAATTCTTTTAATTTTTTCTGTTCGATTATTAAAAGTTGCTGAATTGCATTAGATTTGGTATTAGTTTTGACAGTTTTAACACGTTTGGTTTCAGATGGGACAAACTCTGTAGACGCGGCCGGTGAATCTGTTGATTCGGTATTTTTTTCCATTCCTGCCTTTTGTGCTGCATTTTGGTCGACAATGACGTCAGTTTCAGCAAAATCTTCCAGTAATTCATCAGATTCTCGTCATCATTTTGCGATTGAGTATTCACCTCCGGCTCCGCAGTGCTGCTTTGCAATTTTCTGCTCACCAATTGATCTTTTAAAAACAGCATGTTTTTAAAATATGGCCATTTTGGCTCCTTATTTGGTCCTCCTTCTTGTCCAGAACGTGGCTTCGGTAGCTTTTGAAGCTCTTTACGAAAGGTGTCCCGCAAACCACGCCACTTATTTTTTACGGCTTCAACTGAAACAAAAACAACGCTTACTAAAATACCCATAGGACAAATTGTGTTTGTTCTTTTTTACTTCCCTCGTAAAAGGGAAGTACTGTAATCGTGAAAAAATCACCTTTCGAGATTTTTACAGATTTTTACGATTTAGTTTCCCTAGACCCGAAAAAACATGGTCGCCCATTTCCGTCGCTCTGCCTGTCTGTCGGTCTGCTGTACGCGGCATAGCCCAAAAACTACTTATCCGATTAACTTCAAATTTTGCTCAAAAATAAAGGGTCATATGGGGATGATAAAATTATATTTTGGTAAAATAGAATGGCGGCCTCACAAAATGTAAAAATAGAAGAAGGAAAATAGACATGAATTGGAATTCAATTCATTTTTTTTATTATTATACAAAGTGTCTTAAAAAATCGTGTCAGTAATAGTTAATCACAACCCTGCTCAAATTGTTTAACGTAAAAAGCTGATAAGATAAGTTTTCTCTTGTTAAATTCCAAAGGGGATAAAACAACCCTGAAAAACTACAATTTTTTTTAAATTTAAAAAACGGGTACTTTTTGTACTTTTTCGACAAAATACCTAAACACGTTTATTTTAAATTTTTGTATATTTAAGGACTTTTTAAAAATGTACTTAAATAAGACGATTTAATAATAATTTATAATTTTTTCGTCGAAAATCTCGAGTATAACTGCTAGTAATACATAAATTAAACCTCAACAAACTGAAATAAATTATTGGAAATATAAAAAGTTTGTATTGTAAGTAGTTGAATATATGCGAGGGAAATATTATAGGAGAATTTACCAATTTTTGTTGTGGCTTTTTTATTAATAATTTAAAATTTCGTTTGTTTTAGGTATTTTTACTGGGATGTCATTTAGATCGTTAAGCTTTTCATACAGAATTTCACAGACTGCGATACGACAGATAGTTTATGAGACATGTCTATCAATATGGAATACTTTTCGAGGGAAACATATGCCGGTACCTACAACCGATTTGTTACAAAAAAATGTAAAAGACTACTTTAAACAATGAAATTTCCCTAATTGTGTTGGCAGCATTGACGGAAAACATGTTCGAATTAAATGACCACAAAACTCAGGATCGATATACTATAATTATAAACAATATTTTTCAATTGTGTTGCAAGGCATAGCTGATGCAAATTACAAGTTTGTTACTATTGATGTTGGAGGTTACGGGAAGCAAAGCGATGGAGGTATATTTTCTCTCTCTAACGTCTACAAATGTTTACAGACGAACAAATTCAATATTCCAGCTCCTGATTTTATTTACCCTTAACTGAAATCAAAGCTCCTTTTGTAATAGTAGGCGATGAGGCGTACCCACTGAAGCCATATTTACTTAAGCCATATTCTAGACAAAATCTTACAAATGAAGAGCGGATTTTTAACTACCGCCTGTCGAGGGCTCGACGGTGCATTGAATGTGCATTTGGTATATTAGTTGCTAAGTGGAGATTTTTAAAAACCGAATTGCAAGTGAGCCCCGAGAAAGTCGATATTTTAGTTCAAACTGCATGTTTTTTGCACAATATAATAATTGACATTGAAGGAGTGCCAGTACAGCCCGAACAAAATATACAAAATGACAAAATATCTGTTTCAAGACGCTACAACCATTATGGATCAACAGCCAGTCAAATAAGAGATATTTTCAAGAATTACTTTTGCAGCCCCTATGGTGAAGTACAATTTCAATATAATATTTTTGCTTAAAAATCGTCATAAAAAAGGTATTGAAAGAAATGTAATGTAAACAAAACATCCATATTTGAAATAAATAAAATTTAACCAGGTGTGTATTTACCATTACTATCCATTTCTCTAGCGATTTTTTCCCATTTCTGGCGAGACATATCTCTATTGTGATAGTTTTTTTGCTTCATATCCCATAAACATTTATTTTCAAAAACCAAACTGATTAGTTTTTCGACATCCATTGCAAACAAATACGAACGATTCGGATCAAAAAATCAAAACTGTTTGAACGTTCAGACTATTCTGACGAATTCGTGGGTAATCTGACGAGCAGGCCGCACGCAATATAACCACAATAATTGCGTCCATTTGTTTTGATTTGTTCGTTCGAGTTCTGACGTGTTCGTCATAACAATAATTCGTCAGAATACGCATCCACTATAACCTTAGCCAGGCGGACGAAGTTCAGTAAATTTTCGAAAAATATTTAAATAGTGAATACCTGGTACATTTCCTTCTGTTATAACAAATTCTCGGGCAATTTTTGTTTTCGTGCATGGAAACACATTTTTTATATAGAAGTCTTACGATCATATATCGTCGGTACAATGCCAAAACCACGAATGTGCAAAATTGGCGATTTTCAACTAAGTACTGTAACGGCTATGTTAACCTTGATATTTTTCAATGCCAAAGTAAAGTGATTCGCGCGTTTAACCCCCTCCCACTACCAATGTCTGTTTCGAGAATGTGCTCATAGCTCAGTTGTTGCAAGGCCAAAGAAGTCTGTAGCTGATTCGTGTTTTTGGCATTGAAGTTTTAGTGAGTTTCTGGAATTCTAAATAGTGAATGTGCCACATTAGTGTTTTTGACAGTGACAATTAGAGACATTGGTGAAACTGTTCATAAAAATGTCTTCTCGTACGTATAAGATACTGGCGCTGAGTAAGAAATTGGATGCAAAAGGTAAGCCGAAATATGCCTATTAAGAAGTATAGTAAAAATTGTAATAATAAGAATGATGATGTAATAATATTTGGTTCGTGTGGAGAACATGAGTCTGAGCTACATATCCACTTATAATGCTTCAGACTACGAATTTTTTTGCCGGTTTGTATAATATTATTACAATAATTTTATTATTTCAGAAAGCGAGCCACAGCCATGTACCTCAACTATGCAGCCTGCAATTCCTCCGAAAATATCCGGAGGAGTTTTTGGTGAGCATAAGTCCAAGTTATTACGTACTTACTGTACGGTTGAACCATAAATTTATTTGTCTATATAAAAAAGATTACTTAGTAGAATACCTAATCTGCATTTTTCAAGTTTAGCCTTAAGCATTGAGCTACATTTTCTGTATTGACATTAACACTGATATTTTGCTATTACAGAAATCGAACCGCAGCCATCTACATCATCCATGGACCCAGAATCTCTTCCACAAATATCCGGAGGAGTTGTAGGTAAGCATGCGTCTAAGTTATTTACCTACTATATTTTTTAGACCATGAATTTATTTGCCTTTGTATGGGTACCTGGTACCTTATAAAAAAAAGTGCTTTACAAGATCAGTGTTAATTATTTATAGTAATATTTTTTGTATTGACATTAATGGATATTTTGCTATTACAGAAAACGAACGACAACCTACCTCAACTATGTACCCTCTAAGTTTTCCATCATTACCCGGAGAAGAAGTTTCTGATGATTTGGACATTTTTTCCAATTCGTCATCAGATAATTATGAACCATCTAAAAGTGAAGAAGCAGTCTAGAATATTCAGAGAAATGAACAACCTGACAAGAAAAAACCTGACATTAAAAGGGTAAGGAACGAGAAGGGGTGGAAAAAAAATATCAGGAAGGCAAAACGAGTGAGGGGTGAATCCTATACTGGACACAGAGGTATTAAGAAGCTTGCTCGTCCTTTTTTACCAGCTACATGCCTTGGCAAAGCAAAACACAAATGTTCTGAACTTGTTGATGAAGAGAATCGCCAGAAAATTTACGCGGATTTTCGTAGTTTGCATAACATTGATGACCAGCGACAATTCATAAACAGCCACATAGAACAAAATTTAAAAGCACGCATCACGCGAAATATTGAGCATTCACGTAGAACATTCACGTACAAGTATTTCTTTACTGTTGGCGTTTCTAGGCACAATGTGTGCAGAGAGTTTTTATGGCTACGCTGACCGGTGACTTTTGAAAAATACCGACAAGTATTTCAGGGATACAATTAAGCTTTTTTAAACCGAAAAAGGACCAATGCAGGAGATGCTTGGTACGAGACTCCTTAACTGAAGAAGAAAAAATCCTAAAAGAAGATGAGTACAAAGATATCTAGAAAGAAAAGTCGCCCCAAGAGAGTCTCGTGATGAAGACAAAACTCTCGCAAAAGGAAATCCTCAAATTCTAGCTTTCAATTTTGATCTGCAAGCTGTCCTCAATACTCCGAAAGTATCCGCAGCAAATTTTCTATTTACGAAAATTGGCAGTCTATAATCTGACAATGTACAATTTGGGTAACCAAAAGGTAAAATGTTATCTCTGGGATGAGACTCAAGGTAAACGTGGAGCAAATGAGATAGCCTCTTGTGTGTATGATTTTATCATGTTCCACACTGAAATCACCGAGGTCCGTATGATGTCAGATGGATGTGGTGGACAAAAGAAGAATTCTATGTTTGCTTCTGTGTGTATGCATCTACTGAAGAATCATCAGTCCTTGTGGATTATTGATCACCGTTTTTTTGAAACTGGTCACAGTGAAATGGAGTGTGACTCCATCCACTCGAAAATTGAAAGGAAGGCAAAGTATGTACCAGTGTATACTCCTGATGGTTGGGCGCAATTGATTCGAAGTGCTCGTGTATCTCCGGAGCCTTTCGAAGTAAAAAATATTTTGTATGATGAATTTTATGATTTCAAAAGCTTTTCAAGCTGTTCAAATTTCAAAATTCCATGGAGGAGTGTTTGCTGGCTCCGATACTTGAAAGACGAGCCTTTAAAACTGTATTACAAGACTAGCTTTCTTGAGGATTTTTCGGAGGTAGACTGCCGTAAAATAAGGAACAGAGGTCGTCCTACAACACTGATGGTAAATAAAGCTTTCAATTGTGAACTTCCTATAAGTAAAGCAAAAAAAAACAGATTTGCTAAAGATGTGCAAGGACTTAACTATTCCTAGGGCTTACCATCCCTTTTACGAGTCGTTAAAAACAACCGGTGATGTTAGAGATAACTTACCTGAGCCGGATATAGGCGAAGAATCTGAGACTGACGACCAAGATTAGAATATTACTTTTCAAATTAAGTTTTTTTACTAGCTTTCTAATGTTTTTATTTTGATAAGTTTTGTTCTAGTTTCAGGTTACCAAGACTTTTGTTACTTAGATTAATGACTTTTTCCTGTATTTTCAGGAATTTTTGTTTTTTTGTCAGAATGTTGCTTTATTTTCTTGTATTTTGATGAATCCTACGTAATTAGAACGTCAATAAACCAGTGTTTTTGAAAATGTGTATTTTTTCATTTGCATGAATAAAAATATTTACTTTTTTTGCAAAGTCAAAAAAACGAATGTGCATTTTTTTGAAAAAAAAAAGAAAAATCGATTTGCATTTCATATTGGCATAATCTTGCTGATTGAAAATTAAAATTATTTCATAGTTGAGGATCTTACTTCAAGATGTCAATTTTTTAAACTAAACTGAACATTTAAACCCCGTTTTCTCGAAACTAAAAATTTGCACATTCGTGGTTTTGGCATTGTACCGACGATATAATACGCCAGGTTCAAACCTAGTCATTTTGACAATAAATATGACTCTATTCGCTAAATAAATTCTGCAGAAAATATAGTTTAACTTCTTTTTTACTCAGATTCTGGAACGCTACTGATCGTGAAGTAAGTTCAGCTTGACAGCCTGCATATCAAATACATCCTTTTTCCATACGCCATGCAGTTACATAAAAATGTTCAACCTCGTTGTTATTTGTTAAGAGGGAGAAAATATTAGGTGTCAGGGACAGATCTGAACTTTAAATATAGATACGTCCAGAGCATAAAATAATGCCCTTTTGTGAGAGAAATATATATTGAGTTTTTTAACTGGATGCCTTATGCATTTATTTAAACTGGTATTTTAACAAAGGCAATACAATTTACCCATCATTTCTCACAATACTTACATGCATTCAAGTTTTAATTTAGAAAAATTAGTAAATTTCCTTTACGCGTAACGTCTGTCATTATGAATTTTTCGGTTTATTACAAATAGGGAAGTGTGATCCAATTTAGTTTGTAACGTTACACTTTTACGGTAACAAAATAAGATACATTTATAAGTCTAATTATGATATTGCTATGGTACAATATTTATATTTTGTCATTCACCAAGATGTCAGGGACTAAATTTTGGGAGTTATCTAGATTGTTTGATTTGAAATATTATTTTACGAGTCCTATTTTTCATAACTATTTAAAATAAGTACCTAATATTGTACGTAACTGACAACTTGGTGTGTCATATACATATGTTTTAATTTTACAGATGCTGAGGGTATGGTTGTTCAAGCTTTCTTTAATACCCACTATATAAAAGGACAATATTTTTATAAGGATTTCATATTAGATGTTCATTAACACATGATTGTCCAATTATCTTACCTTAATATATTTTTGTTCAGAAACAAGTCCATTATAAAAAAACATGGTTGGGCATGAGCTGATGTATTACAAACTAAACCAGATATTTCCAATATCTCCATTGCAGCCTGGTAACGCTAAATAAATTAGAAACATTTTATATACTACCAATTTGGTTTAATAATACGTTATTGCCTTTCAAAATCACGTTCAGTTCATTAAATACTTGTCTTTTGATAAAATATAGTTTAAAAAATGTCACCTATATTGTTGATTTCCTGTAAACACATGTCAGAGATGCATTAAACAAGGGTTTGTGTTATTTAAGTAATCCTTCTAATGTTTGGTTTAAAAAGCATATTGTTTATTTTCGTTTTACAATTTGGGTTAACTCAAATGACAACTAATTAGGCGGTCCAACAAAACAGCTGATCGGTGACGTTCAATTGACAGACCGTTGGAGTGCCCAATGAAGTTTGAGTTTTTACAGCGGCGAGTCTAACATCTCTTTTTCATGTACGCCTAAAACCCAAATATTCCGTCCGACCACTTCAGTTTCGTTATTTATTAAAAACCTAAAATTCTAAACTTAATTATTAAGGGCGAGGCTTACGTAAAGATTAGAGGGAAATATAAAAAATATCTAACATAAATTATTCGAAAATAAATATTTAAATTCAATATATATAAAGATTTATTGAAATATTTATTGTATTCTGAGTTGCCTATCCTTTAAAAAATCGTTTATTTTTACCAAATCAATAAGAGGGAAAGAGACAAAATATAAGTACATTAAGATCAAGTTTTAGGTAGAGCACTTCCTTCATGTTAGTTTTTTTAGCCAAATTCCTACCTTTTTTTTTGATAAACCCCTTGGCTAAAATCGTTTTGGAATGAGTTCATTCTATTTAGTTTTGACTGTGACCGTGAAAGTTTGTTTTAAAATTTGTCTTGAACAGTTGTCGAATAACAGCCAGGTAATTAACAATTTTAATTTATTTTGGCAAGATTTATTTATTTAAATTTTTACAAATGTTACAATTAGGCTACAATGGATTGTTTCTCTTGCATATCCACGTCAGTATTATTGTTTTCCATATCGCACCATGCATGACGCGACGTACGTATTACACAACACACGGATAGCCGTTCAAACAAAGAATCTACTCCAACGATAGCTTTCGCCACCACTTAAAGCACGCAACTGAAATGCAAAAATTGCAAATAGCCGGTGGAAAGTTCAATAACCTCTGGCTCGATTCACAGGAAATCAAGCATAGAGGACTTGGCTGCAGAGAAGCTAGCGGACCGCATAGGTTATATTCGATATTCTATTGTGGCTGGGTAGGAGTCCAGGCCGCATTTATTATGGGCTTGCTAATTAAAATAATATTTTAGCATTTTTAATATAAACTAAATTAATGGTTTCCTATTTCAAAAATTACATTTTAGAAGATGTTTTGTAATTTTTTTGGGGAAGCACTTCTTCCCTTGCTTCCATGGACTGCACGCCCCTGATACTATTATATATTTTTGAAAAGGTAGAAAAAAAGAAAATTTTTATACTCGATAAATATACAGGGTGTTCCAATTAAAAAACAATAAAGTAGGGTCCGATAACTTTTTGGCCTGACCGTGTATACTAATTTCGAAAGCGGAAACGTCGTCTAAGGTATTTATGTAGTGCATCATTAGAAAGATGTTAAAAATGGTTCTAAAAATGAGTATAACAGATCCAGGTTCGTATTAAAAAAAAATTAAGTTGATGTTGCTGACTTGAACAAAGAAAGTCAGAGGTAAAAATGGGAAGCAAATGGAAGAAAATCTATAATTTTTGAAAATATTCCCTGAGTTTTAGAAACTAGCCAGAATCTGGCAACACTGTAAAAGAACCTTGAATGGACATCAAAACAGAAAACTTTTCGCTAACCGACCTTATAGCACTTACCATTTCGGAGATAGAAATAGTGGCATCACTAAGTGAACAAAATTGTTAAAAAAAATATTTAAATTTTAATTAAAGGTACTTGCGGCAATATTTTGATAGACAACCCGGCAAAACGTATTCCTTCATTAATATTTATCTCTAAAAATGGTAAATGCCGTTTCTTGCTTCAAATAACTGCTGCTCGAATATCTTATTTGGAACAGTTGGAGCAGCAAAATCAATCACTGATATTAAATAACGAATATCCCTCGGGGTGGGAGGAGTTGGTCATTATTGAGACAGTGTTCGTAATGGTGTTGATATTGGCATTACGTATCTTTATATATACTTAATCTGAGCGGGAAACGGGTCAGTGTGTCTACTCTATGAACTCCCTGCGGCTCCATTGTATCCGCATTAGTTCGCCAACTCCCGAACAAAACAATTCCACATTGAGTCCCCTAAATTGTGGCGATAAATTACCCGATGAGAATCTCGACTGTAATCGGTCCTTTTAATCCGATTCCCCCTAGGGCACTTAATTTTCCTCTGCAAAAGGATCGGCTTGAGTGCGGGAGACACCAACATTAATGATTTTAGATAAAGCTGTAAGTAGTAAGTGTTTATTGCTTTTGTTTTTGTACGTGTCGTTCTCAAAGTATTGAGTTTTAATTTGTTAAGTTAAAATAAAAGGATCCTAAAAGTCTCATCAGAAAGAGGGTGGAAGATCAGTGGCGGCTCGTCACCCCCAAAATAAAGGAAAAGAGAATTTTTTTATATAACTTTTTATCTATTACCAGTTAGAAATATACTTTTTAACAGTTTTACAACATAATAACATTAAAAAAAACAAAATATAATCCCATAATAAATATTTTAGAAAATAAATTCTGACCACATCAAAAAACCGACCGTGCAATCCGTGCAAACCCATCCCTAAAGAAAGTGCTCTCGAATGAGGCGAAATAATTTTAGATAGGAAAGTTTCGATTTCTGACCTATTTATCAACGGCCGGTGCCGATGCCGGCGAGTCACCTGATTACGACAGAGCGGGATGGCGATTGCCGATGCACGCGTTTTCTATTGCATTCTTGAGGCGATAAATCTGTAGCTTGGATATGCTTTTATTGGTTATTTAAATCACATGACTAGCGAAATATTCCAACGGCTTCTTTTTACGTGGTGCGTGCGGCTGAGAAAGAAATAGGAAATAGATTGCGATAATCGCTGATTGAGGGCGTTCTGTCTTTTAAGGTGAATAAATACGCGTGAGTAAGTTTTTGTTTTGTTTTGATTTGGTAAGTTGGACCGTTCCATTTTTTGTATTTGCTTTTTGCTTTTGAAATGAATCCTATTCACGACATTATTGCTTAATTAATTGAAACGCCTTTTTTAAGAACAAGCGAAACTGAAAAGAAACAGATATTAGGTAGCCGTCCGACGCCGAAAATTTTAGCAATATTTAACGATAAGAGGCAAGGTAAAAAATATTCAAGAACTTTTCAAATATCTTGGTACGAAACTTATAGGTGGCTATGCGGAAGTATTTATAAAGAAAGCTTATATTGTTGGCCTTGTATTTTATTAGGTTGCGTCAAAAATAATTGGAGTTCAGGGGGCGGATATTCGGATTTAAAAAATTTTTCACGAGCAGTAAAATCGCATGAAAGTTCAAGAGAGCATATTAAAAATTCGGTAGCACTTACAAGACTGGAGCAAAATAGGGCGACTATTGCGGATGCACTACAAGAAAATGCAAGTCTTAATAAAATTGTTTATAATGAAAATGTTCGAAAAAACCGTTTATTATTAAAATATTTAATTGATGTTACTATTACTTTGGGTAAACAGGATTTAGCATTTCGAGGTCATAATGAAACAACAGATTCTTTTAACCGTGGCAATTTTAAAGAAATATTGCATACATGACTATATTCAAGAATATATAAAAAAAGAAATCAATGACACCGATTGTTGTTTTTTTGGCGTAATTGCGGATGATAGTACTGATATAACAGAAAAATCACAGTGTTCGATAACAATTAGGTATGTGACCAACGGATCTTTAAAAGAAAGATTTTTAGGATTTTTTTACGTTAGCGATAATAGAACAGCAGAGAGCCTTTTTCATTTAATACAAAACAGCTTAGAGCCTTATGACTTTAAAAATAAATTGGTCGCGCAGTGTTACGATGGGGCTAGTGTTATGGCAGGTGAAATAAATGGGCTTCAAACAAAAGTTAGATCTATTGCTCCTTTAGCTATGTTTACTCATTGTTGCGCCCACAGATTAAATCTAGTTTTACAACAGGGAACAAAACTGATTACCCAAAGTCGTATATTTTTTGCCACTTTATTAGGAATACCAAATTATTTCCACCAATCACCAAAACGGTCTTTTGTGCTTAATCAGATAGTAGGTAAAAGAATTCCGCGAGCTGTAGAAACGCGATGGTATACACGGTCTAAAATTTAAAACTTAGTGGCTAATGAATGGGACAATTTAATTATAGTATTTCAAACTATTATTAATGACTTAAGTTCTGGAACAGAATCTATTAATGGTGCAAAAGGATTTCTAGAGCATTTTAATGATTTCGAATTTTGCCTTTTAACGCATATTTATAAACAAATTTTTAGTTGCACTGATGTACTGTTTCAAATATTACAGTTAAAGCATTTAGATATAAATTACTGCATTTCGCATATAAACCTTGCCAAGCAACGAATTATTGAATTTAGAAACGAGGACCATTTCAAAGAACTTTTCAATATTGCTAAAAAAGCCACTATTCTGCCAATTAACACACGTCGAGGGCAATGTTCTAGCGACTTTGATATTTTTACTAAATATAAAATATTATATTTCGAAATACTAGATTGTATAATTCTTCAATTAGGGACGCGGTTTGAAAATTTAAATAATTTAAATTTCTTTGCTTTAGTCGATTGCACAAAATATTCGGAATATGTTAAATGCTTTCCAGACGACTTATTAAATAATTTATTAAAAAATTATCCAAACATTTTTGACAGAGATAGATTAAAGAATGAGCTTTCTGTATTGTATAGGGATGAACAATTTTCAAATTTAGATGTCGAAAAAAGTCTAGCTTTGTTATTTAAAGATTTTAAAGCAATTTTTGCGGAAGCATATAAGCTTTTTAATTTAGTTTTAACTATTTCCGCAACAAGTGTATCGGCCGAACGAAATTTTTCATGTCTTAAACGGATCAAAACCTACCTAAGAAACACAATGACACAAGAACGGCTTTCGGGTTTAGCAATGATGTCAATAGAGCAGGAATTACTGTCAGAACTTAGTGAAGACCAAAACTTTTACGACCAAATTATAGATAAATTTGCAACCTTAAAAGACAGACGTATAGATTTAATGTACAAAAAGTAGTTTTTTTATCTTATTTCATACAACTATTTAGTTTAAGTTTTAATAAACTAAATTATGTTTTTATTATCGCAATCACCGCTATATTTTAGTGATAAGTGTACATATTTTACTTGTTTTGTTTACTTTTTATTTACTTTTTTTAGAGTTTATTTTTTTAGTTTTTAATGGTTTAGTAGGGCTATTGGCGATGACCTCCATTAAAAAAAAAGGTCAACGCGTCGCAGAATAATACCTCATGGGTGACGTGGAAATTTATTCACATTTAAACAAAATTAACCTCATGTAGCCTCACCCTTCAATATACTCACGAGCTGCCACTGTGGAAGATAAACTCACACAACTTGTATTTAAGATTTTTTTATAAAAGAGAAATAGTAATGTAAGTAAAATCTGATGTAATATTTGATGGATTAAGTGGGTCTTACTCTAGGCCCAGAATGATATGTAAGGAAAGTAGTCGGTAACTAAACACTCCTATTGACTACTGCTACTGTAGAGAGACGGGCTTGGCACCTGTCGATCTTAGATGCCCGAATGGAGTCGGGTTGGCGCTCCATTTCGAGAGTCGCCGACTTCGGGATAGCTATTCTTCACTTTTTGCTTGTCTTTTTCTACACTCTCCCTTTCAATCATGATATTTTTTAAACATTCCGTGATAGCATTCCATTGTTTTTCTCCCTCCAATATCGATGTTCCAATATTAGCCTTATTGATTGCCTTGTCAGAGGGCGTCTTTCTTTCTTTTCTCTATATGCCGCGTATTCAGTGCAGTTAAAAATTGCATGTACCGCCGTGTCGTTCTCTCCACAGCATGCACTGGACTCGAACTTAACTTAAATTTCTTAAGGTAGGCTTTGAAGGCCCCGTGCCCCGTCATCGCTTGGGTTAAGTAGTACTCGACCTCTCCAAAACCTCTGCCGAACCACTTTCTTACGTCTGGAATAAATGTTTTTGTCCAATCAGAGTATTTGTCCCATTTTTTTTGCCACTCTTTTAAAAGTGCCTCTTGTTTTTTTGTCTGTCGTACATTGAATGTTGCTGCTCTTTCCATAGCTGCCAGTTCTATAAGTGGTATGCGGGCTATGACCAGTATTGCTTGCGTTGGCACGAAAGCTTTCACGGCTGTGGTCAATTAAGAAATCATGGTTCTTGGGATTAAACCGAGTCAAAATGGAATCACTTTCCGACGTTTCGCTTTCGATTGCACGAGGCATCTTCAGGGATCTTTACTTCACGGGATCGGAACACTGAATGAGCTCGGAGAGACCCAGGCTGGCTATTTATAGTCGACCTGTGTTTACCGAGGCGTGACGCGTGATGCTTATAAATTTCAATAGATTCTCTAATTTTGTGTTTATAGAGTCCCGAAACCGATGCAAGAACTTTGGTTTCTTTTACATTTATGATATGCCCAGTCGAATGTTAGTGTTCAGATACAGCAGATTGTACAAGTTGTTTCTGCCAAACTGGCTCGTTTGTAGATGTTCCTTGCATTTTTTTTTCAGGAACAACAAGAAGAAGCTACTTTGCTAACTAGCTTTTCTCCTTAGATGCCGAGATGAAGACGTAGTACCAAAATCTCTACAGATGAAACACCACATGACACTAAAAAATGCAAGGAACATCTACAAACGAGCCAGTATGGCATTGGTAAGAGAAAGGATACAAGCTACTCGACGTGATTTGAATATAAACGCTCGTAAGCTAATAAATATTCATTTAAAATTAGCTTTTATACTTGAATATCAAACATTTAGAACTCTCAATAACATTACCAATGCGCAAGCAGAAAGGATACATCAAGCAGTTACAATTAAGCAACAAAAAAAGTTCGAAGGACTGCTAGACAGCCGAAGACCACTAAAACCGCCACAGAACAACGTTGTAAATTTATCTTCCAAAATCCTTAAGGTCAAAACTTCGCCATTACACCAAAAGACATACCCGTAGAAGATATAGTGTCATCAGTTGAAGCGACAATTAGAAGACTTCCAGCAGAAGAAGCTAACGCAATAAGGTATGAAACAGCGAAGATCATCAAAAATTCTAACCCGCGTAAGTCGAATCTAGCAGCTGCGGAAAGAACAACAATAAAAACATTAAACAACAATACAGACATTTTGGTCCTTCTAGCGGACAAGGGAAATGCCACTGTCGTCATGGACAAAACAGATTACGTGAAGAAAATACAACTACTTTTGGACGACAACATCTACAGAGTGATCCAAGCAGACCCGACCAACAAAATTGAAAGACGAATAACCAACTTTATAAATGCATCCAACCTACCAACAGAGGAGAAGAAGACATTAAGTCCAAGCAGCACCAAGGATCCCGCGGTTCTACGGACTACCTAAAATACATAAGGTTAGTGTACCACTTAGACCTATCGTCAGTGCAATAAGATCTCGTACTTTCAAAATTGGTAAATATCTTTCAAATATTCTTAATAATTTTACAGGAAAAACACATTCATATATTAGAAACTCTACGCATTTTGTAGAAAAACTTAAATCAATCCAATTAGATCTCAAAGATATCTCAGTCAGTTTTGATGTAGAATCGCTGTATACGAATGTGCCTATAAATGATTCAATTTCCATAATATCAGACTTATTTCACCATAATAGTATTCATTATCCAGCACAAAAGCAATGAGTCATTAATTCATTGATTTAAAGAGCTCTCGCGATTTGTGACCAAACTTCTTTACAATCGGAAACAGAGAAACTGACTCAAGCTTTAAGAAGGAATGGATATTGCACTGATGATATTAGACGATCAATTAGAAAATATAATAATCCTACTCCACGAAATGATACTAATAAGGAATTGCCGATAGGAAATGTAGTTCTTCCGTTTATACACGGAACCACAGACAAGATTGCAAGGTTACTTCGCCGGTCCAACATACGTACAATCTTCAACACATACAAGAATATTGGACAATATTTGAGATCGCCAAAGGACATTATTCCTTTTCAAACGGAAGGAGTATATGCAATTCCTTGTTCCTGTGGTGATGTTTATATTGGAGAAACTGGACGATCCATATCAATTAGGCTTAAGGAAATGAATGATGTATCAGAAAGAAACAAATTGTACAATCTGCTGTATCTGAACACCAACATTCGACTGGACATATCATAAATGTAAAAGAAACCAAAGTTCTTGCATCGGTTTCGGGACTCTATAAACGCAAAATTAGAGAATCTATTGAAATTTATAAGCATCCTAACAAGTTTAATAGAGATACGGGCTCATTCTCATTCAGTGTTCCGATCTCGCGAAGTGAAGATCCCTGAAGATGCCTCGTGCAATCGAAGGCGAAACGCCGGAAAGTGATTCCATTTTGATACGGTCTAATCCCAAGAATCATGATTTCTTCTTGCCAAATGTTGGCGCCGTACAGGACCGCAGAAAGTATCGCGTTTGCTAGAAATTTTCGTTTTGATGATTTTGGTCCGTTATTCTTTGCTAGGATTCTTTTAATGGTTTGGATCATCACCTGTGACTTAATTACGATCTGATTAATATGCGCCGCATAGCTGAAGTTCCTATCAAGATGAATACCAAGATACTTTATATAGGGCTTAGCCTCAATATCTTTCCCTCCTATATGGATCGTTATGTTGGTGAGAGATCTTTTTCCTGACAGAATGACTACCTCTGTTTTTTGGGTGGCAACCTCTAGTCCCATATTCACGAGTTTGTGAATGATACCGTTGCTTGTGTGTTCAGCGTTTCTCTTTATATCCATTGCTGTCTTAGCGCTAACGAGGACAGCAAGGTCGTCTGCGTATGCTATAGTCAGTATGTCCTTTCCGTAGTTGTCCCTTAGTATGCTGTCGTAGAAAGCGTTCCACAGCGTAGGCCCTAGGACGGATCCCTGGGGTACGCCACAGTTGGTATTGTGACTTTTGCCATCTGCCGAAGTGATCCATCTGTTTGACAGGTAGGACTATATTATTATGATCAGATACGGACTGATCTTTCCATCTTTAAGAGTCTTCATTATGTTGTACCACGGTGCTGAATTAAAGGCATTCTTGATGTCTAGCGTACTCTTGCAATTATCGCCCAATTGCACTACTACCAGTGCTATCAAAAATCATCGAAAGGCTACTGAAGAACCGTCTTATGCCATTTCTCCTGAAACATCAGATAATATCCCCGGAGCAGTTCGGATTTCTACCCAACAAGTGCACCAGTGACGCCATGTTCACGTTGCTTAGAGGCGTCTACTTATCTCTCAATAACAACCACCCAACTGCCTCAGTTTTTTGTGACTATGCGAAAGCCTTTGATTGTGTTAGTCATGAAATTCTGATAAACAAACTAAATTTTTATGGAATTCGTGGTACTTCTTTAAATTGGTTCAAATCTTATCTTGGAAAAAGGCAACAACTTGTAAGGGCTAATGGTTCCGATTCTGATTGTAAGTTGATTACAAGTGGAGTCCCTCAAGGTTCAGTCTTGGGACCTATTCTTTTTTTGTTATACATTAATGATATCACGAACCTTAAAATTAATGGAAGAATCTCCCTTTTTGCTGATGACACAAGCATAACATGGAGTGATTTTGATACAACGTCTTTACACTCTAGTATCTCCAAAGACTTGGTTATAATTAAGGCTTGGTCCGATTCCAATATGCTTTGTTTTAACGTCGATAAAACGGTGGCGTTATCTTATAAGGGAACTTTACAACCACTTCAGGCACATAACAGCAATATTGAATACGTCGGTTAAATTTCTGGGTTTAAATATAAATAGCAACCTAAAATGGTCTAATCATATTGACACTGTACGATATGAACTTATTCTTCACATCGTACAAGCATACCAGGATAAGCTTTCCCCATATTAGATTAGTATAAATGTTCTGAAATATCAAGGACGCTGGTTAAATTTTTTGAATAAAAATTTCTAGCAGTTACTAAAATAAAATAATATTTATTCATACAAAAAAATGAAATTTTAACAAATAGTACTACTTATTTCCTAAATTATAACACTCACACATTCTTTCATTCACTCTATACTTACTTAAAGAAAAAGAAAATACATGAAATATTTACATTTATAATAAAATGCCTTTAATAAAAACGTGAAAAAATCATATTCTCATTTGTTGAAAATAGCACTGATCAATAAGAATATCAAACAATAAAACAATAAAATGTTGATGTTATCAAAAACTTATTTTTTGATTCTCCCCCGTATGCACTACGATACTACACAACTTTACACAAGTTTTTTCACACTGTCTGTGTCCAGTAAATATACTTCAATTTACTTGGAATGTCCAACTAAAAAACAACAAAATGTCTTTTTTACGTCAAAACACTGTTTACTGTTATTTTAGAGCTTTCAGTGATGAATTGAATTTATAAAACGAGTACGAACAACTGTACTAGGTACACTAAGTGACTGTTCTGTTCTGGAACTTGCTGAGAATTGTGCTTGTTACTAGCACCGAACAATTAGTCACCCAGCACAACAATACCAACTTTATTTCATAATAATTTTCCTGGTTTGGACAACAAAAAGAGATTTTTCTCTTTATTTAAACTATTATTCGCTTTTAAAAGAATGTATACTGTTGGTGACTGTTCTTGGAGCAGAACCTTTTCACCAAACGAGGATATCCCGATTTTATCTCGTTAAAAACTGCTTGCGTGAAAAGTATTATCGATCGACGGCGACGACCGGCAAGCGTGAGCGATGCTACCCACTCATAAGCGACTGAAGGGCTGTTTATTAAGATCTTCCGAATTCATCCCGATAAAATGCTTACGTGACTTTTGCAGCATTTTTTCGTGGTTCTAGAATTCTTCGAACCGCTGTTGGCGTTATTATTGATTTTTAAGCCTAACTGGGTCGTCTTGATTTTAAAATGAATATGAGAAGTTATAGTTAGGTAGGTATTAAATAAAACATAATTTTTTGGTTGCGTTGTTTCGCAACAGACACCTTAACTAAAAAACTTTCTACCGCCTGCTTCGCCATTCGATCAGTTTCAAAAGAACTAGACGTTCCTTCTGCCAGACTTACTTATTTCTCTTTATTTGAATCCCACCTCCGCTATGGCCTTCCCTTTTGGGGCTGCTGTACCACCGAGCAATTTCGTAGTATTTTTATGCTTCAAAAGAGAGCCATTCGTTATTTGTCTAAATAATAGAGCTCACTGCCAATACTATTTCAAAAAACATGAAATATTAACACTTCCTGCATTATTTATTTTGGAAACGGTATGTTTGCTGAGAAAACATATAAACACCCTCCCAGAAAGGCCACAACATGTATACCCTACCAGAAACTCTAGGCATGATATTTATCTTCCCATTCCTTCCACAGAATTAATAAAAAAATCAATTATTTACAACGCCATAAAACTTTACAACAATCTGCCAGTACATTTAAAATCTATCCCTATGCTTGCACAATTTCGAAAAAACACCAAAGCATACCTCATTGAGAGACCATTTTACAGCGTTAATGATTTTTTTTTTCAGTGAGTAAGTCTCTTTAAATTGTCACTAAACTCGCTTGTTTACTTAAATCTTTTGTGAGTCATGTCCTAACTCGTAGCATAGAATTTTGTAAATCATTATATAGGGAAAAGAACTGTCGAACATTCACTTAAAACTTAATTATTTTTGTTAGGTATTGGATTAAAAACAATTTAATTCTTTTTGTATACTACATTCTACACTAGTTCAATATACCTTCTGTTTAACATCACAATTATTTGTATAACTATAATAACATAGAGTTTAAGGTCGCATAGTTGCAATTTTGATTTCAATGTCATCGAAATTATTCACCTCGTACATGTGTGTTTGATTACTTTTATAGGGTTATCATGATTCATTTACTGTTTGCAATGTTATGTTATATTCTAACGTGTGTTTTACGATTTGGTAAATTGATAATTTACATTTTTAAAAAAAAAAGCACTGACCTGTCGAAATTATTTTCGATTAATGTTTTGATATGTCTTATTTTTAGGTATATTTTGCTTTGTCCATAAAATTGTAAAATTTTTCTGCGGCAATAAAGCATACTTTTGTTTGTTTGTTTGTTTGTTTGTAATCATGACTGCGAAACTTTGGTTTTTAGTCGCTTTGCGCCTTATGTTAGCAACGTAATTTTTAACACTATTTATTGCGTGTATTGTCGATCTTCCCTTTCTGAATGCGTACTGGTTATCGTGGAGTAGATGTTTACCTTCTAGCTCTTGTTGCAACCTTTGATTGATGAGTGACACAAGTATTTTGCCAGCCGTATCTATTAAACATATTGGTCTGTATGTTGTTATCTCGTCAGGTTTCTTACGTGGTTTCTCCAGTAGGATAAGCCTAGATTTTTTCCATATCGACGGGAATTATCCTTCTTTCAGGCATGCATTATACATTTCGAGGCCTTTATTTGCATTCTTTGCGTAAATAATTTTAAAGATTCTGGGTGTTATCCCATCAAGTCCTGGGGCCTTTTTTGTTTTGAGCTTGTTTATAGCTGTGCTTAATTCCAGGTCTGAGAATGAGGGAACATCGCTGGACGCTATTTCTAAAATTGGCCAAACTATTGCCTCTTCTCTGGGAAACAGCTTGGCAATTTGTTTCTCTATTTCGTCTGTTGGAATATTGTTGTTTTTAGCCTTTTCCTTACAATCTGGTATGCTCTTCCCCATATGTCGTTCTCCAGTTCGTCGCATAATTCTTGCCATTTGGGTTTTATACTTTCATTGATTGCCTTTTTTAGTTCTCTTTTAGCTTCCTCGTATTCATTTCTATGTTCTATACATGAAGGTGTATTTTGTGATGTTCTTGATAGTATTCTACTGGCTTTAATGCATTTCTTTCTTTTTTCTGCTATATTGCTGTTCCACCAGTATACTGACCGTTTTGGGGATGTTTTGTGTTTTTGTTTTTGATGTTGATTGCGGTGTTTGGTTATTACCCCAATGATCTCCTCGGGTGTCGCTTCCTTGGCATCAGAGAGCGTGTTTTAACACACAACATTTTTTTCAATATCTTTCTCGCAGTCTATCCAGCCGACGGTATTTTCGGTTTGTTCTTCTCTTTTTTCTGATTTATGGTACTCAAAAGACATTGTTCTGTAATCACTGAGGTTTTCGCAGTTTGCATCTACATGCCACCCTGAGAAATCAATCACCGAGGAGCCGGTTTTTCTCCAGAAGGTTGGAGTATTTCCTAGGTTTTGTACTGGGAGATTCATTGAAGAGAGCCAGTCTTCCAGACATCTACCTCGTTTGTTGGTAACCTTGGAGCCGATTAATGGAGTCATTGCATTTAGGCCGCCACCTAGAATAACTGATTTTTTGGACCTTCTAATAACCTCCTCTATGTCCATTAGCAGTTTTTGGAAGTCCTCGATTGACCCATTTGGAGAGAAATAGCATGAGAATATGATTATTTGTCCTTGTTCGACATTTACAAAGCCTTTTCCTCTGTGGATGTTTTTATTGATCCATATCTACATATATAAAGCAGTCCATATCTTGTTCTGTTATCAGTTTTAGCGCCATTTTCTTGTTTGGTTCTTGTCCAAGGACTATGTCGATTTTGTTTTCTGCTATTTGTTGGAATAGGAGGTCAAGTGCATTTCTGCATCTATTAGTATTAATTTGACTGCACTTCGTGTTATTTACGATTTGCACAAAATAAATTAACAAATAACAGTGTGTATATAAATCAAGTAAAGTAAAGCTATGTAAAATGTATAAATAAATAAACTGGGTTTATGTGTTTCTATCACAGATAATATATATATATATATATATATATATATATATATATATATAAATATATATATCACAGGTCGTTTTTACTTTTATTTTTGGCGTCTTTTGGATCGCTAAGTTCTTTTATTCTCTTCCTCTTGTTATTTAACTTATCGAAAAGGTAAAAACTGGCTCTGATTCAGTTTTTCATGTAGAATCCAGTCGCGTAATCAGTTATGTGAGTTGTCGTTTTTGAGATGTAACACAAACTTTATAATTTTTTAAATGGGACTCCCAGTATATTTTTATTTTAAGTTATTCAGTTCACAGTAAATTTCTCGAAAATATATAATAGTTTATACTTTTCTATTCGAATCGCCCAGTAATTTGAATTTTTTAGACTCAGTTTTTGGTAGTAGGCTGGGATTGGCTAAACAAAACAAAAGAAAATGGTTGTCATGTTAAATAAATTACTTGTTAAAAACCTCTGGCTCGTTTTGAAGCTAGATTAGATAACCGCAACAATTATTATAAATTTTATAATTAAAAATGGCTAGAAAGCAAACGTTTTCCAATGAAGAAAAATACTACATGTTGCTCTGTTTTGCACAACCTAACGAAGATGTTAACGATGCTTCGGAACTATATTTATTAGGATATGCTTAGCATTCGTCGTATTTTATAATAAATACGTTTTTATGAAGCTGTTGGCGTTGTAAACATAGGTTTCAAGAACGAATACAACCCTGTGATATTACATTTCTTAGAATGAAAAGAAATCTAGTTGATATCGGATCTTTCAATAAGCCGCGAAGCAAAACCTATAACAAGGAAAACGAGGAAGACGTAGTTAATGTTCTGGCGTCCATTGATGTGGATCCTTCAAGTTCTTGCAGAAAAATTCATCAGAATGTTGGGGTTCCTAAAATTTTTAAGGAAACAAGGTTATATAACCATTTAATTTCAGATTGGCGCAACACTTACATCCGGGCGATGCTCAGAATCGTATGATTTTCTGTAACTGGTAAGGTAAATGTCCCAGTATTCGTCATGTTAAGAGCAAGACAGCCATTTGAAATTTAATATCTATGTTAAAAAATTTTTTTTGGGGACAAAAATTTTTTTATGGCTAGTTGAATGTATTTTCTTAGTATTTCTGGTTTCAGATATGCAGTATTTATACTAAAATAATTTTTTTATTAATATTTAGTTTTTTTGGAAAAATGTACCAGTATTCGTCAGGCAAAAACTAAGGATGTCCCAGTTATCGTCACCATAATGCATTAGTATTCGTCACGTAGAAAAGGACGTTAACAAATTTTTTAAAAACATATTTATTTATTATTTTTACAAATTTCACAAGTGAATCTTTTTGTTTTTTTTGTAACCTTCGCACATTTCTCGTGCATCCACTTGAGGCACGTCTGACATTTTATCATGTCTTCTTGGCACTCTTCTTCGCATATATGGCAGAACCAAGAGTTATTGTTTGGATCTGATATATGAGGTTTTTCCTCATTTATTATTTGTAGCGGTTTTCTCATAATTTTTTTAACCTCCTGCGTCTTTTTCTTTAATTCTTGCATTTCCGATCTTTTCCTTTTTCTTTCTTGAACCTGTTTCTCGATTTCCAGCTTTTTATTTTGTTTTTTCCTATAGTATTCTTGCCAGTTTTTGGAAGTAGCCACAGACGGTATTTTCTCCTTCATTTTGACAGCCACCTGTGGTGTCTCTGGTCAAAACAGGCTATTTTTAAATGGAGATGGTATGTCGGATGGAATATCCTTTGTTTCACATGAGTTTTTGTTTTCTGCAGTCAGCACTTTGCTTTCATCTTTCTTCAAAGCGTTTATGGGGCATTGAGTTGATTCCTTAGATTCAGACATCGAAATATTCATTTGAAGATCTAAAACATAATTAAATTTTCATTACCAAATAAAGTTAAACCACATATAAAATGTGTTAAAGTAAAAAGTATTAAGTAATATTTTCGCAATTACCACTTAGAGTTGATGGAGTCAAAGGCGAAACCACTGAAATGTTTTCCTCAGATTTTTTGTCTACTTCACTCTCGGCTTTATTTGTGTTTTGTTGGACTGGTGTTGCCGATAAAATAGGTCTCCGAAAATTTACATTGTCGTGATCTTCTATTTTGAAAAAGGTTGGACAATCTCTAGAGCTAGGTTCGTTAGATTCAGACAGTGATGCATCAAACGGGTGCACTATAAAATATTTGATAAAATACCATGTAAATAATATATGATACCAGTAAGAAATTGTTTTTTTTTGTAAAGAACTACCTACCTGGTAAAGAGCCTATCTCGGATGGGACTACTGTAAACTTTCCCTCAGAACCTGCAGTGCATCCTGACATTGATATATCTAATATATCAGAGTTTTTCTCATCGTCATTCATTTTTTGGTCACGGATTGCTAACGAAAAAATTTGTTTTGATTTAGGGCTATCATTTTCTATTTCTGGATCGCTTAGACATTTTCTAGGACTGTCCAACGGAAGAACTAAAAGCAGAATACTTTTATAATGTCATATTAATTTGTATAAAATATAAGTATACCACTCTGAAAAAGATCATTTGAATCATTAATTACTGCTGATTCGCACAGAATATCAGAATGTTCTGTGGACGAAAATGCTTCATGCGAAGCAGACCCTTGAACTAGTCCTGGAATTGTCTGATCTGCTTTAAAAGCTTTTTGGATAACTTCATTGCTTATAATATGTATTTTAGAACTGCTACTTGGAATATCTACGATAAATATGAAAGATAAAATTACTTCTGTATACTTAAAAGACAATCATTATTTTACCTCTTTGGTCACTCTCATTGTATGGTTCGTTAATTGTCGCATCGGTTTGACTAAGTTCAGGATCTGAAAATGAATTAGGATTTATGAATATAAAGCAAAGATTGACCAAACAAAAAAAGTATACTATACCGTCATTGTTGACTGCCAATAATATACCTCCATCGCCTACAACAAAGTCAAGTGTTTCGTTTTCCGGTATTAAGTCTTCAATTATATCGTCAATTATTATTTCATTGTCGATTAAAGATTCTGCTTCTACTCTTTGTGGTAAGGTTTCTGCTTCTATTTGATAAATGTTCTCTTTAATCTGATGCCAAAGCTTAAACAATTCAGTAAACTCTACCTCGTGCAACCATATTGGTCCAGACTCTTTAAATAAATTGAGCTTCTCCTCTGGTATTAAAGATTCAATAAACTTTAAATGATTCTTTGTTGCCTCTAGATTGCTTTCGCCATCAGTAGTTTTTAGGGCATCATTATCTACTTTAGAATTTATTTTAAAATATTCTATAGCATCGGGATTCAATGGAAGGAGCCCACATGCTCTAAAACCATTTTTTAACATATCTGGTTTAACGCTGTTTTCCAAAACTTTGTGAAGAAGTAAGGCGAAGTTATCGCGATTCAAGCGGACACCTGCGTTTTCTATACGCCGCGCCATTTATAAACTTCTTTTTTCCAGGCAACCTTTAGTGGATGGAAGACTGCTACGTCCATGGGTTGTAGAAAATGAGTAGAGTTTGGGTATAATGCAACAATTTCTATCCCGTTTTCCGTACAAAATTGACTTAGCGGTAATGTTAAATGGGAGGCGTGACCATCGAGATAGAGAATTACGGGTAAGTTTACGTTATTCTGTACCAACCACGGATGGAAAACATTAGCTATATATTCAAAGAATGTTTGTCCGGTCATCCATCCGTTATCTGACCGACCGATAGCCCAAGATGGAGGCATGGAAGATACCAGGGACTTAGGAATTCTCTTGAGATTAACCACTACCATTGCTGGAGCGAGGTCACCTTTTGCATTTCCCATAACAAGAGTCGTTATATTTTCTTTTTCATCTGAATTTGTAACAACATGAACTGATTTTTGACCCTTCTTTACCAAAACACGATTGTTGCCAGGGCTCAAGAAAAATGCGGTTTCGTCGCAGTTAAACACACGTGATGGATCGTTGCAGACATCTAATAAATTATTGTCGATAAAAACCACCGCCTTACAGCTATTTCCGAGACAGACGCCCGAGTTTTTGTTAAATTTTGTGAAACCCTCAAACTTATTTCAGGATGTCTTTTTTGAAAGGCTTCTAGCCAATGCCGCCCTGGTCGATTATTAACAAAAGGAGTTTCCTTTTTGTCTGCTTTAAGTAGCATTTGTACACTATCCAGCAGCTGAGTGCAGGTAACAGGAAATCCTCTGCTACCTAAATGACAAATCCATTTGACCAAAACTAACTCCTCACTTTCAGAAAGAATGGACGATGGACCAATTTTCCTTTTAAGGGGAGTTTTACCTTTGCATTTATCTGAAAGCGTCATCCGTGGTACCTTAAAAAGTTTAGCTGCTGTGGCAATAGGTGACCCACTTTTAACGGCCTCAATGGCCTTTTCCATTTCTTTTTCTGGATAATTGAAACGACTCATCTATAATATAAAATACCCAGTTATCGTCACCTTTAGGACCAGTAATCGTCACTATATTGAAAGGCCCCCCAACAGGTTAAACTACCTAATTCTGATATGACGGTCACTGGTACACGGATTCTTTTATATAAAATGAATGCATATAAACGTTTAACAAATAAAAACAATTGCCAAATGAAAATATACAAACGGTTTTTAAACAGTAGTGCCAGTCCCAGTGTTCGTCACACATGACGAATACTGGTGCACATCGGCTTTTTATTGTACCAGTAATCGTCACTACAAAAATTTTAATTTCTAACACTTTCTAACCTATAAATGGCTCTAAACAATAAAAATTAAACATATATGAACCTCCTAAAACACTTAACTTAGATGTACCACAGTATACTACCAAAGTAGAAAGATTTAAAATAATTCACTTACCTTAATGTTTATCTTAAAGACAGTATAAAACGAGGTTTGTTGGAAACACGTGCACAGTAAAGTTCCCGCGATTTTATGATAAAACTGTCATGGCGCGACACAAAATTACCTGGAGTTGCATTAGATGTCACCACATTTATAAGTATTAAAACACATTGGCGTTTTGTTGCCAAAAGCTTAATTTTTAATAAAAACCAGCCAAACTGACGATCACTGGGACAGTGCCGAAAACTGGGTCATTTACCTTATTTAGAAAAATGCGATAATGACCCTGACTTTTAAAGAAAAGTAATATGGTCCGATAAGGCATATACAGTGTGTCCCAGATTCGCTCCTCTATACAGGGATCTCGGCTCCTATTGTACCTACAGCAAAGGTTAAATGGGGAAAGTTTTAGAAAAAACTTATTGCATTCGATATCCAGCTTCAGATTTATGAGCGACCAATTGTTTTTGCAAATATCGGGGACAAACCGAAAATGGCGGATTTCGTTTTTGGCCAGTATATCCAGAACGATAAATTTGACAGATGCCAAAATGTGACATTATTCGGATACATTTTTAAGACAAATAAGATGGCGTATACGACACGTCTTCATTGTTTTTTGTTTGTTACCCGCCTCAACTTTCATTTTTCTTATGGCCGCCATATTGATACCTCACAAGTGCATTAAAGATTTTAGTATCATCGAAATATTACACTTCGTAAACTTAGGTTTCATTTTTTTCTAAGGGGGCCATGATTTAAAGTAATGTTAGCTCTCAATGCTTTTCTAAGGAGGCCATGATTTATCTGTAACAAAATTGGATTTTGACTTTGACGTTAAGTTAAATAGTTGAAAGTATCAAAGCTGTGTTTTAATAAGTAGTAGGTACGCTTTTATCCTAATAAAATCATAAATCTGACATATAAGTTGTCAAAACCTATAGAAAATGGCCGGCATTCCGTATTCAAATGAAGAAAAGGTTGACATGTTAGCTCTGTACTTTTAATCATACAGAAACGCCGACTTTACCTCAGCAAGGTATTTGGAGATGTACCCCGAACGAAGGCAGCCTTATAAAACCCAATTCAGGAAAATCGTAGCTAATTTAATTAACCATGGTGCCTTCGAACAACCTAGAAGCGGATACAATAATAACAATAAAAATCGAGACAGAAACATTTTACAAGCTATCAATAAAAACCCTAGTGCATCGGTAAGAACTGTAGAACAGGAAACTAATGTGCCAAAATCAACAGTACAGAGAGTTAAAAAAAAAATAAGTACCATCCATACAAACCCATAATAGTACAAGGACTTAAGGAAACCGGTTTTCCAAGACGACTACAGTTCTGTAAGTGGTATACTAGGAGATGTAATGAAAATCCTGATTTTGTAAATCATGTCTTGTGGTCCGATGAGAGCAGGTTCACGAATTGTGGAGTCTTTAATAGGCACAACCGTCATCATTGGGCTGTGCAAAATCCTCACGAAGTGGCAGAGAGACGTCTACTGATCAGATTTGGAATGGGTGATTATTGGTAAGTTAATCTAACCAATCTTTTTTAAATAGGCACCAAAAGATGGTCAAATAATAATCTTTTTTTTTCGTTTAGTTCTTTAATGATACTAAAAGAGTATAATCTAGTAAAAAAAAAAATAAAACATTCTACTCTAGTCAGTCAACTTACTTTTTTGATATTGTATTACATTTTTATTCAATTATTTTGTATTGTAGTTTCGAAGAAGCTATAAAAATAGAATTGAGTACTATAAATTTATGAACACTTTATCTAAATTTTCTGCAGATTTAGCTAATTCTTTAAAATTATTTTGATTGTCTGAATTTAATATGATTTATTATTACCCGGGAACCCTAGTTCTTGCGTTATGAAAACAATGCCATATTAATCAAATGTCCAATTATTTTTCGATTTTCATTATGATTTATAGAAAGGCGTTCAGCTGTATTTCCGAATAATTTAAATTTTAAAGCGCAAGAGGTTTGTTCTTTTGATATTTTATGTTTTATTAAGGCACGGTGTACTTCTTTAAGATTATTATATCACTGAAATAAATTGATTTAGTATTTCCGAAATTAATATGCAATACCAACAAAATAATTTATTACGGCTGTTACTTCCCGCTAACCAAATATGTTCTCCTTTTTCATAATAAAGCTGAATAGGTTTCAAATGTATACAAGCTCATTCATTACGGGATTTTTCGATAATTATTTTTGGAAAGAAAATATCTACTTTATAATAAAGATAATTTTCCCTTTATAATTTATAGTTTCTAGTACCACCCGGCCGACCCTGCCGCCCTTGACTGTTGGGCACGTATTTATAAAATATTAATCATTTCAGGAAATCGACTTATTGGACCATTTTTGTTTGACTACAACCTAAACGGGCAGAGGTACCTAGAGCTTTTGCGAAACCAGGTTGTACCAGCCTTACGAGCTATTCTAACGGAAGATGAATTAAGAAGAACTTGGTTTCAACAAGGATGTTCGGCTTACAATACCATTCAAGTCAGGAACTTCTTAAGAGAGCAGTTTGACGAAAGAATAATTTCTTTAAATGGTCCAATATCTAGACCTTCTAGATCCCCTGACCTGTAGCCCTTGGATTTCTATCTCTGGGGTCACACAAAGAATGAAATCTATGTTTGATCCTCCCGTGACCATAGAAATCCTGAGACAAAGAGTTCTGGACACATTTAGAAATATTAACCGAAATACACTTACCAGGGTTGTACGAAAAACAGTCGCCAATTGTCAAAAATGTCTCAATGCAAATGGACGTCATTTTGCAGATTTGTAAATTAATGTTACCCACTTACAAAGTAGTTATTACGATCATGTTGTATTGAAAATTCAATGCGTTCAATACATTACTTACTTATTAATGTAATCTTGGGACAAATAAATCATGGCCTCCTTTAAAAACATTGAAACCTAATTTACGAAGTGTGATATTTCGATGACACTAAAATCTTTAATTCACTTATGAGATATCACTAGACTGGAAATTTTAGGCTCCTTTCAAAAATCGAAAAATCCAATATGGCGGTCATAAGAAAAATGAAAGTTGAGGCGGGTTGCGGGTTAACAAAAAACAATGAAGACGTATCGTATACGCCATCTTATTTGTCTTTAAAATGTGTCTGAATAATGTCACATTTTGACAGCTGAAAAACGAAATCCGTAATTTTTTCCAGCCAGATCGAATGCAATAAGTTTCCTCTAAAACTTTCCCCATTTAACCTTTGCTGTAGGTATAATAGGAGCCGAGATCCCTATATAGAGAAGCGAATCTAGGACACACTGTATAAGTAGCGCCGGAGTATTAAATAGGCATAATTCTAGATACTGGTCGCAAGAAAATCAGCATCGAATATTTCCTCGCGAAAGACAGGTTAGGTTTGGGTTTAATATTTCTTGTTTCATATTGGGTTCAAAAATAATGTATCGTATATACCAGGGAAGCTTAGATACAGATCGGTATTTCCAAATACTGGAACTTATTCTACCGGAATTACTGGATGATCTGCCTTTGGCCTATTTACACGACATATATTTTCAGCAAGACGGACCACATGCTCATAATTCCGGTAGAATAAGGCAGTATTTGGAAAATAATTTTCTTGGAAAATGGATAAAGACCAATGGTCCTGTAAGATGGTCGGCGAGATCGCCAGATCTCTCGGTTTTGGGTAACTTCCTGTGGAGATTTTAGAAAACAAAATATATAGAACAAGACATGAGAGCTTAGCCGATTTAATAAACGCTACAAGAAGGACATTCAATGAAATGCAACAACAGCCGGAAATTATGTAGGCTTTTCGTAAGGCAAAATGGACATCATTTCGAGCAATATCTTTAGGGTTTAGATTTAGTTTTTTGTTTATTTTAGTGATCTTTAGTGGTAGGATTAGTTTTTGTTGTTCTTGTTGTTGTTAGTTGCTGTTTAGAGGTATTGAGGTAGAATTATGTTCATTTTATTCAATTAATAACACTTTTCAAGATTGATAGATTTACGGGTTTAACAGCGAAAAACAGGCTAAAATTATAACAATGTAAAATAAATAATGCTATGATACTTATTACAAATCTACTTACATTTTACATTATAATTATTGAATTGTTAAACTGCTAAAAATTGAGCATTTCTTGTAAAATAGTATAAAACAAGGATATACAGGGTAATAATTTATTCTAGAATTTTTAAAAATAATCTTGTTACTTAAAATAAAATATACCTGAAAAATTCATTTGTTTTGTAAGCAATCCTAGCCTACTACCAAAAACTGAGTCTATCACTAAAAATTACAAATTAATGGGCGATTCGAATAGAAAAGTGTATACTATTATATATTTTCGAGAATCTTATTGTGAACTGAATAATATAAAATAAAAATATACGAGGTGTCGCTCACTACGCCACTGAATTCTACCTGGAAAACTGTATTAGAGCCAGTTTTACCTTTTTCGAAGAGTTAAATAACAACCGAAATACGAGGGGGGGGGGGGGCAAAATATTTTCAATTTCACACTGTGTCTTAAAAACGAGAGGGCTATGAAAATTTTGTTTGGGTCATCTTTCATGTCACAAAAGTAGCACCATGTCGCGAAAACCGCAACCCTTTATCTTCACTATAAGAGAGATATGCCATAGAAACAACGAAAACGGGACAACCTGTACAGCGCAAGGTCCGGACCGACAAGATTCTCCTTGCCCTCACTATGTCTATCGTCTATCTCTAGTTAAACCTGTCTATTACGGACTAACGCTTATACATATTAAACAACTGTTAATATATTAACAATAACAACTTGCTATGTTGTACGAATCCAATATGGTGAAGCAATATAGCGTCCAACAAGAATATAATGTTACTAAATTCCTATATGCGGAGCTAAACTGAGTTACACTTTACTATTCCTAAAAAAAGGAGAAATTCCTTACGAATTTCGGGTGAAAGAAATTTACCAGTTTTTTTTTAATTAAAGACCTTTATTTGTGTTAGCTTACTCTGGTTAATATTGATCATAACCCTTAGATATATTTACATTTTTTCACGTGCAGATCTGACAAAAAAATCTAAAGAGGGTTGAAAGTTCACGGCAATAATGAATTAAATTTGTATATAAAAAGCTTGCTGACAATCCCGGTAAAATTATTTACCTTTTTTATTCAGCTCAGCCACAAGGAATTAATTATGAAATTTACATACAAATTAATGGTAACCCCCACGTATATTCGTAAACTTTTTGAGGCACGAGGGATTATATTTTATTTGGACTCGTTTACTTGTGTTTACTGTTAACAGTTTAGGCAATAAATTTGTTCATTACTTTGAAAAGTATTAAATTATATAAAGATTTATAATATAATCAACGAAAATATTATATCAACGAGCATGTTATCATAGATACCAGAATGATATTTCTTTTGTATTTTTTTGCTGGTGTTGTAATTCAAGCAAAAAAGTGACCGGGTCAAGCTGAATTTATTGCGAATAAAATATATGGTTAATAATTTCTAGGATTTATTTTTTAAGTAGTTCCTTTTAGCAATGATAGTCTTGGCATCAATCTCTTCTTCAGACGAAAATCTACTACCCCGCAAATTTACATATATAAACATTGTTTCAATGTATTAACAATAACAACTTGCTATGAACAAGAACATAATGTTATTAAATTCCTATATGCGGAGCTAAATTGAGTTACACTTTACTATTCTTAATAAAAAGAAAAATTCCTTACAAGTTCCGTGTGAAAGAAAACCCTTATTTATGTTAGCTTAATCCGGTTAATATTGATCATAACCCTTAGAGATATTTACATTTTTTTCACGTGCAGATCTGACAAAAAAATCTAAAGAGGGTTGAAAGTTCACGGCAATAATGAATCAAATTTGTATATAAAAAGCTTGCTGACAATCCCGCTAAAATTATTTACCTTTTTTATTCAGCTCAGACACGGTCTAATCCCAAGAACCATGATTTCTTAATTGACCAAAGCCGTGAAAGCTTCCGTTCTATGTTAGCTAACCTCTATGAGAGGAAACCAAGAAGGATGCCAAAACTTTTTGGCGATCTCCGGAACAGCAAGAAGAAGTTACTCTGCCAGTTGGCCTTACTCCTTAGATGCCGAGATGAAGATGTAGTACCGAAATCGCTACAGGTGAGAAATCACATTACTTCTAGAACTGCTCAGAATATTTATAAGCGTGCTAGCAATGCATTAGTTAGAGAAAGGATTAAGGCAACACGTCGTGATTTAAATACAAATGCCCAGAAATTATTAGAAATTCATTTGAAATTAGCTTCTAGACTAGAAAGAACTACATTTACAAGTTTGGACAACATTACCAACGCACAGGCAACCCTCTATCTCCACTATAAGAGAGATACGCCATAGGAATAACGAAAACGGGACAACCTGTACAGCGCAAGGGCCGGACCAACAAGATCCTCCTTGCCCTCTCTACATCTATCGATTATCTCTAATTAAACCTGTCTATCACGGACTAACGCTTATACATATTAAACAACTGTTAATATATTAACAATAACAACTTGCTATGTTGTACGAATCCAATATGGTGAAGCAATATAGCGTCCAACAAGAATATAATGTTACTAAATTCCTATATGCGGAGCTAAACTGAGTTACACTTTACTATTCCTAAAAAAAGGAGAAATTCCTTACGAATTTCGGGTGAAAGAAATTTACCAGTTTTTTTTTAATTAAAGACCTTTATTTGTGTTAGCTTACTCTGGTTAATATTGATCATAACCCTTAGATATATTTACATTTTTTCACGTGCAGATCTGACAAAAAAATCTAAAGAGGGTTGAAAGTTCACGGCAATAATGAATTAAATTTGTATATAAAAAGCTTGCTGACAATCCCGGTAAAATTATTTACCTTTTTTATTCAGCTCAGCCACAAGGAATTAATTATGAAATTTACATACAAATTAATGGTAGATTTGGTCAATATTTTTATATTAATACCAACCCCCACGTATATTCGTAAACTTTTTGAGGCACGAGGGATTATATTTTATTTGGACTCGTTTACTTGTGTTTACTGTTAATAGTTTAGGCAATAAATTTGTTCATTACTTTGAAAAGTATTAAATTATATAAAGATTTATAATATAATCAACGAAAATATTATATCAACGAGCATGTTATCATAGATACCAGAATGATATTTCTTTTGTATTTTTTTGCTGGTGTTGTAATTCAAGCAAAAAAGTGAGCGGGTCAAGCTGAATTTATTGCGAATAAAATATATGGTTAATAATTTCTAGGATTTATTTTTTAAGTAGTTCCTTTTAGCAATGATAGTCTTGGCATCAATCTCTTCTTCAGACGAAAATCTACTACCCCGCAAATTTACATAAATAAACATTGTTTCAATGTATTAACAATAACAACTTGCTATGAACAAGAACATAATGTTATTAAATTCCTATATGCGGAGCTAAATTGAGTTACACTTTACTATTCTTAATAAAAAGAAAAATTCCTTACAAGTTCCGTGTGAAAGAAAACCTTTATTTATGTTAGCTTAATTCGGTTAATATTGATCATAACCCTTAGAGATATTTACATTTTTTTCACGTGCAGATCTGACAAAAAAATCTAAAGAGGGTTGAAAGTTCACGGCAATAATGAATAAAATTTGTATATAAAAAGCTTGCTGACAATCCCGGTAAAATTATTCACCTTTTTTATTCAACTCAGACACGGTCTAATCCCAAGAACCATGATTTCTTAATTGACCAAAGCCGTGAAAGCTTCCGTTCTATGTTATCTAACCTCTATGAGAGGAAACCAAGAAGGATGGAAACTTTTGGCGATCTCTGGAACAGCAAGAAGAAGTTACTCTGCCAGCTGGCCTTTCTCCTTAGATGCCGAGATGAAGATGTAGTACCGAAATCGCTACAGGTGAGACATCACACTACTTCTAGAACTGCTCAGAATATTTATAAGCGTGCTAGCAATGCATTAGTTAGAGAAAGGATTAAGGCAACACGTCGTGATTTAAATACAAATGCCCAGAAATTATTAGAAATTCATCTGAAATTAGCTTCTAGACTAGAAAGAACTACATTTACAAGTTTGGACAACATTACCAACGCACAGGCAACCCTCTATCTCCACTATAAAAGAGATACGCCATAGGAATAACGAAAACGGGACAACCTGTACAGCGCAAGGGCCGGACCAACAAGATCCTCCTTGCCCTCTCTACGTCTATCGATTATCTCTAATTAAACCTGTCTATCACGGACTAACGCTTATATATATTAAACAACTGTTAATATATTAACAATAACAACTTGCTATGTTGTACGAATCCAATATGGTGAAGCAATATAGCGTCCAACAAGAATATAATGTTACTAAATTCCTATATGCAGAGCTAAACTGAGTTACACTTTACTATTCCTAAAAAAAGGAGAAATTCCTTACGAATTTCGGGTGAAAGAAATTTACCAGTTTTTTTTTAATTAAAGACCTTTATTTGTGTTAGCTTACTCTGGTTAATATTGATCATAACCCTTAGATATATTTACATTTTTTCACGTGCAGATCTGGCAAAAAAATCTAAAGAGGGTTGAAAGTTCAGGGCAATAATGAATTAAATTTGTATATAAAAAGCTTGCTGACAATCCCGGTAAAATTATTTACCTTTTTTATTCAGCTCAGCCACAAGGAATTAATTATGAAATTTACATACAAATTAATGGTAACCCCCACGTATATTCGTAAACTTTTTGAGGCACGAGGGATTATATTTTATTTGGACTCGTTTACTTGTGTTTACTGTTAATAGTTTAGGCAATAAATTTGTTCATTACTTTGAAAAGTATTAAATTATATAAAGATTTATAATATAATCAACGAAAATATTATATCAACGAGCATGTTATCATAGATACCAGAATGATATTTCTTTAGTATTTTTTTGCTGGTGTTGTAATTCAAGCAAAAAAGTGACCGGGTCAAGCTGAATTTATTGCGAATAAAATATATGGTTAATAATTTCTAGGATTTATTTTTTAAGTAGTTCCTTTTAGCAATGATAGTCTTGGCATCCATCTCTTCTTCAGACGAAAATCTACTACCCCGCAAATTTACATATATAAACATTGTTTCAATGTATTAACAATAACAACTTGCTATGAACAAGAACATAATGTTATTAAATTCCTATATGCGGAGCTAAATTGAGTTACACTTTACTATTCTTAATAAAAAGAAAAATTCCTTACAAGTTCCGTGTGAAAGAAAACCTTTATTTATGTTAGCTTAATTCGGTTAATATTGATCATAACCCTTAGAGATATTTACATTTTTTTCACGTGCAGATCTGACAAAAAAATCTAAAGAGGGTTGAAAGTTCACGGCAATAATGAATAAAATTTGTATATAAAAAGCTTGCTGACAATCCCGCTAAAATTATTTACCTTTTTTATTCAGCTCAGACACGGTCTAATTCCAAGAACCATGATTTCTTAATTGACCAAAGCCGTGAAAGCTTCCGTTCTATGTTAGCTAACCTCTATGAGAGGAAACCAAGAAGGATGCCAAAACTTTTTGGCGATCTCCGGAACAGCAAGAAGAAGTTACTCTGCCAGTTGGCCTTTCTCCTTAGATGCCGAGATGAAGATGTAGTACCGAAATCGCTACAGGTGAGACATCACACTACTTCTAGGACTGCTCAGAATATTTATAAGCGTGCTAGCAATGCATTAGTTAGAGAAAGGATTAAGGCAACACGTCGTGATTTAAATACAAATGCCCAGAAATTATTAGAAATTCATCTGAAATTAGCTTCTAGACTAGAAAGAACTACATTTACAAGTTTGGACAACATTACCAACGCACAGGCAGAAAAAATCCATCAAGAAGTTACACTTAAGCAACAAAAGAAGTTTGAAGCTCTCCTGAACAGAAAAAAATCCAGTGAAACTTCCGCAGAACACAGTTATCAACCTGTCATCGAAGCCGTTATCCGAAGCAGAACTTTCCGTCCTTTCCAAGGGCCAAAACTTCGCAATAGCACCGAGTAGCATTCCCGTAGAAAACATAGTATCTTCTGTTGAAGCAGCAATCAGCAGATAAAGGCAACGCCACAGTCGTCATGGACAGAACAGAATATGTGGAAAAGGTTACTCAACTTTTGGACAACAACACATATAAGGTTATGCAGGCAGACCCCACAAGTAGAATAGAAAGACGCATTACAAATTTGATCAACACATCCAGTCTACCACCAGCGGAGAAAAAATCATTAAAACCAAGCAACTCCAAGATTCCCAAGTTCTACGGTCTTCCGAAGATACACAATGACAACGTACCACTTCGACCGATCGTCAGTACAATAGACTCCCCCACATACAAACTAGGTAAATATCTTTCAATTTTTTTTAATCCATTTACTGGAAAAACAGATTCTTTTATTAAAAACTCTGCACATTTCGTGGAAAAACTCATCAATCAAGTTGGATCCCGAAGATATTTTGGTCAGGTTCGATGTAGAATCATTTTACACAAATGTTCCTGTCAACGACTCAATTTCCATTATATCAGACATACTGGATAATAATAATCTTGATAAAAACTTAATAGACCTAGTGGAAGCTTGTCTTACATCTACTTATTTGATTTTTCAAGGAACTTTTTATGAATAAACTTCAGGGGCAGCTATGGGATCTCCTCTATCACCTGTGGTAGCGAATATCTTTATGGAAGCCTTTGAGGATATTGCTCTAACATCCGCTCCACTAAAACCGAAGCACTGGTTTAGCCTCATGGACAGGATAATCTCTTAATATTTCCGGACCACCTTAATCAGCAACATCATAATATCAAGTTCACGATGGAAATTAAATCTAATGGAACAATTCCCTCTCTAGATGTATGTGTTCAAAGGAAGGAAAATGGTACATTAGGACATTCTGTGTATAGAAAACCGACGCATACAAATAGATACTTAAATGCAAATTCTCATCACCATCCAGCACAAAAGAAATCGGTTATTAACTCTCTAGTATTCAGAGCTATTTCCATTTCTGATCAAGATTCTTTAACATCGGAAACATCTAAACTGACCGAAGGGAATGGCTATTGCACTGAAGATATTACGCGTTCAATTAAAAGATATAGTAAACCAACTCCGCCAAAGGAGAATGATAACGAGCCACCATTAGGTAGTGCTGTTCTTCCCTACATACATGTGACTACAGACAAGATAGGACGATTACTTCGGCAGTCCAACATACGTACAATCTTCAATACACATAAGAAGATTGGACAATGCTTGTGATCCCCGAAAGATCTTGTACCTTTCCAAACAGAAGGAGTATATAAAATTCCTTGCTCATGTGGAGAAGTGTATGTGGGAGAAACAGGACGCTCAAGATCAACTAGACTTAAGGAACATGAACGATGTATTAAAAAGAAACAAATTGTTCAATCTGCTGTAGCTGAACACTAGCATAACACTGGCCATTTCAGAAATGTAAAGGAAACCAAGGTTCTAGCGTCGGTTCCAGGTTTTTATAAACGAAAAGTTAGAGAATCTATTGAAATATTTAAACATACAAAAAATTTCAATAGAGACACGGGTTACGGTCTACATAACACGTAGAAACCGATCTTAACACAGGGTCACGGTTCGGCGAGCAAGGGTATAAAAGCCCGCCCGAATCTCTTCGAGCTCATTCAGTGTTCAGATCTCGTGGAGTAAAGATCCCTGAAGATGCCTCGTGCAATCGAAGGCGAAACGTCGGATAGTAATTCTAATTTAATACGGTCTAATCCCAAGAACCATGATTTCTTAATTGTTTCAATCTCCCTACTACCCTGGACCGGAATGATTTATTAGCCAAAATAGAGGCACAAGCAGGCAAAAATTATAAAGGTATTAATTAGTCATGACCAATTATACATTATTCTATTAAATAAACACTATGCATTAGAAAGGGTTTATGGCCGCTATTAAGCACAAAAATTCCATGTGTTTTTGGAAAAATGGACTCTTTGAAGTGACCGATTTAGCAGATAGCACTATCGAAAATCCGATAATATTGAAATTCCCATAAGATCAATTTTAACAAACTAAAAACCAACCGATAATAGAAATGGGAAAAGTTAGTTACTCTTTTTATTTAGCTTATCCACAAAGAATAAAATTTACATATAAATTTGGTTAACATTTTTATAATAAAACTAACTCCTGTGTGATGTCGTATCCCCTTGGGATTACAAGGGATTATATGTCATCTGGACTCGTTTGCTGGTGTTAATAAATTGAAGCTGACGCAAATTATATTATACACGAGTTTAAGCAACAAGTACATACCATGCTCTTTGTTTTAAAATACAATGAGCAATAAAATTACTTATAATAGAAACCAACTGGAATGGTATATTATTCAACGATCTTATAATGAGAAGAAAGAAAACGAAGCGAATATGCTTCGTTATTAAAATCTAAAAAACCCATTTTTAAGCATTCAATATTGTGCCCATAATGAAGATGCTTTATATTTCTGTGCCAACTATTCATCACCGACGAGAAGAACGTTTTCTGAAAAAGAATTTGTACCTTTTGAATGCATTTATTTTTTTTGTGTGTACATGTTTTCTGAATATTTTTATTTAAATTATGTATGTTTTTTTTAATTAGTATGTCAAAAATGGAAGTTGTTGGTGTGTTTCTTTTTCAATAGTAAATTTAATTGTAAATTATTATGGTTTAAAAATCTTTTAAATGTTTAAGGTCATGTTTATAGATACAAAAATGTCATCAATATATCTCCATCAAATGGTGATAATGATTTAATACAGCCAATAAACAAGGCCCCATAGTCGTGCCAAAATAAATGGTTTTTACACAAAAAGTTAATAATTCTATAACAGTGTTATCGTTAAAAGATGTACGTTCACCAAGGTTGTTGTTGTTATCAAGTTTATTTCTTACCATGTTTAAAGATTTATCTACAGGTACATTTATAAAAAGAGAAACGATAATAAAACTTATCAGTTTATTATTTATTTCTATTTGAATATTAAGCAATTTCTACGGAAGCGTAGAAGGGCCACAATTTTATTAATTTTTCAATTCTGAGTTACAAATCGGAATTTAACAAAATTCAGATTTTAAAGTCAGAATTTAACAACATTCTGAGTTCAAAGTCGGAATTTAACAAAATTCTGAGTTCAAAGTCGGAATTTAACAAAATTCTGAGTTTAAAGTCGGAATTTAACAAAATTCTGAGTTTAAAGTCAGAATTTAACAAAATTCTGAGTTTAAAGTCGGAATTTAATAAAATTCTTAGTTTAAACTAAGAGTTTAACTAAATTCTGAGTTTAAAGTCAGAATTTAATAAAATTTTGAGTTTAAAGTCAGAATTTAACAAAATTCTGAGTTTAAAGTCGGAATTTAACACAATTCTGAGTTTAAAGTCAGAATTTAGTCCCTACGATTGTATAACAAACTGGAACCAAAAAAACAAGTTCAATATTCTTGTTTGAATAATGGCAAATGGACTATGAATTGTTCCACCAAACTACAGATAGTTAAAAAATGATAAAAGTGGGAAAGGTACAAAATAAAAGATTCCTATTTTCATTTCTGAGTGTTAAATAAGTCTCTGACAAATTAAACATATGTTTAATTAGTTCATTTTATATATTTTTATTTATTTCCATTGCTGAAAAAAAAAGCCAAAATGAACTTTACAAATTTTTATTAAAAAAATCACATATATATATATATATATATATATATATATATATATATATATATATATATATATATACCAAAAGGAACATAAAAGAATAAAAAGCATATACATTAAAAGGTTCACAAAATAAAAAAGATAATACAAAACGATAAATAAGTCATATAAATGGTTCAAATATGTTTCAACAATATGTAAGGGTCTCGCTTTTAGAAGTAAAATCGAAGCATACTGACAGATCTCCCCATCTGTTTTAGGGTGATTCAAGTTAAGTGTCCTATTGGAAATATCTGGACACCCAACGAAAAGGATGTTTTGAGAATTGGGCTTTGGCTATAGATGAACATAATATACTCTCGTTATAAAATATTTTAGATAGTGCGGTGTTGCGGCTTCTACCTCAAACCGGAGGCATCATCCGTTTCTTAAATGAAATGCCCAATATTTTATTAAATTTTTACATTTTTCTGAAAAATCCAAACACTTATTGAGTTACCTTTCTTATGCCTAAATTTAACTGTTTTTGAGAAAATGACGCTTGAACAATGACAATTTGGCCCTTTGAAGCTCGGTAAATCTCAAACTTTTTACTTGCAACGAAATGAATTTCACTTATCTGTCTTAATATTTAATTATCTATCTCCTGACACCAATTTCAGGTTTGACAGGAGATGCAAAATGCATTTCATTAAATTCTGACTGACTGACCATTTAATACTCACTTCTAGAAGTAATTGATATTTGTATTTGATCATAAACATATTGATAATTTAGGCATTAAAATAATAATTAAAATTATTTACTTTTTTTTTCAGCTCAGCCGCACAGAATTGGTTCTAAAATTTTCATATAAATTAACGGTAAATGTGTGCAACTTTTTTATATTAACACAAACCCTGGCGAAAGCTCGTAATTCTTTCGGATTACGAGGGATTAGATTTGATCTGGACCCGTTTGTTATCTTGATAATTTGGAACTGATCCAAATTATAACATGCACGACTTTAAGCAATAAATACATAATATTATGTTCATTATATTAAAATTCAAGTAATATAAAATTATTTATAATATAAACGTTCCAAAAACGCATAATTACATCTTTTTAACGGTTTAAAATATAGTTTATTTCGTAAATGTAAGCAATACTTTGTTATAACACGCAGATTTATTTTGATTGTAAGGAAATGTTATGGTGAGTCACTGAATTTGAATATAAAACATATTTTTTCGTTATACCTACTGGGTGTCCCAGGTGTCGTGGGCTTCTATATTATCTTCAGAAATTGTTAACTTGACACCTCGTTACATTTTTGTTATAAAAATTATTCTCTGAAAAATTATTTGCTCATTATTGAAATTAAATTTATATCAACTAGCTGGCCCGGCAGTCCTTGATCTGCCTTTTCCTTTAAATGACACGGTGAATTTTCAGTAGAATTATAAGAATATGACGCGCATTCACCATATCGTACAGAAATGTTATTGAAGAAAAGCATATTGGTTTTATAGAAAAAATACGCAATAAAACAATACAAAAATAATGTTGATAGGTCTCGGCAACCAGAAGATCTTTTCAAAAAAAACATGTAATTTGGTGCATATAGACTAGCTGACCCGGCAGACTTTGGTCACGGAACACCGTGTATATTTATAGGGTATAAAATTTGTCTTTTTCTACCTTTTCAAAAATATATAATAGTAGGCCATTAATTAACAATAATAAACAATTGAAAGTTACATATTGCTAACGAAGGTATCTTCTTATATCAGAATACCTATAGAGTTTTTTAATGACTGTACGTTTGTAACAACAGTTTTATAGCATAAAGTAACAATATAACAAACACAAAAAAATAACATTATTAAAAAAAGAACAAAACTAATTTTTAAAGGTGTTTTAAAATGTTTAAATTGACGACCATTGTGTCTAACGCAAAATTGGCACATTTTTGTAATTTTTTGAAAAGCGTTAAAATTAACTATTGGTCTCATTCGCATATTTCGAGAGGCTAAATGAATTGCCTCTCGAATTTCTGCTATGCCGTCATATCGTGTTTTATATACTTCATTTTGTATATAGCCCCATAAAAAAAATCTAAAATTGAGAGATCTCGAGATCGTGAAGGCCATCTAACAGGTCCGTTGGTACCTATCCATCTTTGAAGAAAGTTATTATCAAGAAATTCCCTTAAGAGCCTAGAATAGTGACTTGGGGCACCATCTTGCTCTAGGTAAACAGCATTATATTGGGCTAATGGAATATTTTCGAGGAGTTCTGGAATAACTTCCTCAAGGTTTTCTAGGTATCTAAGTGCTGTCAGACCTCCTTCAAAAATCCCATAAACTATATGTCTGCCCAAAATGAAACATGACACCCCAACTCCAAAGTCGTTGTTGTGCCCTTTCAAACATTGAATGCCGATTTTCACTATGCCAGTTCCTACTAATGTGACGATTAAAAATTCCCGTACTTGAAAAAAAGCATTCGTCTGACCAGATAACAAGTGCTAGCATCGATTTGTTGCCAATACCACTGGCAAAACAGTGCCCAGCGTTCGGCATCGTCAAGATGCAAATGATGCACTATATTATTTTTATATGGATGATACTTATATTTTTTCAAGATCCTCTGACCGTCAATTTTGGCACACCAATTTCTTGGTCAATTTTTCTACATGAGGAAGAAGGTGTTGCTTCTATACAGGGTGTCCCGAATTGCAGTGTCCAAACTTTAACAGCGCATTCTGCATTCAAAATAAGCCCTAATTTTCTTTATAAACATATATCGGCAAATGCTTCGTTTTCGAAATACAGGGTGTTAAAGTTTTAAGAAAAAAATTGTTTTTTAGTCATAACTTTTTTATTACTTGAGATATTGTTATTAAATTTGGTAAACAGCCTTGGAGTAACATTTCATCAGTGGCGTCCGTACGGGATTTTTTATTGAATATTCTTGAAGAAAAAATGGTTCTCTACTGCTTTTTCTGAAAACAAAAATCATTCCTAAAATCCCCACTCAGTTTGGAGCAAATTTGATCCCTTGTCTTTTTTTCGTGCGGTGTAAGGATTTTGAGTAAAAAACTAAAAACCATTTTTATGTATGGCATAGTTAAAATTTCCATTATTGTTAATTTCAGTAGCAAAACCTTTAAGGTGGGATTGTAACAGCAAGTTTTTAAAATTATTTGGTTTCCGATATTTATTTCATGCATTCCGGGTGAGTTCATAATTTCTGAACAACGTATGTAGGGTTTCTAAAATAAAAGCTTGTCTGACAACTAAGGAGAGATGACGTCATCGACCCGTTGTAATGGAGATTTGCATTATGTTTGGGTTATCAGGGTGACATCGCAGAAGTTAGCAGGCAACCTATTAAAATCTATTAAAATCTAATGTCCTTGGTACTTACCATCATTCCTTCATTGTCGACTCTTGGTATGCCATGATTGCATTTTTGTGATAATTGAACAATTGCTAGGTTCGTCTTTAAAGTATGACAGATGAGTTTATAATTCTAAAATCGTCGATTCATTTTGTAAAACGGTAATTAGAATTAATTCAGTTTTGAAGATGATACTTCATTTTACAGAAACTACTCTTTATTAACTAAGTTCGTAATTCATTTTACAAAAACTAGAATTCGTAACTTTTATTAACTTAGATCGTGAAAAAAATTTATAGAGCACTTTAAATATCATTAAGGATTAATGTGGGCCTTAAAATTCACAATAATTGCTCAAAATGAGCTCCTCTAACTTCGACACATTTTCGGCATCTGCTCTTAACTGTGTCAGTGGCATGGCGTATAAAATTCGTATTGGCTCGCAAAGTTTCACAGGCTTGCTCTATCCTTAGAATTAGTTCTTCTCTTGTATGAACTGGTCTGGAATAAACTAAATTTTTCAAATAACCCCACACAAAGAAGTCGACAGGTGTGAGGTCAGGGGAACGTGGTGGCCAGGCTGTAGCTCCTAATCGTCCAATCCACCGTTCTGAATAATTATTATTTAACCACTCACGATTTAGAAGTGCAAAATGCGCGGGAGCCCCGTCCATTTGAATCCAGAATTCGTTTCTAAGATTTAGAGGAATATTTTCTAGATATTGAAATAACATTAACAGAAAATTCTTGCTGAAATGCTCTAGTTCGTACAACACGTGAATTGTCATGGCTCCAGATTCGTAAATTATGGAAATTTCCTGAGCCGCTTCGGGTAGATGTGGCTTCATCAGTCCATAAAATTTTTTTGAGAAGTTCTCGTCTTCCTCTATTTGTTGCAAAAATTGCAAAAACTGACACGTTTTTCGGCATCACCAGGTTGTAAGTTTTGAACTGGCTGCATCTGAAATGGCTTCTTGTGATCTGTCCTCAAAACGCGATGAACCTTATTTTTAGAAACAAAAACTGCGTTGCCTTGTAAATTATGAGCTGCTCTTCGTAGGCTTAATGTCCTATCGTTGTCAAACTTATTTAATTTAAAATTACGTTTCGATATTGTTCATTTCTCCTACCTTCGTTTCTCGGATTCTTTTTGAGTCCAAAATTCCTAAACATTAAATGCGTTTTAATGAAAACTTGTTTGCAAGGTAATCTTCTATTTGGAAATCTTCGTTGGTATTCCCGTACTGCTGCATTTGCATTTCCATTACAGCAACCATAAACGAAATGAATATCAGCATACTCAAAGTTACTGAATAACACCATTTTGAAATCACTAGTTAGACTGATAATTACCTTTTTGTATAAACTTTAATGTACCTGACATTTATTTACTCTAAAAACTCAAATGTCACACTTTAAAGACGAAACTAGCAATTGTTCAATTGTCACAAAAATGCAATCATGGCATACCAAGATGTTAAAGGTTTTGCCAATGAAATAATTAACAATAATGGAAATTTTAACTACATACATAAAAATAATTTTTAGTTTTTAACTCGAAATCCTTGCATCGCACGAAAAAAAGGCAAGGGATCAAATTTGCTCCAAACTGAGTGGGGATTTTAGGAATGATTTTTGTTTTCAGAAAAAGCAGTAGCGTACCATTTTTTCTTCAAGAATATTCAATTAAAAATCCTGTACGGACGCCACTGATCAAGAATTAAAAAATATTTCAAATCAAAAAATTCCTTTTGTTACTCAAATGCTGTTTACCAAATTTAATAACAATATTTCAAGTACCAAAAAAGTTATGACTAAATAACAATTTTTTTCTTAAAACTTTAACACCCTGGATTTCGAAAACGAAGCATTTGCCTATATATGTTTATATAGAAAATTAGGGCTTATTTTGAATGCAGAATGCGCTGTTAAAGTTTGGACACTGCAATTCGGGACACCCTGTATATCCTAAAACATCTATCTCTTTTCTTTCCATGATCTTTTGTTGTATGTTTAGGATTCGTGCTCAACTAAATTTGCTTTTAAACGAACAAATATCTCAAAAATCTAACAAGCAAAAGCTTATAACGATAATACAAATTTATATAGCCATAATAGCTTACTTACCAGCATATCATATTTTTCATAATTTTCATACTCTGCCATTATTCGAAGAGATTGATAAATATCAATTAAATAAAAATACCAAAATAACCTGCTTTATAAACCAAATGTCGATGAGATAGACAAATATTTGATATTTATTTTTGTTTGTTGTCATAAACAATAACCATATCCTATTATGCATTTAATTTAAAAAAATAGTCATTTGTTTGCGCTTTTCTGAGAAAAAGTACATACTATTATATATTTTTGAAAAGGTAAGAAAAGTCAAATTTTTATAGTCTATAAACATACAGGGTCTTCCATTTAAAAAAATAAAGTAGGGTCCGTTAATTTTTTGGCCTGACCCTGTATACTAATTCCGAAGGCGGAATTGAGTTATACGGGAAAAGTAGTATCTTAAAAACTAAAAGGGTTATGAAAATTTTGTTAACGGCATCTTTAGTTTTACGAAAAATTAACACTGTCGCGAACCTCAACGTTCTGTTTATAAAAATAACGGAGATACCCTGCAAAAGTACCCAAAATGGGACACTCTGTACAAAGTACAAAGTTTTTTTAATTTTAAAAGGAGTATTTTAATTTACTTTGTATATGGTAAGTATATTTAATATAGTAGAAATATATTTCTGTTGTAAATTGAAGGTAATATGCGATTTAGTCAACAATTTGATGTAAAATAAATTGGCAAAATGACGCTAAAAAAATGGAACAGCACTTGGAACTTCTAGTTTTAGCATAATCTGACAATAATTCTGAAAACTACTATAGGAACGTGCAATCTTATTTCTTTGGTGGGTTACAGGATTACGCTTATTATTGGTGATAGAAAAAAAATTTGGTGATTTATGGAGTTTTTCACGTAGTATTCAGTAGCGTCCTTACTTTTTTCTACCAGTTTCAGCTTTTGAGATATGACATAATAAAAGTTATGGTTTTTTTTTCTCAGTTGCATAGCCTGTATATTGTTTTTAGTCGATTGGAAATTAAATTATCTATTCGGTAATAAACACTTTGTGTTTGAGTTAATATTTTTTTTTTAATATAATAATTTTTTCTTTGTGACTGCGGTGAACATAACAAATGAGCTTTTTATTTATATCCTCGGAGGCGAATGATTAAATTTCAGTTTTGATAATTAGAAAAACCACTTGATAACATATTACAGATAATTTTAAGAATACCTTGGATAAAATAATTAAATTAATTTGTGAAAAACTCTAATAAAATTCATATTGCATGGTTCACCGCCAACTTTCGAATAATGACCATTTCAAGGACAGACTGTTTTGTGAAATTTTGAATAATTTTTTGATTATAGAATACCTTTACATTTAACTAAAATTAAATTAACACTTTTTCTTTTTTTTCAGCTTTTCCAAAGCTACATCCACGACGATCTCAAGCCCTACATCTACATCCCACTTCACTTGCTAGCCATGTCCCACGCCTGCTACAATCCGATCATTTATTTCTACATGAACACCAGGTTCAGGGATGGGTTGTTCCTGATACTAAGAACCATGCCCTGTTTCAAGAGGTGCTACGTGAGGAAATCCCATGGATCAGTGAGTTCGGCCTTTCAACACCATGCTGGTAAGTAGGGGTTCGCGAGACCACGAGACTAGTCTCGGTCTCGGTCTTAAAACGAGATCGAGACTTGGTCTTCGAGACCGAGACCGATACCGAGACTTACCTATCGAGACTCTCGGTCTCGATCTCAAAGTGAGGTAGCAAAATAACTAATGTTTGTAAATTATTTGTTTTAACAAAATAATTCAAAAAATATGTGTTTGGGGGCAAATTAATGGATGCAAAAAATAATTTTTCTATAATCAATTATATTATACTAGCATTGTATGTATTCTTATAACAATGATACTAGTGAAATAGTCATTTAAAGAACGATATAAATAACCATAAAAAGAGAATTTCCCAAATTTAGAAATTCTAGTAGCGAAATTCCACTTTACAAGTCGAAAACCGTAAATTGCTACCCTGTTCTCAAAGAGAGACACTTTATCACAACTATACTATATAGGATTTTGATATTGTGATCTTTATAAATTTATAATCGGTTTTTATGTTTAATTATTGAAAGTAACTAAAATCCAAAAATTTTTAGTTTTTTGGTTCAATAATTAGTAACTAATAGACTGTAACAACTAAAAACATCCCAAGTGAAAATTTTTCTTAACATTTTCTTCTTTAATCGCTTCGATGGCTGGCTAATTAAAGAAGGTACGTGTTTTATAGAACAATATTTTTGTATTTATTTTGTTTGTATTTGCAAATAATGCACGATATAAAAATATTAACTAGTATAATAATGTATAATAAAAATAATACATATACATACGGACAAGATTTTCAGCAAACAAAACACAAAGTAGAATTTGGCTTAGGATTTTAAATAGATGATCAATAAAGCTAATTCAACTATAACGCTTAAAAAATAACGAACTGTTTTAATAACAAAGTAAAAATTTAAATTTCTAAACGTACATTATAAGCATATTTTTAGATTTTATTTCAACCTATATAATAAATCTAAAAATATTACAGAAAATTTAAACTAATATTTTATAACTTCATTTTTCAAGTTACTTGTATATCATGAATGAATACTAAGCATTTGTTTGAAGTTTCATTTAACATGCTTCTTAAATTTGTATTAATTAATCCTGCTTGTGAAAATAAACGCTCTACTGCTACGGAGGTCGCCTGTATAGACAAAAGATCTTTTGGCATTTTGGCTAAATTTGGAAATTGTTTATCACGTGCTTTCCACCATTCTAAAATATCTGTACCGTTTGGAGCGGGATTTAATTGTAAATATTCTATTATTTCTTTTCTCCAATTTTCGGAATCACTTTTTTTTTTAAATAGTGATGTATAATCGATGTCATAGTTATCATTGCTTGAGGAACTTGATATTATTGGTGATTCAGCAGGCACCATATAATATTTATCCTGAACAAGTAGATATTTGTTTAATAAATAAATTTACTTTTAAAATCTACTCCACTTTTAAAATTTATAGTTAATTTAAAAGAACAAAAATAATTGATTCACAAGTAGTATTATGAACCATAGCCGCCATTTGCAAACACAAGGCGAAAAATGGTCCTGGTTAAGAAAGTAAATACGCATCAAAGTAATAAAAGTTTTTCAAAATAGCAAAGTTTAAATTTGCTACCTATTGAATTATAAATCTAGAATGCCCAGCACGTTGCTTTCATAAGCATTATACAGTGTGTCCTTTTTTGTGTTTAATATATCGTATTCCAAATGTCAAATAATTATTGTTCTGTGGGTGGTTGTTTAAGTAACTTTAGTGATGTGTGGCCTTTCTGTTGATGTCCAAAGAACAAGGGATATGTGATATTTATTTTGATACACCTACTATTGTCCGTATATCTTTCTTTACTGATTCCATCTGTTGGCAACATTATTTCGAATTATTATAGATTTTTGGAATAATTTTTTATATAAATATTTTGTCTACTTTACTGAAATGTTCAAACATTGGGTTTTTTAAAAAAAAAAAATCAAATCGCATTTGTGCAATAACTAATAATTCCACAGTGCTTGGTTCTGGCAGGCATAAAGTATATCAGTAACTACACGGTAAATAATAGTGTTCATTAATTCTCAATAACGTATTCAAAAAAAAATGTGCATTCATTTTATGCAATTGTGCCGAAAATGCATACAGGTGTATTCAAAATAGATGACTTTACTTGTGTAGCATTTTTTAACCAAAATTGTACATATTTTATCCATAAAGGAATCCCAGAAAGGCTAATATTCGCTGTGCAGTACTAAACTACAACGTTGTTAAGATTTTAAGATAAAACTTGTATAAAAATACCAATAGAGTCAAGTGTTAACATTTTTAGAAAAAAATTGTTTATTTTTGCATACAATTATGTTTATATTTTGTCTAACCTCACGCGTCCTAGTGCGCTCTGTTTGTATATATAAATCTAGAGAGTCAGGGGCGTGCGGTGAAATTTTAAGAAGAGGAAGCAATTTTTAGAAACTTACCTATTTGTAATGTAATTGCTTCTGATTATTTTTTGCAAATTCGTCAATGACGTCATCATAAAAACATCGATGCTCCGACATATTTTGGAGAAGTTTATTTTATGTATCGAAAGTCTCTTAGTTGAATTCCTCACGAAATTTTTATACGTGTAAGTGTTAAAAAATTGCGTTCTACTGATGAACTTGTGGCAGGTTTTGTCAATACTAATTAACACAATTTCGACACTTCGGTGTAAGCATCTTCTAGCTCCCTGTCTTTTAAAAATTAGCATTAGTTCCTTAGCGTTATTTTTTGCGCTAATGTCATCAGTTTCGTAAATCACTTTTAGTTCAGATCGCAGTAACACTCGGTCGAAGAACTGGCCATAATGAAGAAGAAGAGATTTAAACGCATCTTCTGGAAAAGTTTTTCCTTTAAATGCATCAAAATTGCAAAGCTCGAGAAATTTAAAATCATTTAAACCGTTAAATCTATAGTTTATTTGTTGCTGAATTTGATCGATTATTTCATAAAAGAGGCGTCTGTATGATGCTTGAACATCTCTCACCTTGTCTGTTCGCTTGGCTTGTGGCTCTACATTTAACGTCATCGTTTTCTCCCAAAATAGGTCAAAGTAATTTTTTGGCTTAACATGCACTTAAAATCATCTACTTTTTTTAGGCAAAAAGCAATATCATTTGTTTTAGTTTGTAATATATTAAAAACATTGTCCGAGAATGGAAATATTTCTGAAACTATGCTCAACAAATAATTAAAATTAAAATCTCGCGTCGAACAGTCCAAAAACCCCCTCGAACTATTTATTACTTCTGAGTCATACGTTTCATTATTTTCTATCGTATTCTCAAATAGTTCAATCAGTGATTCACGATTTTCAGTTACTGTTACACAAATCTTCCATTATAGTTCCACCTAGTAGGAGCTACTTTGGGCAATCGTTTGTGGACAATGGAGTCCAAAGTTGTGTACGTTTTGTTAACTTGGAAAAAAAAGTAGTCATGCCAGTTAAAGTAACAAAAAATACTTTACATTCTTTAATGTGATTGATTGACACAGCACTTGGGAAAGTTTCTCGAACTTTGGCTTGCATACCCCCTAATTGTCCTGTATCACTGCAGCTCCATCATAGCTTTGAGCGACTAATTTTTTCTCTCCTTTAATCTCTTTAGTAACGTTTTAAACTACTGTACGATTTTCGGCCATATTCTTAAAACCTAAAAATCGCTCTTGAATACTTCCGCCTGTTTTAACGTAGCGTATTACTATAGATAATTGGCTAAAATTAGTGATGTCAGTTGTTTCGTCCAGAACAATAGCAATGAACCGCGCCTCGCCAATCTCCTGCTTAATTCTTTTTAGAATAATGGTTGCAACAGCGGAAATTAAATCATTCGGGATTCGATTCGACATTCCGCGAAAAACGCTAGACTGCTCTAAATGATTTTTTAAGCAATCATCATATTTAGCCATTAAACTAAGTGAATTTTGAAAATTTCCTCTATTTGAAGAAACCCTTGTTTCGTCATGACCTCTAAATCCCAATTCGTGCTGTCCGAGAAAACAAACTCGATAAAAAAAGATCGATAAGTCTTCTTAATATTAGCCTATTTTTATCGACTAGTAGATTGTGTTAGCCGTGACTAATTTCCAACTCTTTATTAAGGGCGTGTTCAATTCTGGTTTTGCCGAAGACTTTTTCTTTTATGACCGCCTGGAAATGCGCTTTGGACATACTGTGTCTTTTTACAGCTTTATGGAAATTGTTTAAATCGGAAAAACCAATTTTATTCCAGAAACCTTCTTCATTTTCAAAAAGTAAACATAGCCAACAAAATAATTTACTTATATTTTCACATCCTGATAGCCATTTAAATTGTTCGTATTGTTTTTCCGGATAAAAATGTCTAATACAGTTTTTCGTTTTTGTCGTTAAATTTTTCATAGGCGGTTTTGCCCTTCCTTTGGAAATTATTTGGAGCTTATCAGCAAAGTTTAATGTTGAAAATCTCTTTATTATTAAGACACACACCACACATTCACACACACTCTTCTTACTAAATTCTCCAAAATGTTTAACGTTATTACCGACAGCTGAAGTTGACGGTATTTGCATATCCAAGTCCGTATTATTGTGGTCCATATCGCACGATGCACGACGCGGCGTACGTATCACACAACACACGGATAGCCGTTCAAACAAAGAACCCACTCCAACGATAGCTTCCGCCCCCACTTAAAGCACGCGACTGAAATGCAAGAATTGCAAACAGCTGGTGGAAAGTTCAATAACCTCTGGCTCGATTCACATGAAATCAACCATACAGCACTTGGCTGCAGAGAAGCTAGCGGCCCGCATAGGTTCTATTCCATTTTCTATTGTCGCTCGGTCGGAGTCAAGGCCGCATTTATTATGGGCTTGATAATTAAGATAATATTTTAACATTTTTAATATAAACTAAATTAATGGTTTCCTATTTCAAAAATTACATTTTAGAAGATGTTTTGTAATTTTTTTTGGGGAAGCACTGCTTCCCGTGCTTCCATGGACTGCACGCCCTGCTAGCACTACCCTTTTCTGTTTCGGAAGTGCGTACCCAGGCCCTGATTAGACCGGAGACATCGGATACTTTTAATTGTGACGCTATGGTGGCGATACTCTGAAATTTAACTTAACAGAAACGACAGAATAAAAGGTTGTTTGTTTTATGGACTACAGGTTTATCGAAAAAAAATACTTTCTTGATGAGTAGTGTTGCAATTTTGCAAATAGGACTAAGCTATACTAGGAATGTACTTACACCTACATTATATTATTACATAATATATAATAAACTCAACTATTTCTGAGAGCAGGGCCGACCCGAGGAGCTGGCGCTCCCCAAGCCCACAAAAAGTTGACGCCCCCGGTTTTAGCCAATCAACTCAATAGAAAATAATATAATTTTTGGAAACTAGTGTATTTAATTAAGTTTTAGCATAGAATTTTATCAAATATAAAAATAATGAACTATTCTATTTAAAAGAGTTTTTAATGCCGGGACTTCTGCAAGACAAACTGCTTAATAGGGTCACTGAAGTCTATAAAACGTAGAAGTTCATTCTCTATAGCGATCATTCCAAGAGATGTTAACCTCTCTTGACCCATTGATGATCTTAGATAAGTTTTAATTAACTTTAATTTGTCATTGGAATCTCTCCCGTCGATGTCATGCTCTTATGGAGTTGTCAAAATATCACTAAGGGTATTATACTGTTCTTGTAGGATGACGCGGTTTTCGGAAATGTTTTGCATGTTACAGAGCAAAGAGCATTTATCACTGTGGGCCTGAAGCAGCGCAAAGCCATTAGGAATATAATTAATAGCAGTATCCAATAGAGGATAAAAAAACTGTTGCCTTCTAGCGGCCTTCGGGAGGTACACGCGTTTCACCTACGTGTTCATACTGAAAATGTCATTTATTTTTCTTCAATTGAATTGGTTTGAACTCCGTTTCTATTCCCAATTCTTCGCATACTTCTCGCGCTTTTAAAGTCGCATCCATATATCCCGCCTGTCGATAAGTAACTAGAAAAGTTTTGAATTTTCCCAGACATTTTGCGGCAGTCGGTAAGTCCATATTTTCTTTTTGCATACGCTTACTCCCCAATAGAGGACATCATACCATACCGTCAATGTTATTAGGAATTCGTAATCACACATGTGGGTTTCTAAACCATTTATTTATTTTCTTGTTTGGAAATAACAAATTTTATCTTAATTATAAACTACAATTATTTCAATTAAAAACTTTGCCTCTGAAGATTGCTTCGGATCATCTGATGTTTGCTGTAAATCTGAGAGTGCATCACAAATGGCGGGAAATTGATAACAAAGTGTCCTTAAACTGTCAATACTGTTTTCCCATCGCGTTTCAAAAAATCTTTTATATCAATTCAACACAGCATTGTTCAAAAGATGTGCACAATTATTCAGAAAATATATACAACTAATTCTGACCAATCATGTGTACATTTTCTACAAAAAGTTGTTCTAATTCTACATTCAGACACAATTTGTGCATTAAATCTAAACAATTGTGCAGAATGTATATATAATTTTTTTAGAGTGATTTCGGAAATGACCTTCGGTACAACTTGAGAAATAACTGGGATATAAATTTTTGCCTAATTTTTTCGGTTGTTTCTCCTGTTCTAATGATCCGATCTGGCTACATTTTTTGGCAATAAATCACCGGTTTTTTACTTTATTGCTTGGTATATTAAGAAAAAAGACAATTCGAGCGAAATAAGATTACTATTATTGTTGTGAGACATTTAAGCAAATTATTAACTTAGATAAATTATTACGGTGGTAGTTAATTAACTGTCTGTCAGTTTTCACAAGACAAATAGAAATTGGAGTAAATTTAGCGCCCTTAATTCACATAATTGCCTAGAGAACTACGTTGATAATTTACGGTTTATACAAATAAGCATTTAAATGTATAGTCTGTTTGCTTTGAGATCCGTCACGGGGTGGAACATACGATACGTTATTTCAGGAAAACAGATTTTCTAAACAATAATGCCTACTCTAAAGGTGCACTTGAATTTTTACCTGTTCCTGTTTTTCTTTTCATTAAAGTTTGTGTTTTGATGCGTATAAACACTGTTTAACATATTTGTTTTCTATATACAACAAATATGTTGGGTTCTTACTTTATTTTACATTGTATATATTTTTACTCTCCTCGTGAGACGGATGTATTTTAGTCGTGAAAAAATCACCCTCCGAGATTGTTGCAGATCTTTGCGTTATAGTGTTCCTGGGCCCCGTAGAACATGTCTTTCGGTCTGTCTTTTCTAGGGACGAAAATGTTTCCGATATATCCATAGCTATACCCAGCTAGCACTAAAGTAGCTACAACTGCTTCCACTACTACTCTTTAAAAGTTTTTACGTATCTGATTCTATTAGTAATAATCCTACTATATATCAACAAACACTTTGGGTTACACGATTTTAAGTATTATACAGGGTTATTCACGCAATCCGTTCATTAAAAGTTTTTGATAATGCCATTTAGATTTCAAATTTTGAGGTTAAGGTAAGTAAGGTCAAGGAGTACTTCTTTTCTGAAATATTTTCAACTTCCTGTCACTTCCGGTTTAACCGGAAGTTGGTATCAACTTGCTTATTTTAAATGGAACACCCTGTATTTTATGATATTTTTAGATTCTACGGAGAATTTTAATGCTATTTTATGTAGCATGTCCTATACCTAGGTTCAAGCGTTCTTAAGATACTTGACCTTGAACCAAAAATGAGCCTTCGGGGTACCAAATTTTAAAATCTCATATTTTTGTAAGTTTTGAAGATATAATTTTCATATTTTGCAGACGATCGGTAAATAATCTTAGGTTTCTATTTTTTTTTGAATTTGTCTATTTTTATACAGGGTGTCCTAAATTCAGCGGCAATCATTCACATTTTCAAAGCTGCTAAAGTCCGTTTTTTTGAATCGGACAACCTATAACTTTATGCACTATCAAATGTAGAATTTAATTTTCTATAGAACTGTATTAAGGTTCCCTATACCTATTCGTAACCATTTTCGAAATAATCAGGTTTTTATTAAACTATCATATGAATTTGCTAAATGCTTACACCTTCCCGTAGTAAGCCATGGAAAAACAATTGTTGTGCTTTTCTATTCAACATGACAGCTGATTTGAAACTTTTAAATTAAAATAAAATAACACTCAAAAGCTGATATTCTCAATTTATTTTATATTCGCGGAAAATGTTACAAAATATTGGAGAGAACGTGCCATGTTTTTAATAAAAAACATCCTCATTTATCGCCAGTGAACAAGAGAAAATTGAAGAGGATTGAAACGAAATTTTTATAAAAAATGTAATAAATTGTTTACATTATTTTTAACCATATCTACTAAGTTCGAAACTGTTCTAAACTTGTTTTAGTGAACTTAAAAATTATAGCAATCTGACAATAAATAAATGAAATAATAAAATTGAATTATAGCAAATGTTCTATATTCTGTCCGTTCATTTGAAGACACATTTCAATTCTTCTTTGTACAGTTGCTGTGGCCCGTTGAATTTGCCCGTTTTCTAATTCAACAAAAGCTGTTCGTATCCTGTCCAGTAAATCTTGTTGGTTATTTACTGGGGAAACATAGACTTTACCTTTGATACAATCCCATAAATAAAAGTCTAGGATTGTTAAATCAGGCGATCGCGGGGACATTGAGACCAATCCAGCGATCTTCAAAAATTCGAGAGATGGAGATAAACTGCAGCAAAATTATGTGCTGGTGCCCCATTGAATTGATACCAATAATTTTGCAGCTCACCAATAGGAATTACTTCTATAAATTCAGAAACCGTCCCTCGTAGAATTTCGAAATACTTATCACTATTTAAATTGTCTTCATAAATACAGTACCGCACCTGATCATTTAATACTATACCGAAAACATTGAAGCTAAATCTCTCTTGAGAACGCGTTTCGCGTAAAGCATGCGGATTTTCTGCTGCCCAGAAATGTTCGTTTCTTCTATTTGTTAGTCCTTCTCTAGAAAATTTCGCTTCATCGGTCCAAAATATTTTTGAAAGGAATTGAGGGTCCTCTTGAATTTTCAAAAATATAAATTCGCAAAATTCTACTCGTCGGACGTCATCACCAGGTCTCAAGGCTTGCACGTTTTGGAAGGAATAAGGGTGCGTATGATGTTCGCTCAAGATTCTTTGGATAGATGAAGAAGAAATTCCCAAATCGTTTTCTGCAGACGGTATTGAACTTTGCGGGTTTGCGTGGAAATAAGCTAGTGTGTTTATTACGTTATCCTCGGCATTTGTCACTGGTTTCGGAACATTTGTTGTAACTTTAACCTTGCCAAAAGGCAAAAAGTTCATTTCAATCCTCTTGAATTTTGACTTGTTCATTGGCGGCAAATCAGGGTGGCGTTCATTAAACACACGACACGTTCTCTCCAAAATTTTATAACATTCTCCATGAATATAAAATAGATTGAGAATATCAGCGTTTAAGTATTCTTCCATTTCGATTTAAAAGATTTAGTTTATCACTGACAGTTTTCGATAAATAACGCATACTAATCAACTGTCATATTGGATATTGGATCTCAATTGCTTTTCCATGGCTCACCATTGGAACATGTAAACATTTAAGCAAATACATACAATATTTGTATAAAACCCAATTATTTCGAAAATGGTTACTAATAGGTATAAGAAACCTTAATACAGTTCGATAGAAAATGAAATTCTACATTTGATAGTGCATAAAGTTATAGGGTGTCCCATTTAAAAAAAAGGACTTTAGCGGCTTTGAAAATGTGAATGTTTGCCGCTGAATTTAGGACACCCTGTATAAAAATAGACAAATTCAATAAAAAAATAGAAACCTAAGATTATTTACCGATCGTCTGCAAAATATGAAGATTATATCTTCAAAACTTACAAAAATATGAGATTTTAAAATTTGGTACCCCGAAGGATCATTTTCGGTTCAAGGTCAAATATCTTAAGAACGCTTGAACCTAGGTATAGAACATGCTTCATAAAATAGGAAATGTCAGAACCACAACCCTTACGGTGGCAAAGAGGTTTTGTTTTTTATTTTGGCTTCACCCAAAAGTTCTTAATGTGAAAAAAGTATTGGGTTCAAAACTACCACAAAAATGAAATATAGGCTTTCACATTTCAATTAAAATGTAATAGTGATAAAATGCAAGTGATGAAATGCAAAAAAATTGGTAAAATGCAAGGTGGTAAAATGACCGCTGAGCTGTAAAAAAGAGAAAATATCCATTATAACCTAATTGTAAAATTTGTAAAAGTTAAAATAAATAAATCTTGCCAAAATAAATTAAAATTTTTAATTACCTGGCTGTTATTCGATCACTGTTCAAGACAAATTTTAAAACAACCTTTGAACGTTTAATGTTTCACGGCCACAGTCAAAACTAAAAAAAAGGATTTTAGGAATTTCAAAGAAAAAAATGTTTAAAAAAAAGGAATTTGGCTAGGAAAAAAAACTAACATGTTGGAAGTGCTCTACTTGATCACTTGTAAAACTTGATCTTAATGTTCCTATATTTTGTCTCTTTCCTCCTTATTGATTTGGTAAAAATAAACGATTTTTTAAAGGATAGGCAACTCAGAATACAGTAAATATTTCAATAAATCTTTATATATATTGAATTTAAATATTTATTTGCCAATAATTTATGTTAGATGTTTTTTATATTTCCCTCTAATCTTTTCGTAAGCCTCGCCCTTAATAATTAATTTTAAAATTTTAGGTTTTTAATAAATAACGAAACTGAAGTGGTCGGACGGAATTATTTGGGTTTTAGGCGTACATGAAAGAGATGTTAGACTCGCCGCAGTAAAACGTCAAACTTCATTGGGAACTCCAACGATCTTTCATTTGAACGTCACCGATCAGCTGTTTTGTTGGACCGCCTAATTAGTTGTCATTTGAGTTAACCCAAATTGTAAAACGAAAATAAACATTATGCTTTTTAAACCAAACATTAGAAGGATTACTTAAATAACACAAACCCTTGTTGAATGGATCTCTGACATATGTTTACAGGAAATCAACAATATAGGTCACATTTTTTAAACTATATTTTATCAAAAGGCAAGTCATTTAATGAACTGAACGTGATTTTGAAAGGCAATAACGTATTATTAAACCAAATTGGTGGTATATAAAATGTTTCTAATTTATTTAGCGTTACCAGGCTACAATGGAGATATGTGGAAATATCTGGTTTAGTTTGTAATACAACAGCTCATGACCAACCATGTTTTTTATAATAGACTTGTTTCTGAACAAAAATATATTAAGGTAAGATAATTGGACAATCATGTGTTAATGAACATCTAATATGAATTTTTTATAAAAATATGGTCCTTTTATATGGTGGGTATTAAAGAAAGCTTCAACAAACAGACCCTCAGCATCTGTAAAATTAAAACATATGTATATGACACACCAAGTTTTCGGTTACATACAATATTAAGCACTTATTTTAAATAGTAATAAAAAATGGGACTCGTAAAATAATATTTCAAATCAAACAATCTAGATAACTCCCAAAATTTAGTCCCTGACATCTTGGTGAATGACAAAATATAAATATAGCACCATAGCAATATCATAATTAGATTTATAAATTTATCCTATTTTGTTACCGTAAAAGTGTAACGTTTCAAACTACTTAAGGAATTGACTCCAAGGTCGTCATTTCTTTTTCGTTATATAAAAGTAATTATGCAAAGTTACTGTTCTTAATCTGTTTACTGAATTACAACTTTTAAGTATCAGTACCTTCTTGAACTTTGCAGAGACTACTACATTAGGTTCAAATGTACTCCTATAACGTATAACTATAAAGTAAAACGTTGCAGAGTTGAAAAAGTTATCGTCTACTGCTACTTTAAACTGACTAGTACCAGTCGTTATTCTTCTATTGCAACTTAGAAGTAAGAATTACAGTAAATATTTACTACAAGTAACCTCTTGTACTTGAGGTTCTGGAGATAGGGGGCGCTGGTGCGAGATTCGATCGGTGATTTTATAAGGACAGTCACAACAAGTAATCAATTTTTGATTGTTTCGGCCATATTGCTGATAAAATCGTTTTGTTTACTTTTCGCCTACGTGGGTTTCTTATGAAGTTTGTTATTTTAGGTTCTAATTTTATAAGTTTTTGTGATGATCAAAATAAATATTGATTCAAACAAGAAGTCTTCAGCAATTGGCCATATGGAGAAATGTATTTAAGCCTGGTTCACTTGTTTTTTGCTTGTATTTATAAAGTGTTTGTGATGAATGTGTAAATGACTATAACCGTAAATGTCTTAAGTTTAAGTTTACTCCAAGAAAAGTTATTAAATATTGCACATTAATATATTTTGTTTTATTTTGCTGTAAAAAACAATATTGCTTCATGTCTTAGTCTATGTTTTACTTCATTCAGCACCTCAATTTGAGGTAGAAGCTTTCTAAGGTTAGCATAAAAAGAAACTTTATTTTGCAGGCCTTCTTCAGTACATATTACATTATTAATTGGGCAGACAACTCTCATTAATCGCTTGCACAAATATTGTTATTTGTTAAAAATCTAAATGAATTAATTTTTCATTTTTTCAGGGACTTGGTTGCAAAAGCAGGGTATCTCGCTTATTTTTAAAGATAGAACCTTGCGGTTTTCAGGAACCTCAGCTATTTTTTTGTGAAACTCACGAAGCCGTAAACAAAATTTTCATAGCCTTCTTCGTTTATGAGATACAGGGCGAAATAGAAAATTTTGCATTTTGGGACCCCCCCTCGTATCTCGGTTATCCTTTAACTTAACGCAAAGGGAAAAATTGCTGCTTATGCAATTTTTTTCGCTGGATCCAGTGGCGTAGTTATATTTTTCATTTGAGTTGTTATTTTTAAAATATGACCCAAAGTTGTGTTTTTTTAAATATGACACCCTGTATATTTGTCCAGAAATTGATTTGTCCTTTTAAAAGCTTCTCAAAAATATATAATAGTATGGATCTATTTTAATAAACAACAACAAAAATCCTAATTTTTATAATTATCATCCCAAATTTTGCAGTAGGCCATGCAAAACGATGCCGTTTTCTTTTGTTTTCTAGGAAGCAAATGACATTTCCCAATTTTGTACGCGCATATAAAATATAGCGCTAGTTTTTTGTATTTATTTATTGTGTAAAAATATATTTGTATTATTATGGAAGAAAACCAAACTTTCGAACATTATGAAAAGTACGATATGATAGCTTGTTTTATATTAAGTAATGAAAATGTTGCAGCGGCTTCTGAGATGTATTTTAACAGGTAAATAGTTAATTTTTAGGTATGTTGAAATACTATTGCTTAATTTTTATTTAGATATCCAGAAAGGAGGCAACCTAATATATCCACTTTTTATCGGATAAAAAAGAATATACTTAATCACGGATCATTTATCAAACCTCGTACGAAATACGAATAAAGAAAATCGGGAGGCTGAGGAAATTACGGTTTTGGCTAATGCAGAAGCTTAACTTACAAACTCTTGTAGGGCCAGTGAAAAGAGCATAGGGATTCCAAAAACCAGAGTTCAAGAAATTCTAAAAAAGTACAAATACCACCCATACAAATTTAGGCTCGTGTAGCACTTACAGCCAGGGGATGCAGAGCGTCGAAGTCTTCTGCAATTGGTTTCGAGAAAGATGCGATATGGTTAGAGATTTTGAAAGGAATGTTATATGGTCAGACGAAGCACATTTCAGTAATTCTGGTATACTCAATAGGCACAATAGTAGATTCTGGTTCCAGGAAAATCAACACCAAATATTTCCCCGAAGAGAGCAGGGCAGGTTTGGTCTAAATGTGTCCTGCTTCATATTAGGAACACAAATAAAATTTTATATATTTGAGGGAAGCCTAACAGCCAATCGCTATATAGAAATTTTAGAGCTATACCTGAATTACTTGACGATGTTCCTCTAGTGCAAATTAACAAAATTTATTCCTGCACACAATTATGGAATGACGAGATTATTTCTGGACCTATAAAATTACCCCTAGGTCCCCAGATTTGTCTATTCTAGATTTCTTTCTATTCAATAGATTTTACCAATCAATGGATCGGAACAAATGGACCTATAAAATGGCCCCCTAGGTCCCCAGATTTGTCTATTCTAGATTTCTTTCTATGGGGATATCTGGAAAATAGAATTTACAAAGACCACTATGATAATGTCCAAGATTTAGGAAATGCAATAAGAGAAAATTTTCGCTATTTACAAAATCATCCCGTTATTTTGCTTAATTCCCTAAAACGAATACGAAAATTGTGCGAAGCATGCATAGAACAAAATGGAAATCAGTTTCAACAGTTCTTTTGATTTCCTTGGTTACTGTAGTTCTTATACGACAGTTGATTTTTGCTGAAAGACTTGTTACATAATAATTTATTGCTGTTTTGTTCTTGTGTTACATAAATCTAGGTAGGTGGTACTTTTTTTGGTGCGAAATTATCAATACATGTTTTGATAAGTAGATTTAATTACATATTTATTTTGATTTATTGTTAGGATGTAGATATTGTTAACGATTTTAAATAAAAGACAGCATCGTTTTGCATGGCCTACGGCAAAATTTGGGATGATAATTATAAAAATTAGGATTTTTGTTGTTGTTTATTAAAATAGACCCATACTATTATATATTTTTGAGAAGCTTTTAAAAGGATAAATCAATTTCTTGACAAATATACAGGGTGCCCCATTTAAAAAAACACAACTTTGGGTCATATCTAAAAAATAACAACTCAAATAAAAAATATGGCTACGCCACTGGATCCAGCGTAAAACACTGCATAAGCAGCAATTTTTCCCTTTGTGTTAAGTTAAAGGATAACCGAGATACGAGGGGGGTCCCAAAATGCAAAATTTTTTATTTCGCCCTGTATCTCATAAACGAAGAAGGCTATGAAAATTTTGTTTACGGCTTCGTGAGTTTCACAAAAAATTAGCTCAGGTTCGTGAAAACCGCAAGGTTCTATCTTTAAAAATAAGCGAGATACCCTGCTTTTGCAACAAAATCCGGACACCCTGTACTAGATAGTTCATATAGATTATTAAAGTAAAACCATTAACATAACCCTACAGTTACAACTGAGGCTGACAGATGTTGTCAATATAATAGTAGATTAATTTAGTTATATTTTGCGAAAAACTGACAATAATATGGGTGCTCCCATCTAAACCTTTAGAAATGTTGCATCAATTTGGCAGGTGGGCTTCTATTATCGCTACTGTCCTTCTAAAGTCATTGTAATTCGGTCTACAGCTATTAATTAGTTGTGTATGTGTTGTGTTAACGTCTACGAGCAACAAGTTAAAATGATTCACAATGGCTTCACATACCCTAAGAAAAAGAAAGTGGCTTTCGTCACTCAGCCTCATTTTATAGAAAATTAAAAATATCACAACTTGGTTATGTCATACCTGAACAAAACAACCTAAAGCGGTATTTTAAGGAAACAAAAAATAAAAACGAAACAAAGGGTTATGGTTGTGATAGATGGCAGAATTATAGTAGTGACTCAAGTACCGCAACTCTCCGCATGCTACGACAACACATTAAACTTTAAAGAACCGGCAAAATGTTCCCAAATCGTAACCGCTTGGTAATAATATACAGTATAGATTTAATAAGAACTTCAGTGTAATTGGGTATAAGTGACAGTTGCGTATTTAAAGTATTCAAAATTATAAAAGCGTATGGGAGCAGTCGTAGACACTTGATGTTACGTAATTTTCTCAGTAAAGAAATGCAGCCAACCTAAAAGTAAAAGTCCAATCCTACGCCATTGTTTATTTTCATCTCCCCAATAAATATTTAGCTAAGATGTTTGTTTTTGTGAGTATAAAGATTAAAAATGCATTCAATTTAACATTACGTTAAAAAATAATCACTCTTTATAGTAACATAAGATTTCTTTATAATAATCCTGGGTTATTTTTGGATGCAGAATGTAAAAAAGTTCTCAGATTTTGTCTATCAGATCTAGTTTATATTTTACGTTATAACTGTTATAATATATAATATTACTATTGCCAGTTGAAAAAACAAACACACATGGATTTAAGTATTTATTGCAAAAACTTAATTTACATAATTACATTAGTCACTAATCACATAAAATTTTTCTTTTATACGACTTTCTAGAATGTAGTTTACTAGGGCAGTCTCGCTGAAGGCTCCAGCAGTAGTCCGCCATCATGTGGCTATCCCATCGTCCTTGATAACGATCTTCCATAGTTTTAATATCCTGATGGCATCTTTCCCCCTGTTCTTCACTACAATCGCCTAAGTTGTCTGGAAAACGATCTAGGTGGCTGTGGAAGTAGTGAACTTTTATACTCATGTTACAACCGAGAATATTAAAATTTGAAAGCATAGATTCCACTAATTCTACGTAATTCTCTACTTTATGATTGCCAAGAAAATTTTGTACTACTTGAACAAATGAACACCAAGCGTTAGATTCAGTCTCGTTCATTGATGTGGTGATCTTTAACAAGTTGCCTTATTTAAGGACCACCAAATATACCAGCTTTTAGTTTTTTCGTGCTAATGCCAGGAAATTTACGTGACAAATACCCAAAACAATTTCCATCTCGATTTAAAGCCTTCACAAATTGCTTCATTAGCTTGATATGCAAGAGCGGAAGTAAGATTTTTTCTTTTGAAACCAAAGGTTCGTTGATAACGTTTTGTTTTCCTTGAATCATGACATTTCTTGAAGGCCAATTTTTGTTAACCCAGTGCTCATTTTTAGCTCTGCTGTCCCAAAAGCACAAAAAACAAGGATATTTTGTATAACCACTCTGCTGTCCAAGGAGGAAGTTAACCATTTTTAAATCAACACATATTGCCCACTGATGTTCTTCGTATTTAATTCCTCTTTCATGGTAGTAGAATGACCAATAGGAATTGAGACATATTCGTTAGCGTTATGTAAAAGAACACATTTTAAACTACGTTTTGAACTGTCAATAAAAAGGTGCCAATCATCTGGAGTATTCAGGCAAATCCATTTTTTCTAAGAGCCCTTTTTTATTCTTACAAAATACCAAGTCATTTTCCTGAGCGAAAAAAGGCAGCAGATCCTTATATCTTTTACGATAAAATGTAATATTAGGACGTGGACAAAGCAGATTTTTTTCTTTTAATCTGGATGCAAGTAATTCAGCGGATTCCTTTGAGAGATTCAGGTCTCTTATAAGATCGTTTAGTTCTTCTTGATTGAAACACTGCGGAGTTGCTAAATCTGCTTCAAATTCGCTGTCGTTTTCTAATTAAATTCTCTGAACTTCGTCAGACGTTGATGTTTCTGTATCATCTTCTGACAGTTCGGGTAGACTGCTGAATGATGGAACGGGTATTTCTTCCGAATGCGCTACAGGCCTTCTTGCAGAATCTAGATCAGGATATGTCCATTTATGTCTATTGTTTCTATTTATGCCTTTAATATTAACGAGACAAAAATAGCAGTCGATGCATGATGGTTTCGCGGTTCTCTCCAAATCATTGGTACACCAAACTTTAGGCACTTCCTCTTTCCAGTTGTCCACTGTCGCAAATGTTCAACACATCTTTTACATATGAAATGTGGGGCCCAAGATTTATCTTGATCTTCTAAATTAACTCCAAAATAGGCAAGATAAGCTCTTTTCACAAAGTCAGAAATCGTTTTTCTGCTCTCTTTCAAAGTGTATTCACCACACACATAACAAGAAACATAGGGATGATTTACATAGGTACGTCTGCTTGTAGATGCTATTGTTTCAGTTTAGGGTCTTGATACTACATAACTACCAAAATTTACACAAAATGATAGCACAACTTTACTTGGGAAAACTCAGTAATATACCAAATCGAGTACAGCCAAGCAGGTATAGAAAAATCGGGTCATAGGCAGTTACAGGTATAAAAGTAATTAAGAGCAGTGTATTGAGTAGTTCCTAGTATAGGAACATTGGGTCAGCGACAATTCCAGGTATCCATTTGGTTAATTAGATTCTGGGAAATTTCTATTTTGACAATTAAGTACATATTTATCTCTTTATTTATTTTCCTTTATCAGAAAAAAATATCAATTAACCTGTAACCTGTATCTCGAAAACTAGAGCTGATAGAAAAAATCTGGTGGCATTTTTGGAATCAGCACATTAAAAACATCTAAAATCAGATGTTAGATTTCCGGCACCAAATTTTTGTTTTCATTTTGTTACCCTGTGTAATTACTATTTAAACTAAAGTCCAAAATTACATTTTTGAGATTTAAATTGGCCAATATATTTGACCAAAATGTATTGAAAATTAATGAATTTTAAAGGCGCGTAATTTTCTAACTATCATCAGCATATTCACCAGAGAAATTGCCTGCGTTTTAGTTTCAGGTCCTTAGCATAGCCAGAAAACTAAGTGAAACGCATGTATCCTACCTCAAATACCAATAACGTATTCTATACGCTTTACGCCATATTCCCAATTTGAGTGTTTGTAGTCGCCATAACTGTTTTGTTTGTATTAAAACGAACTACTAATTCATGACTAAAAGTGCTTCTTGTGTAGATATATCGATAATTATCGTTATATTGATAGTTATCGATAACTATTGGTAGTTATGGATAGAGAATACATCCATTCGTTAGTTTGGGTTCTGTTAGAAACTTGCAGAGCTTTCGCCAAAATCTCATTTGGCTTCTTCACGTGCTTATTGAAAGTAAACTGAGGTGTGGCTTTTATATGTGCCGCCTCGATCGCATCTCATATCTTGGCTCCGGCTCGGTGCGGTTTCGGGCTTTGGCGGGTTCTTGTTCGTATTTATGGCAGATTTTCATGTTGTGGGAAGATTGAGAGCGTCATCTCTTTTATTCAGTGTGCCATTTTTCTCAATTTCGATGGCCTCACGAATTAGTCTTGTTTTGTAGTGACTATTGTTGACTGTGACTTATTTCTCTGCAGCTGTCGAAATTAATTTGTGAGCTGTTTGTAGATGATGTTGGAAGAGGGCTGACTTGGTATGTTTATTTCTAATTTACTAGTTCTACACGAAATACTGTAAACTCCTTGATTTTCTAACTTTATCTTATCTTTTGGGTTCTTTAGAAATGCTCCTATGGTTTTAACTGGCTTGTAGGCTGTTGCTATGTTGTGTTTTCGGAGGATTCGTCCGATTCTGTCCGTTGTTCCTTTTATATAAGGCAGTGTTACTTTTACTCGATTTTAAAAAACTATTTTTGCTCTCTGGTGTTTTCTGTTTTGATATAGCCTTGTTTATTATTCGTGTGGTGTTTTAGTACATTTGTAATGTTTTTCAGTTCTTTCTGTTTCCCCTGGACGTCTGACGAATAGACCTACAAATTAGCAACAGCTTGAATTTGTGCGGGATGATGGTGGAACGCTGCGTTTCGATACCTATTTATGTATGTTGTTTTTCTGTATTCTGTATGTGGTAAGCTGGCTTCAGAAGATTTGGTCACAAGAACGTCTAAAAATGGTAAGCCATTGTTTTCTTCATGCTCTAAAGTGAACTGAATGTTGTGATGGATTGAATTTAAATGCATCAGGAATTTTAACAGCTCATCCCTTCCAAAAGGCCATATTATAAATATGTCGTCGAAGTATCGAATTCATAGCCTAGACTTGAGGCGTGCTTCTTTGAGGTCTTTCTTCTCAAAGTATGTCATAAAAAGGTTTGCTATGGTTGGCGATAAAGAAGATCCCATCGCTGCTCCTTCTACTTGCCTGTATATTTGATGATTGTACAGGAAATAGGCGTTCCTTGAGACAATGTCTGGCGAGCTTTATAATGTGGCAGGGAAAGTCTTTGTTTACCACTATTCGTGCTAGAACCTCGTCTATCGGAATGCTTGGGTATAAATAGTTTACATTCTAAACTGGTTATGATGTCGTTTCTGGTTGTCTAGAATTTGTGTTAGGTGTTCGGAGTTTTTGACTATTTAACCTGTGGCTGGTTCCGAGAAATATTAAATAACTTTATATTTAGCACAAAAAATTTTTTGTGTCAATAAGTTTTTTCAAAAATTGTTTATGGTAGCGCTTGCTCTATCTTTAACAACCTATTATAGTAAATAAAACGGCATAATGGCCTTTTTGACCTTTTCCGCGATAGAGTTCCCGTGATACATTTAGAATGTTTTAATATATTGCTCTGAAATTTGATATATGTGTAAATACCAAAAAACAAGTAAATAGTAGCATCCCCGACTTGGTGGTGGAAAATTTATATCTTGTGTGGTTATTTTGCTAGGTAATCATAAATGAATGTTGATAAACATTTGATGTGTCAGCAACTGAAGTCAACTGATGGGAATGTCGTAAAGTCAAAAAAGGGAGATTACCAAAATATCGTGTTTCATATTGTTTTTTATTTTTTGGGGACACATAGTTCAACTCTAGCAACCATCTTAAGTTAAGTATGCTTTATTGCCGCAGAAAAGTTTTACAATTTTATGGACAAAGCAAAATATACCTAAAATAAGACATATCAAAACATTAATCGAAAAGAATTTCGATAGGTCAATGCTTTTTAAAAATGTAAATTATCAATTTACCAAATCGTAAAACACACGATAGAATATAACATAACATTGCCGCAAAACAGTTAATGAATCCTAATAACCTTATAAAAGTAAACAAACACACATGTACGAGGTGAATAATTTCGATGACATTGAAATCAAAATTGTAACTATGCGACCTTAAACTCTATGTTATTATAGTTATACAAATAATTGTGATGTTAAACAGAAGGTATAATGAACTAGTGTAGAATGTAGTATACAAAAAAGAATTAAATTTTGTTTTTAATCCAATACCTAACAAAAATAATTAAGTTTTAAGTGAATGTTCGACAGTTCTTTTCTCTATATGATGATTTTCAAAATTCTATGCTACAAGTTAGGACATAACTCACAAAAGATTAAAGTAAACAAGCGAATTTAGTGACAATTTAAAGAGACTTACTCGCTGTAAAAATCATTAACGCTGTAAAATGGTCTCTCAATGAGGTATGCTTTGGTGTTTTTTCGAAATTGTGCAAGCATAGGGATAGATTTTAAATGTACTGGCAGATTGTTGTAAAGTTTTATGGCGTTGTAAATAATTGATTTTTTTATTAATTCTGAGGAAGGAATGGGAAGATATATATCATGCCTAGAGTTTCTGGTAGGGTATACATGTTGTGGAGGGTGTTTATATGTTTTCTCTGCAAACATACCGTTTCCAAAATAAATAATGCAGGAGGTATTAATATTTCATGTTTTTTGAAATAGTATTGGCAGTGTGCTTTATTATTTAGACCAAACAAATAACGAATGGCTCTCTTTTGAAGCATAAAAATACTACGAAATTGCTCGGTGGTACAGCAGCCCCAAAAGGGAAGGCCATAGCGGAGGTGGGATTCAAATAAAGAGAAATAAGTAGGTCTGGCAGAAGGAACGTCTAGTTCTTTTGAAGCTGATCGAATGGCGAAGCAGGCGGTAGAAAGTTTTTTAGTTAAGGTGTCAATATGATTAGACCATTTTAGGTTGTTATATTATTATATTTAAACCCAGGAATTTAACCGACTCTACGTATTCAATATTGCTGTTATGTACCTGAAGTGGTTGTAAAGTTCCCTTATAAGATAACGCCACCGTTTTATCGACATTAAAACATAGCATATTGGAATCGGACCAAGCCTTAATTATAACCAAGTCTTTGGAGATACTAGAGTGTAAAGACGTATCAAAATCACTCCAAGTTATGCTTGTGTCGTCAGCAAAAAGGGAAATTCTTCCATTAATTTTAAGGTTCGTGATATCATTAATGTAAACAAAAAAAGAATAGGTCGTGATCGGAAAGACCTGAGTTATAGACCTGTGAATGCACCTCTGATGGAGAAAAATCAGACGCCATGTAATCATTGAAATAGTTGGCGAGGATAACATTGAAAGACCAAAAGAGTCGAATATAGATATTTTTGGATGGTACAAATAGTAGCATAGTCAATATTAAAGTCCCCGCATAGATTTTTTTTACCTTTAATCGGTAGACTGTCTAGCAAACTTACCAGGCTATTTAAAAATGATTGTACATCAGAGTTTGGTGATCTATAAATACAAATTACATAAAGATCAAGGTTTTGATTATATACCATAGAAAATTCAAAAGAGCTATCCGCTAACAAATGATCATATTTAGATACCGACATGAAATCTCCATTTAGGGATAGAATCAGATGTTGAACCATGAGCTGAGTTTTTTCTGTCATATCTAGCTATTGTGGTATACCTCTCAATATAAAAGGGTTCGTTTAGATTCAGCCAGTGCTCAGTAATTGCAACAAGTTGGGGGATTCTTCCAGAAATAACAACATATTAGTTAGAACCATATTAAGACTAGTAACAACAGGTAGTTTTGAGGAATCTAGTTCCTCAGGACACGTCGTGTTTTCTAAAAATTTTTTTTGGGAGAATTGCTGGTTAAATAGTTTTTATGGCATTCTCTGGTCCTCTGAAGATGGATCGTTCTCTCCGAAGATATATAGGATCCATAGGCTGCAAGATCCGCTTCCACTTCTGCTGCGTTAAATCCGTAAGCAGCATGAAAATCGAAATATATCTTATGTAGGGTTCTATAATCTATAGGAATGCCTTCAGAAGCCAAAAACAGCCTGGTGCTTGTATTTGTAAACCCTTCAAAGTGAATTGGCGCAGGTTGGTCTTGCAGGACACTTGCTTTGCAGGCAGCAGTGGCCTCTTTGTCAGAAGATATTATAGTGCCCTTTTGAGAAATTGGAGAGGAGACAACCAGTGAACTGACGGAGCTCGAGTTGGTGGGCAGTTTTTTCGGTGTGGAGGGAGGTGGGAGGTTCGGTGTAGATTTTTCTGAAAGTTCGGATACAGCTGACCGTTTTATTACTACGCCATGGGGCCATAGATTGCTGTCTAAAAGCTTTTCAACTGACTTTTTTGACTGAGTTCAAATTTTAAAATCAATATTTGAGATATGATTGATTAGGTGGTAGCAGCGAATAAACTCTTTAGTCCCAAGCTTCTCCTTAACGTAGTGAACTATGTTGTTAGGCGTAAACCCTGCAGGAAGATTTCTTACGACTACATAGTGCCACCGTTGTGTATTATTACAAGCCAGCTTGCTGGAGCCTTCAGTAGTACAACGTAGGTGACCTCAGTTTGTGTAATTTGTCGATTATCTGTCAACAGCGCTCTTTATATAATAATCAAATTACCATGTTCTAGCAACATTGTAAGTGTAATGATCCCCAGTACTTACGTAATATTGCAACCTAGGTTTAGGTGTCGTAAACTTCAAATCAACAAATAAATGTAAGTTGGATTAAAGAAAATGTCTGTAAATTTGATTTAATAACCAAATTTTTTACAGCCACATAGATATCTATCTATTTTTACCTTAATTTTACTGACATTTCTTAATTTTCTACCGTAAATAATTTAAAAAACTGATTATTATTATCATTATCATTATTATGGAGGATGCAACAATACAGTTGCGAAACGTCGACAATTTAAAAAAATGCCTTTGTCTTTTTTACTGGATCCTAATCCCAAACAATACACCACTTTAATATCAAAACAAGACGATCGTTAACGAAAACCATTTAGAACGTTAATATCTGGGAAATATCTGCGAACCAACGGAGTAGGTAAACGGTGATAATATGGGTTTCACGCAGGATATGCGATGAGAGACTTTTGTTTTTCTTTATACTGGATCTCCAAATAATACACCATTCTAACAAAACAACAAAGGGAGCGTTGACGAAAACTATTTAGAAATTTAATATCTGGAAAAGATCTGCTGACCAACGGAGTAGGTTCGTATAGTATGGGTTTCATGCAGGACAAAGAATCTATGTATGCGTCCTGACGTCGACAATTTAAAAAAAGGCTTTTGTTTTTTTTACTTGATCTTAACTCCAAATACACCGCTTTAACAATTTTTTTTAACATTGTTCAGCCATATTGAATTTTTACCAAAATATTACCAGGTCATCCCCATATGACCCTTAATTTTGATCAAAATTTAATGTCAATCGAGTAAGTAGTGTTTAAGCTATGTCGCGAATTGACAGACAGACGCCACTTTGTTCGGCCGTCTTGACTCAGGACCCCAATTTAACTAGTTCACCCCTATACCACAGTTAGATAAGGCACCCAATTTAAAATTAGTTCATTAAGAAGTTTTTCAGGCTAAATTTTTACATATTTAATCAAGCCGACATTTTGTTCCGCCATCTTGCAATCGGATCAACATTTTACCAGTTGATTCTAAAATAATACTTTGACGTTTGTGCACAATTTGAAATAAATTGGGTAAGCAGTTTTTTAATAATAATTTTTTTAACATTTCACTAGGCCACCATTTTGTTTCGCCATATTGAATTTTTGCCAAAATGTTACCAGGTCATCTTCCTATGACCTTTAAATTTTAACCAAAATTTGAAGTCAATTGGTGAAGTAATTTTTCAGCAACGCCGCGAACAGGCAGACAGACAGACCGACGGAATGGAGAAAACATTTTATTCGTCATCTAGGGACCCTGAAACGTGAAGATCTGAAAAAATCTAGGAGGGTGATTTTTTTCACGATTAGATTTAAGATTCACCATTAGATTTAAGATAATTTTTACTTCCCTTTTACGAGGGAAGTGAAAATTATGCAAAACTATAAATTACCTTTTTTTTAGTCATCAATTATTTTTTGTACGTGCATATAGGAAGCCTATTGTAGTTACGCTACTGAAATAGTCTATAGTCCAAAGTGTGTATACTATTGACTTTCAGATATATAGGTATGCGATACACTACAACCATTTTTTTTTTTGTTTTGGCACTATCTAAATTTTACTTCTATCAATAATGATTGATTGAGTTTGATTGTAATAAACCGTTTTAGGATAAAATAATTCTATAAAGAGCAGCATACAGATCACAAATACAGCCCGTGAATAAATGTTGGAAGGGAAGATTTATTACATGTTTTATGTAGAATTTCAAACTATTATTTTATATTTCTCTAAACATTCCCGCAGTTCCGATTATTTTAAACCGTAATACATCTCCGTCACAGCACGAGGTAATACATGAAAACTTTGGGCATATATAAAATGCACTGAGAGCCATTTATTCAGTTTGAAACTTTGCTAAAGAATGTGCATTTTTACATGTAGAGTATTTTATTTATTCACTTTGGAATATATTCTAAAATAAATTAAAAAAAAACTAAAAATATCACATACACGGCCAAGTACAAAACTTGCTTGTTCTAAAAGTTAATAAAAAGTAAGTAAATATTGCGCCTGTGAGGTTTAATTTCTAAACTAATTTATATTCAAGAAGCACACTTGACTATCTTGCTCAGGGCACACTTGGAAAATATTTGGCACCGTGGTACATCTTTCGTCTTTTTGGCACAATTTATCATTCAATTTATTAATTAATTTACTTGAAGGTAACACAATATCATTCAAAAAAAAAATAAAATGATATACGAAATGTAACGACATATCTTTTAATAAATACCATAATAGGTGTTTTAAATAATTTTGTGTTACAAGTCATAACACATCATGGCTTTTTACGTCAGCGCAGGTGGTAGTATGAGCGGCGCGGGCGTGAAATAGAAATTGACGCGTGGCTCCATAGAGAAAGAGATAACTTTACGTCGTGGGGTCGGGAAAATATTAGATGAAATTGTTTGTTTTCTCCGTTTGTCCAGGCTAGTTGCCTATTTGTCTGTCTCTGTCTACCAATATTAAAAGCGGAAAGCCTGGCTATTCTGTTGCTCAAAGTTAATGATTCGAGGGTCGAGTCGATTTTGAATAAAGACGTTTTTTTTATTTAAAGAATCTATAATCTAAATAGCAGTGTATTCCAAATCTTTATATAATTATTTCGCCACTTGTTTTTGTCTTGTATGTTAATGGATTAATTCAGTTAAAAATCAGAAGTGTATGAAGTCTGTTCAACCACGAAACTTTAAAAAATAATGTTATTGTTAGCAGACGTTCGAAATATCCATGCGCGTGCTGGAAACCTAGATAGAGCACGAGCTGCGGGCGGCATATTCGTATCGGACGTACGTTATTGCACAACCGGAAATAAACGAACTTATGCGACCCAGGTTACTTAACGGACATACGTGATTGCACATTGTGTGCAAAATCAGTCGTCCGATAAGGATACTTCGTGTTCTTTCTGTCTTGAAATAAGGTAGAAGTAGATGTCAGCGTGTTATTGATTTGTATTAATTTGTATGTAATTTGTATTATAAAAGTATAAAATGTGTAGTATGCTTCCAGAAAATTATGATTACCACCATGTTAGCAGCGACACAATAAGAACTAAATTTAATGCTGAAAAAGAAATCGATGTAAGTATTCAAGTATTATATCATGCCGTCAAGTGTAAAATTTTTGAGGTTAGTTATCGTGTTGTATTTTCGAAACGGATTCGATTCAGATAGTTTCTCGATATTTATTCCCGACTTGTATTAAAAACCAGAAAGCTGCCTGCATAGAAATCAATAGTAAGATGTTTAAGATTAATAAGCCCTGTATTAAAGTGGCAGTGTGTTAGGTATCCAAAGCCACGATAGAATAAATCAAAACAAATTACGGCGCGTGATCGGCGCGTGTGCACCGTGCAGCAGGCGCATAAATCGATTCCTATTGGCGTCAGTCGCGTCACCGTCGAATTAACCAGTACCCAAAGCAGTACCTCATTCAGTCGCTCTCGGTGCATCGTCGCATTTTCTGATTTACCTAATATCTTCAATTTGCCGTATTTTGTAATCATCCAATTTATCATTTATTTTTATTTTTTACTGTCGAATGTATTTTTAAATGAATTATAATATTCATACTTAATTACAATGTATAGGGTCATTTAATGGTTGTGGCTACACTTTAGGTCCATCCATACCCTACAACAGATTACAATCAATCAATGCAGGTTGTTTTTCTTTTAGATGACTCAAGTAGAGATGGCATATTGGCTCAGTGGTCAAGTAGGTATTCGACTTTTGTACGGACGGTTCTAGGTTCAGTCCTTCCTATCGATAATAGTTATTTATGCAACAATTGTGTAAAGTGATTCTTTTTGACGAATGTGAATATTTAGGCACGAGCCGTAGGCGAAAATCACATGAGTAAAAAAAGGTACTTTACACACTATTGGCATACAATTTTTTTTCTAAAACCAAAAAAACTGTTGCAAAATATCAAAATTTACCAATTATTTTACGCCCTAGTGTGTAAAGAAAAATTACTTTACGCACTAGTTCGTAAAGTAATTTGAAAATTTTGATATTTTGACAAGTGTCAGTTCAGGATAAAAATAAATGACAAAGTTACTTTACGCACTCTTTTAAAATGGCAAATTTTACGCGTCTTAAGCAGTGCGTAAAGTGAGTACTTTACGCACGGTTGTAGAAAAAGTTTTTTTTTATTTATTTTTTTTTGAGAAATTACTCAAATAAAATAAATTGGGGGTATTGTTCAAGTTAAGTTATTATTTAGGTCTGATTTTAATTTTAAATTAGTAGGTAATAAACTTCCGATAAATCAGGAATAAATATTGCGAACTGTCTACTGTCTGCATCTGCTTGTGTCAAGCATAGGGACGTTTCTACTCTTTCTGATTACTAAGTAAAATCCGTTTTAATTTATTTCGTACATCATAATATGAATATACTCGACGCTGAAAATTATGAAGTACATTGTTGAAAGGAAAATTTAAAGTTTTCAAAACGTAAAATTTATTTCATTAAGTACTTATTCTTTCAATTATTAATGAGTCTACTTATTAACATTTCCTAATTTTAAAAGTATGAAAATTTATAGTCAGCATAAAACAATATTTTAAAACTAATCTTAATTTAAAATCGGTTCCTAATCTGTGTAAGTTACAAGGATAGCTACCGTTTTTGTAAAATATGAAATAATAATAAAATTTGGTGATAAAATAGGGTTAAATGGAACAATATTTTACAGAAATGGGTCTCCGAGTTATCCAAGCTAACTAAAGTCACATGGTCAATAACAAGGACTGTATGAACGACCCCATGTGAGGCAAGGAAAAAGATTGTATCACTGCCACTTTAATACGATAGTTCATAAATTAAGTGGGCCACGAAAAAGACCACATCTTTCTAGAAATATAGAATGTCCGGCGAAATTAACGGTTTCAGTTATTCACATTCCTAAAAGAAAATCTCGACAAAAATTCCCAATGAGCTAGGTAGCGAGTGGCCTTGCATCATTCAATTTAAATTGACACACAATCACACTGTTGAAAGCGCAGCAGCTCTTATAAAAGAACCCATTAGCGAGAAAACAAAAACAGAAGTAATCGAGTACTTTGAAAGAGGTCATTCAGTAGCTTCTGCAATTCACAGCTTTTGTTTTAAGAAGATGGAAGAATTTGGTGATAAATATGATGTCTTATCTTCAGATTGTCATTTCTGCTCCAAAAAATCAGATTTTGAAAATTTATGGAGACATAATTTTAAATCAAATTATGGGGAAAAAGTAGGAATAAACATGTTATCAAAACTGCAACAAACCCTAATGAAGAACACTGATGTTTCCTTCAAGATTTGTGAAATTGGTGAGCACTATGCTGTGTCATTTTGTACCGGAATCATGAAAAGAACTTCAGAGAAACTCCGCCAATCATCCGAAGTGTTATTTGTAGATGCTACTAGCAACTGTGATGTCCAAAACCACAAACTATATTTCTTCGCCACCCATTCAGTAGCAGGCGGTATACCTTTAGCTTATATTATTTCAACTAGTCAAAAAGAAGAGGTTTTTGACCGAGCCGTTGATTGTTTAATCAGTATTGGCCCTCTAATGGCCCTCTAATGCTGCTATGCATATTCCATGTTTTAAAAGCTGTATGGAAGTGGCTTAATATGTCGAAAAATAATATTCCTAAGGAGCATAGACAGAGTCATTATCGTATATTTAGGAATATTTTGTACGCAAAAGTCAACAAGAACTTGATTTAAGTTTAGATGCTTTCAAGGAGAAATGTCAATTTTCAAATTTTCATAAGTATATTCAAAACAAAATTGACAACGATTTGCAGTCTTGGTGCCTTTTTTTCAGAAAAAATTTGCCAACCGTGGATCTGACACAAATAATTTTATTGAAGTCATGTTTAGGCTTTTTAAAGATATCCTTTTAGAGCGCACAAAAGCCTATAATTTATCACAGCTCACTGATTTTGTAGTCTGTGATTTTGAAAGCTACTATAAGCAGCGACTTTTAGATTTAGTTTTTGATAGAGTAAATAATATGACTTTAAAAAGGTTATATCCAAACTCAAAAAAGATGTGAGCGAGGATCAGGTGAAACAATTAGCTGTCATGCAATATTCTGTAAAGTCTTCTAGTGGATCTCAAGAATATTTGGTCGATATGAGCGATGGAATTTGCAGTTGCCCCATAGGAGAAAACGGAAAAATATGTAAGCATCAATCGTTTATTATTACCCACTTTAGCCCAAAAGACATATGCGAAGTATTAACTGTCGAAAACGAAGTTGTATTATACGAACTTGCAACTGATACACAACCACCCGAAGGGCTTTTTTGTCCATTAAGACTTACTGGGAGTCTTCAGGAAGCGGCTATTTCAAGGAAAACTGAAGAATTTACACCCGTAGTGTCGAATGAGCCCGTAGATTTCATGATATTAGATAAAGAGCACACTAAACTTAATATAAAAGAAATAATATGTAACGCCCAAGAGAAATAGTCCAACTTTCTTTCCATACTAGACAGAGACGTTAAAGCTAGATTGAGAGATACCCACACGGATTTTCTGGGGCAATTAATATAATTTTGTTTAAAACATAACGATTTTTGGATACATTTTCATTAAAATCTCTAAGGGTGTGTCTAGCTGAGTGCGAATATCAACACTTCCGACCGTAGCATAGTTCACGGAACATTTCATGTGATCTGCAGAAAACGCATGTTTTTTTAATTTTTTCTTTCAAGTGTTTTAAGTCTTTAACACCGGTCTTGCACCATAATGAGTTCGACGAGTCCTTAGAAAACAACAAACAAACATAACAGTAAAATAAGTTAGAGACTTCACAACCACATATCCAGTTAGCTAAATCGTACATACTTTTGCGAAAGTTTCGATGAACCTCTTTATTTTTGTCTTTACTAGTTTGTCGTATTCTAAGTTCTGGCAAATTGCGAAATTAAGTTCGTTAGCACTCTTTATTGTTTAATTTTTTGCACTACCGACATTTTATTTCATCTACATTCACAACTCAAACATAGACCACCTTGAAATTGGTTATTTTTGCAAAACTAAGTTCGTAAGCACTTTTTAGTTGTTTATTTTTTTGCTCTAGTCACTACCAACATTTTATTTCCTGTATATTTCCAACAAAAAACAGTATATAAATGAATTTTCATCGATTAAAAACGTCCGAAACAATATCGAGTTAGAATATGGACCGCGCGACCTCTGAGCAATTGAACTTCCGCATGCCGACGTGATGTTGCGACCGATCGATCGAATTATGAGAAGAGATGGTGGTGACGCAGATCTCGGTTTCATATTCCATTTGCTATCATGTTCGGCTGCCGCTCGGTAGCTGTGAAATCTTCGGGTACTCTCGTCAAGCTTTAAGGTAATCAGGACAATTCGGACTGCCCAGCCTAGCTTAGTATAGCATATTTTATTATGCCTAAGGAGCTCAACGAGACCATTCGAACCGCCGCACACTAGAACGGCTGTATGAAAACACCGGGACGTTGTAATATTTTACAAAATACTCATATTTACATTGACGATTTAAATAAAAAAAAAGTTTTTTTATTCATAAAAACATAATACTTTATATATTTATTTGACTTAAATTATAAAAAATATTCTTTATAAACGGCAAATGTATAGTTAATAACTTCAAAGCCCAATTCTTGACAGTAATTAATTTTTCGATAGTTTCACTTAAAATAAAGTTAAATAAAACACATGTAATTGACCATGTTTTTCTGCAAATTGCAGTTTTTTTACACATTAGAGTGTGGCATATACAGGATGTTCCTTAATAACATGCTAATATTTAAGGGGGTGATTCTTGGACCCATTTTAAGTAAAAATCTTCATATGAACTTATGTCCTAAACGTCTTAACTTTTGAGATACAGGGTGCTAAAGTTTTCAGAAAAAAAAATATTTTTTTTTAATAACTGTGATACTACTGTAGATGTCTTTATGAAATTTGGTACACGTGTTCTATGCATCAAGATGCATTTTCTAATGTACAAGCAATTTTATTCTTTTTACCAATGGCGTCCGTACGCGTTTTGCTTAGAATATTTTTGGAGAAAAAAATGGTACGCCACTGCTTTATCTTAAAATAAAAATTATTTTTGGAATTCTCATTCATTTCTGAGCAAAGTCGATCTCTTGATTTTCTTTCGACCGACGCATAGTTTTCGCTTAAAAAAATAAAAATCGTTTTACTTCAGGGTCAAATCGTTAAAAATCTGATGTGGTGACTGTTGTGTGGAAAGCGTTTTTTTTCTTTTTTCGTGCTATTCAGTTCATTTAATAATAAATATTAATTAATTTAGAAATAAGTAATTGATTTACTTTACTTTAGGATTGATTACTTTAGGAAACAATTTTTAAAAAACTTTCATGTGCCAATAAATTACAGCGGGGATTTCAGCTTGCAGAAAACAAAGTTTACAGAAACGGCTTAATTTTATTAATTATTAACAATACTAACATTAATTATAAAAATTGTTCGAAGTGGCCACCTTCACTTAATATGCATGCTTCCGCCCGTCTACGCATGGAATTGCGCACTCGTTCAAATATTCCCGGCGCCGGCGTATTCCGTATAGTTTCACACGAGGCAACTATTCGCTCTCTTAAATCTTCTACAGTGTTAACGGGAGTTTTGTACACTAGAGTTTTAAGGTGCCCCCATAAAAAGAAATCCAAACTATTGAGATCGGGGGATCTTGCTGGTCATTGCTGAGGTCCTCCGCGACCTATCCAACGATCAGGATAAACTGTATCTAAATGATTTCGGACAATTACGCTGACAATATGCGATGCCTTAACGCAACTGGTACATCTTCAAGCAACCCAGGTAGTTCTTTTTCGAGAAAATGCAAATAAGACCGTCCATCAAGACGTCCTGGTAGGAAAAATGGGCCTATGAGATGATTACTAATAATTCCTGCCCAAACATTAAGCGAAAATTGTTCTTGAAAATGGGTTTCGGTTATGGCATGCGGGTTTTCTTCCGCCCACACATGATTGTTATGGAAATTTTGAATAGCATTCCTAGAAAAAGTTGCTTCGTCTGTGAACAAAATTTGTGACTCAAACTGCGGATTTAGTGTAATACTCTGAAGATACCACTGAGAGAAGTTCACACGCTGTGGGAAATCCCTGGGGAGTAATGCCTGTACTCTTAGAATTTGATATGGATATAACAAAAAGTCAACTAAAATACGCCAAACAATTTGGTGACAAATATTCAAAGCTCTAGCGATCTTCCTCGTACTCGTCTCAGGATGTTCGTCGATTTCTTGCAGCACCGCTTCCTCAACTTCAGGTGTTCTGACAGTTCGAGGTCTGCCTTCCGAAGTACCTTTATTGAAACTACCTGTTTCGCTAAGTCGGCGATGAATATTCGAAAAGGTTCGGCTATCTGGCAAGGCACGATTAGGATATCTTTCCTGATAAATGCGTCTGGCTTCTGTTGCATTACCATCTGCGAGGCCATATGCGTAATGCATTGCCGCCATTTCCACATTCGTATAATTTACCATATTTAATGATATTATTCGAAAAAACGGCGAAAATAACTTCAATAACTTCAATGAAACACTAAAAACCAAAGAGATGACACACTGAGATGGTTTTGAACACCAACAGCTTACTTTAAGTCATTTGACATCGACGTTTGTAAAAACGTAATTTATTCCAGGACTACTAGATTTATGGGTTTAAAAATTATTATTAGTTGGTATTGAGATATTATGAAGCAATTTTAACTCAATTATTTAATCAAGAACGGACCATCAGACGAGAAAACTTTTTCGTTTATGAACACATTCGATGTCATAATTTTCTTTCACCCGATAAATAAGCGATTTCCACACAACAGTCACCCTATCAGATTTTTAACGATTTGACCCTGAAGTAAAACAATTTTTATTTTTTTAAGCGAAAACTATGCGTCGGCCGAAAGAAAATCAAGAGATCGAATTTGCTCAGAAATGAATGAGAATTCCAAAAATAATTTTTATTTTAAGATAAAGCAGTGGCGTATCATTTTTTTCTCCAAAAATATTCTAAACAAAACGCGTACGGACGCCACTGGTAAAAAGAATAAAATTGCTTGTACATTAGAAAATGCATCTTGATGCATAGAACACGTGTACCAAATTTCATAAAGATATCTACAGTCGTATCACAGTTATTAAAAAAAAAATTTTTTTTTCTGAAAACTTTAGCACCCTGTATCTCAAAAGTTAAGACGTTTAGGACATCAGTTCATATGAAGATTTTCTCTTAAAATGGGTCCAAGAATCACCCCCTTAAATATTAGCATGTCATTAAGGAACACCCTGTATACTGGGTGTTTTTATTTTTATTAAATGTAGGTACAATTTTTTTGCACTATTGTAATACTTTAACTATTATTATTTAAACCTTAAATTAACAGCATGGAAGCATTAAGAATTGGAAAGTGTAATAATAACTATGTAAGTTGGTAGGTTATATAATTTATATTAGTTTCTCTGGGATACTAATAAGTGCAAACTGCAGTCTGTAGCAAAGTTTAGTTTACTAATTTGGTTTTAATTGTTTAAAATCACTGTATAAATGTTAGAATATAGACAAAGTTTAAATATATGTTTGATTTAAACAATATTTAGCGGACTGGAAAAAACATTAAGAGCAATTAATACTAAAGAGTGTGAAAACTAAAATCTAATTAATAAAATTCTTCTAACTGACTGACAAACAACGCAAAGGCTAAACTGGTGGGTCTTAAATGAAATTTTGCATAGGAATAATCCGTATAAAACGTAGAGGTGAGAAATAAGATGTTTTATAAAGAAAAATACTATCTAAAGTGATTTTTTACAACCTATACTGGGTGTCAACGAAAATATTGTCATCGGTTTTCTTAAAAACAGTAAGAATATTTAATACAGTTTTTTAAAAGTCCGTATGCACTACTTTCGTTGACATTGGGTATACTGCTATCGGATCAATCCAAAAGAATTTCTCACAATGTCTTTCTACTATGCAACGACTTTTAGCGACATATTTGCCATAATTTGCCTGTTTGAAGTAAAATAAATTACTCAAAAAGTTCTAAAGCTTCAGGCAATAGTTCTTTGTGTTTATAGGTTTTATTTGACCGTAAACTCGAAATTACTGGATCGGATTGGAGTAACATTTTATAAATAATATCCTTGTTGTTTGCTATTCTTGAAATTTTTCTGGAATAATTCTCTCTGTAGTCTCGAATAAATTTATAATTGGCTTCCTGTTTGTCTTTACCCAGAAGGCCAATGGGAACGATATCGTGTTGGATTATCTCTGCTCCATGCATAAGTAGTAGGGTGGAGCGAAAACATTTTTTCCCGATTTTTTATTCGTAATAGTGCAAGAAAGTTGCATACAGGGTCTCTGATAATGAAATGAAATTAATTTTTGGGATCAAACAATGTTTAGAGGGTCCGCCGCCAACCATTGCATTGAAAAAAAATGAAAAAACATCATTTTTTTAATGAAAATTTAAAGTAAGTTTTAAAATGATTTGAATGTCATAATAGTACTAGGTGAGTACCTTATACATAAATAAATAATACTGCACAAATTGGCCTAAGTTGAAAAACGTCTTGAGGGTCCGCCACAGATCTAAATATGAGACATTTTTACATATTTTCTTACGTTCAAAGTTCAAAGGCGCCCTTATCCGTAAACAAACGGTACGCGCTGCATCTTCGGCGCAAAGCCGAACCCGAACCGAACATGACCCGAGCTTAGATTGCGCACGAAATTAAATACATTTTAGATTCAGTTGTCTTGTGGCAGTCATTAAGTGTAAATGCAGTTCGTTTCATTTCTGTTAAAGAATTCGCGCCGTATTTATTTGAGTATTAGAATAATAATTGTTATCTTTAAGTTGAAAAGTGATAGTGATATCTATAAAACTGTATAATTATATAAACTTAAGTGTGTTTTAATTAACAAGATGGCAAGTGCTGCAAAAACTAGAGCTAAAACATTATGTCCTATATTTGGACAAGGAAGTGACTTTAACAATCGTGTTTTGCCAACATTTTATGATGTAATGAAACGTTGTATTGACGTACGGGATAAACGCATGCCTCATGCAAATTCTAAAGAGGCAACGGTTCATGAAATCTCGCAAATAGTAGTTCATAAAGTTGAAGATATATGGAGAAGAGCATCAATTCCTATAGTAAGTACTAATAGAGCCATGAAAATTCTAAAAGACTATCACAAGAAATATATGAACCTTAAAAAATCTAGCCACCGAAAGCAATCATTTCAGATCAAAATAGACCTTTTTGTAAATGAAGCAACAAAAAAATTATTTGATATTGCTGCATGTAAATGTGTAGATTTTACTATCTGTGCTTGTCAAAAAAGTCACAAGGTTCCAAAGATAGAACAAACATTTCTAACCGACCAAAGAACAACACGAAAGATGGCTATAAGTAATGTTGATAAGAAAATGACACATACATTAACTAGAAGAGAAGAACGGAAAATGAAATCTAGCAAGAGTGAAAAACAAACGGACAAAATAGAAGCTGTAAAGGAGACAGAAAATATCTTAGTAGAGGATTGCGACTCTAAGAATGATAAACAAGATACTACTTACCAACCAGAAAAAGAATCTATGATACCAACAACTTCAAGTCATAAAAAGAAATCACAAATGAGAACGGTGTTATCTACTCTTGCAAGAGAATGTGACAGAACATCAATTTCAGATCGCTCAGCAGCAAAAATATCAACGGCTGTATTAACAGACATGGGAATTATCTCGAAAGAAGAGAAGTCTAGTGTTATAGACAGACATAAAATAAGAAGGGAACGAAAAAAACTCAGAACTTCGTTACAGAAAGTAGAATCAGTTCCTAGCCTTCAGTCCGTATATTTCGACGGAAGGAAAGATAAAACCTTGAAAAATGAGAAAATAGGTAGAAAATTTTATAAACGATCTATCGTAGAAGAACATATAGTACTTATCGAGGAACCAGAATCTAAATACATAGGTCACGTATCTCCCGAATCTGGTAATGCTAGTAACAGTGCAAAAAGTATACTAGAGTATTTAAATAAAGAGTTCGATTTATCGCAGCTGGCAGCTGCGGGATGTGACGGCACGCCAACGAATACTGGGCCTAAAGGTGGAATTATTCGTTTGATGGAAATTCATTTGGGAAGACCGCTTCAATGGTTTGTGTGCCAATTGCACGGAAATGAACTTCCGCTGCGGCATCTTTTTCAAAACTTGGATGGATTAACTTCAGGCCCTAAAAGTTTTTCTGGACCCATTGGTACTTTGCTACAGACTTGTGAAACTCTTCCACTGGTGAAATTCTCCCCAATTAAAAGCGAATTTGATTTTTTTGCTGTCAATTTGAATGATCTAAGTTCAGATCAGGGCTATCTTTTAGAGCTATGCCGTGCTATTGTGGGTGAGAACTGGTCAGTCGACTTTGCTAACAAAACTCCAGGGAAAATGGCTCACGCTCGCTGGTTGACTACTGCAAGCCGAATACTACGACTATATGTTGCAACCGTTGGTCCCTCTGATGCTCTGGTGACACTGGCTACATATGTGGTGAAAGTATATGCTCCTGTTTGGTTTACAATTAAACAGAACAGTTCATGTTTTGATGGTGCGCGGAATTTATGGAAATTAATGAACTATTCTCGATATTTGGACAACTCATACCAGAAAATAATAGTTCCAGTAATCCAGAGAAACGCTTTTTTCGCTCATCCAGAAAGTATTCTTCTGGGTATGCTGAAAGATTCGAGACAGCACATTAGAGAACTTGCTATACGTAGGATTTTAAAGGTACGACAAACCTCCCCGAAATCCGAAAGAGTAAATATCAGAGCTTTAAAATTCCAGAACTTAATTTTAATGCTCTTGGGTATATTGAAATTATCAACTGGCAGGATACAGCAATTACTGAGCCACCCATTCTTTCGAAAATTTCAAATGTTACTTTCGAGGAAGCAATCAAAACAGGAGACATTATCGATATAGTTAGATTTCCCTGCCATTCCCAGGCGGTCGAGAGGAGCATTAAACTTGTCACAGAAGCATCTACTTCTGTTTGTGGCCAAAACCAAAGAGATGGTTACATAAGAGCTAAATTAACGTCTCAAAATTTAATGCCGAAGTTTGAAACTAAAAAAGATTATAAAATGTAAAAAAAATAACAAAAATTTGAAGTTTAGCTTTGGGAGGAAGGAAGGAAGGAGGGAGGGAGGAAGGAAGGAAGGAGGGAGGGTGGAAGGAAGGAAGGAGGGAGGGAGGGGGGTGGAGCTCGAATAGCAGTCACCTCCACGTGGTGGGCTCTGGGTTATTTTGTTTAATTATAATTATTTACCAATTAAACAAAATAAGCGAAGAACTGCTAGAAAATTATAAAGTAAAAATATTGAAATATTACATTAATTTCTTTATTTTTCGTATATTTCGAGGTTATGGCGGACCCTCAAAATATAATTTTTTTGCGTCAACGAAAATTTTACGTTGTTAGGGGACGTTCGGAGAGTCCTTTTTTTCCTATTATGAGTTATAATTTTTTGTCATATGATTAAAAATAAAAAAACAGATACACCGTGTTTTTAAGAAAAAATTAGAACTTCAAAGCTTCGGCGGACCCTCAAAAAAATTTTTAATCGCAAATTGCAAAAAATATTTATAAACAGATACTAAAAACGCAACTTTTCCCAACTATTACAAAGGCGATACAAAAAAAAAGTTTTTTTTTGCGATTTTTGCTCCACCCTAATAAGTAGTTTATGCATCGAAGCAGGCATGTAATACCAATTATATGAATTGACATATAATTCTGCAGTCTGATATGTGTAATTTTTAAATTTTTCTAAATTTATTTTTTGCCCTGAAAATATTGTTTGAAGAATAACATAAATTCTTTTTACGAGATTAACATCTAGATCCGTTATTTCAGAGGAAAGTTAATAATTTTAAAAAAATATATTTTTTTGCTTGAATTAACGCAGCCACCACGTAATAATATAATACCTTTAATATAATAATTATATAATATATTATATAATATATAATACCTTTAAAATGATTTGGCGAAAACTCAAAGGGCTCGTCTAACCATTTCTTATTTTGTTCTATAAAGCGTGAGTCGGCTCTACAGGACATGATCCACTTCGAATATAATTTCGCGCAGAAATTTCTGATTCTTAACAGATGTTGAACCATTTTTAAAACCTATATTGGTATCTTTCAATATCAGAAATAGGTAACGATTTGTTTTAATGAAATCCATATCAACTACCTTAAAGAAATATTGCAGTGATCATAATAGTAAAATTATTGAATAATATCTTAGTCTTACCAAAGAAAAACACTTTAAATTGATCTACACAGTGAAATTATCAAAAAATTTACGATTCTAAAAGCATTAGAAAATGTATTTGACAACACAAATACGTTTGCTCTATCAACTATCAAAAAATACCGTTTTGTCTATCCGCTCAACTTTATTTATTCCATGGCCACTTTGATCGCAGACCGTAGCAGATAAATGTTATCTTTTCGTGATTACTATACTACAGCAATTAAATGGATATTAATGGTAGAGCGAATCCTGTCGAATCTCAATATTTCTAGTTCCAAAACTTTGATATTTGTGTGTTTTTATCTAGTTTGTTAATGTTATTATCATTTTTCTGAAATACAAAACGATATGTTATGCAAAAATTTTAGAAAACATTAACTAAGGTTTGGCAATTATGTAACAAAAATATTCACTAATTTCAAATGTTACTTAAAGTTTTTTTTATATTTGCTATTTGTTGGCAGTATATTTAAAAAATATGGAAATTCGTGATAAGTTACACTTGTAGCAAAAATTTAACGAATTAGGATAATTATATTCGAAAATTACAATAAGATAAAAATAATTGGACTTTTTTCTAAATATATGTGCGAGTTAAATAGTAAAAATATAAACATAGTTCTGTCCTGAATGTCTCTGATATTATACTAAACCATTCCACTGTGCGCCGCGCGCGGCTAATAGTGTAGCATATTTAACTTTTCCTAAGGTTCGCGTTTTATTACAACTATTAGGAGGGACGGTCAAACGAATAATTTATTTTCTGACATATTTTTGGAGGTCTCTGACCAAATGACCCTATAGAAGAGCCGCCACTGATTCAAAGTAAGATGAAAAGATTCCTACGATTCTAGATTATACATATTTCCCTATTTAAATCACATCGAAGCTAATAAATATCCCTTGCAGCTTTAACATTATGTTGCAGCGGCGAAAGTCTTGCAAATTATTTATAATACTGCATGCAGTTCCCCCTTAATAAGGTTTAGTTCGTTAGACAATTCTTACTCTAAGGGTATTACCTATTTTATGCCAAAAAACATTTATTTTAAATAAGTAATTTCCATTTAGCTTTGCTTCCTGTTTAATTCTAATATTTTCGCTACTTATTGTCCTTTTGGTTCATGGCCCATGTTATTAAAAAAACGAAAGAAATGTATGTATAACTAAAAAAAAAAGAATTAAGGGAAAAAAAACTACAAAATCAATTAAACTTCGGGACACTTTCCCATTAAAAAAAATAAAACTAAGGTTACTTCCGAATTCTTCGTATACCAAACAAAATCTACTTTGATGTCATGTCACTACCCTAAATATTTATGCTTTTTGTTATAATTAGTTTCACCTGGTTACCAACATTCGTCATGAAATGTATGTCCTATTTTATAAAATTTAAAATCCATAAAGTATATTTTAACTCTCAATCCATTTTTATCTCCCGTAAAAGCATTTGAGGAGATATTTGCACATTTCTGTACCCACGTATCCGTTAATTTAAAAAGTCCGTCTTATCAAAACGTTTATCCTGTTTTAAAGTCGACAAGGCATCTTATGGAACAGTGAAAGCCTTCCTTTAAAAAAATATGAAGCTTTTGACTAAACCAATTTTTTTGTTTTTAAGTGTCCGAGAAAACTACGCTAGTTTTAGACGACTACGTCCATTCCAAAACCCACAAAATAACAAAAACAGTGACATAACAAATTTTCGAATCTTATTGTGTTTAATGAGTTTTGAAAAAAAGTTGCAAGAAGATGCTTCTAATGGTTATTAATATGCATAGGTCTTTGTATCTAATCTTTTTTTTTACTTCAATCGATGTCGCTACCCTAGTCTTGGTTTGAAAAATTGTAACACACACACGTCTTTTTTCTACGAACAAAAAAAAATGTGGCTTCGGATAGCTGTGCAATGCAAAAACTTAGCATTCCTTTCCTTTGTGATCCCACCAAATTGTTTATAGACGCAGAAACAGGAGACATTATGTCCCAATTATGGCATCGATGACAGACCCCTTAAAAAAAGTGATAAATATGTCCATACGGCCCCTTATTCCCCAGTTACCCTTTCTCCAAATCTTGCTAACAAAGATTCGTCTCTGAATCCAAAAGAATTATCTGGTAAAGGCAACATAAAAGCGTCTACCAAAGTACTCTTAATGGTGTAAGTACTTATAGTTAGTAAGTGTTATGTGTCACTCATGTCCCAAAATATATGAAATCAATTGTTTTCATGGACAATAAAATTCTTGATACCTGTAAGTCAACCATGAAGAGCAACGGCATTAGATAGACAACTAATGCGCTTGAAGAAATGTCTATATTAAACACGAAAGAAGAAACCAATTTAAAAACTCCAGAAGCTCTTGTAACTTCCAACACAATTCTAGTCTTACTTCTAAGCCCATTTGACAACTTTATTGATTTCGACAAAAATATCACCTACAGTGGCTACATTGGAAAAATATATGAACACCAGAATAATAAAAATTAAAGAGGGTGAAATAAAGAAAAAATAGCGAAAAAGAACAACCAAAGAAACAAACGAAAAAAGTGCTAAAAGCTTACAATTCTAAACCAAATATGACGATAAATAATAATGACACAAATAATAAGACAAATGAGACTGATGGCGAGGTAAAGCATGTCATTGTAATATATGAGAAACAATATTTTACTGGTTTGATCCTTGATTCAAGTTCAAATGGTATAGTTGTATAAACAATGGCAAGGAGTGGTGTGAATTGGAGGAACATAGTTATAAGCGTTTACGTTTTTTTTCTACTTAGATTCAACTTAGAAATGTTAAATCCTTTTTATATTATGTTTTTTTTTTTAAATTGATATATTATAATTTCTTGTATTATACACATATTACTATAGTCTCAAATGCATCCATTAATCTATTATTAGATACATTTTTAATCAACTTAAGATTATTTATTCCTATTTGGTGATTGTTTTCTAAAGCATGTTGAGCAACGCTTGACTTTTCTGTACTTCCGTATCTTAAATGTGCCATGTGTTCTTTAAAACGAATGTTTATGGAGCGTTTAGTTTGCCCAACATATTTTAGATCGCAGTCATTATAGCTAATTTCATAGATGCCCACTCTTCTCCTTCAAGTCGACTTTGTCTTTAGAGTTTCCAAGGAGATTTTTCAAACTGTTCTCCGTTTTGTAGGCTACTCTAAAACCTACGTTTTTAAATCCTTTTTCTAGACCTCTCCTATATCTGGGATCATATGGGATTACTATGAACTTATTGGGAGCCTCAGGTGCTTGAAGAGTAGTGGCATCTTTTAACATTTTCTTATGCTTATGTCTATTTACTAATTTATGTACAAAATTACCCTTATGTCCATTACTTTTAGCTATATTTTTAATCCGATTCATTTCATTGTTAAAACGTTTTTACTTAATAGAACATTGACTAATCTGGGTGGCATTTATGAAATTAGTTAATGTAGAAATTAGCTGTAATGACTGCGATCTAAAATATGTTGGGCAAACTAAACACTCCATAAATATTCGTTTTAAAGAACACGTGGCACATTTAAGATACGGAAGAACCGAAAAGTCAAGCGTTGCCCAACATGCTTTATAAAACAATCACCAAATAGGAATAAATAATCTTAAAGTGATTAAAAATGTATCTAATAATAGATTATTGGATGCATTTGAGAGTATAGAAATAGTTTAATGTGGTAATAAAGCACTAAATAAAGACAGAGGGCCTATTCCCTATAGTCCCCTCTATTGTTTACTTGACAACGGTGCAGTCGGGCGCAACCAAGTGTGACCACATTTACCTATAAATAGTCTCGGTTAGGTTAAGTTACTTTACACTTTACGTTACACTTCGAAGACCCAACAGCTGTAATAGTCTTATGACTGACAGAAAATAGAAGAGGAACCCATCTGCTGATGATACTAACTTGGTTAGCGAAAGGCGCGTCCAGAACGTAACAATTTGTGATGTAGTGTGGTTAGAACTCTTGTATTTTGATCCATTTTGTTTGCAAAAATGGATAAAAAGGCATTCTTCCGTAGCATAGTTTATTTTCTCTTGCATCTTCCGTTTTTTTGTTAAGAAATAAACACAGGTTTTTTTCTAATTTAGCATCTTGTATACTTTTGACCAATTTAATTGGACACTATCTGGGCTTATGAAAACGTAAGGGCGCCCTTATTTTAAAGTTATGGATCTTAAAAGTTTGAGAAATAGTGAAAAGTGTATGCGATATTGTTTAAGGGGTTTAAAAGAGTAAAAAAAATCATATTTTGATTACTCAAAACCGATAACAGTCAAACTGAAAACAGAAATAGGTGGGGTAAACGTTCTAACATTGAAAAATCATGGAAGTCATTGATGTAGTAGATACTTAATCTTTCTCGACTATACATATTTATAAGATTGAGGTGATATTCCAGAAAACGGCCAAATTTCTGTCATTTACTTTTTTGGATCAAAACCATGTTCGTCTCCCAAGTAGCATAAATTAGCTAATGAGCTTTTTTGCTTAACAGTTATGCATAAAAAACACATAAAACCAGAGATTTGTCAAATTTTGGCAAATGATTCTTGGTTTGTTTTTAGCCATGAAAGCTCGCTTCAAATTAGATTTTTTGCCTCGAAAAGTAGCAGATTTTAATGTCGATAAGCTATAACATAATTACTTGGCCAAAAAATATCTTTTATGGGATAACTAAACCTTCAACCTTTTTTTTTGTAATATTGGACGGCCAAAATCTAGAAATATCCGTCAATTTTGTTGCCACAATATAACCAGACATATTCTAGTACGTATTGAAGTTAAATTATAGTAAGCATAGTTGATTAAAATGCCAGAATATGGCATTTTTAATCAATAGAAATCGAGGTCAGAATATAATCAATAAATAAGCATTTTTTCCAAATGCTATACAAACATATTTTAGCAATTATTTAAGTTTAATTATAGTAATAATAGGTACAGTGTGTTCCAGCGAGGACTGAACAGGGACCTATTTTCGACCTTCCTTGTATTTTGGAAAAATTCAAAATAGCCAATCGATGTATTTTTTCTTGTAGAATCCAAAAATGTCATCGAAAAGATATTTGAACCAGAAACAAAAGAGTTACGCTATGCATCAGGTGCTTTTTAAATGGAATGTATCGTTTTTTATACGATTTTTGGAAAGAGTGATTTTTTTTATGTCCGTTCTGATTAAAAGATTTGATTTTCCGATAGCTGTTTATATTACATTTTAATGTTTTACAAACTAAAATTTTAGCTTCACCTGTTTAAAATATACGATAGGTTGGTATAGGTGATCAAGGTAAAATGACGTTTGAATGCTTTGTCAATAAAAATTGACATTATTTTAATTATTGTCGAAGTCTTCACCTAAAAAATATATATTTGACTCTGATCGAAATGAAATACTCTTTGGACGAGAGACTACAGATTGTTATGCTATTTTACAAGTGCCAAGAAAATCCAAGAGAAGCAAGAAGAAGATTTATTGCAAATTTTCATAGAAATATATCCATCAATACAATTCTAAGGATATAAAACCTATTTGAGGAAAATAAAACTTTACATGATAGAAAAAGAAATTCATTAAAAAATAATTATTAAATAATAAAATAAAACTACTAATAACATAAGTTTTCAATGTGACCGCCGTTTTTCTCGAAACAACATCGATAACCCCTTTGTAGCCTTTCTAAACTTGCTGTTACAATATGATATTCCTGGTTAAGGCGGTTTATTTCATCGACAATTTTTCCCATGATCTCTTGAATATTTTCGTTTCATTGTCTATATACGACGTTCTTCAAATGGCCCCAAAGAAATGTATCCAAAACTGAGAGGTCGGGGCTATTGGGCGGCCAAGCATATGTTCCATTTCGCCCTATCCATTCGTTATGGCGCCGATTTAAAAATTGAACCACATCATGCACGGCATGAGGAGGCGCCCCATCATGTTGCCAAATTAAATTCTGATATTCTGCCAATGGTAAGTCTTCCAAAAAATTTTCAATTTCGTTTTCTAAAAACTCATAATATCTGTGCCCATTTAAAGTCCCGTTAAAAAATATTGGTCCCAAAATTTTATTGTTTTTTATCCCACACCAAACATGAATAGAATTCCTCCCTTGAAATTTAATAGTCTGGAATTTTTTTGGATTTTCAACGGCCCAGTGGTGACTATTATGTCTGTTGAATACTCCCGATGTTGTGAAAGTAGCTTCGTCGGTCCACGCAATATTTTTGAATAAATCAGGGTCTTCGTTTTCTTGCCGAATTATCATTTGAGAAACAAATTGGAAGCGAAGTTCTTTTTGTGCCGGTGTTAGGTGCTGAAGTGGAAGGATACGAAAAGGCCTAAATTTATGAATTTTCAGAGTCCTGTGAACAGTCCCTCGGGTAACTCTTCTGCGCCTTACACCGCCACCGTACTGAACTTCCCGAACTGCATCCGAAATAGATTTGGTTGGATTAACTTGAAAATAATTTATAATGGCCTGGTCTCGATTTCTTCTTCTTTGTATATTTCTTTTTCTATCATGTAAAGTTTTATTTTCCTCAAATAGGTTTTTTATCCTTAGAATTGTATTGATGGATATATTTCTATGAAAATTTGCAATAAATCTTCTTCTTGCTTCTCTTGCATTTTCTTGGCACTTGTAAAATAGCATAACAATCTGTAGTCTCTCGTCCAAAGAGTATTTCATTTCGATCAGGGTCAAATATATATTTTTTAGGTGAAGACTTCGACAATAATTAAAATAATGTCAATTTTTATTGACAAAGCATTCAAACGTCATTTTACCTTGATCACCTATACCAACCTATCGGTTATTTTAAACAGGTGAAGCTAAAATTTTAGTTTGTAAAACATTAAAATGTAATATAAACAGCTATCGCAAAATCAAATCTTTTAATCAGAACGGACATAAAAAAAATCACTCTTTCCAAAAATCGTATGAAAAACGATACATTCCATTTAAAAAACACCTGATGCATAGCGTAACTCTTTTGTTTCTGGTTCAAATATTTTTTCGATGACATTTTTGGATTCTACAAGAAAAAATACATCGATTGGCTATTTTGAATTTTTCCAAAATACAAGGAAGGTCGAAAATAGGTCCCTGTTCAGTCCTCGCTGGAACACCCTGTACATAAGTAGATTATGACATTTTAAGACAACAAAAATTGAGAGGAAAAAATATGGCTTTTATTATCATATTTTTGTTTCAAAATTAAACTAAAATTAGGTAGTTTTATTTCGCTTATATTTGCTTTAATATTGCCAAAAAATGCCACATTTTCAAATATACCTTTATAATCTATAAAACTATACTTAACCAAACTGAAGATTTATTTAGAAAAACGAAATATAAATTATGTGCCATACAACATGTCTAATAAAAAGATTAAATATTTCGCCAGATATTATAGATAAACGCCGACTTGGGGTAATCGTCATCATTTTTTAGCGAGTAATAAAGGCAAACCATGTAGGCATTTTTATTGACAAAATTTCAATAAATGTTGCTACATTTGAAAATTATTCCCATTTGATAAATATTTGCTTACAAGGTGGCCAATTTCAAGGAATATTTGCTTAAAAAATAACCCAAAGCTTTTTATGATACGCCATGATTGAAATTAAAATTAAATTAATTTCCTTGCAGCCATTACTTGACCACTTTAAAGAAACATGTTCTTTCTACCAATAAAAACGTATTTTCATGCATGTTTTTTACGTTAGGGACTCTTTAATGAATTTTCTTAGTAAATTATATCTCCAGAAAAAAATTGTAGAAAACGAAATGTTTAGTTTCAAGAAGGGGCGCGTGTTTTACATGCCTATCTTAGATTATTTTATCAGTAAAAGTCCCTACGCAAGTGTTTTTTTGTCCCCACCAACCGTCAAATGAATATTTTACACAATAAGTGTACGTATTTCTACGAAACCATGATTTGTTATGTTTGCATTTGAGGCGCTTAGAAGAGCAAGGGCGAACTCAACAAGGGTCGAATTTTTTTTTATGCTTCTTTCGATATCTATATATCACAACAAACGATATTTCCTGACTAATTTGTTGAGTTCGTCCCTGTAAACATAAAATATTATTCGATATAGAAGCATAAAGGACGATACAAATTCGAGGAGAAACGGCGAACTCAACCTATTCCGTCCCCACTAACTGGTTGCGCAAGTCGGTTTGAGAGGATAAACGGCGAACACCACATCAGGTGATTTTATTACTTTATTTTGTGCGTATTTAGTATTAATAGCCAAGTGCTACTAAAAGCAAATTCGTTTTTTGGTGGTGTTTTTAGTAGTCTGTTAATTATTGTAAACTTGACAGTTGATCCTACTTAAACTTAATGGAGCCAGAAGAAGTAGTAGTTGGTCACCCTCGCAAGAGATCTACCAATACAGAAAATTGGTTGGCAAATAGTAACAAGAAGAACCGAAATGAAGGTCACGCTTATACGTCAAGGCGTACAAAAACACATATTCCTGCCCGACAGCTCGGACCCGCGTGTGATTGTGGATGTTTTGATAAAGTGGGACTTGAAAATGTTCGCAAAATTTTTGAAGAGTTTTGGAAAATAGGAGATTATAATTTGCAAAATGCTTACGTGTCAAAGGTTGTTAAAAGCACGGAAGTTAAGAAATCCTATGTGAAGAATCGGCCAAGCAGAACGCTGAGACGCATTTATTATAGTGTAATACACGAAAACCATACATACGAAGTGTGTCGAAAAGCATTTTATAGTATTCACGGTATAACTGAAAAGCGTGTTCGTGTTGTTTTGGATAAGGTAACATCAACTGGAAGTCTTCGTTGTGATTTAAGAGGGAAAAAGGAACCAGGAAATAAAACTAATGCAGATAGTCGAGCAAAAGTATTTCAGCACATCAAATCTTTGCCGACAGTTTCCAGCCATAACAGCCGTGCAAAAAGTCCACACCGAAAGAATCTTCCTGAAGGGCTCAACATACATTCTCTTTATTTACTGTACGTAACCTGGCTTGATGAAAACTATCCAGGACTTCAACCCGTTAAAGAGTCGTATTACCGTTGTGTATTTAATAAAGAGTTTAATATCGGATTTCAACCCCCTGGAAGCGACACTTGCAATCTTTGTGACAAAATTGATATTACTGTTAAAAATCTGAAGACGAACGACCCGCAAAACATTACAGAAATCAATAAACTTGAACGAGAAAAGAAAATTCATGTCACGAGGGCTAAAGTTCCTCACACTCTACTAAAGACCTACAAAGAAAATGCAGATAACAACTTATTGGTAATAGCTTTCGATCTTCAACAAGCTCTGCCCACTCCAAAACTTACAACTAAACAAACAAACAAACAAACAAACAAAAGTATGCTTTATTGCCGCAGAAAAATTCTACAATTTTATGGACAAAGCAAAATATACCTAAAAATAAGACATATCAAAACATTAATCGAAAATAATTTCGACAGGTCAGTGCTTTTTTTTTTTTTTTAAAAATGTAAATTATCAATTTACCAAATCGTAAAACACACGTTAGAATATAGCATAACATTGCAAACAGTAAATGAATCATGATAACCTTATAAAAGTAAACAAACACACATGTACGAGGTGAATAATTTCGATGACATTGAAATCAAAATTGCAACTATGCGACCTTAAACTCTATGTTATTATAGTTATACAAATAATTGTGATGTTAAACAGAAGGTATATTGAACTAGTGTAGAATGTAGTATACAAAAAGAATTAAATTGTTTTTAATCCAATACCTAACAAAAATAATTAAGTTTTAAGTGAATGTTCGACAGTTCTTTTCCCTATATAATGATTTACAAAATTCTATGCTATGAGTTAGGACATGACTCACAAAAGATTTAAGTAAACAAGCGAGTTTAGTGACAATTTAAAGAGACTTACTCACTGAAAAAAAAAATCATTAACGGTGTAAAATGGTCTCTCAATGAGGTATGCTTTGGTGTTTTTTCGAAATTGTGCAAGCATAGGGATAGATTTTAAATGTACTGGCAGATTGTTGTAAAGTTTTATGGCGTTGTAAATAATTGATTTTTTTATTAATTCTGTGGAAGGAATGGGAAGATAAATATCATGCCTAGAGTTTCTGGTAGGGTATACATGTTGTGGCCTTTCTGGGAGGGTGTTTATATGTTTTCTCAGCAAACATACCGTTTCCAAAATAAATAATGCAGGAAGTGTTAATATTTCATGTTTTTTGAAATAGTATTGGCAGTGAGCTCTATTATTTAGACCAAACAAATAACGAATGGCTCTCTTTTGAAGCATAAAAATACTACGAAATTGCTCGGTGGTACAGCAGCCCCAAAAGGGAAGGCCATAGCGGAGGTGGGATTCAAATAAAGAGAAATAAGTAAGTCTGGCAGAAGGAACGTCTAGTTCTTTTGAAACTGATCGAATGGCGAAGCAGGCGGTAGAAAGTTTTTTAGTTAAGGTGTCAATATGATTAGACCATTTTAGGTTGCTATTTATATTTAAACCCAGGAATTTAACCGACTCTACGTATTCAATATTGCTGTTATATACCTGAAGTGGTTGTAAAGTTCCCTTATAAGATAACGCCACCGTTTTATCGACGTTAAAACAAAGCATATTGGAATCGGACCAAGCCTTAATTATAACCAAGTCTTTGGAGATACTAGAGTGTAAAGACGTTGTATCAAAATCACTCCATGTTATGCTTGTGTCATCAGCAAAAAGGGAGATTCTTCCATTAATTTTAAGGTTCGTGATATCATTAATGTATAACAAAAAAAGAATAGGTCCCAAGACTGAACCTTGAGGGACTCCACTTGTAATCAACTTACAATCAGAATCGGAACCATTAGCCCTTACAAGTTGTTGCCTTTTTCCAAGATAAGATTTGAACCAATTTAAAGAAGTACCACGAATTCCATAAAAATGTAGTTTGTTTATCAGAATTTCATGACTAACACAATCAAAGGCTTTCGCATAGTCACAAAAAACTGAGGCAGTTGGGTGGTTGTTATTGAGAGATAAGTAGACGCCTCTAAGCAACGTGAACATGGCGTCACTGGTGCACTTGTTGGGTAGAAATCCGAACTGCTCCGTGGATATTATCTGATGTTTCAGGAGAAATGGCATAAGACGGTTCTTCAGTAGCCTTTCGATGATTTTTGATAGCACTGGTAGTAGTGCAATTGGGCGATAATTGCAAGAGTTAGTTTTTTCGCCGCCTTTATGAAGTGGAATAATTATAGCTGTTTTAAGGCAATCAGGGAATACACCTTTTATAAAGGACTCATTTATTAATGTTGTAAGGGCCTCTATGACTGGGAGTGGCAGGTTCAGGAATATTCTAATTGATAGGCCATCAGTGCTACACGAAGATTTACTTTTGATATTATGTATTACCTTCAATAGTTCAGTGTTGCTAACGGGACTTAAGAAAAAGCTATCAGCTAAATTTTTTGAAGGAGGGAGAAATGAAAGAGGGTCCAAACTTGGCGAGATACTAGAGGTAACATTTTTGCTTACATTAATAAAATAATCATTTAGATCATTAGCCCCTGGCAAGATCTGAGTCACAGGGTTTGATTTGTTTCTGAGGTTATTGATGATGGACCAGGTTTCTTTTGAAACGTTATTAGAGTTTGTTAGACGTTTTCGGTAGTGTAATTTTTTTGCTGACTTAATAAGAGTAGTGTAGATCCTCCTATAATTAGAGATATAGTCGAGAATAAGAAAGGAGTCGGTGAATTTTTTTATATATGAGAGCGAGCGCATATTTTTAGCAGAAATTCGTATTCCTTTCGTGGTCCACGGTTTATGCCGCTTAGGTTTGATATTCTTAAGCGGGAAGGCCTTGTTAAAAGCACTTAAAGTTTTATTTAAAAAGTTCTGAAGTTTGTGTTGACATTATCAGATTCAAAATTCCAATTGGTGTTAAAGCAAATATTATGAAATACTGAGAAATTTGCGGCCGAGAAAATTCTGGCCCGATGGCGAGATCTTGGTAAGGGCCTAATAGGTAAATTAAACCTGGAAATTACCGCCTCGTGATCGGAAAGACCTGAGTTATAGACCTGTGATTGCACCTCTGATGGAGAAAAATCAGACGCCATGTAATCGATGATAGAAGAAGAGTTTTTTGAAATTCTAGTTGGCGAGGATACATGCATTGAAAGACCGAAAGAGTCGAATATAGAAATTAGATATTTCTGGATGGCACAAACAGTAGCATAGTCAATATTAAAGTCCCCGCATAGAATTTTTTTACCTTTAATCGGTAGGCTGTCTAGCAAACTAGGATCCAGTTCTACAAACGAAAATTATGGACCTATAACTTTTGTGTGCACAATGTTAAAACAGGGCGATCTACAATGTACGTGTGGGATGAAGGTACTGCTAAGCGTGGATCATGTGAAATAGCAAGCTGTTTATTACATTACCTTTCTAATATTGAAAACAACATAACCAAAGTTGTTGCAATGTTCAGTGATAACTGCCTTGGGCAAAATAAAAATATCAACCTGGTTCTCTCCAACATGGCTTTCATTCATGCCAGCAGATTTACTCAAATACAGCATTATTTTATGATACCTGGACACTCATTTCTACCATGTGATCGCGATTTCGGCCATATTGAAAAAGAAGTTAGAAATGCTTGTGTTTATGCTCCAGATCATTACGTCTATTTTATAGAAAAGTGTCGTAGGAAAAATCCTTTTCAAGTTGTCCATCTAACAGAGGATTTAATAATGAACTTCAATGAACTTCAAGCAAGTATCACAAAAGCGCAGTTGACAGGAGCGAAATTTAAGGATGGAAAAACATTTGAGTTCAGAGATGATTTTAAGCAAGGGTTCTATATTCATCACGGATACAATCTGGAAGTAAAAACTGCAGTAAAGCTTCAAAAAGGAAAGTCACCCAACTATAACCAGGAAAAATTTAATCTAAGACATGCAAATCTTAAAAAATTATACAACAGCCCTATAGTCATAGCTCCAGCCAAACTACAGGATATTCAAGATTTGCTGCCATTTGTTCCCCTGCCGTGGAGTAGGTTTTTTATTGGTCTGATAGAAAATCAACAAAATGCGCAGGTAGTTGAAGAACCCGATAATAACAATGACGAAGAAATTGTAGATTACGAATAATTTTTATATAATTATTTTTGTATTTAATGCTTACCTTTGTTAATGACAATAAAAAAATAAAAACAATTTGTTTATTTTTTCTTCAAAACATTAAAATAATAGGAGAAAGGCAATGTATCTACGTAAAATGATTAGTAAGGTCATTTTTGTTGAGTTCGTCCATAGCAAAACCATTAAAATCGTTTTTGCTCAAAACTTGCATTTGATGAGTTCGCCCTTTCTCTTCTAAGCGCCTCATTTCTTCTTGGCTTATAAATTCTTACGCTGATTGGCTCTGTTAATACTATTTTATCATATTTATTATTTATCATATAAATGAAGAAAAGGCAAAAAATGAGAAATTATTTAGGTAAATTTAGGAAAAAATGTTACTCAAATTTCGGCTAAAAAACAAATCAGCTAAAAAAGCTCGATTTTATTGTCAAGAAGTAGCTAATAAACCTCGCCATAAAATCAAAAGAGTGGGTCGTATAATTACCAATTAAACTAGAAAGTTTAGCTAATTAGCCAGAGATATCAGTAAATATCACAGCATTTTAGCCCATATATGATTATATGTGCTACTTGGGCTGGTATATAGGGTAGACCAAAAAGGAGGAGGAATTTTGGCAGGTTTCCTGTTAACAGGTCGAGTAAAACATATATTATGTTATACAGGAGAAGTGATAACTTTAGACTCCCTAAAATTTGTATATAACTTTAAGTGTCATAATTTATTAAAAAATATATATATTTTTTGACAGCTGTCATTGATATTAATCAAATCGTATACAGCCGAAACATAAAAACTTAGACAATATCGGGAGTTCATAATTAAATCATAGCCGTACGAAAAAATGGTTAAAATTGGCTTTGTCCTATAATTAATATCATCTTATAAGGCTCAAGTCCCCCAAAAGTCGATATCTAGTTGCGCCACTGATTACACAGAATATTCCGTAACAAATACTCGAATTATGTCCACATTTGGTCATCATATTCTTTTAGATCTTAAAGGCTGTCAATAACAAAACCCTGAGTAACATAAACATAGATTAATACCTAGCTTATTTATTGCTTCCCAATTGGTTTATCTGAAAATGAACATATGGTTAAACTCCAATTTCAATTCTAGCAGGCCATCTGATCAAATAGGCCACAGGAAAGTAATAGGTTACCCAAAAAAAAAACACTACGTACCAAAAAACTGGATGAATTAAAGATAAAACCAAACCTGTGAATGTTAGATCCTCGATCGCTTGCTAGATAGAGCTAAAGACCTTGATATATTAAAAAGCTTACAGCTTAATAAATAAAACAAAAACAGCATCATAAAAATTAAGACAATTTTTGAATATGCTACGATGAAATTATAGCAACCCTTAATTCTCTGTCGAACTTTTTATATCGATTATTCCTAAATTTTAACCCGTTAAAATTCTAATCAAATCATTTTAACTTTTCCCAGAAAGGTTTTCTCTCTAAAGTTGGGGTGAATTTTCTTTTAATAATTCCATTTTAATTATCCTGATTATACGTCTGCTCTTCGCTGAGTTTTAAAAATATTGGATTAACGACAAGGCAATTAAATTAGCCTAGAGACATTTTTAAGCTGAGAGACATAGAGATCAGTCACTGGAAGAGTAATTTTGTTTTTTTTTGTAGGTACTATTAACTTTTAGCTCTACATATTATCAATTACTAACAACATTTGAAAAAACTGCTTAGTGGTTTGATTTCAAATTGTGTACCATAACTTCTTGTGGTATAGGGATCAACTAGTAAAATAGTGCTACTAATTCTAGATGACCGAACAAAATGGCGGCCAAATAAAATGTTTATAACGTGAAAAAATCGCCCTCTCAGATTTTACTCATATTTACATTTCAGCGTCGAAAGATGCCAAAAAATATGTTTAATCAATTCCGTCGGTCCGTCTGTCTGTCAGTTCGCGGCATAGCTTAAAGATTACTTACCCGATTGACTTCAAATTTAGGTCAAAAGTTAAGGATCATATAATAATAATAATAATAATAATAATAATAATAAATGCCTTTTATTCAGAAAATGTACAAAATATTTAAATACATACAAAAAATTTGCACGTCAATGATTGGCGCAGTCTAGCTTTATAGCTACTCTACTGAACCAATCAGTGACAAAGAATATTTTAAATCTAATCTAACAGTAGTCATGGTAAGCAGTGGTATTTTTATATATTTAATAAAGTTTGGGTGCAATAAGAACAGATCTTTTATAAATCATAAAATTGTGCCCCTGACAGTCAACTATTATTTTAATTAACAAAATTACCTGTGTCCTGCAAGTCAAAAGGGTATTTCCTATATTTTACTTTGAATACCGGCACTTTTAAATTTAAAAATTCGACAGGAAGCGCATTATAACATCGAACAGCATTGTTTGAAAAAGATCTTTGAAACATGGCGCTCTTGTGATGAGGCATAGTTAATTTATTTCTACCTCTTACATCCCTTCCATGTATTTCACCACGAAAAATTAATCGTTCGCGAACAGAAACAAGGGTGGAAGGATCACTAATACATTTAATTAAAAAAACTTCAGAAATGAAGGTTTCTACGAGCATCCATTCGTAACCAGTTGACTTCTTTATACAAATGTGAAGTGTGATCATATTTTCTTAATCCAAAAACAAATCGTAAGCAGTTATTTTGTCTTTTTTGTATACGAGACCGACTCTCCTGATCCAGACAAAACCCATATAAAAAGTCGCAATATGAAAAATTAGATAGAACAAGAGACTCACATAAGTTCCTCCTAAGTTTTCTATTTAAAGCATGTCTGTTACTGTACAACATCCTTAAGGAATAATAAGTTGTTTGAAACAATTGCTTAAAATGCTCCTTAAATCTTAGCTGCGCATCTAATACAACTCCCAAATTCTTGGCATTATCAACAAACTTCATTTTGGAACCATTAATTGCTATACTGAAGTTATCTTTTATAAAATTTACTGTATTTTTATTCCCAAACTCCAACAGGTTAGATTTTGAGGGATTTAAATGTAAATTATGTTTCTCAGAAAATTCATTTATTATTTTTAAATCACTGTTAATAGCCGATTCAATATCTACCTGATCACTTACATCAAAACAGCAATAAATATGAGTATCATCAGCAAATGCTTGTACTTTGCAACACGTTACAGCCTTTAAAATATCGGATGTATATATAGGAAACAACAATGGTCCCAAGACGGACCCTTGAGGTACACCAGTAATATTTTAATTTAGAAATAAGTAAATTATGATTAATAGTGTTAAACGCTTTTGAGAAATCTAAAAGTTTTAAAATAGTATTCATATTTTCATCACAAGCCCTAAAAATATCATCCGTTACATTAGTCAAAGCTATCGATGTACCAGAACCTTTCAAATAATAATTTTCTATATAAACATATATCGGCAAATGCTTCGTTTTCGAAATACAGGGTGTTAAAGTTTTAAGAAAAAATTTGTTATTTAGTCATAACTTTTTTAGTACTTGAGATATTGTTATTAAATTTGGTAAACAGCATTTGAGTAACAAAAGGCATTTTTTGATTTGAAATATTTTTTAATCCTTTATCAGTGGCGTCCGTACAGGATTTTTTATTGAATATTCTTGAAGAAAAAATGGTACGCTACTGCTTTTTTTGAAAACAAAAATCACTCCTAAAATCACCATTCAGTTTGGAGCAAATTTGATCCTTTGCCTTTTTTTCGTGTGATGCAAGGATTTCGAGTTAAAAGCTAAAAACTATTTTTATGTATGGCGTAGTTAAAATTTCCACCATTGTTAATTATTTCAGTGGCAAAACCTTTAACATCTTGGTATGCCATGATTGTATTTTTGTGACAATTGAACAATTGCTAGTTTCGTCTTTAAAGTGTGACATTTGAGGTTTTAGAGTAAATAAATGTCAGGTACATTACAGTTTATACAAAAAGGTAATTATCAGTCTAACTAGTGATTTCAAAATGGTGTTATTCAGTAACTTTGACTATGCTGATATTCATTTCGTTTATGGTTTCTGTAATGGAAATGCAAATGCAGCAGTACGGGAATACCAACGAAGATTTCCAAATAGAAGATTACCTTGCAAACAAGTTTTCATTAAAACGCATTTAATGTTTAGGAATTTTGGACTCAAAAAGAATCCGAGAAACGAAGGTAGGAGAAATGAACAATATCGAAACGTAATTTTAAATAAGTTTGACAAAGATAGGACATTAAGCCTACGAAGAACAGCTCATAATTTACAAGGCAACGCAGTTTTTGTTTCTAAAAATAAGGTTCATCGCGTTTTGAGAAAAGATCACAGGAAGCCATTTTAGATGCAGCCAGTTCAAAACTTACAACCTGGTGATGCCGAAAAACGTGTCAGTTTTTGCAATTGGTTTTTGCGTCAAATAGAGGAAGACGAGAACTTCTCAAACAAAATTGTATGGACTGATGAAGCCACATTTACCCGAAGCGGCTCAGTAAATTTCCATAATTTACGAATCTGGAGCCATGACAATCCACGTGTTGTACGAACTAGAGCATTTCAGCAAGAATTTTCTGTTAATGTTTGGTGTGGTGTAATAAATGAAATTGTTTGCGGGCCCCATATTCTACCACCACGCCTAGATGGACAGTTATTTAATGATTTTCTGCAAAATGAGTTATTTCAATATCTAGAAAATATTCCTCTAAATCTTAGAAACGAATTCTGGATTCAAATGGACGAGGCTCCCGCGCATTTTGCACTTGTAAATCGCGAGTGGTTAAATAATAATTATCCAGAACGGTGGATTGGACGATTAGGAGCTACAGCCTGGCCACCACGTTCCCCTGACCTCACACCTGTCGACTTCTTTGTGTGGGCTTATTTGAAAAATTTAGTTTATACCAGACCAGTTCATACAAGAGAAGTACTGATTCTAAGGATAGAGCAAGCCTGTGAAACTTTGCGAGCCAATACGAATTTTATACGCCATGCCACTGGCACAGTTAAGAGCAGATACCGAAAATGTGTCGAAGTTAGAAGAGCTCATTTTGAGCAATTATTGTGAATTTTAAGGCCCACATTAATCTTTAATGATATTTAAAGTGCTCTATAAATTTTTAAAAGTTAATAAAATTTATGAATTCTAGTTTTTGTAAAATAATTACGAACTTAGTTAATAAAGAGTAGTTTCTGTAAAATGAAGTATCATCTTCAAAATTGAATTAATTCTAATTACCGTTTTACAAAATGAATCGACGATTTTAGAATTATAAACTCATCTGTCATACTTTAAAGACGAACCTAGCAATTGTTCAATTATCACAAAAATGCAATCATGGCATACCAAGAGTCGACAATGAAGGAATGATGGTAAGTACCAAGGACATTAGATTTTAATAGGTTGCCTGCTAACTTCTGCGATGTCATCCTGATAACCCAAACATAATGCAAATCTCCATTACAACGGGTCGATGACGTCATCTCTCCTTAGTTGTCAGACAAGCCTACATACGTTGTTCAGAAATTATGAACTCACCCGGAATGCATGAAATAAATATCGGAAACCAAATAATTTTAAAAACTTGCTGTTACAATCCCACCTTAAAGGTTTTGCTACTGAAATTAACAATAATGGAAATTTTAACTACGCCATACATAAAAATGGTTTTTAATTTTTTACTCGAAATCCTTACACCGCACGAAAAAAAGACAAGGGATCAAATTTGCTCCAAACTGAGTATGGATTTTAGGAATGATTTTTGTTTTCAGAAAAAGCAGTAGAGTACCTTTTTTTCTTCAAGAATATTCAATAAAAAATCCCGTACGGACGCCACTGATGAAAAATTAAAAAATATTTCAAATCTAAAAATGCCTTTTGTTACTACAAGGCTGTTTACCAAATTTAATAATAATATCTCAAGTAATAAAAAAGTTATAACTAAAAAACAATTTTTTTCTTAAAACTTTAACACCCTGTATTTCGAAAACGAAGCATTTGCCGATATATGTTTAAATAGAAAATTAGGGCTTATTTTGAATGCAGAATGCGCTGTTAAAGTTTGGACACTGCACTTCGGGACACCTTGTATTTTTGTTACAAAAATCGTACATTTGATTATGTAAATTTTTTTCAAATATTTTAGAGAGTAGGGAGAATACTGATTACTCGTATATCATTAAAACTAGTCGGATTTGTAACTTTAGGTAAAGGTTTTCCAATTGATATCTTCCACTGGTCCGGAAAGTAGCTGATCTCAATGGAACAATTTATAATATGTAATATGAATTTGTCGATAAACGGACTGCAGTATTTTAGCTTAAGAGGAGAAATTTTATCAAATCCAGTCGCATTACTTTTTATGGAATTTAAAACTTTATTTATATCCGACTCAGTTGCTAGATGAAATGAAATCTGATGATTATTATTAAAAGTGTTGTTGCCATAGAAATTCACCCTTTTCGTATAAGTGGCTGTATTTTGTATAAACGAGGCAAAAAAATTATTGATATCATTGGCATCAGATAGATTATTTGGAATAAAGTTATTTTTATTTGAACAAATTATAAAGTTTCTTAGTGCAGACCACATTTTTTCAGAATTATTTTCTCTACATAAGGAGTCGAAATATATTTTTTTCTCCCTTCTAACAGCAGCTAATGTAAAATTTCTTAGGTATTTGTAATGAACCCAATCTTCATTGCGCTTTGTTCTCTTATATTTTTGAAAGGCGCTATTCCTTTGTTTCATGGACACTTTTAAGTTTGTTGTCAGCCACGGTGCTTTCGGCTTAGTAATGGATGTTAAAAAGGGTTAATATTAATTCATTAAAAATATTAATTTTGGTATCAATATTGTTCTCAAAAAATATATTTTGCCAAGGTAAATTATACATATCATTTAGGAAATTATTTATCGCAAAGTTTTTAAAACAACGGTATTTTATGATTTTAGGAATAACAGGGGTCTTTGCCAGACTAATTTCACTAAAAACCATTTTGTGATCCGAAATACCATCGGCAGATAAAATATCACATTATGTTATTAAAGAGCGATTACTTTTTGGTAAAATTCGCGAAACAAAATGGCGGCCTAGTGAAATGTTAAAAAAGTCATTATTAAAAACCATCGAAGTATTATGTTGGAATCAACCGGTAAAATTTTGGTACGAATCCAAGATGGCGGAACAAAATGGCGGCTTAATAAAATATTAAAAAATTCAGCCTCCAAAAACCGTTTAATTGTTTGATTTCAAATTGTTTGCTATAACTACTTGTGGTATAGGGATCAAGTATACTGGTACTAATTTAAGATGGCTGAACAAAATGGCGGCCAAATAAAATGTTTGTAATCTTGAAAAAATCACCTTCTCAGGTTTTACACACCTTTATGTTTTAACGTCCCTACATGCCAAAAAATATCGTTTATGAATCCAGTCGGTCCGTGTATCATTAATTAGCATAATCGCAAATTGTTACAGAATATTGAGAGGTGCTTCGTCAACCAAAGAGGATAAGTGAATAACTAGACTTTATGGTTTTTAATTTTATTTATCATTTTCTTCTTTAATTTCATAAATGTTCATTTATTATTTATTGTTCATAATAAAATATTTCTTAAGAATAATGTTAATCAATTTTTACATTATCTTCACCTTAGACACGATTTATATGTTAAATTTCAGTTAAGGGGGAATTTTGAAGTCGAATATCTCAAAAACTACCGATCCAAGTATAGACATATCATACATTTTTGGAAAGAGAATATTAAGAAGAATCTAAAAAATCAAAAATATACAAGGCATTTCATTAAAAAAAAAAACAAAATTTGGTATGGTACTAATTTCTGATCCTGTATCTTCAACATTATTTTTCTAGGAAGTTCCCTGAAATTCATAACACTTTTGTATTTATAATTTTTTTTCTATCTGTAAAAATAAACCCTGAAAATGGATTGCGAAATATAAATGATGACTCTGTACAGCAATATCAATATTGCTCTTGAAAAAAAAACCTATAAAACTGAAGATGAGCTTCCAGTGGAAAATATGCGGCGCACTCACCATCTCGTGCAGAATTGTGTTAAAGAAAAACATACTGATTTTGTAGAGAAGATACACAATAAACCATTTAAAAAAATAGTGTTCAAAGGTCTCTGTAAGCAGACGATCATTTCAAGTCTTCAAACTCTTTCACCAACTTGCTGAAATATCTGGCATAGTGTTTTAAATATATAGATTTTGCGACAACAAAGACCAAAATAGGTTTTTCTAAAATTCTATTGATAATAAGGAATAATGTTTTCATTTGATATTTGTTTATTTTATTACATATTCAATTCCCGATGTTGACAAAAAAAAAACAATCGGAAATATTTGTATTTGGTAATCAGAAAGTAAATATTTTTTAAATATAGCCAGAAGCTTTAAAAATTCTTTTCAAGTGTTTAACTATAATAGCTATCAGGTAATCAGTTTGAGTGAGAAACCAAAACAATTTAATAACTAACTAAGCTTGTTTATATTTTCGTTTATAAATCAATAAAAATAAGAAACTTCAAGAAATGTTTAAATAAGGAAAGTTTTATAGCGACGTTATCTTCTATCTCAATTTTACAGGTTTCCACGATTAATTAAAAAATTAATTTACTTAAGAAGAAAAAGTTTTAAAGTTTCCCTAACTTTTTTCTATTCATACGCAAAGTCACTCGTTTCTGTAGGCATTTATTAATCTCCCAAAATATACCTGGATTGTTCCCTGAGGCGGTAAATCCCTGACGGCAAAGTGTCAAATTAATTAATATTTTTCAAGCGGATACATACTTTTTTTTGTGTAAAGTAGCTCGCTCCACTTATTCTAATACTCACAAAGTCTCATTTGTTAAAAATAGATCGAAAAACACTGTGGAGCTTGGCGATTTTTCAGCAGCATTCTTAAGATAACAGATCAAAACAAAAACCTGGTTAGTTGCTTAAAATAATAGGGTTTTCAACCTTAGTTTAGTAATAGATATTTACGATACAAGTGGGATAAAAGCGTTATTAACAACAGTTGTGTAACCACACAACTCTGTTAATAACGATGTATCACCCGTGACTCGTACAAAATTTGATCTACCATCGTTTAAAATCTTATCCGAGTTATAATATAGTTTACATTTTCGTGAAAAGATTACCTATCACATATTTAAAAACAAATTACCTCTGTTACCTGTACTTACTATGCTATGCATAGCAATCTAGTAACTAACTAAGTAAAGTTTTAGTTAGAAAACATTAGAAGATAATGCTGTGAAATAAATTGTAATTTTATTACAAAGTTCGGAGTTTCATACATTTTCAACAGAAGTGGTTACCGGCGTAATCTCCAGTCTTCTGCCAGAAACGTCACGGGCCTACCCCCGGTATCAGAAATGGTGTAAAGAAAAGAACATAAAATTATCTCCAGTGAGAAGGTTAATTGATGTCTCATTGGATATATCTAACGCAAACGACATCACCTGGAAATATAACATTCTTCAGGAATTAAACCAAATAGGTTTTAGAGGCCATTTCAAAATATATATATATATATATATATATATATATATATATATATATATATATATATATATATATATATATATATATATATATATATATATATATATAAATATTAGGTTCATGGATTGAAACAAAAAAACTTTAGTTGACGTTTCGCCTGTCCATTTCAGGATTTTTCAAAATATGTGTTTCTGTACATCTGAACATTAAATACAGAAAGTCTATATACACAAGTTAAAAAGTAAGAACAATTAGGTATAACGGCACGCATTAAAATAATTAAAAACAATAAGTTAAAATAGTACAGTACATACCTTGAGAAAGATGTTATATATATATATTATATATATATATATATATATATATATATATATATATATATAATGTGTTTTCATTCCGGGTGTACATATACATATATATATATATATATATATATATATATATATATATATATATATATATATATATATATATATATATATATATATATATATATATATATATATATATATATATATATATATATATATATATATATATATATATATATATATATATATATATATATATATATATATATATATATATATATATATATATATGTAAGTAAAACACTTTCTATAAAATGAAGAGGGAACAAATAAAAGCGTAATATTTGACCCTTATCTGTAACCCCTTGGGCAGGGTGACATACACCCCTAAAATCTTAAATAGAAAGGGGGGTCGAGTGAAACATCATCTTAAAGCTCTTGAAAAATGCTTTTCAATGATACCATAGAAAGCAACTTTTCGTGAAATTCTTCTGTATTTATTAAAGGAAACAATTAATAAAAACACAGTTTTGAAAATTTTTATTTTTATTTAAGTAAATGTTTAAAATGATTAGTACCGATATCATGGCATGTTTCTTAAGAATTCTAAACATTTTAAGCCTGGTATTTTATTTTTTTATGAATATTTGCATTTTATTATCAGAATATTTACTTTAAGAGTAACTTGTACTATTAGTATTGATATTTTAACAGTTGACTGTTGGTTCAGTTTAAACGAAAAGCAGCACTTATCTTAAATAATGGTGTACAACACAGCTGAACGTGTTGAAATGATTTTCATTTATGGTTCTCAGGATCAATGTTTCTTAAGGACAGCCCCAAGGTACTTAAATTTTATAAGTTTCATCCCTATAAACTGCGCATACTGCAAGAACTTGGTGACGACGACCCGGATAGAAGAATCCAGTTTTGTGAAATAATGACAGATAGAATTCCTCAGAACTTCAACTAGTTAAAAATATTTGTTTCAGTGATGAATGTACCTTTTATTTGAATAGACATGTCAAAACTGTCATTACTGGAATGACGAGAACCCACACGTATTTAGAGAAGAGCATACCCAGTACCCCTAGAAAATTAATGCTGGTATATTGGGAGACGTAATTATCGGCCCAATATTTATAGAAGGGAATTTAAATGGCGACATGTATGCTGAAATGCTACAGAGGTCTATTGAACCACTAATAGTGCGGGAATTAGAAAATCAGAGGGACATACAAGGAAATTTATCATTAGAAGAACGATTACTACATTTTCAACAGGATGGGGCACCTCTTCATTATGTAGTTCCCGTTAGGCAATTTTTGGATGATAATTATCCCAACCAGTGGATTGGAAGAAGAGGTCCTGTTGAATGGCCACCGAGATCTCCGGACCTAACACCTCTTGACTTCTTTTTGTGGGGTCACCTTAAATCTGTGGTGTTTAAAACACAACCTGAGTCAATAGAGCAACTCAAGGACAGGATAGTTCAAGAATGCCGTGCTATATCCAGAGAAACATTTGCAAATGTACGCGAAGAATTTGAACAAAGGTTTTATTATTGTCTTCTAAACGACGGGAACTATTTTGAACATTTAATTAAATAATTATAAAAAATTTCACAATTGTGTTTTAATTTATTGTTTCCTTTAATAAACACAGAAGAATTTCACGAAAAACAGCTTTCTATGGTATCATTGGAAAGCATTTTTCAAGAGCTTTAAGATGATGTATCACTCGACCCCCTTTCTATTTAAGATTTTAGAAGTGTATCTCACCCTGCCCAAGGGGTTACAGATAAGGGTCGAATAATACGCTTTTATTTGTTCCTTCTTCATTTTATAGAAAGTGTTTTAAGCGTTTTTTTTATTAAGTTTTTCGTTCCTAAGATATGGCCATTTCAAGTTTTTGAATTGTCACCCTGTATATATAAATATATATATATATATATATATATATATATATATATATATATATATCCTCAAATCTTCTATAGACTATTTGTAGACGATCTACTAATTTATCACTCCTCTCATTCCTCCCGCACTAGTGAAAGACAGTTACAAATATGCCTAAATAACCTACTCACATGTTCCTCCATTACAGGATATTCTGTTACACCATTTAAATCTTCCCTTATATATTTTTGTAGAATAAGAAACTGCAGCACGCTGCCCACCTAAAATCCATCACTCAAAAATACCTAAATATCTTAAAAACGCTCTCCCATTCTTTTTGGCGCTCTGACTACAACATTTTAATGAAAATATATAAAACCGTCCTTAGTTGTGTTGACTTTATATACGATTCTGCTAGCCATCTTATAAAAAAATTCTTGACCCAATCCAAAATAAAGCATATATATATATATATATATATATATATATATATATATATATATATATATATATATATATATATATAATATATAAATATTAGGTTCATGGATTGAAACAAAAAAACTTTAGTTGACGTTTCGCCTGTCCATTTCAGGATTTTTCAAAATATGTGTTTCTGTACATCTGAACATTAAATACAGAAAGTCTATATACACAAGTTAAAAAGTAAGAACAATTAGGTATAACGGCACGCATTAAAATAATTAAAAACAATAAGTTAAAATAGTACAGTACATACCTTGAGAAAGATGTTATATATATATATATATATATATAATGTGTTTTCATTCCGGGTGTACATATATATATATATATATATATATATATATATACATATATATACATAATATATATATATATATATATATATATATATATATATATATATATATATATGTATATATATATAATATATATATATATATATATATATATATATATATATATATATATATATATATATGTAAGTAAAACACTTTCTATAAAATGAAGAGGGAACAAATAAAAGCGTAATATTTGACCCTTATCTGTAACCCCTTGGGCAGGGTGACATACACCCCTAAAATCTTAAATAGAAAGGGGGGTCGAGTGAAACATCATCTTAAAGCTCTTGAAAAATGCTTTTCAATGATACCATAGAAAGCAACTTTTCGTGAAATTCTTCTGTATTTATTAAAGGAAACAATTAATAAAAACACAGTTTTGAAAATTTTTATTTTTATTTAAGTAAATGTTTAAAATGATTAGTACCGATATCATGGCATGTTTCTTAAGAATTCTAAACATTTTAAGCCTGGTATTTTATTTGTTTATGAATATTTGCATTTTATTATCAGAATATTTACTTTAAGAGTAACTTGTACTATTAGTATTGATATTTTAACAGTTGACTGTTGGTTCAGTTTAAACGAAAAGCAGCACTTATCTTAAATAATGGTGTACAACACAGCTGAACGTGTTGAAATGATTTTCATTTATGGTTCTCAGGATCAATGTTTCTTAAGGACAGCCCCAAGGTACTTAAATTTTATAAGTTTCATCCCTATAAACTGCGCATACTGCAAGAACTTGGTGACGACGACCCGGATAGAAGAATCCAGTTTTGTGAAATAATGACAGATAGAATTCCTCAGAACTTCAACTAGTTAAAAATATTTGTTTCAGTGATGAATGTACCTTTTATTTGAATAGACATGTCAAAACTGTCATTACTGGAATGACGAGAACCCACACGTATTTAGAGAAGAGCATACCCAGTACCCCTAGAAAATTAATGCTGGTATATTGGGAGACGTAATTATCGGCCCAATATTTATAGAAGGGAATTTAAATAGCGACATGTATGCTGAAATGCTACAGAGGTCTATTGAACCACTAATAGTGCGGGAATTAGAAAATCAGAGGGACATACAAGGAAATTTATCATTAGAAGAACGATTACTACATTTTCAACAGGATGGGGCACCTCTTCATTATGTAGTTCCCGTTAGGCAATTTTTGGATGATAATTATCCCAACCAGTGGATTGGAAGAAGAGGTCCTGTTGAATGGCCACCGAGATCTCCGGACCTAACACCTCTTGACTTCTTTTTGTGGGGTCACCTTAAATCTGTGGTGTTTAAAACACAACCTGAGTCAATAGAGCAACTCAAGGACAGGATAGTTCAAGAATGCCGTGCTATATCCAGAGAAACATTTGCAAATGTACGCGAAGAATTTGAACAAAGGTTTTATTATTGTCTTCTAAACGACGGGAACTATTTTGAACATTTAATTAAATAATTATAAAAAATTTCACAATTGTGTTTTAATTTATTGTTTCCTTTAATAAACACAGAAGAATTTCACGAAAAACAGCTTTCTATGGTATCATTGGAAAGCATTTTTCAAGAGCTTTAAGATGATGTATCACTCGACCCCCCTTTCTATTTAAGATTTTAGAAGTGTATCTCACCCTGCCCAAGGGGTTACAGATAAGGGTCGAATAATACGCTTTTATTTGTTCCTTCTTCATTTTATAGAAAGTGTTTTAAGCGTTTTTTTTATTAAGTTTTTCGTTCCTAAGATATGGCCATTTCAAGTTTTTGAATTGTCACCCTGTATATATAATATATATATATATATATATATATATATATATATATATATATATATATATATCCTCAAATCTTCTATAGACTATTTGTAGACGATCTACTAATTTATCACTCCTCTCATTCCTCCCGCACTAGTGAAAGACAGTTACAAATATGCCTAAATAACCTACTCACATGGTCCTCCATTACAGGATATTCTCTTACACCATTTAAATCTTCCCTTATATATTTTTGTAGAATAAGAAACTGCAGCACGCTGCCCACCTAAAATCCATCACTCAAAAATACCTAAATATCTTAAAAACGCTCTCCCATTCTTTTTGGCGCTCTGACTACAACATTTTAATGAAAATATATAAAACCGTCCTTAGTTGTGTTGACTTTATATACGATTCTGCTAGCCATCTTATAAAAAAATTCTTGACCCAATCCAAAATAAAGCACTTAGACTAGCAGCGGGAATCTTCCCCATTTCACCCGTTAGTAGTATCCAAAGCATCACAAGCTCACCAGCATCATCATTTATTCGAATAAAATTCCTTCTAAATTATGGATATTCGATCTTTTTTAATTGATCATGATACATTTATTTTTCCTCTACAGTATTGTATAAATCCAAACAAAACTTAAGGCGTTAACATCAGACTTAGTCTTTTAATGACAAATAATAATATTGTCCTTCTATGGATTGCTTCAAACCCAGATATAAATCTAGGCTTACTGTATCAAAACAAGAATATAGCCCCTCATTCCATCACATTTTAACCATCTCTTATCTACTATCATATTCTTCCTTGCAGCTGGTATACACTGATGTTTCTAAATTTTCCCAAGGCGTAAGATCAGCTTACTACATATCTGAAAATCAATCTCTTTCTATAAAACTAAACACCATATCTTCCATTCTATCCGCAGAGCTAATAGCCAGCTGCAAAGTTTTAGATTATATTATAAACAACCTCCCTTCAAAAAAGTTCCTAATGATCACTGACTCCCTAAGTTCCCTTAAAGCAATCCAAAAATTCTGGTCTAACCACTCACTAATCGCAAAGATCACTGATCTATTATCCATTGGCTTTCAAAACAATAATAAAATATCCTTTCTGTGGATACCCAGCCATGTAGGAATAAATGGCAACGGTCGAGTCGATCAAATGGCTAGTCTGCTATTAATAATGGTTTTCCTATTTTCACCCTTGCACATATAAATGAATTTAAATTATACACCTCAGATATAATTGGCAAATTGATACAAACAGATTGGGATATGTACGAAGGTTCAAACAAACTACACGAGCTCAATCGTTCATTTCCCCCCCCCCCCATCCTCTTTGAAAACTTAAATAGAAAAAAAAAACATTATATGGAAAAGGTTATCCATAGGCCATACAAAACTCACCCACTCTTTCTTACTAAAAAATGAAACTCCACCTGAATGCATTATATGCCAAGTGCCATTAACCATAAAACACATTATTTCAAGCTGCAAATCTTACGAACATTTATGGTCAAGAAATCGTTTATCAGAAAATTATGATAATTAAGGTAATATGAAATTTAACATCTCCAATGCCAAACGAATTCCAAACTTTCTTAATGATTCTCAATTCTTTTCTAAAATCTAAAAACCAACTCAATCAATAAAACGCATATTTAACATAAAACAAATTCTCTTGGAGCGCTAAATGGTCAACTAAAACAAATAAATAAAAATCCAGTGAGAAGGCATTGTTATCCTGTTTTAATGATCTACCCAAAATTCAAAAACCATCCTCTCTATTGGCATACTATTCAATGTTGCGGTGTGTGATGTGGATAGTATTAACAAATACTCGCATTTAATTGCGTTTTTAAAAACAAAGTCGGGAGGATATAGACCTACAAAATCGAAGATATTAACGAATATTCCACTCATGTACAAATGTTCCCGTAAGACTGGTGGTGTTTTCGAAAAATTATAGCGGAAATACCACGTCGTCTAGGAAACATGGTGTTTCCTCTTACCTTGTTAGGTGTGGTTTCATACCTAACCAAAAAATGAAGTCTTGACAATATGAAACCTGCTTTTGAGAGACGCTAGAGTCCCTAGAAACTGATTTTTTTTAAGTATCTCAACTCAACTCAAACATTTTTGAAAAGTTGTCAATATGAATAATCGCTTTGGGCTAGTTCAAGAAGAGGAAATTGATGAAAATATAATTGGAAGCGAACCAAGAAACACCGTTAAATCCAAGAAGAGCATCTGGAGACAGTTTATGTCATTCTACGATGAAAAAAACTGTACGTTTGACGAAGATACTCCAGTATCCCAACTAGCAATGATTTTGAAAAGCTGGGCCTACAATATGCGAAAAATGAACGGGGAGGAATATAAAGAAGGCACGGTAAATTAATTTGGAATGTGACGGCGAAATTATTGATGGAAAGGTATTTCAATGAATACAAAATTAAAATAAATCCCTTTGAGCAGATCGGATTCAAATGAGCCCGAGACGCAAAAAATGCCAAAAGGAGACATTTGCAAGGTATTGAAGGCAAACGCAGAGAATCGGCCGTTTTTTTAACATACAATGAATTAAAAAATCTAATCGAAGCTTGTGATGAATCAACTCCAGAGGGTTTACAAAAGAAGTGTTTTTTCTGTTGTCCTATGAATTAGCCTGGAGAGGAGGAGAAGGTGCAAGAGCCGAAACAACTTTTTTCAAAGAAGAAACTGACAACTTCAGAGGAAAAACAGGTAGAATTCAATACAACCCTGTTTTTTCTAAAAAATGTCAAGGTGGTGGCCGAAAACTCGCCGATTCGAAGTGGTTGGTGAGAAACTAGAGAAGTCCCAGCTTTTGTCCAGTAAGAATTTATAAATAATTACAAGATAAAAGGAAAAGTATTTCCAACACTCGACTGTTTTTGACGCCAAACCCCCATTGGAAAATTTCCGGAAAATGGTTCAAAAGCAGCCCAGTAGGAGAAAACGAGATTTCAACTTGGACAAAAAAAAAACAAGCACAGAAATTAGGCCTCAATACCACAAAAAAATTTACCAACCATTCCCTCAGAGCTACTGCCGCGGCCGTGTCCAAAAATCCGTGTTTTCTCTACAAATTTCTCAATCTCTACAATTTTCAAATTATAATACACGCATTCGTGAAAAATTATCGGAAATTTTTAAGCACTCGTGGTATTATCCCCGAAAAACGTTATTGGTGTTTTTTTGCAGGAAGCTGATGATAACAAGTTTATTTACGGCGAAAGCAGCACTAATTGTTGGACTAGCAGGAGTATGTAGAAGAGAAGAGCTGACAAACTTAATCTTGGAAAATGTGAAAGATAAAGGTGCGTGTTTTCGGTTTGTAATACCATTCAAGACAAAAATAGCTCGAGAGTTTTTTGTAACATCAGAAGGCATTGAAGGTTTAGATATAGTGGAATTTGTCCAAAATCACATCAAGTTTATCTCAGGTCGTTTCTTCATATGTCCTAACACTGGAACCTGTGGTGGACGATGGATCAAAATACAAGAGTTCTAACCTCACTACACCACAACTTGTTACGTTCTGGACGCGCGTTTCGCTAACCAAGTTAGCATCATCAGCAGATGATATAAACTAAAGTAACTTATCCTAACCGAGACTATTTATAGGTAAATGTGGTCAAACTTGGTTGCGCCCGACTGCACCGTTGTCAAGTAAACAATAGAGGGAACTATAGGGAATAGGCCCTCTGTCTTTATTTAGTGTTTTTTTACCACATTTAACTATTTCTATATTCTCAAATGCATCCAGTAATCTATTATTAAATACATTTTTAATCAACTTAAGATTATTTATTCCTATTTGGTGATTGTTTTCTAAAGCATGTTGGGCAACGCTTGACTTTTCTGTTCTTCTGTATCTTAAATGTGCCATGTGTTCTTTAAAACGAATGTTTGTGGAGCGTTTAGTTTGCCCAACATATTTTAGATCGCATTAGATGAAAACACAGGTATTATTTACAAACTATTGAACTAAAAAGTAAAAATAAAAATAATATGTAGTGTATGAAGATAAATAAAAAGGATACAAACAAACCCCACCGTCAGTGAGAACTTTTAAAAATTTGAATATTTTAAATAAGGTTAAGGCTTTCTTTTCAAGTGCGATGACATCTCATGCCTCAAGCTTTTAAGTAAATATTCAATAGGGGCCTTTAGCTATACTATTTAACTTCATACGCCGAATATAATTTTTTTATTTCAATAGTTTATAAATAAAAGCTGGTTTTTAAATGATCTTTTATGTTTATTTTAATTTTGTACTTTTTAGGTTTTAGGTTAATAAAACAATTAAGCTTACCAACTTTCTTATTTAAAAAAAATGGTTCGCCGGACTTTTGCAACAGCAAACTTTTCGATCACCTTTTGGTTTAAATCGGGAATTAGGTCGCTTTCTTTTCCAAGCATAGCAAGTACAGAAAGTATTTTCTGGATCATGGTGTTTCATAAGAAGTTTTTTATTCGTTTAAGTGTAGAACAACACAGTTATGCTTGTGTACATTTAATTTTAAAACCTTAAAGATATAAGTTATTCTTAAGTTTTTATTTATTGATTTCTATTTATTTTACTATGAACTATAGCTATGTACATTTATTTTAATACCAACTATTGTTTTTTTCGCGTAAATTTGTTATTTATATATTTGTACAATATCGGATGTGTCCCTTGCTTTTTTTAGCCCTATTGAAAACACGGAGAGTATCGAAACGTTGGCAATTGATTTAAAATAATAAACAACCTTTCGTCCAAACAAGCTGTTTTAATATTTTAAGAGTCAAAAAATGTAGTAAGAAAATTTAAAAATATATTTCTTTCTTTTTGGGTAATTTTTTTTTAGTGTTGTGCAAACTCAAACCTAAGATAGCGCCGCCACTAACACTGAACAGAAAATGTACAAACCGAAGAGACAGACAAGTGAAGAAAGCAAATTAAATAAGAGCGTGAAATAACACTTAAATTCTATATTCAAGAGCGTATATTTCTGTGTGTGCATTTGACAGGTGTTTTTTTACAAAAATGTTTCCATTACTTCAAGATGAAATACTAATCGTATCTGGCTAATTCGTTTTCTAAAGAAAGGAGTTCAATCTTTTTTTCTTGAGGCAATGAAAACCTTTTTTTTTAAACTGGGTTTCAAACCCTTGTCAAAGGGAAGGGTGTAATTAAAATGGATTGCATTCGACTGTACGTTAGACTTTAATTAAATTTTTATAGAACTAAAAGTAAAGTTTGATGATAGAAGCGTCTTAACTGTGTACATGAATATGCATGCAAAGTAGGGTAATGTCTTAGCAAGTATGTGCGTATGTATGTAGGAGAAATGTGGGAACAGTGTAACAATTTGATGAAATTGAACTTTCGCGATCAAAATCTCGCAAGTCTGTTACAGAAGACAAGTTTTGTTTACAAGTGAGTCAGCTACTGTATATTTTGATTAAGAAGTTTAGGATTTTTCATCAAAAATTGTGACTATCGCAAAATAGACCTGTTTTAGCAATTCTACCATCACAAAATACTTTGAAATAAACTACGTTTGACCTATTAAAATATATTATTTTTATAAGGTCTCAGTTAAAAAACAGTGAGACATGTAACAATGAGGTAGTGTCTCACTTTCCCTACGTGCGTCAACCAATATTTTTCTTATCGTTTCAAAAATACACAGAAACCGATATGAAAAAGTGCTATCGACTTCGTTATTTCACAAAATTATTCGATAAGTCGAAAGAAACTGTCGTATCATTTTAAACTATATCTAGATATGTTAAAAAATACAGAGAAGACTCTAGTAGTAGAACGTGGTGTGGTATGAATTTTTCGAAAGAACAATTTTTTGAAAAATAATAATTTGGAATGAAGAATTCAGCTTTTTTTGTATATTTGTTTATGTCTGCTCACACTCGCTAGACAGTTTTCTGGATATTCTATATGCTGTTAGGCCTTGCACCTACTTTAAGGCGTAAATAGATGAAAGAAGTTATTCTTAATTGCAGATTCATTCATTAGATTATTACGAATATTGTATGTATAATATATGTTGAAATAATAGTTTGGTTCTGTTTCTTTCTCTTTTTTTCCTAGTTTTTTTTTGTTGAAATTGCCAATCCATCTTTCTTCAATAATAATATCAAATATTTGTGTAATTTTGCCAGTCAGGACAAATGATATTGCCCGTAGTAATTTGACAGTATAGGAACAAACCATATCTGTATTATACTTCGTTTTAAATCAATATATGCGTATAGTTTTGTAAAGACAACTTTTAAAATGGAAATAGCATTCTTGATGTTTAACATCAGGAAACACAGCTTTTACTGCCTTTATAATGGCCATTTTTAAAGTCCATGAAACTCCAATTCAAATTTAACCAATAAGGATTTTGGCGAAGGCATGTAATATACATGGGTAAAACTAAAAATAAATAAAAATGGGGTTTCTCTGGATACAAGCGTGCCTGATGAGGGTAAAGGCCCAGAAATCCATCTAAGGAGGGGTATCCTGTGACGCAATCGAAAGCAATTACTTCCCATAAATCCCGTAGGCGGTTGTCGTGCAAAAATTACACGTTTATATATTATATATATATATATATATATATATATATATATATATATATATATATATATATATATATATATATATATATATATATATATAAATATACAGTGTGTCCCATAGATTCCGCTTCTCTATATAGGGACCTCGGCCTATTATAGCTACAACAAAGATTAAATAAGGAAAGTTTTAGAGGAAACTTATTGCATTCGATATCTGCCTTTAGATTTGCGATCGATCAATAAGTTTGGGAAATATCGGCAAAAAACCGAAAATGGCGGATTTCGTTTTTCGCCAGTATATCCAGAACGCTAAATTTGACAGCTGTCAATATGTGACATTATTCGGACACATTTTTAAGACAAATAAGACGGCGTATACGACACGTCTTCACTGTTTTTTGTTAACCCGCAACCCGCCTCAACTTTCATTTTTCTTATGACCGCCATATTGGATTTTTCGATTTTTGGAAAGAGCCTAAAATTTCCAGTCTAGTGATATCTCGCAGGTGCATTAAAGATTTTAGTGTCATCAAAATATCACACTTCGTAAATTAGGTTTCAATGTTTGAACGCGTTAATGAAACGACTTAAAAAATCTAAATGAGCTTTAACTACTTTGTAAGTGGGTAACATTAATTTACAAATCTGCAAAATGACGTCCATTTGCATCGAGAAATTTTTGACAATTGGTGACAGTTTTTCGTACAACCCTGATAAGTGTATTTCGGTTAATATTTCTAAATGTGCAAAGAACTCTCAGGTAGAAATCCAAGGGCGAGAGGTCAGGGGATCTAAGAGGCCAAGATAGTGGACCATTTAAAAAATTATTCTTTCGTCAAACTGCTCTCTTAAGAAGTTCCTGACTTGAATGGTATTGTGAGCCGGACATCCGTCTTGTTGAAACCAAGTTCTTCTTAATTCATCTTCCGTTAGAATAGCTCGTAAGGCTGGAACAACCTGGTTTCACAAAAGCTCTAGGAACCTCTGCCCGTTTAGGTTGTAGTCAAACAAAAATAGTCCAATAAGTCGATTTCCTGAAATGATTAATAATTTATAAATAGGTGCCCAATAGTCAAGGGCGGCAGGGTCGGCCGGGTGGTACTAGAAACTATAAATTATAAAGGGAAATTTATCATTATTAAATAGTAGATATTTTCTTTCCAAAAATAACTATCGAAACATCCCGTAATGAATGAGCTTTATTATGAAAAAGAAAAACATATTTGGTTAGCGGGAAGTAATAGCCGTAATAAATTATTTTGTTGGTATTGCATATTAATTTCGGAAATACTAAATCAATTTATTTCAGTGATATAATAATCTTAAAGAAGTACACCGTGCCTTAATAAAACATAAAATATCAAAAGAACAAACCCCTTGCGCTTTAAAATTTAAATTATTCGGAAATACAGCTGAACGCCTTTCTATAAATATGGTATTTTTTCATAACGCAAGAACTAGGCTTCCCGGGTAATAATAAATCATTAAATTCAGACAATCGAAATAATTTTAAAAAATTAGCTAAATCTGCAGAAAATTTAGATAAAGAGTTAATAAATGTATAGAACCCAATTCTATTTTTATAGGTTCTTCGAAACTACAATACAAAATGATTGAGTAAAAATGTAATACAATATCGAAAAAATAAGTTGACTGACTAGAGTAGAACTTTTTTTTATTAGATTATACTCTTTAAGTATCATTAAAGAACTAAACGAAAAAAAAAAAAGATTATTATTTGACCATCATTTGGTGTCTATTTAAAAAAGATTGGTTAGATTAACTTACCAATGATCCCACACCAAACGTTACTTCCAAATCTGATCTGTAGATGTCTCTCTGTGACTTGTGAGGATTTTGCACAGCCCAATAATGACGGTTGTGCCTATTAAAGACTCCACAATTCGTAAACCTGCTCTCATCGGACCACAAGACGTGATTTACAAAATCAGGATTTTCATTACATCTCCTAATATACCACTCACAGAACTGTAGTCATCTTGGAAAATCAATTTCCTTAAGTCCTTGTACTATTATGGGTTTATATGGATGGTACTTATTCTTTTTTAAAACTCTCTGTACTGTTGATTTTGGCATATTAGTTTCCTGTTCTACAGTTCTTACCGATGCACTAGGGTTTTCGATGATAGCTTGTAAAATGTTTCTGTCTCGATTTTCATTGTTATTCTTATATCCGCTTCTAGGTTGTTCGAAGGTACCATGGTTCATTAAATTAACTACGATTTTCCTGAATTGGGTTTTATGAGGCTGCTGTCGTTCGGGGTACATCTCCAAATACCTTGCTGAGGTAACGTCGGCGTTTCTGTATGATTGAAAGTACAGAGCTAACATATCAACCCCTTTTCTTCATTTGAATACGGAATGTCAGCCATTTTCTACAGGTTTTGCCAATTTATGTGTCAGATTTATCATCTTATTGGGATAAAAGCGTACCTACTACTTATTAAAACACAGCTTTGATACTTTCAACTATTTAACTTAACGTTAAGGTCAAAATCCAATTTTGTTACAGATAAATCATGGCCTCCTCGGAAAAGCCTTGAGAGCTAACATTATTTTAAAACATGGCCTCCTTAGAAAAAACTGAAACTTTACGAAGTGTAATATTTCGATGATACTAAAATTTTTAATGCACTTGTGAGATATCACTAGACTGGAAATTTTAGGCTCTTTCGAAAAATCGAAAAATCCAATATGGCGGCCATAAGAAAAATGAAAGTTGAGTTTTTTTCTTAACCCGCGGCTTGCGCGGTCGCAATGAAGACGTGTCGTATACGGTATCTTATTTGTATTAAAAAGTGTCCGAATAATGTCACGTTTTGGCAGCTGTCAAATTTACCGTTCTGGATATGCTGGCCAAAAACGAAATCCGCCATTTGCGGTTTTTCCCCGATATTTCCAAAAACAATTGATCGATCGTAAATCTGAAGCCGGACATCGAATGCAATAAGTTTCCTCTAAAACTTTCCCCATTTAACCTTTGCTGTAGGTATAATAGGAGCCGAGATCCCTGTATAGAGAAGCGAATCTGGGACACACTGTATATATATATATATATATATATATATATATATATATATATATATATATGTAGCCAAATTTTGTTTGCCTAAGGAAGGTAATTATAATAAAAAAAAATATGTTAATGATGACAAATATAACATCAAGGCAGATGCATCTTGTAATAAACGGGACACGGGATTTTTAGGTAAAATTAAAATTCGATTTTTTTTAAAACGAGAAGAGATATTAAGATTCCATTGTAATGCAAATGTTGTTGCATTTTATAGATTTTAAGCATGGCACTTATTTAAGCTAAAAACTTATTTACACAGGTTGTTAATTATTTTATATTCATTACATTCACTGATATTTACAAAATAAAATAAATGCAATAATAATGTTTTATGAAAATTGTTTTGATTATGGCCTTTCCTGTAATTATATAATTTTCGAGCTTTCATTGTTATTATAGCTGATGATCAATGAAATTTAATAACATTTCTTTGGCAACGATTCGTCTTAACCTTTAAAATATATAATCTTTCTCACTGATTTGGAGTATTTTAAGAGTTTCTTCCCAGACCACGTCAGCCAGGTTGTGATCTATTGCTGATATATACGGAGGGACTTCTTGACATTCTTCAAAGTGTTTGCCACTTAGGTGCTCGATATTTTGTTCTGTAGCTGTGTAGATTATAGTTTGAACACCATCCTCCACTGTCTAAAAATAATGAACATACTCAATTAGTTTGAAATTTTAGATGAATTTTTTTTCACTATATTACTTAACTAAAAAGTAACTAAATATTACCTACCTTAAAAGCGAAATATGCGACAAAGTTCAATATAGCCTTTCTCCATCCTTTTACCCTTCTGAATATATCAGTCCTGACTGCACCGGGATGAAGGGAAAATATGCTTATATTTGTACCTGAAAGATTAATATCCACACTCTATTATTTCAGTAAACTTTGTCATTAATATTGGGAAGACCTCGGCATAGCTTGCTTTTAAAGTATTATGATTTTTTGAAAATGTTTAACTGATTTCGCATACAATGTAAGATTCAAGTATTTGCTCATGACACATCAATTTGTATTCAACATAAAGAATTATTTTCAGCTCAAAATATAATAAATTCGGAATTGGAACTGTTATGAAAATGGCTCAAAATTAACAAGTTGAAATTGAATTTATCAAGAACAAAATTCAAAATTAGGCATTAAAAATTCTTTTAAATAATTAGGTATTATTGTAGATAATCAATTGAAATTGGTTGTTTAAGAAGAATTAATTGACATTTAAGTTTTTACTCAAAAAAGTTTATTTATAATATTGTTACAGTTAGATTTATGATATATGTCTGTCAGTACATAGGGCAGTAAATTCATTTTTTTATTATATCATTTGCGATATCTAAGTCATTTTAACCTAATTTATAATTAAAAACACTCTTTTATACTATATTCAGGCTTGCATTTAGCATTGATATCTAAGTTACAGAAATAATGCTAATTTCAGAAATTTCTTGTCACAAATAGCCGGAAGCAAAAGTACAAAATTAGAACCTTATGTGAATTTACCTTATTTTTGATAGAGCCAATGTAATATACTTTCATATTGTCCTGTATTATCATATAATTACTGTTTTATATATAAAATTCACTTTAAGATATTCCAATTAATAGGAATTCACATTTTTAATATGCTGTGACTCGAAGGCTGGGTCCACAATCATATACGACAAACAAATGAAGGTAAAATCTAAGTGACATATGTTTCTGATAAGATAATCTAATAGAACATTCAAAAATCTAATATTCTAAGATTCCATTTGATTATACCAGTTAGTTCAGAAGAATTTTGTTGTTTACATGTCAAATAGCATATCACATTTTGTTTGGAAATTTCACAAGCAATGGCAAATTTAAACACAAATGTTCTTTAATAACTTGGTTCACTATTTTGCATTAATTAGTAAGGTAAATTTGTTCATTATTATATATTTCGAAATCTACAAAGATTTGCTTTGTTATTGTTTATCAGTTGTCAGATTTTTACACGGGGTTATGATAGGTCAGTTCAAAACCAAATGCTTTCAATCGATAGAATAATGCAGTTGACATAAGCATAGAAGTGGAAGTATTGTCTCTCTCTTTTTCTTTCTTATTATAAGTCCTTGATTTGACGTGTCGGCGAGCTAATATTACTAATTTAGATGGTTATTCTTTGGTTGGTCAAAATACAGAGTAGTTTGGATTAGTTGAGGAGTAATAATATATTTTCATCTCTTTCCAATAGTCATGGATATAAACGTTATTTTTGTTATAAAGTTTGACAAGTTAATATTTAGTTTAGTGGATTTATTGCACCAACATTATTTTGTTGATACTGAGAAAAGTTGTTTTTTTCAAATAATGTTTTGGAATGTAGAAAAGGATATGTAGATTTGCCGTGTTTGGTAATATTGTGTGATGGAAGCCATTTTGTGTACGTGAGAAGGACTAAGGAAAAGATCTTTCTTTTTAGCACCAAGTCTCATAAACGACGAAAGTGTCGGATGTTCTGGATTTTTTTTTGATTGTTAACTAAATTCCATCCCAAATGGAAGATTAGAAGGTTCCGATTTGACGAAGTAAAGTTGAATATTATGGTTTAGTAAATTTTGGGTTTCAACTTTACGGCCTACATGGCGATTTTGTCTTAATTACTTCCACGTGCCACTAACATCGGTCCTCTTAACATTGGTGCTCATCAAGCAATTTTTTTGGTACCCTCGTAGATACAATGAGGTAAGAATTTTGTATTAAATTCTCCTATCTATTATGTGCTGTTTTGCCTGTCTGGAATTATATTCCAAACTTTGTTGTAGATATTTTTCTACATGGGACAATTCTTATTTCAGGGTTTTTGTATAAGGTTGAACCTTTGAAGTTCATTTGGGATTATTTTGGAACTTTAAAGACAAACCATTAGCAAGGTTTTGCTATGGTTTCCTAACTGTTAGTTATTTATGGAATTTGGAACTTTTCTTTTGATGGAATAGGCATGATGTCTTGGATACGGTCTACGTAGCAGAGCTGTAGGACATAGTGATCACTGAGGAACACTTGGATGTTACCTGCCTTACCACCATTTACAGTCTACACTAGTGACTAGAGTATTCAGCTAAATAGTAGTATAATATTTGGAAACTTAACATATAGTACTATTTCTGTTAATTAAACTGTTTATGCATATTAATTTAATTGCTGGTGTCACCTTGTCTAATATATAGCATACTGTGCAGAATTTCTGTAAGGTGAAACGCAGCCGGCTTCGTAGCCCCACTTAATTACTGCTGTTTTATTGGTAATATCTAAGACATTCAAATCTATGTAATAGACATTTTATATTTATTGTGCTGCCACTCAGCGTGTGGCTAATCAATTTTTTTTTTAATATTTAACCCTAAACATTATCGTTTGTAACATAATTATTTGTTTTAAGTAGAATTAAACTTCTATCATTTAAGGGGGTAGAAAGAAACTTGTTGGGGTTCTAAACTGATTTTTTGATCTAATTCTTGTTTATATTGTGTAATCTAAACGTTAATAATCTGGAATGGTATGGATATGGAATAAGCTTCTGGGTTTTGTATTTACGTACCCCAAATCAAATAATTTAGTTGGGATTTCAGTTAGTGTAACTTTACGATAAATTTAAACTCTTGTTAGGGAAAACTTAATTCCTTCACTTCTTGTTGGGATGCTATTAACAATAATTTTTTTTTATTCAGTACATTTTTCTTTTTTTCTTGGGAATAAGTCACTGAATATATTGTGAAGTAAACAATAAAAGTCATTTGTTTCTAACGTGTTGGTTTTCAATTGATCAAGATAAGTCTTTACCTATTGATGGTGGTTAGATTCAAAGATTCCAAGTTTTATTTAACTTAAATTAAAACTTGGTGGCGCTCAACTTAAATATTACACTTACAGTAAGAGATTGTGATATGGAAGTATAGGTAGAGTAATGAGAAAGAAGAATCCGAACCTACCCGACTAGAGCTAGCAATAGTCATCATTAAGAGATATTATTGGGTCGATATTATTTGAGTGTATTGCGTCTGGTGACTAACATATCTTACTTATTTACCGCCTTCCATCATATTGGTAAACCATAACATTTCAATTGGGCATCCTTTAAAGGTAGAAATGTTAGAATACAATAATATATCCACAATTTCTTTATTGCCTTTCTAATTTATATTTGGCAAATGAAGAGGATATTATATAAGATTTAATTTAACAATACGTATATTGTTAAATTCTGGTAGGTATACTAAAATTGTTATTTTATTGCAAGAATTAGAGTCGTTAAATATTAGAAATCTCGTATTCTGTTTAGTTTAATTTTCTATTCACAAAATTAAACATAATCTATTACCTCAAAATGTATTTGTTTTTCCAAAATGTAATATATAAGTAGCATATATGCTAAATAAAAAACTAACTAACTAATGAAGGTGTTATTAAATCTGCTGCAGTTACAAGATGATCTACTATTAATTAAGTGTTTAAAGGACCTAAAGAATGAATTTAAAGACGCATAAAAGACATGAATAAAACCCAAGAAGATATGAAATATGTATTTATAGAACACATGAAGAGCTCCTAAGAAGCTATTAAAAATGAATTTAAAGAGGACATGAAATGGATCCAAGAAGACGCAAAAGACGAAATACGAGATATTAAACATACCACCAGAACTTTAACAAAAAATGACAAAGAATGAAGACTGGAAGTAAGAAAATCACGATTTCATAAGAAGAGACTCAGCGGGCGTGAAGCAACCTTAAAACAAAACTAAAAATTACATTGCCGATCCAAAAAAGTGGTGAATCGATAAATGGAAAGTAACAAAACAAAGCTTGAGGAACAAGGACTTAAAGAGGATATAGCAAGACTTCAAATAAAAAATGGACCAGAGAAGAATTCACATATAAGTATGAAAAAAATTAAAATGTTGCTTTAACTTACCTTAACCGAAAATACCGGGACGTGAAATTTTAAGAAAGGGAAGCAATTTTTAGAAACTTACCTATTTGTTATGTAATTCGATTCTTCGATCATTTATTGCAAATTCGTCAATGACGTCATCATAAAAACGTCGATGGTCCGGCATATTTTGGAAAAGTTTATTTTCAATGGACAACAGCGATGTATGTGAAAGTGCCTCCTGCCTTGTTGAATTTCTCACGAAATGTTTCATACGTTTAAGTGCTGAAAAATTGCGTTCTGCTGATGAACTTGTGGCAGGTATGTCAATACTAATTCACACAATTTCGACACTTCGGTATGGGCATCTTCCAACTCCTTGTATTTTAAAAATTGCATTATTTCCTTAGCGTTATTTTTTCCGCTAATGTCATCAGTTTCGTAAATCACTTTTAGTTCAGATCGCAGTAACACTCGGTCGAAGAACTGGCCATAATGAAGAAGAAGAGATTTAAACGCATCTTCTGGAAAGGTTTTTCTTTTAAATACATCAAAATTCCAGAGCTCGAGGAATTTAAAATCATTCAAACCGTTAAATACATAGTTTATTTGTAGCTGAATTTGATCGATTATTTCATAAAAGAGGCGTCTGTATGATGTTTGAACATCTCCCACCTTGTCTGTTCGAAGACGCTTAGCTTGTGGCTCTACATTTAACGTCATCGTTTTCTCCCAAAATAGGTCAAAGTCATCTCTTTTTTGGCTTAACATGGACATAAAATCATCCACTTTTTTAGGCAAAGAGCAATATCATTTATTTTAGTTTGTAATATATTAAAAACATTGTCCGAGGATGGAAATATTTCTGAAAATATGTTCAACAAATAATTAAAATTAAAATCTCGTTTCAAACAGTCCAAAACCCCCTCGAACTATTTATTGCTTCTGAGTCCCACGTTTTATTATTTTCCATTATATTCTCAAATAGTTTTGATTTGATTTTCAGATACTGTTAACACAAGTCTACTTTGGGTAATCGTTTGTGGACAATGGAGTCCAAAGCTTGTGTACGTTTTGTAGACTTCGAAAAAAAAGCAGCAATGCCACTTAAAGTAACGAAAAATACTTCACACTCTTTAATGTGATTGATGGACTGGGATAAAACTAAATTTAATTTAGGAGCAAAACAATGGACAAACACAGCACTTGGGAAAGTTTCTCGAACTTTAGCTTGCAGACCCCCTAATTGTCCTGCCATCACTGCAGCTCCATCATAGCTTTGAGCAACTAATTTTTTCTCTCCATTAATTTCTTTAGTAACCTTATAAACTACGGTATATAATGCATCTGCTGTACGATTTTCGGACACATTCTTAAAACCTAAAAATCGCTCTTGAATACTTCCGTCTGTTTTAACGTAGCGTATTACTATAGATAATTGGTTAAAATTAGTGATATCAGTTGTTTCGTCCAGAACAATAGCAATTAACCCCACCTCGTCAATCTCCTGTTTAATTCTTTTTAGAATAATGTTTGCAACAGCGGAAATTAAATCATTTTGGATTCGATTCGACCTTCCGCGAAAAAAGCTAGACTGCTCTAAATAATTTTTTAAGCAATCATCATATTTAGCCATTAGACTAAGTAAATCTTGAAAATTTCCTCTATTTTCTCTATATCTATTTTCGTCATGGCCTCTAAATCCCAATTCGTGCTGTCCTAAAAAACAAACATCGATAAGTCTTCTTAATATTTGCCTATTTTTATCGACTAGTTCATTGTGTTGGCGGTGACTAATTTACAACTGTTTATTAAGGGCGTGTTCAATTCTGGTTTTGCCGAAGACTGTTTCTTTTATGACGGTCTGTAAATGCGCTTTGGACATAATGTGTCTTTTCACAGCTTTATGGAAATTTTTTAAATCGGAAAAACCATTTTTACTCCAGAGAACTTTTTCATTTTCAAAAAGTAAACATGGCCAACAAAATAATTTACTTATATTTTCACACCCTGTTAGCCATTTAAATTGTTCGTATTGTTTTTCCGGGTAAAAATGTCTAATACAGGTTTTCATTTTTGTGGTTAAATTTTTCATAATCGGTTTTGCCCTTCCTTTGGAAATTATTTGAAGCTAATCACCGAAGTTTAATGTTGAAAATCCCTTTATTATTAAGACACACACCACACATTCACACACACTCTTCATACTAAATTCTCTAACATTTTCAACGTTATTACCGACAGCCGAAGTTGGTTCAAACAAAGAACCTACTCCAACGATAGCTTCCGCCACAACTTAAAGCACGCGATTAAAATGCAAAAATTTCAAACAGCCGATGGAAAGTTCGATGACCTCTGGCTCGATTCACAGGAAATCAAGCATACAGGACTTGGCGGCAGAGAAGCTAGCGGCCCGCATAGGTTCTATTCGATATTCTGTTGTGGCTGGGTCGGAGTCAAGGCCGCATTTATTATGGGCTTGATAATTAAGATAATATTTTAGAATTTTTAATATAAATTAAATTAATGGTTTCCTATTTCAAAAATTACATTTACATAGAAGATGTTTTGTAATTTTTTTTGGGGAAGCACTGCTTCCCTTGCTTCCATGGACTGGATGGCACGCCCCTACGTCTTAAAATAACCGGGTCAGTTGGAGGAGGTAACTCATGTATAAGTACCAAATTAATGCAAAAGGTTTGCGACAAAAAACCAGCAAAAAGTTCAAAAAATACGAATCCAAGTACTGTTTATAGCAGAGCGATGAAGATTCGGGGAAGATGTGACGGCGTCTTGCTAATGCTAATATAAAAAGTTTCATGTAGTGCCGTGTACTACGTACCTGCCACAAGATGACACTACTGCGGCTAGAAATATTGGAATCCAGGAGTAGAACCTCATCAACGGGTTTGTCCTCGTGTTAAGGCATTGAAGATTCTCAGGAATCTACCCAAAAGGTAACTAAAACGATTGTGAAACATTAATAAGCTAACAATGCGTTATGGCCAAGAACATCTAAAGGAAATGAATAAAAGCAATTTCATTGTCAAAGAATAATTCTCATGAGTAGGACTGTCGCCGCAGAGGTAGATACGAACTGACGAAATCAGTAAAAGAAATGGTGAACCGGATTGGTAAACTTCTACCACAGTAAAGTAAGTGGTGCAACTCCTTCAACTGACCCGCTTGGAAAGGGGCAATGTAACGGATTTAGTCCAAGTTATAGATCCGTAAAGTTTTAGGTCTATTTATTTAATATTTGTAATTTTAATAAAGTAGACCTCCCTCAATTTTTTTTTCTGAATGTCCCATTAAGCTTAATTCTTTTCGTCCTGTTGCATGTATATTATTCTAGAGTTTTTGACTCAGTTTCGTATGAGATTTCAAAGTATAAAGAAATTGACAATGATAAGTTTAACTTTACCATACTTACGAATGTTGTATAACCAGTGTTTATCTTCGTTAGAAATAAGCTGTTTTCTGGATGCGAGACATATTCAAAAAGTACGTGTTTGGTTACCAGTCAATCTGGAACAATACGTTTAGCATCTTACCTTTGAACTTCTCAGCTAGCTTGATTGTAAACAATATATTGCACAATTTTGAGTTGGCATAACTGCCATACCTTCCGCCATCTTGGTTGAGATCTCGTGGGTCAAACTTCCCTATTTTCGCTAACAATGAAGCGACATTGATGATACGCGCTCTTGGCGATTTTCTTAATAATTCTAAAAATTAAAAGAAAAGTAGTATTTTAAGTCTCTAAAACCACTATGCGTAAGGCTAAAATATTTTAGTTTTTAAATAGCCGACAAAACTGCAGTGATTTCATGTCTCCATCTCCAATACATGACTTACAAAACCAGAAAAAAACAGGTGATAGAAAGTTTTTCGAATAATAATTTTTGTTTTTTGGATTTTTATAAAAGCTTGTAGAACAATACTTCTCCTGGACACTATACTTCTACTTAAGGTTTTGATTCCAACAGAACGGTTAAAAACTGCAAATTAATTTGAAAATTGAATTGTCCCTTTTTTTTACAAGCCGGCAAACAGGATATTTATTTTTATATATATCTAGATTTTTTATTATCTATAAAATGGCACTAAAATATTTTTTAAATTAGAAGTTCCCAGTTTAAAAAAAATTAATGTTTAATAAAGTTGTACTTTTGTGTTTTAAATATCTATTTTTATAATTATATATTCCGAAAAAAGCGATTATACTCTTTTTTTATTTATGAGACGACCACGAAGGGCGAAGACCTAGATACTAGGTACGGGGGTTGCTTTAAGTAAAAACAGGGGAAGTTTATTTATGTGGCATTTAAAGACTTGCATATAAGGATTTAAATAACTTTTTATATCATATTAACACCAAAGAACCAACAATTAAATTTACTATTGAAAAGGAAACAGACCAACAACTTCCATTTTTAGACATACTTATCAAAAAAGACATACAAGATCAAACCATCCAATCATGGTTAAAAAGGGAGTTGTAAAAAAGTCTATATGATAGAGCAAAAATAATTTGCAAAGAACAAAATTTTATTAAAGAAAAAAATTTTATAAAAGATGTTTTAAAACAATTATCCTAATGATTTCATTGAAAAATGTTTTTATGAATTTGAGAATCCAAAAAACAAAAAAATCCAAAATAGACCAATTACAAACCTCTTTATACCATACATACCTAATTTATCAGATAAAATAAAACGAATAGGTAAATGTTTTAACATCAGAACGATCTTTAAAACACACAATACACTTAGAAGTAAACTGACAAAAACAAAACCTAGCAATGAACAAGAAAATACAAAAAATGTTATTTATAAAATTCCGTGTCAATGCAATAAATTCTACATAGGTGAAACCTCTAGGCCATTAGCCAAAAGATAAAGAACACCAAACATACATAAAAAATAGGGAATTTCAAAAATCAAACCTTTGCCAACATGCACTAGATAACAATCATAAAATTACTTGGAATGCTTCTAGCATTTTAGCAAAAGAACTATGTTCCAAAAAACGTAAAATAAAAGAAAGTGCCTTACTATTATTAAATAAAGATAATTGTGTAGCATCTTGTGTTAGTTTTAATAACACTTGGTTAAATTTGCTAAATACTGAAGTGAAAAAAGGACACCTCAAAATACAATAAATTAAAATGAACATACTCTAGGTACACCTATTTCGCACCTTATTCTAACAATTAAAAATAACACCTTTAAACTGACATTCACTCATTTTGTCAGAGATTAGCCATTCTGATTATATTTTTGATACGAAACATAAGACATATTCTGCTTTTAGTATTTTATTTGTAGGTTTGCTGAAGAGAGAAACGTCCAGAAAGCAGGCATTTTTCAGTGTGGGTACCTTCGCAGTGGACCCAGAACTCAAGACTATCTATTCAATTTATAGGGTAACTATATTTTATTTTTTATTAATTTTTTTCAATTTTCTAAGGCGGAAAAACCCAAAAAATAGTTTTAAACTAAAATATTTTTGAAATTAGAAATTCCCAGTTTAAAAAAAATTAATGTTTAATAAAGTTGTACTTTTGTGTTTTAAATATCTATTTTTATAATTATATATTGCGAAAAAAGCGATTATACTCTTTTTTTTATTTATGAGACGACCACGAAGGACGAAGACCTAGGTACTAGGTAAGGGGGTTGCTTCAAGTAAAAACAAGTTTATTTATGTGGCATTTAGACACTTGCGTATAAGGAGAAGATGTTTGCTGTTAACACAATCCATAATGGGGACATTGTGGGAATCAAGCAGCAGACTAACGGAAAGGTTCTTGGTCTTTAGAGTTCGATGGTAAAGAGATGCATGTGGGTTGATGGTCATATCTCTCTGGGAGGAATGACTAAAGAAGATATCAGAACAGAATTTGTGGTAGTATCTATAACATGGACAGATCGCCAACAATTTGACGATGCTCTAGTGATGCAAGCTTCTTTGGACAGAGGCAAGGATGATAAGGATTAAAGGAAATGCTGCTTCTCATATATGCGAACCAAACTCAAGGATGGTTTTGGTTTGCGAAGTGTAGGGGATGTCCCATTTTAAGTATTTTTTCGCGACAATGTGCTACTTTTTCGCAAAACTAAAGACACAGTTAAGAAAATTTTCATAGTCCTTTTAGTTTTTCAGATACAGCGCTAAATCGAAAATGTTGCATTTTCAGGCACCCCTGGTATCGCGTCTATCAGATAACTTATCGAAAATAAGAAAACTTGTTTCTTATATAACTTTTCCCGTAGAACTCAATTCTGCCTTCGGCATTAGTATACCAAGTCAGATCAAAAAGTTATCGGAGCCTACTTTATTTTTTAAAAGGAACACACTATATATTTATAGACTATACAATTTATCTTTTTTTTTTACCTTATCAAAAATATATAATAGTATGCACTTTTTTTCACAAACACACAAATAAATGACAATTTTCTGAAACTAGATGTATATTTTATTAGTAGGCTATGGCTATTGTTTATACAACAATCAAAAATAAATTTGAAATATGTCTATCTCATCGGTTTTTGGATCCACTTTTGGTTTATAAAGCAGTTTATAAACGTTGTTTTGGTGTTTTTATTTAATTGATTTTTATCAATTTTTTCGGAGACCTCGGAATTATATTTCAAAAGGTAAGTAAACTATTATGGCTATAAATTACCATTATACGTGTTTGCTCGTTAAATATCCAGAAAGAAGGCAACCGTTTCTTGAGACATTTGCTCGTTTAAAAGCAAATTTAGCTGAGCACGGATCATTTGCTTACACGCGTCCTAAAATATACAACAAAGACAACAAGGAAAGAAAAGAGATAGATGTTTTGGGATACATTGAAGCAACACCTTCGGCCTCATGTAGAAAAATTGAGAAAGAAATTGGTGTGCAAAAAACTGACGGTCAGACGATCTTGAAGAAATATAGGTATCATTCATACAAATTTAATATAGCGCAACATTTGCATCCTGGCAGTAGTATTTGCAACAAATCCGTGCTAACGATTTATTTGGCAGACTTGTTTTCTGCTCAACGAATGTTTTTTTTCAATTGCGGTACTATCTAATTGTCACAATAAAAGGAACTGACGCACTGTAGGGTCCGATAACTTTTTGACCTGACCCGGTATAGGGTAAAGTGGGCAAATGGCGGTCACTTAAGAAAAGTCTGGCTCCTAAGCACAAAAATAAGCCATAATGGCAAATGATTTTAAGGTAGCAATCTCTAGTGCACTTGCAAACTTTTTTATGAGAATGTCTTTAAAAATGCTTTCTGTACTTTCATGACAACTAAAAAAACAAAAACGTGGATTTGACTGGCATTGTCATACATATGGGGGAATGCCGGTCACATATGCGGGCAATGCCGGTCATACAGAAAAATATTTTAAGAATAATGAAAAAAAATTGCAAATAATTATTTCTTTACGAAAATATCGTTTATTGAAATAAAAAATATCATATAATTAAGAACAACGAATATCTTTACCTTAACAACTAAAGAATGAACAAAATTTGAATTTTAAATAGTTGAAAAAGAAACAGAAACAGGCTACAAAGGATATATTTACTTTAACAACTAAAAAATGAACAAAATTTGAATTTTAAACAGTTGAAGCGAAAAAAAAACAGGCTATCATTCTAAGAAAAAGGCTGACATTCATCACATATGTATCCTCTTGCTGTGTCCCATCCACTGCATTTAGAATGTGCCCATCTGCCGCATAGGGTGCATCTGTACCACTCTTCATTATTTTTTCCATAATCATTACAAATCAAACATCTATCTTCATCTATATCTTCATCTTCATTATCGTCACATTGAACATCCACATCAGAATCTGATGAGCTTTCGTCAAATCATTTTCTTTTATGTGTTTGTTTCTTATTTCTTAAATTATCTCTGTTTTTATCTTGATCCATTTTAGAAGGTTGTAGCTTTAATTTCTTCCTTTCCTTTTCCTGTTTCTTGACATACCTTTCTTCCAGCTCTTCCTTGAATGGTGTAGCCGTAAGTATTTTCGCGTGTTGTTTTTGCCTGCTTACCCTTTTCTTTTTCTCTGCTAGTTTAGGCACGGGAAGAATTTGTTGAAAAGAGAGAAATCCGGTAGAAGTTGAAGGAATTTCTTGTTGATGTTTACTTGTAGAAGGCCCAGGTAGAGACTCGTTGCTTGCTACAGCTTGGGGTGCATTACTGATGGATATATCAGCTTCGTTATCTTGTACGGCAATGACGTCCTCGTTCTGATTAAACAACGCTGAAGGCAAAAAGTCTTGTTCATCAAAAACCTTGTTGTTAAAAGGATAGATACCAACGCTCCTGAATCCAGATTCTCCTTTGCTGATTGTGGCCACAGTTGAATAGGCTTTATTGAACAAGGAAGCTACATCGTACGGAGTCATACTTTTCATCAACTACGTTTTCATAAATAAATTGCACTGGTTTCTATATTCGGCTTTAAGGGGTCCATAGAAAACAACATCTAATGGCTCTATCCTATGTGAACTGTGGGGTGGGATTGAAAGCATAACGATATAATTTTCTTTGCAAAACTTATACGATTTCAAAGAAATGTGACTGGAGTGGTTGTCCACAATTAATAAAACGGGTTCGTTTTTCGTGGGTTTAGCGTAATTTCTGAAATGCATTAACCAGTCACAAAAAATATGTTCATCGATCCAGCCACTAGTTGTACATTTATAAAGAGTTTCTGCAGGTTCACCTTTTTCCAGGAGAGGGCTTAATCTCTTTCTGGGGAAGATGAACATGGGCGGAATAAATCCCCCTGCAGCATTCATGGCACACATGACTAATATTTCGGCCTCTTTCTCCGCTAGTTACCAAACCAACTCTCTTTTGCCCTTTGGTTGCCAGAATCTTTCCTGGGTCCTGAACAGTTGTGATGCCCGTTTCATCTGCGTTATAAATTTTGCTAGGGGAAAAGTTATATTTTGACATCACTTCTTCCAACAGTTTATAAAACCTAGCTATTTCATCCTTGTTGAAACCGGTCAGACGATTTAGACTAGTAGCCTCAGCTTTTCGCACTGATATGGTAGGATTGCGTCTGATGAAACTTCTTAGCCACTCTATTCCAGCCAGCCTTTGTGTTGCGTTAAAGTTATGTTTGAGGTGGTTCCTCTCGACAAATTCAAAAGCAAACCTTCTCAGTTCTTTTGTGGTAACACCGTAAAAAATGGAAGCCAAGTGTTTAATTTGATTGGCTATTTCCAGTTCCTGTTCGGTTGAAAATACAGGTTTTCTTCCCATTGTAGGTGCTGTTATTTTTTTGTTCTTTATCCTCTCTTGAAGCGTTGAAAATGGAATTTTATATTGTTTTGAAGCTTGTCGTATACTCGTTCCATTTTTGACTGCTTCTATCGCCTGTTCTAAATTATCTTTGGTCCATTTTGCTTTGGCTGTTAGTCTTTTTCGATTTTTTTTAATAAACTCTTTTGGGGTATTGCCGGTCAGTAGTGGGCAATGCCGGTCACTTGACCGGTATTGTCTACATGTGACAATTTTCCTTTTGAGTATTTTTTTTTAAACTAAAAAAACGGATTTCTATTTTTTTTATACGAAACGAAAGAAAAATAGTTAACCTTATGTAGCAACTGAGCTTTTATAAAAAGAGTGACGGATTTTATGCCCAAGTCTTATTTCACTTACCGCAAATCTCACATCAGAATTTCCCAAAACACGTGATCACCTTTACTAACCAAGATTTTAGCGCGAACTGTTTATCGATCGGATGTCGAGAATTACGGGACAGCTGGCACGCTTGGGCGCACATTGCATTGTTGCCAAACTCAACAATAAATATTTTAAAGCCCTGACCGGCATTGTCCACCTGACCGGTATTTGCCCACTTTACCCTACCAATTCCGAAGGCGGAAACGCAGAAGAAGAATATTTTCTAGCTCCGAGAAGGAAAACCAATTTCTCCGCGGCTGCTGTGGTAATTAAGGTGATGTGATCAAACCAGCGAAGAATAGTAATACCAATTAGGTTAAACAAATCTTTGGCTTCAAACATTCGAATATTCATTTGAATGATATGGCCATTCTGAGATAATTTATGAGTTAGTAAAGAAGTCTCGGTTAGGGATAAACTCGCTCTACGTCTATTATTAATTGCTGGAAGACAAAAGCAGATAATTTATGTGTAGGAGAAATTAGCTGCCAACCCTGTAGAACACTTGCGTTGATTTTGTGAAAATGAGATGAATGGCCATCAACCAGCACCGAAATACTTCTGGTAGGAAGAGAACTGGCAATCCAAGTACAAAATTTTGTATATGTCCAAGTCAATAATTTGGAATTCGAAGAACTGGTTTCACTTATGAGTTACGAAGGTATACGTATTCTGTAGCGTAGCTTTGATAAGGGCCAGTTGTCCGATCGGCTTACATAAATGAACCAATTATTTAGTAGAAACATAACGATAACTATGTTTAAATATTTGATTATATCAAATAATATTTAATTCAAACATAATGATGATGAACATGGATCCCATGATCTGCCTTACCTAACAATAATAGTGTAAACAAAGCCGGTCCGAAATAGTTTATTTGCATCATTATTTGTAAACCATCTGGAGTAATCTTGTGCAAAAGTCCTCCGGCTCCAGCGTTGTTAACCAGAATGTCGATCTTTTGCTCGGTTTGTTTGATATCTTCGACACACTGTTTGACAGAATCCAGTGACGACATATCAATCTGAAAATGTATTTTATCAACGTCTTTAATCATTAAGAGAAACACTGTAACCCTGGATTTTCTGAAAACCAAGGTGCAAGATTGCTACGCTCTTATTTAATAATTATTATTACTGTTTAATTTTAAATTATTTCGATCACAAAATGGTATCAAGATTACAGCTCGTGGTCAACAGAGCGTGCAATGTAGATGCCCTAGCTCAATTAACCCGGAGAGTAGGGCGTGGGAAAACTTAAGAAATCTTAAACGAAAAAAAAAAGAAATGAGCGCCACCAATTTATAACGGCTTAAATTGGAAAGCCCCTTGATCTTCGCGGCACTTGCTTCCTCTTGATAATTTAAAAGAAAAAGAGTGAGCTAAATAAAACACACAAATGAAGTTAAGAAAAAAAATCTATTTATCTGTTACTGTATAAAAGAAAAAAATATATATAAACAATAAGTATGTTATCAGTTACGGTATAAAGAAAAAAAGTAAACAATAAGTGTCACCAAATCCATCAGCACCTAGCGCTCCTAACTTCAAACTAGGCCCGTGACATGGGATTAGTCCCGAGTCTTGAAGTTAAGTTTGTGGCTTGAAATTGTCTGTGACTTGCAGTTGCAATTAGCTCCTGACTGAAATTAGGACTGTGACTTACAGTTGGCCCCTGACTTGAAATTAGGACCGTGACTAACAGTTGGCCCCTGACTTGAACCCTATCCAATAGGGTCACTCAGTTCTAGTCAAAAAGTGGTTTCACGTGCCAAGTACAAGGGCATGGAAAACGGCGGTCTGGTCCAATCTTCAGGTCAAATCCTCTCTTAGAGAGATTTTCTAGCACGAAAAATAACACTCACAGTGCAAACTATAATGTGCCCGAAAAACTATTGCGGTGTTGAGAAAAAATCCCGCTAACGGATTTCCAAGATTTTCCTGGATTATTTCCTCAGACCCGCGCTGAAGACCTGTGGTTTATCTGCAGGTGACCAGAAAAGTGAAAAATGTGTTCCCCCAGCTTCCTTTCCATCTAGAACTTTGGTTAACTCAGGTGGCGGAATACCATTGGCTAGAATATGTCAGGTGCTAACAACCTTGCCAAAAGAACACATAGACGGAATAAAACAAGGATATGATTAACATGTTAAACAAGAAAAACGACTATCCATTGGTTGAGAAAGATACAGGAAATAATGCAGGAATACACTTGGCAACAGCGAAAAAGATGCCTGCGCTCTTGATATGAGGAAGTAGGGTTTCGAGAATAAGTTAATATGGAAGTCTTAGCCGAATAGATCCGAAAAGTTCCGAGACGACGCAATAATAACATTGACAGAAACAACTAACCTGAAATTTAAAAGCAACGCCAAGGCGAAATGGAAATGTAAATAAACAAATAATATTTAATTAATTACTCTAGTACTAATGGAAAAGGACCACTCAGAAAAGTCAAATATTAGTCCGGAGTAGAGTACCAAAGAGTCAAAAAAAAAATGATGTGCAAATGCAGGAGTAGTTAAATGCCATAAAAATGAAACGTAAGTTGAGTTTAATTTAATAGAATTTTCCCAACTGTATAAACTTATTATTTAACTATAAAACAGGAATTTATTCACACAATTATTAACTATTTATGTTAGGAAATGCATCAGACGCAGACGTAACGAAATTTCAGTTTATAATAGGCTCCAAGTAATTATGCAACTATGGACAAACAAAAGTCGATCTGAATTTCGGAACATCAAACATTGATAGAAATTATAAGAAGGCTGTAGTTTATATAGTCTCAGGAAAAAAAAAAGGTAAGAATATTAATATTGAATCGAGCAATACCTTTGGTTTATTTATGTCTAATTATATGTTACATATTCACAGCAAAAAGGAACACGAATAATAAAATGTAGGTTTAAGAGAAAATATGAAGTGGTGTATATATAGTATCTATAGTCTAAAAATAATCCTATGTATATCTGAAAAGAAATATTTATCAAGGCAACCTTTTTTTTATACAAGTATTTACAGTTCAATATTAATACATAATATCGACTTTATATCAAAGAATTTATTGGGGTACTAATGATTTGGTTTTTTTTACAGCGACAGAAGAGTTATACAAAATACACGCTCGAATCTAAAAATGCAGCATATCTAGCCAAAGAAAACGAAAATCCCAAGACTTGTATAAAGGACTGGAAAACAGGTTTTCAAAATTAATAAAATTTAATTTATATCTACTCTGTAAAATATATGGGAAATAAATAGTTTGTCTAAAGTGCTATTTGAAGTTTTTCTTATACAGTATATAATTATTAAATTCGGTAAAATTAAATAAATCCAACAATTATATTTGAACTGATTTTTTTTGACATCTATGAACGAACGCTAAACTTATACCATTTACTGAAAATTATTGCTTTATATCTTGAGTTCAGATATAGGTACAAAATTAACTACTTATCGAGAGGTGACACTGTGTGTACCGAAATTTGCTGCAAAAGGTGTTGAATTTATATTTCGCTTAAATATGAACAATGTAACCGCTTCTAATAAGAAAACTACTAAAATCTAAGTAAATCAAACTAACAAGGCGTACATATTAATCACTAAACTTAATACTAAAGTAGTAGATTATAATATTAAATTAATCATACAATGAAATGCACTTATAACAAAATTAAACTGTTACAACACTGTGGTTATTTTAGAAACTTCTGCTTATAAAAACTACGAAAGAGTTTACTTAATTTAGCGCACGTACAAAAGTTGGGGACAAATCTTTGTTGGCTTTCTTATGTTAATAAAAAAAGTACGAAAGTTGTCAAGCCGTGAAACCTGCAGCAGAGGCGCTAAAGGCAAAGGAGGCCTATTAAGTATACTTTTGGTGATACGTTACGCCTACTCAGCGTGTTTATGTGTAATATAATAAATAAATAGCAGATAATAATAATAATAAACGCTTATGTCCATAAATATAATTATATAAACATTGCACACATTATATAATTATTAATATATATAACTTTTCTTGATAAAACGAAAATGTCATTATGATGGAACTTCTATTAAAAGGGCTTTACCTATTTTTGTTCCCAAGTTGTCAGAACTTATCTTATAATGAAAGATAAATATTATTGCAATGTATACAATGTCTATGGTTATAATACAAATATGTACAGGGAGGCCCAACAGTGCGTTCAAGTCCAATAACTCGGTTATTGTGGAAAATTTAAAAATAAATTTAATTCGAAAGTTGAAGAGACATTTTCAGATTCCTCTTTTTTTTTAGGCCATTTATTCACTATAGGCTTTGTGAGATCTATACAGACCTATTCAAGATTTATGGCCACTTTTCAAAAATATCAGAGATTATTTGACGCCCTGTATTTTTTAAAGCGTTAGCATAAATCATTATAACATGGTAAAAACTTCCAAATGTGGTCTTCTTTGAACTGCAGTATTTTTCTTTAGTATTCTTTAATAACGGTACACAGGGTAAAAAAATTTTTTTTTTGTTTAATTTAATGGAGCGCTCTGTATATTATTATAATTTGAGATTCCCCCCTTTTGGTTATTCACCCCATATAGGGTTTATGAGATCTATACTTACTACACTTTTCGAAAATATTAGACATATTGCATTTGACGTTAAGAAATCACCTAGTTTGACTAGTTGTACGGGTAAAATGAGATTTTTCAGAGGTATTATAATGAAAATTATGTCTATCGACATTTCTGTTTTTGTGGAGTGTCACTTCGTTAGTAAATAACATAAAAAGTCATCAGATCTTGGCTCTCTTTGATTTTGTTGTTGTGCACAGTCACAAAAATCTTATTGACTTTATTTTTACAAATGAAATTAAACTGTCAACTGAATTTCGTATTAAAAACTAAGTACAGGGTCTTTCCTCATATATTGACTCCCCCCCCCTAGAAGAGTTATTTTAAGAGATACAAAAAAATATCAAATACAAAAGTTTTAGGGATTTCCTTGAAATTTTTGAATCTGATGTCAAAATTTTTTTTTTCACCCGTAAATGTCAAATTTTGACAGATGGTCATTTTTTTCTTATAGAACACCCTGTATACGAATTGACAGTTAAAAAGAGCGAAATTTTCTGATTTCAAATATATATGTTTAATATGTTTAAATAAGGCGTTATTGAAATATCGGGCTCTAAACATCAAAATAATAACACATTCAAAATATCATGGTAGGCGCTGCGTTGTGAATATTTGACATTTATTAAAAAACAATTGAATCAGACGCCATTATTATTTACTGTTAGTGGGTCTTACTTGTCAAAAAATGCCGTACAGCGAGGAAGAAATTATATATTTTATAACAAATTAATATAAACAACAAACAAACACAATAACAATAACAACAAAAAAGTTTCCTGTTAATTAACTTCAAATTTAATAATTATACTTTATAGGTTCTCAACTTGACCTCCATTATTATTATTAATGCAATTTGTATAGTCTTGTTCAATTTTTTGTATAGTATTAACTATAAACTGTATATTATTAAAATTGAGATCATTTATAGCGGCGATGATTTTTCTGTGGAGCATCTCGACGTTTTCATTTCCCCGCTCATAAACCTTGTTTTGAAGGTAACCCCACAGAGACGAATCCAGAGGCGTCAGGTCTGGGCTGTTCGATGGCCAACGAATTGGCCCAGTACGTCCAATCCATAAATTATATTTTTGATTTAAAAATCTTATAACTGGCAATACATCATGTGGTGGGGCGCCATCTTGATGCCACACTATTTGATTATACTGCCTTAGGGGTAGATCGTCCAGCCTCTCTTCAATTTCGTTGGTGAGCATCTCCAGATATTTTTGCCCGGACAGGTTTTCATCGTAAAAAATAGGACCAATAATTTGGTCACTTAAAATACCGCACCATACATGAAGGGACTGCCGTCCTTGAAATTTAATTTCCCTGGTTATTCGGGGGTTAGTTGTAGCCCAATACCTAACATTTTTGCGGTTATATACCCCTGCCGCTGTAAAAGTGCACTCATCGGACCACAGAACTTTCTTAAAAAAATTTCTATCTTCTCCCTTCAACACTAGCATCTCTTGACAAAATGCCACTCTTTTATTTTTTTGCTCTTCACTTAAATATTGAACAGGCAATGTTCTATAAGCATAATACTTATACTTTTTTAAAGTTGAGTAAGTATTTTTGGCAGACCGACCGAAGAAATTTTTGGCATGTTCTATTGAATTATTAGGGTTTTCTAGAAAGAAATAAATTTTTTTTGATATGAAATTTGAGAAAGAAAAAGATCTAACCTTCGAAATATAATAAAATGTTTAGTTCTTCGTCTTGATTGGCCACAACTGTCCGACGTTTTCTTACTAAAGTCTTTCTTGTGCGCAATGCTTGTTCCACGTTTTTAAAAGTATTCTTTGCTGGAGTAGGGCGTAAAGGAAACGTGCGATGATATTGGCATTATTATTATTTTTATAATATAAACGAATTATATCGCACTTTTCTTCCTCGCTGTACGGCATTTTTTGACAAGTAAGACCCACTAACAGTAAATAATAATGGCGTCTGATTCAATTGCTTTTTAATAAATGTCAAATATTCACAATGCAGCGCCTACCATGATATTTTGAATGTGTTATTATTTTGATGTTTAGAGCCCGATATTTCAATAACGCCTTATTTAAACATATTAAACATATATATATATATTTGAAATCAGAAAATTTCGCTCTTTTTAACTGTCAATTCGTATACAGGGTGTTCCATAAGAAAAAAATGACCATCTGTCAAAATTTGACATTTACGGATGGAAAAAAAATTTTTGACATCAGATTCAAAAATTTCAAGGAAATCCCTAAAACTTTTGTATTTGATATTTTTTTGTATCTCTTAAAATAACTCTTCTAGGGGGGGTTAATATATGAGGAAAGACCCGGTACAGTTTCTATTGACGCAAGATGGATTTTAATAGACAAAAAATGATCGATATGATTTATGTGTTAGGAGAAAGTGAAAAGTATCCTGATACAAGACAACCACACAAAAGCGCTTTTGAAAAGCTTTTGCAATGGTTTGATGAGACGGGAGGTGTAGAATACTCGAAATCTAATGGAGCCAAACCTGTTTTAAATGAGGAGAACGAGTTAGCGGTAAACTTAAAAGTTATAGAAGACCCACTTATTGGCTCAAGAAGAATTGCAAAGGAAACACATGTAAGTAATACCAGTGTTATACGAATTCTAAAAAAAAAACAAGTGTCACCAATACCACATTCAATTCCTTCAAGAATAGGGAACTTGCATACTTTTTTTTATTATATTAATGTATTCTCTTACATATAGAAAGTAAATATCTAAAATAGTAACACCTTAAACCTTACCAGATTTCGCGTATACGTAATGACGTCACGACCCGTTTTTGGTTGGGTGACGCAATTTGAATTTTGGGGCTTGTTTTATTGCCTTTTGTCGGCCAGGGAAGCAATAAAATTGATTTTTTTTAGATATAAGTTTAAATACCACGTGGCATTATAATCTTTAGTTTTTTTTAATGTATATAAGTTCCTTGTTGTATGAGGATGATTATCACAGGCGGCTAGATTTTTGTCACTGGGCACAATAACAAATTCAGAGCAAAGCCAAGAGCCAAAAACGGGAAATGACAATAGACTTTTATTACTAGGCTAGTGAAAATCTTAAATTTTGGGGTGGAATTGTTGTAAATTTTGTTATTGGTTCGCCTTTTTATTGAAGAAAGGCTTCCTGCACACCGATATCTCCAGTTTTTCAGGGAGGATTTTAGAACACTATACTATACCAAATCCCTATTAACTTCCGTCTATAAATCTTGAACGATTATGTACAGACTCCACAGAACCTACTTAGATCTATATTTTACCAAGATTTTTGGACAATCTAAGTATACTTCTGTACGAATATACAAAAGACTTAGTTGACTGACTCACCCATTACGCTCCAGCTCAAACCGCTAGAGGTAAAAGGATGAATTTTGGCATACGGGTTGATTTTAGGGTGTATAGGTTCGATAAAAAGGGATTTTTCAAAACTTAAATTATAAGTGGGTGAAACCACCCCTTAAATATTTACTTAAAAAACGGTCAGTTTTTCGAAAAAACGCTTGAACACGCGTTTTTTAATTTAATTTTTTACATATTTACTAGGATTTTTTAAAAATTCATACAGGGTGTTCAAACGGGTGAAATCACCACTTAAATAATACAAAATTTTTTTATTTAAAAACCGGTTAGTTATTCAGAAAACGTTTGATATTTTATTTTTTACATATTTTAAATTTTTTTTAAAACCTAGACAGAGTGTCTAAGGGAGTGAAACCAGCCCTTTAATATTATATTTTTTATTTAAAAAACAATCAGTTATTCAAAAAAACACTTGAACACGGGCATTTTATTACATGTTTTAAAATTTTTTATAAATTCATATAGGGTTTTTGAAAAAATCGGTTCATTGATTAATGTTTGCGACCTTTCTCAAACCGTTTGCCGTAGAAAGCTGCTTATGCAAACAGCTCGATTTTAGAGTGCAAAAGTTCAATAAGAAGGGATTCTCCTAAATTCAGTTTCCAAGGGGGTGAAACTACCCCTTAAATGTTTATAGTGGACTCGAAAGTTTTCAAAATAAAATTGCTTCTTGGTTTAAAGAACGAGCTATATTAACTCCAAAAAATAGCACAGCAGATGAAATAAATCTAGCTTTATTGGGAAAAATTACTGCTCCACAGTTAACACACTACTCAATAGATGTAGTTATAGACCAAGAAAATGCGGTTAATTGTCCTGTGGAGTTCCTACACCCTCTAAACCCTTCAGGAATCCCTCGTCATGAGTTAACTTCAAAAGTGGGGGCACCAGTAATGCTTATTCCGAAATTGGTAATGGAACTTAGCTAAAGGTTAAAACATTACAAAACAATGTAATAGATTCTGCTATTATGTCTAGCCCTGGTCTGCGAGAAACAGTTTTTATACCACGTATCCCTTTAATTTCGTCAGACTATCCTTTTCAGTTTAAACGTGTACAGTTTCCTTTAAAGCTTTGTTTCGCCGTGACAATCAACAAAGTTCAAGGGCAATCCTTAAATAGAGCTGGAGTAGACCCTATGTCGCATGCTCTAGAGTAAGTTCGCGTAGCAGCTTGGCTATTTTACAGCCAGAGAATGCAACAACGAACGTGGTTTATAAAGAGGTACTCAAATGAAGCGATTTGAGTACCTTTTTACATCTCTTTTATTATAGTCATATACGCGAGGAAAGTCGCGGGTACCTGCTGGTTTAAAATAAATTCAACAAGTACATAGTTTTATCATTGACACATACCACCATTTTATTTATGAGATTTTAAAAATTATATTTGGCCGCCATCTTAAACTCGTACCACAACAAACAAAGTTAATCTGGTAAGTAGTTTTTGGGGCTGATTTTTAAACGTTTTGTTTTGCTATCTTCTATTTATACCAAAATGTTACCAGTCCATTTCTATGTAACTCTTGATTTTATTACAAAATTTGAGGTAAATCTGATAATTTGTTTTTTTAGTAATAATTTTCTAACGTTTCACTAGGCAGTCATTTTGTTCCAGCATATTGGATTTTTACCAAAATATTACCAGGTCATCCCCATATGACAATTAATATTTGACCAAAATATCAAGTCAATTGGGTAAGTAGTTTTTTAGCACGAAAAATCAGGCCTACAAACCAACAGACACACATAAAGACACAGATAACACATTTGTCGGCATCTAAAACATAAGGATCTGAAAAAAGCTCGAAGGGTGATTCTTTCACGATTACAATACTTCCCTTTTATGGGGGAGGTAAAAAGCATAGACCTAAGATAAAAAAGAAAACAATACGCACATAATCCAATAGCATTTTTTGTATGATGTAAGGAATATGGTCAAATCACTGCTTCAAAAATTTGATAATATCCTCTTGCTAGAAAATCAAAGAATAAACTTAAAGTTTTTTCTGAATTAAATTTCAATTGTCCTAGAACCAAAATAGAATAAACGTTGGATTTCACAGGACAAATAGAACAATACAAAATAACAAAAACGTAAATAGTAAATAGAGCTCGGTATTTTCACAATTTCAGCTCGTAATTTATTTTTATTCAAGAAACACTCACAGTTTCTTGCGTAGTCCTTGTTTACGGTAAACAAACTAACGTGCAAAACAATACAAAAGGCTTATTAGCGAATGCTCCATTTTTTTAACAGCAAATATTGGATCTGCATTGTGTACCGAATAAATAACGTCAAGTTTCCTTAACAACACTTATCGGACTTTTTTTATTATAAATAGAACATTGCATTTTTCCTGCACTTGTTTGTTGATATCAACCTTAGTATTTGAAAATATCTTCTTTTTTGTTTGCAGTTGGTGTTCTACTATAATAGATCAACACTAAAGCTTCATAAAACTTATTATGTTTGCTTTTGCTTTAAATTTAAATAATTTAAAAGAAACATGATGAATATGATTGACAAGTATTGCTATTTATGATCCGATTGAAATGTATTGGTTGTAGGGTATTTAAGAGTGCGAATTGAGAATTACCAGCCACTACTCAGAAATTCAAAATGACGGTGAGGGCAGCTGATAGTTTTGTTGTTTGTACAAATTCGAGTGAAAATCGGTATCTGGGGTATATGTGCAAACTATGAATTTTTAGTCACTATAAGAAAATTCAAACTTAACAATTTAAAATAGAATCTACTGAAAATTGTTATCGGTGGATAGCGTGGGTTGCAAACGGTGTGTAGAACTTAGTAGATACTTCATCTTAATTTCCCTGCAATATTTTTTTAGGATATGTACCGAGTCTTCCATTACGAAGGTAAAACAGATTTTTTTTATTTCCCCCGTATTTCTCAAGGAATTCAAAATAGCCAATCGACATATTTTAGATCAAAATACAAGAGTTCTAACCACACTACACCACAACTTGTTACGTTCTGGACGCGCGTTTCGCTAACCAAGTTAGCATCATCAGCAGATGATATAAACTAAAGTAACTTATCCTAACCGAGACTATTTATAGGTAAATGTGGTCACACTTGGTTGCACCCGACTGCACCGTTGTCAAGTAAGCAATAGAGGGGACAATAGAGAATAGGCCATCTGTCTTTTTTTAGTGCTTTCTTACCATGTTTAACTATTTCTATACTCTCAAATGCATATCTATTTACTAATTTACGTACAAAATTATCATTATATCCATTACTTTTAGCTATATTTTTAATCCAATTTATTTCATTGTTAAAATGTTTTTTATTAATGGAAAATTGACTAACCTGTGTCTAACCCAATGTTAAATTCTAATTTATCGTTATTTCTAATAACTAACGTGTCGAGGAAAGGTAATTGCCCATTGTTCTCCTTTTCGTACGTTAAATTAATGAAAGGATATTTATTGTTTGATGTTTCTAAGAGTGTCCAAATTTTCTGTTTTAGTATCAAAAATAGCAAATATATCGTCTACGTATCTATACCACACCCTTGGGAAATACTTCAGTTCTTTTTTGAATTCGGTTTCTAATTTACCCATTAACAAATTTGCAAGGAACGGTAATAAGCAATTGCCCATCGCAGTTCCCTCAAGTTGTTTATAATATTTATTGTTGAACTGAAAAAAAATTTGATCCATACATAATTTTGTGAGAAGCAAATATTCATCAATAATTTCTTTCTTTAAATTATTGATTTCAAATAGTTCCTTTAGGTACTCTAAAGCTGGTGGCATGGGCACACTAGGAAACAATGAGCTTACATCAAAAGATAGTAAATGTGATCCAACAGCTGAAACAATAGATCTCATGGACTTCCCAGGTTTATGGATTTTGGAAAAGCAAGATAGTTTACATAACTGTGGGTTACTATGTGTTAGTTTGAATTTTAGTTTATCGAAGTTTTAAGGTACTTTTTACTTTTGTTATAATTTTTGATAACGGGTTTTTCTCAATTAAATCGTAAGGACCAGTTTGAATCAAATTGTCTACTGTTTCAAAGTAATCTGTTTTGTCTAGTATAACAACCTAATTTCCTCTGTCAGTTTTTAAATTAAAACATTATTTTTTCTTCAGTCCCTGGATAACTTCAGTATTTTTACGAGAAACATATTTTGACTTGTTGTTAACAACGTTTTTTGAGATTTGATTTCTGCAAGCCTCTCTAACGAAACTCTTAGTTGATTCTGGCACGTATTGAATGGAACTTTCGATATTCCCCATAATAGTTGGTAAACTATTTTTTACTGGAGGCTCTGCAAAATACAAACCTTTATTCAAAAGGGCGATTGCTCTATAATCAAAGGACTGAAAAGAACTCAAGTATTTCCCAAGGGAGTGGTATAGATACGTAGACGATATATTTGCTATTTTTGATACTAAAACAGAAAATTTGGACACTTTCTTAGAAATATTAAATAATAAATATCTTTCCAACAATTTTACGTACGAAAAGGAGAACAATAAGCAATTACCTTTTCTCGACACGTTAGTTATTAGAAATAGCGATAAATTAGAATTTGATATTTATAGGAAATTTACTAATACTGATAGGTATATAACATCCGACTCATTTCATTGTCGTCAACACAAAATGGCAGCATTTCACTTCTTAACTCACAGGTTAGTCAATTTTCCATTAAGTAAAGAACGTTTTAACAATGAAATGAATCGGATTAAAAATATAACTAAAAGTAATGGATATAATGATAATTTTGTACATAAATTAGTAGACATAAGCATAAGAAAATGTTAAACGATGCCACTACTCTTCAAGCACCTGGGACTCCCAATAAGTTCATAGTAATCTCATATGATCCCAGATATACGAGAGGTCTACAAAAAGTATTTAAAAACGTAGGTTTTAGAGTAGCCTACAAAACGGAGAACACTTTGAAAAATCTCCTTGGAAACCCTAAAGACAAAGTCAACTTGAAGGAGAGGAGTGGCATCTATGAAATTAGCTGTAATAACTGCGATCTAAAATTTGTTAGGCAAACTAAAGGCTCCATAAACATTCGTTTTTAAGAACACATGGCACATTTAAGATACAAAAGAACAGAGAAGTTAAGCGTTGCCCAACATGCTATGGAAAACAATCACCAAATAGGAATAAATAATCTTAAGTTGATTAAAAATGTTTCTGATGATAGAATATTGGATGCAGTTGAGAGTATAGAAATAGCTAAACGTGGTAAGAAAGCACTAAATAAAGACAGAGAGCCTATTCGCTATAGTCCCCCCCTCTATTGTTAGTCTCTATAAATAGTCTCGGTTAGGATAAGTTACTTTAGTTTATATCATCTGCTGATGATGCTAACTTGGTTACCGATACGTGCGTCCAGAACGTAACAAGTTGGATTTTAAATTTTACATTTCTTCATTGTAAACCGGTGAATTCGCAAAATTATTTTACTTGGTATTTTTGTAAATTTGTTTCGTGAATTTACAAGATTTTTTTCTAGAAATATGTTGTAATAATAGTAATATTTTGTAAAAAAGTTTTATAAATTTACAAATTAACTATAAATTTACAATTACATATTTTACATCTTGAATTTACAATATTTTCGTCAGACTGTTATAAATTTGTTTTAAAAATTGTTGTGAATTTTCAATATTTTTTTTTAGAAATATGTTGTAATAATAATAATATTTTGTAAAATAAGTCTATAAATTTACAAATAAGTATATATTCACAAAATCTATTGCAAAATATTGTTTTCACAACTTTAATTTACAATACTTTCAAGAAAATCTATTTCTATTAAAAGCAATTTAGCTAAAAAAATTTAATTTTTTAATTATTGTAAAAATGTAAAAATTCTCAAGCATAGTTTTTTGAGTACATAATTCAGATCTCCGAATTATTAATGTGAAATAGGAAAAAATGTATTATAAAATATTGGGATTTACGTACAAAGAAAATCAAACTACAGACGAATCAAAATCATTTATTTGTAAATAAGTTAACAAAATATAAAAAATCTCTCGAACTCTGAACAAGTAAAACATACATGTGACATACAACGTACATATATTGTTTTCAACAAATATACAAAACTAATAACATTAAGTTTGCACTCAAATTTATAGTTTTGTATTAGGAATACATATTTTTCCTACATAAAAAAATTAGAAAATAAGTAGATTTTCTTTAGGTGAGATACACAAGGTGCTCAACAAATACCATAGAGTATTCAAAAACTAAAAATTTCAAGAAATCACATTTTTTTGACGGCAGTTTTAAAGATCACAAATAAACGCTAGGTACAGGGTGTTCCAGCGAGGACTGAACAGGGACCTATTTTCGACCTTCCTTGTATTTTGGAAAAATTCAAAATAGCCAATCGATGTATTTTTTCTTGTAGAATCCAAAAATGTCATCGAAAAAATATTTGAACCAGAAACAAAAGAGTTACTCTATGCATCAGGTGTTTTTTAAATGGAATGTCTCGTTTTTTATACGATTTTTTGAAAGAGTGATTTTTTTTATGTCCGTTCTGATTAAAAGATTTGATTTTGCGATAGCTGTTTATATTACATTTTAATGTTTTACAAACTAAAATTTTAGCTTCACCTGTTTAAAATATACGATAAGTTGGTATAGGTGATCAAGGTAAAATGACGTTTGAATGCTTTGTCAATAAAAATTGACATTATTTTAATTATTGTCGAAGTCTTCACCTAAAAAATATATATTTGACTCTGATCGAAATGAAATACTCTTTGGACGAGAGACTACAGATTGTTATGCTATTTTACAAGTGCCAAGAAAATGCAAGAGAAGCAAGAAGAATATTTATTGCAAATTTTCATAGAAATATATCCATCAATACAATTCTAAGGATAAAAAACCTATTTGAGGAAAATAAAACTTTACATGATAGAAAAAGAAATTCAATAAAAAATAATTATTAAATAATAAAATAAAACTACTAATAACATAAGTTTTCAATGTGACCGCCGTTTTTCTCGAAACAACATCGATAACCCCTTTGTAGCCTTTCTAAACTTGCTGTTACAATATGATTTTCCTGGTTAAGGCGGTTTATTTCATCTACAATTTTTCCCATGATCTCTCGAATATTTTCGTTTCGTTGTCTGTATACGACGTTCTTCAAATGGCCCCAAAGAAATGTATCCAAAACTGGGAGGTCGAGGCTACTGGGCGGCCAAGCATATGTTCCATTTCGCCCTATCCATTCGTTATGGCGCCGATTTAAAATTGAACCACATCATGCACGGCATGAGGAGGCGCCCCATCATGTTGCCAAATTAAATTCTGATATTCTGCCAATGGTAAGTCTTCCAAAAAATTTTCAATTTCGTTTTCTAAAGACTCATAATATCTGTGCCCATTTAAAGTCCCGTTAAAAAATATTGGTCCCAAAATTTTATTGTTTTTTATCCCACACCAAACATGAATAGAATTCCTCCCTTGAAATTTAATAGTCTGGAACTTTTTTGGATTTTCAACGGCCCAGTGGTGACTATTATGTCTGTTGAATACTCCTGATGTTGTGAAAGTAGCTTTGTCGGTCCACACAATATTTTTGAATAAATCAGGGTCTTCGTTTTCTTGCCGAATTATCATTTGAGAAACAAATTGGAAGCGAAGTTCTTTTTGTGCCGGTGTTAGGTGCTGAAGTGGAAGGATACGAAAAGGCCCAAATTTATGAATTTTCAGAGTCCTGTGAACAGTCCCTCGGGTAACTCTTCTGCGCCTTACACCGCCACCGTACTGAACTTCCCGAACTGCATCCGAAATAGATTTGGTTGGCTTAACTTGAAAATAATTTATAATGGCCTGGTCTCGATTTCTTCTTCTTTGTATATTTCTTTTTCTATCATGTAAAGTTTTATTTTCCTCAAATAGGTTTTTTATCCTTAGAATTGTATTGATGGATATATTTCTATGAAAATTTGCAATAAATCTTCTTCTTGCTTCTCTTGCATTTTCTTGGCACTTATAAAATAGCATAACAATCTGTAGTCTCTCGTCCAAAGAGTATTTCATTTCGTCAGAGTCAAATATATATTTTTTAGGTGAAGACTTCGACAATAATTAAAATAATGTCAATTTTTATTGACAAAGCATTCAAACGTCATTTTACCTTGATCACCTATACCAACCTATCGTATATTTTAAACAGGTGAAGCTAAAATTTTAGTTTGTAAAACATTAAAATGTAATATAAACAGCTATCGCAAAATCAAATCTTTTAATCAGAACGGACATAAAAAAAATCACTCTTTCCAAAAATCGTATAAAAAACGATACATTCCATTTAAAAAACACCTGATGCATAGCGTAACTCTTTTGTTTCTGGTTCAAATATTTTTTCGATGACATTTTTGGATTCTACAAGAAAAAATACATCGATTGGCTATTTTGAATTTTTCCAAAATACAAGGAAGGTCGAAAATAGGTCCCTGTTCAGTCCTCGCTGGAACACCCTGTACAGTTTTTTCATATTAGTAATTATTACCGAGATATTTAGATTAAAATATCGAAAAAAAATTGACTTTAAATATCTCCCTAACTATAATAAATTTGGAAACATTTTTACCTATATCTTTTAATTATGATTTTTTTTGTGGCCTTTAAAATGGCAGTGACAGAAATTTGATTCTTTGAGAGTTTTAGTTTTTAAAATACAATTTTCTCGTATTTTTTGAACATCCTGTATATCTTGCCCAAAGTTTAATACTACCAAAACTATCTCTTATTCAAGCAACCAACCAACCAAAAGATAAATTAAAATCGCAAAAATAAAATATTTTTCAGTGAATAACTATAATCTTTCACTTTTAGATACCTTTCTTTGGGGGCACCTCATATTGATGAAATTATGGAAAAAATTGTGAACGAAATTAAGAGACTTAATCAATAAAATGAAATTATAACTGCAAGTTTACAAAGGCTGCAAAGAGGATATCAATGTTGCTTCGAGAATAATGGGGTACACATTGAGCATTTAAATTGTTAGTTATTGTTTTGTTACTTTATTGTTAATATTAACTATTGTTTTTTTGTTATGTAACAATTTAGTTTCTTCAAATCGGTTTTTAATCCTTATAATTATTTTTACGGATATACTGGCAATATATGTTTTTGTTGCTTCACTGGCGCTTTCTGGACACTTATAATACAGCGTTACAATCTGTAGTTTTCCATTTAACGAATATCTCATTACGACAAATTAATATAATATCTACTAATACGTCAAAATTACAGTGATTTTGAAGTAAGGTGATCACCTGCATTTTATATGAATATTTGACTGGCATTATGGCTGATTAAAAATTAAGATAGGAATGTGAAAATTATTTTGCTCTAGAAAATTTTTTGTTTCTCATTCATTTTTTTTTGTTACAATTTTCGAATTCTCTGAGCTAAAATACATCGATTGGCTGTTTTGAATTTCTTGAAAAATACGGGGGAAGTCAAAAAAATACCGTTTTTCCTCCTCAATGAAAGACCTTTTACATTACAAAAATGTTAACAGCGGCGAAGTTTCCTTAAGGGAAATAGAAAAAGAAACTGTTGTATCAAAAGATCCGGCAGAAATAATACTGCATCGCAATAGATTTAGACACTATCGCTGTAGAAAAGTGCGGCATTTAAGCCCAACTGACTATGCAAAGAGGAGAATATTTTGTCGTTGGCTTTTAAGGCGTCGAAGGCAAGACTCCGACATTTGCAAACACATTTTATGGTCGGATGAAAGTTGATTTTGCAATAATGAATGGTTTAACCGAAATTTACATTACCAGAGGACTTTTCAGGAAAGGTTCGGTGTCAATGAGTGGCTCGGGATACTAGACCGAAAACTACCGGGTCCATTTTTCTTTCAAGAAAATTTGACTGGTTTAATTTACCTTGACTTTTTATCTACTTCGCTTCAAAATATTTTAGATAACCAGCGAGACGGTGCGCTGGCCCATCGAGACCATCCATGTGTAAGATTTTTAAACAACTATACACTAAACAGATGGATTGGCAACAACGGGCCTATAAACTGTCCAGCGGGATCACCTGATATTACCCCAATGGATTTCTTCATAAGGGATATTATTAAAGAATTTAGATCACCTGATTGTAAGAATTCGACAGGCATGTAGCGAAAGTACTCCTAGGATGTTAGAAAGAATTCACAAATAGGATATTGTAAATTTGCAACAATGTTTGCGAAGCAATTGTGGTCATTTCCAAAACTTATAATAATTGCGTTTACCCTTAACATCTTTTTTAATTTGTTAAATGTTTCAAAGTGTATGTTGAAATGAAAATATTAAGCGCTTCTGTAATTTTATTTGAAGATTTTAGAATTTCTGTTAAAAAAAACCTTGATAAGTTTTATTAAATAATATTTATATTATACTTAACGTTAAATATTTTAATTTAAAAATTGTATGACATTAAGACAGGGCCGCGCTTATAAAAGACAATTTTAAAAAATTCCCGATGATAGGTTTCCTGAATAGAAACGTAGGGAACATTATTCGTATAATACAAGATTGTGTAGCAAATTAAAATTCCTCTTAAAATCTGGAATACAGAATCCAGGTCCGAATTTAAAAAAATGAAGTCGAAAGCGGTAGATACCATGTCTTAGAGCGGAAAAAATTATAAAACTATGTCTATGTATGTATATGTGTAAATCATTAGCTAAAATATTCAATAACATTAATTTGGCCGTTTTTCACACATCACCATGTATCTCAGGAACTAAGAGGAATTTTATAAAACGGTAAAAGAATCTTGAACGAGCATCAAAAACGGCAACTTTTTTCTAATTCAACCGAACTCGTTAACAACATCCTTTCGGAGATACCAAGAGTGGCACACACTATTTAAAACATCCTGTATATATGTATATATATATATATATATATATATATATATATATATATATATATATATATATATATATAAGGGCCAAGCTGACTTTAATGGGAATAAAAAACACGGTTAATATTTTCTAGGATGTATTTTTAATATTCTCACTTATAATCGCCCTAGTGCTTGAATTTATACCGAAAATTTTTTCGAGGTCAAGAGTTTTTTTCGAAAATTATCCTGAGCCGAAGAGGAAGGATAACTTTCAGCAAAAATTCGTGAGCGAGAAAAAATTTTCGGTTATTAGTTGGAGTACATGGGAGATTTGGTAAGAAAATTTCATACAAAATGAATAAAAAAAGCATTAAAAGTGACGTTTTGGTAGTACATTAATTAATCAAGTACGGAGTTTAGTACAATCAAATAGTAATACACATAAGGTGTGCCAGCTAAGCGGTACGGAAAATTAATCAAGGATTTAGTAAATTTCGCACTGGTCCACTTGTAATTGGGATGTGCCTAGAGTCTCCATGCACTTGCCGCTAGAAGGTTCTAGCTATTTCCAGTGGCGCCTATACATTTCGAGCATTTATGTTCTCATTTCTATATAAATGCGTTGCGTTGAATTTGAATTATTATTTCGAAGTAACGATGGCGAGCAAAAGAGGAAAAACAATTCGAAGCGGTGCACGTGAAGTTATTGCGAGCGTTATAGAGGCCTGTACTAGAGAAGTTTAAAATAATAGTTTGACTATTCTAATTCAAAATCGAACAAAATGCGCTGCATTTTACACTGGTGTTTCGGAAAGTAGTGTAAGAAAAATTCAAAGAGAACATAATGATCGCTCGTGTTCTACTTCGCCTTTAAAATCTCCGACCTGTAAACTCCTACTTCGTGCTGTAAAGAACAAAATAGATTTTCCGTACGGGTATAAAACCTTAAATCGGCTTTTACTATAGTTGGCGCATTACCTTTCTGGAATGACGTCATTTTTGGTTATTTTTGTTTGATTTATGTTAACTGACAGTGACAAAAACATTTTGAAAAAACTCATTGTCGTTTCTTTACAACAGTCAATGCCGGTTTTGGTTATGTGTCTTTCAGAATATATTCGTCAAAATTGACATTGATTTGATGTGATTCTTTTTAAACTTTTGCAAGATGCCGCGAAGATATAATCAGCAATCACAGCTAATAGTTTTGAATATCTTGGCTTTTTTTCAATTGGAAAAAGAGCAAGCTAAAAATGGAATCCTTCCGCAAACTGATAATATAATTGAACGAGCTTCAAATGCAACAAAACTTAGCCATACAACAATCATAAATATTAAGAAAAGAGGAATAACGAGCGATGAATCCTTTACCTCCAGAATGTCTCAAAAGCAAAAAGAGGTAAAAACAAAAATTACAGATTACTTAAAGAACAAAATAAGAGATACGATCTACTGCATGTATGCGAAAAATGAATATGTTACAATGCAGACTTTGCTTAAAAAACTAAAAGAGATAAATGAATATTTTAATTTTTCCATCACCTCGCTAAGAAAATACGTAAAAAGTATTGGTTTTAAGTGGAAGAAATCAAATAATAGAAAATACCTGATGGATTTGCCCCACATCGTCCACAAGAGAATCAATTTCTTGAGGGAATATGTCAAAAATCAAAATCTAGGACAAGATGCTTATACCACCGTATTTATTGATGAGACTTGGATTTTTAGTAAAGGTTCGTTTAGAAACAGCTGGCAGTCACTACAACACTATGTCTACAAGTTCTAAAAAAGCTAGTGAAGGTCATCGATATATTGTAGTTCACGCTGGATCAAAGGAAGGATTTATTAAGGGGGCCAGTTTAATATTTAAAAGTGGACTAAAAAGCGGAGATTATCATGACAGTATGAACAAGCAAAATTTTGAAAATTGGTTTAAAAATCAGCTGGTACCAAATCTTCCTCCAAAAAGTTTGATAGTGATGGACAACGCAAGCTATCATTCCGGCCTTTTAGAGGATATTCCAAGAAAATCATGGACAAAGCAGAGATTGATTGGATGGTTAAAAGAAAAGAACATTGACTTCCCAGAGAGGGCCATGAAGGATGAAATATGGAGCATTGTAGAAAAAAATTGTAACATTGAAAAAACATTCTACCTTGACGAATATGTGAAACCTTTGGACCACAAAATACTAAGACTTCCTCCATACCATTGTCAATTTAATGCTATTGAAATGGTATGGTCTGAGTGTAAGAGGAAATACGACCAATACATTGCTAGTCTGAAGGGGACACCATCGGAAGTTTTGGCCATGTGGGAAAAAGCGATAAATGAAGTATCTTCAGAGCATTGGAAAAATTATGTCAGCCACACAGAAAGGGTAATCCAAGAAGCTTGGAAGACAATACAGATATGTGATGCTTCAGACATTGCGCCACTTGTAATTAGTACCGACGAAGACAGCAGTGACGATGAAGAATTTAGTTCTGATTCTGAAGACAGTGAAGGGGAGTAGTTTTTATTTTTAAAGTTAGTTAGTTATACATTAATTTCTCTCTTTTAGTTTTTAAAGCAAATTCTGCATTGTAACATATTCATTTTTAGCATACACGCAATAGATCATATCTCTTATTTTGTTGTTTAAGTAATCTGTGATTTTTGTTTTTACCTCTTTTTGTTTTTGAAACATTCTGGAGGTAAAGGATTCATCGTTCGTTATTCCCCTTTTCTTAATATTTTTTCAGTATTGTCTGTAATTAAGAATTAAAATAATTTTGATGAAAATGGGTAACTGGCGTCAATTTATTACATTGCAAACAAAGAATAAGACTAAGATGAAAGAATTTATATTAGTAAAGTCTTATTTGCAAAATAATTTTAGTTTTTGAAGTTATAATAGTTATTTTTGTATTAAGTGTGCAAAATGAGGGTTTTTTTATGGCAATGAGAGTGTTAATTTTTTGCCAGCCATTTTCGACAAGTTGCAGCGCTTTCTGTACAGAAAATGCCAATTTTAAATTCGCTTTAGCCAGTGCTGAACGCACCCCTCCTATCTATATCACTGCATACGTTTAAGTTAGGAATCATCGCTGAAATATAAATAATATAAGAAATACGTTATTTGAAACCAGCGTGACGTCATTCCAGAAAGGTAATGCGCCAACTATATCAAATGGTTTTGTTTGGCGCAAGTGCCAAAATAAACGAAAATTTTTCATTGAGAGACAAAATATTTTTTACTGGCTGGTGAAATATCTATCAACTGTAAGGCAATATAGGCGAGAAGGACGCAATATTGTATATCTAGACGAAACCTGGGTAGATAATAATATGACAGTGAAAAAACGCTGGCAAAGTGAAAGTGTTACAGGTGTTGTTGTTCAGGGAATCCGCTCTAGTAGTCGCTTTATTATAGTTCATGCTGGTTCAGAAGCGGGATTTGTTCCAGGTGCTGCTTTAGTTTTTCGCTCGGGACTAACAACTGGAGACTATCATGGACAGATGAATAGAGATAATTTTAAATAGTGGTTACTCGAGAAGCTTCTACCTAACATTCCTCCCAAATAAGTCGTAGTAATGGATAATGCGTCTTGTTATTCTCACGTAGAAGATAAAGTGCCAACTAAATACTCTACAAAAGCTCATATGATCTCGTGGCTTAAATCGAACAATCTTGTATGTGATCCAACATGGAGAAAATATCAATTATATGAAGTAATATCAGCCAATAAACCTAGCGAAAAAAAGTATAGAATTGACGGTCTTTTACGTAACCTCGGTCATACACTTTTAAGGCTGCCTCCATACATGTGCTACCTCAACCCTATTGAACTTGCCTGGGCAGGAGCAAAAAAATATATTCGAGAGCGCAACACCGGTGAACTTTCAATTAAAGGTTTCAATAAAATAACATTAGAAGCGATTGACTCAATATCGGCTGAAAATTGGAAATCGTATGTTAAACATGTTCGTTCTATTGAAGATAAATACTGGAAGTAGATGGCAAAATTGAAACGGTTATTGATGATTTAGTTATCACACTGGGATCTTCAAGTAGTAACGACGAAACCTTCTCAATGTCAGAGGAAGACAACGATTTAGGAGGAATCGAACCATTAGAAGAATCACAGCCGGCAACCTCAAAAATGGCTTAGTTTTTTTTTTGTAAAATTGTTCATAAAGTAGCTGTCAATAAACTGCTTCAAAACAATTAATTTTCTGTCCAATACCGGGTGTCATAAAATATCTCATATTGCAATTAATATTTGAAAATCTACAGAACTCATATTTTTCCAAAATTAACACATCAATGTAGTTATAGTAGTAGTATAGTAGGAGCCAGCACTGATTCCAGTGAACAAGATTTATCAATATTTTAACTTAAGCAGTTCGACTTTGGGCTATTCGGGTATGCCAAAAGTGACCGTTTGTCTCCGTCTGTCATATTACTTTGTACAGGGGGCGTCATTGTGAAGTACTATATAGGACGTTTCCTAATTGCGTGCTAATATTAAAGGGGGCGATTCTACCAGTGGCGTGCATATCTAATTAATCTGGGTAAATCCGTATGCTCCTTAATGCATAGGAAGACGTGTACAAATTTCATGCAATTATTTACAATAGCATCATACATGCCATCCTGTATCTCAAAAGTTAAGAAGTTGGTTTTTCCCCAAAGAAGAGATAAAATTCCGATTTTAGTATAATAATTTAGTCAGAAATGTACAGAAGGAATTCTTTTTTTTATTTTTGATTAATTCGAAATTACTAAGGTTGGTAGAATTGATAAATTTTTAATGTTATCTTATGTTATATATCTCGGTAAATGTCAAACGACTGTAAACTAATCTTTCAGATCAAATCAATCAATAAAGCTCCGAGAAAAATATACTTATAGGTTATTTAAAATGGAAAATTTTGAAAAATATGGTTTAAGTGCATATTACAAAGAACTGGGCGATATTGAAATGTACCATCGTTATCTGAACTATCTTAATGATCTAACGAAAAAATTGTCACATTTAAATCATGAAAGACAATTTGTTTAAAACAACAGAACGTGTTGCTGATGATTTCGCCGAAGAATGTCTCAGCGGAAAGTATATCACGTGGTAGGAAATTATCTATCTACTTCATAAACACCGACACCTATTAAGGGCCAGTTCTTCAATCACTGAAAGTCTTAATTATTCATCATTACAAAGAGAAGAAGTTAAGGAGTTCATAGAATATTTCAATTCGCTTCTACAAAGTATTATTCCTCAACTATCTACTTAAATAAAATTTTAAGTCTACACACATAAGTACATCTTTTTGTTATTTGGAAAATGTATTAATTTATTATAAGGTATATGACATATTCTCGCAATTTATTATTAACAAAACAGTTGTGTCGCAAGGCGTTGACATTTCATTATATGTCAAAAAATGTCCACTTATTAATTTCAGTCAGGTCGATGAAAATTCCGGAAATTTTGTTGGTTGCTATAGTAACGAGTTAGAATCAAAATATCCGATTGGTTACAAAAAATATATATATATATATATATATATATATATATATATATATATATATATATATATATGGTGATTCACGACCCACTGTACATACTTATGTGGTGTATAGGGTATCACTAGGGTATATCGAAATGGATATTTAAATTGATTAATTCGGCTTTATTACTAAGATACAGGGTGATATTCGTATTTTGGTAAAAATTTGTTCACCCTGTATCTCCTAAACGGCTTAATCCATTTTCTTAAAATTTTGTACACAAACACTCTTGGTATATCATAACTTTTTGACGTTTGAAAAGTATCAAAGTTCTAGGGCCGTATCCAGCCAATTCACACAGGGGAGGGGGGCTAGTTTTGAGACACCCTGTACATCGAAATTCGGTATTTTTGAATTTTTTTCTTAAACTACATTCATTTGTGAACAATAATATGCCACCATCTTGAATGGCACACTAAAGGTTATGTACGAAATTTAAATCTTTAGAGAGTACATACCCCTTTTTTTAGCGGTATCTGTATTAAAGCTTTCAACTAAGTATAAAATTATTTCAATAATTGACTTTAAGAAAAAATTAAACTATCTCTACTAATAAAACACAGCCTTGCCGAATTATTTTTTATTTTTAGTGGCCCAAAAATACCAAAATCTACCCTAACACAATAACGCCTGTCTAACGGTATCTCTACCTTTTTGTGCATGCTTTTGTGAATTGCAATTAAGCGTTGAATCATTTACATTTGAGGTTTTTGTCTAAATGCTTGACTTTTAAAAAAATTAAACTATCTTTACTAATAAACCAGTTAATTTCTGTTTGAGTCTTTTTCGCCTCATCTCTTATCTAATGCTCGAGATCGTGATCATTTATCGGCTACCGTAAAAATTTATCTTTTTTTATTTTTGTTATTGTATACAAATTACGTGTAAGAGCTTGTTTTTTTTTAATTTTTTTATTTACCTTTATTTTTTTCGTAACCTTAAAACCTACAAAAAAATACAAATTCAATAAAATTTAATACCTAAAAATAATAAAGTAAGCCTTGGAATTTAGACAGATATTTTAAAAATGACATTAGGTATATACAATTCAATCATTTGTATTTGACATTGTTAATTAAAGATTTTTTATTTGAATTTTTTCTTTGCAAAAAGTTTGTACGTTTCAATAATTGTAAAAATGCCGTTATTTACAAATGCTGAGTACGCAGGCATCGTATTTGTGTACGGATTTTGTAATGGTAACGGAAGGGCTGCTACAGAAGAATACAGAAGACGATTTCCGGATCGGAGAATTCCAAATCACCAAACGTTTGCCGCAACCTTTAATACATTGCGTGAAAAGGGTAAGTTTCCCTCAACCGATCTTCATGTTGAAAGAGTGGGTGCTAATAACGTGGTCCAAGAAGAGAATATTCTCAACCTTGTGAGGGAAGATCCAACCACAAGCACTAGGCGAATTTCCGCCCAATTAGCGATACCGCAGACAAGAGTATGGAGAACTATAAAAAATGAAAACTTATACCCTTTTCATGTACAAGAGGTACAAAGATTAGAAGAAGGCGACAACTTGCCTAGATTAGCATTGGCTAGGTGGATAATAAATCATCGAAGAACTATTTTTAGAGCACTATTCACTGATGAAGCCCAATTTACAAGAAATGGAGTCTTTAATTCTAGAAACTCTCATGTATGGGCAGATGAAAACCCTCATTCGTTGCGATTGGCCAATTCTCAACGAAAGTTTTCAGTGAATGTTTGGTGCGGCTTAATAAATAATCATTTAATTGGACCACATATTTTCCCTCAACGACTAACGGCTGTTGTGTATTTGGACTTTCTACAAAACATTTTACCGGGCTTATTAGAAAATGTAAATTTAAGAGGCATATGGTTTCAACACGATGGGGCACCTGCACATTTTGGAATTGATGTTCGAAATTATCTCAATCAACAATTTGCTGATCGGTGGATTGGACGCGGAGGACCACATCCTTGGGCAGCTAGGTCGCCAGACTTTAATCCAGCCGACTACTTTTTGTGGGGGCATCTAAAACAAAAAGTTTACAGTGTTCCAATCGAAACTAGCGATCAATTAATAAATAGGATACATTTTTATTGCGACGAGGTTAGACAAAACCCTCAAATGATTCACCGCTCAATTGCAAACCTACAAAAGCGTGCACAAAAATGTAGAGACACCGGTGGTATGCATTTTGAAAACATTTTGTAGCTTTTAAGACGTTATTGTGTTAGGGTAGATTTTAGTTTTTTTTGGGCTACTGAAAATAAAAATTAATTCGACAAGGCTGTATTTTATTAGTAAAGATAGTTTTTTTTTTTTTAAAAGTCAATCATTGAAATAATTTTATACTTAGTTAAAAGCTTTAATACAGATACCGCTAAAAAAAGGGGTATGTACTATCTAAAGATTTAAATTTCGTACATAACCTTTAGTGTGCCATTCAAGATGGTGGCATATTTTTGTTCACAAATGAATGTAATTTAAGAAAAAAATTCAAAAATACCGAATTCCGATGTACAGGGTGTCTCAAAACTAACCCCCCTCCCCTGTGTGAATTGGCTGGATACGGCCCTGGAACTTTGCTACTTTTCAAACGTCAAAAAGTTATGATATACCAAGAGTATTTGTGTACAAAATTTTAAAAAAATCTATTAAGCAGTTCAGGAGATACAGGGTGAACAAATTTTTACCAAAATACGAAAATCACCCTGTATCTTGGCAGTAAAGCCGAATTAATCAATTTAAATATCCATTTCAATATACCCTAGGGATACCCTATACACCACATAAGTATGTACAGTGGGTCGTGAATCACCCAGTATATAAAATATACATATAAATACCTCATTGTTAGAGAAACTTAACTGTAAATTCCATAAATTAAAGTTATAGACTTTTTATTCTGTGTTTAATGGATTTCCGTCAAATAATATCTTGAATTGAATTTAATATTCTTCAAACTTTTCATACAATTATAGTTTCCATGGCAGTTTGCCTGTATTATAATTGGGTGAAGTACTTATGTCACGTGTCCTGTTGTATAAAGTATTTAAATAAATAAAAGTAATAAAAACTGAAAAGATTGAATATCTTTCAAGATGACTCAAAGAAACATGTATACAAGTTCTCTCGCTTGCATGAGATTTTTTTGATGTTTTATAAAAAAATAAATAAAACTTTTTATTGGATTATCCCTAAAGACAAATTATCCTGCATTTTACCGTCTACATACCAGCTTAACCGCTACATTGTCGTTTTCGGTTTGCTTGACAATCTCCGCTCTTGCGGTTTCCGCTTTGTCCTTGTCTCTACAAGCCAGGATTACTCTAGCACCGCGTTTGGCAAACTCCAATGCCGCACAGAAACCCAGTCCTGTAATAAGTTAATATATTAATCCTTCTTGAGGTAATTAAAATCAATTTATCTTCCTGCGGACCGGGGGCCAGTTTGAATTTTCCACAGCGCAGTCTAATTATGCAACAACGTTCAATAACCCTTGTATTCCTTACAACGTATTTATAGAAATCTTGAAATCCATTTATAGCTAAAATAATTTTTAAACATAAAGCCATTTTTATATGCAAAAATAAAAAAAGGTTTTTTAAATTAGCTAAGAAGTAAAAATTCTCATAATACTTGATTTTTGTGCAAAATTTCAGATAAACTGGATAATTGATTCTTTAATAATATTTTTTTAACGTTTTACTAGGCCGCCATCTTATTCCGGCATACTTCATTTTTGCCAAAATGTTACCACGTGATTTCCATATATATATATATATATATATATATATATATATATATATATATATATATATATATATACATATATATTAATTTGTGACTAAAATTTGAAGTCAATCTGATGAGTAGTTTTTAAGCTATACCGCGAACTTACAGACAGACAGACCATCCGACAGAATTGATAAAACATATTTTTGGCATCTAGGAACGCTAAAGCCTAAAGATGTGTAAAACCTGAGAGAGTGAGTTTTCTCAGCTTAAAAATTTTATTTGAAATCAGTCCTCATTAATTGGGTATATTTCCGAGTCTTGTTTGTGATAGCTATGTACAGGAGATGTACTAACCAACTTTTTAATGTATATTATCAAGGTTATGTAAAAGGAAAAGGTATCGAAATGGTAATATTTGAGTTTGTTCAGAGTGTAGCAGAAAATCTGGAAGGCGGGAAGTGTACAGCAGGTGCATTTCTTAACCTCTTCAAAGCTAATGGTTACATTCAGCATGAATATATGCTTGTGATATTACAGAGATATGACATTAGAGGTTCTGCATGGAAGTGGTTTAAATGATACCTGTTTGACAGAAAGGTGGAGGTTACTAAAAATAGAACCAAGTATTCTTCAGATCTTTATCAGGTCAGGTTGGGAATTCTTCAAGGAAGCATATGTTACCAATTTGGTTCTCAGCTGTAAATTTTCCCCAATTTGTCTATAGTATCTGAAAACATGCTTAAAAATAATAAGTCATGATTTCCCGAGAATGGATTAATCTTAAATAATTCCAAGTAAAGTTTAATCATCTTTGAATCAGGAACAAGACCTCAAATTCCATAAATTTTAACAATAGGTGATTTTGACATAAAGGTGAATGAATATATTAAGTTTCTGGGTTCGTATATTGATCAAAAGCTCAATTGGACCAGGGAAATTGATTCTGTTTGTGGAAAGTTGATTGAAAGATTGAAAAGATACCTTGATTTTTATATACCTTGATTTTCACATCTTAAAATCAATATATTATGTATACTTTTACTCAATTTTAAAGTTCGGTATTATAATTTGGGGGTCTGTGGTAGGTGCAGCTAAGCTTTTCTTATCTAAAAAAACTCTTGAGAGTTCTATAAGGAATGCCAATCGAACATTTAGAACTCGATTCAAACAACTCAATACATTAACTGTTAGTGCTGTATACATTTGTGAAGCTCTCATTTTCTTTTATAAGCACAATAAATAATCTGAACCCTTTGGGAAGAGCAATATACACTACGTATCATATTCTCATTCATCGGCTAACTTTATTTGAGAGATCTGGATTGTATGTTTTAAATAAACTGCCAGAAACTACGAAAAGTTTGTTATTCGCGGGTTTCAGAGTGTATCAAATAAAATATGTTTAACTATATTATGAACCCAGAACCCTATGATATTCAGGAGTTTCTAGACAAACCTCAAAAATCTAGGTTTTATTAATTTAAGTAAATTTAAACAAATGGTCTTACGCCAAACCTTTACTATAGAAAGCTTTGATTTGATTTAATTAAGCAGCTTTTTAAGGTTGGACTTCTAAATATTTTATTAAGCCGCCATTTGGTTCCGCCATCTTGGATTCGTACTAAACCTTTGCCAGTTGATTCTTACATAATACTTGTTTTAAGTTTAAAGATAATTTATCTTAATTAGTTTTTAGAAATATCTTTTTTTTTAATGTTTTGCTAGGCCGCCATCTTGTTCCGGTATATTAAATTTTTACCAAAATATTAGCAGGTCATCCATATATGAGCCTTCGTTATTGACTAATATTCTGTCAAGTCAATCTGATGAGTAGTTTTTAAGCTATGCCACGAACTGACAGAGAGAGAGAGAGAGAGACAAACCGACAGACGAACTGACGGAATTGATTAAACATATTTTTTGGCATTTAGGGACGTTAAATGATAGTTATTGTTTTAGGATTTGTGAGTGTGATTATTTACTAAAGTTCTCTCTGTTGTTTGTAGGTCTGATGTTGCTCGAAAGGGCGAAACACGTGTCATGTTTGTTGTGAATTGCAAAATTATAATTTAATGAGACCGAGACTTGGAGTCTTTTTCTATGTTTGTTATTAAAACTAGGTCTCTTTGAGCAATATGGACAATTTCTTCGATTTTTATAATGCCAGTCAGGCTAAACTTGTCCAGTTATACAGAAAGAACCTAATTGCACGAAAAAACTTGCTGCTAAAAATTTGGTTCCTTCAACGATGCTTACATTTAAATTGACACCTAAATTCGTGACAATCAAGTGCAAGATTCATACTAAGGCCGCATCAGCTAACATTATAAAACTTTGAACTCAGTAAACTCTAAACTCAAATATCTCTATCTTACTTTAACATTTGTGTTATCCTACATTGAATTTGTAGTTTTAGATGTGAGGTTGAGTCTTTCGGTGAGAATACGTTTAGGAGATTAGGTAAGAAAATTCATTGTCTTAAATTAGCTCAAAGAAATTATCTTTTATCCAATAATATTGATGAATACAGACTAGGTTTGGGAAGCACAAATTTTGGTTTTCACAAGCGTTTTATTAATTTGTCTGATGTAACTTTTACTCCTCAAGAGGAACATATACTTAATTCTAATCTTAAGTATAATTTTTCCCACAACATCAATACTGATATTAAAAAAACTCCGGCTATAGAGGCCGAATGTATTATTCAAACGACCGACATTTCTAACAAAAATATATTGCGGGCTAAAATAATAAATTTTCTGAACTTTAATTGTCCGAGTGACACAGGCTGTAACTACAACAGGGCTCACCTAAAATCTCTAGCAGATAAGATCAAATCCAACAATCTGATTTGCACCAAGGCCGATCAAAGCTCTTGTTTGATAGTTATGCAAAGAACTGATTATGTTGACAAGGTTATTGGTTTCTTGAACTCTGGTGATTTTGAAAGAATAAACAGAGACCCGACAAACTCATTTTTTACGAGGTTAAAAAGTAGTCTGGGCACATTTCTAACAACCTTAGAATATTTTAACATGACTAAAGATAAATTATATCCTATGAACCCGAAAACACCCTTACTTTATGGCTTGCCAAAGATTCATAAAGATGGCACGCCCATGAGGCCAGTGGTTTCATTTATTGATTCCCCATGCTACAATCTTTCAGCTTGGCTAAATAGAGTTCTTAGGGACGTAACGGGTTTTCATAGCACATATTCTACCAGGAATTCCATCGACTTTGCCAATCACCTGAAAAACGTTGATATTCCGCACAATGCATTATTAGTTTCATTGGATGTCAAGAATTTGTTACCTAGTGTGCCTCGCGCAGACTGCATTCAGTTGGTAAGGGATTTATTGGCGAGATCTTCTTTGCCGCAGTTACTCGTTGATGGCCTCACTTCTCTTCACACCTTAGTTTTAGACCAAAATTTTTTCAAATTTAATGGACAGTTATATAGACAAAGGTCTGGGCTGGCTATGGGTTCCTGTTTGTCGCTATTTCTGAGTGAGGTTTTCATGAACAATTGGGAAAACAGGATAATGAATAGTTATTTTGCCTCCTTCCTAACAGCATATAAAAGATACGTGGATGATATTTGCATTGTGTGGAATGGCAACAGAAATCAGTTGGAAGAGTTTTTACAATTCGTTAACTCGTTGCATCCTAAAAAGATGGGGGAAAACTACCGTTTCTTGACCTTTTACTATCGCGAAAACACAGTAGGATAGAGTTTGAGGTTTACCGGAAAACATCGTCCACGGATAATGTTATTCAGTATGCTTCAAACTCGTCAACAAATTCAGAAATACGGATGTAGCTGAGACTGTTTCAACTTTTGCCAATCATTTGTTGGAGTCAGGTCATGAATTTTCCATTTCTGACGTTGATGTTTTACATGAATGTCCAAAGGGGAAAAAGCTTGACCTTCTAGAAAAATGGAAATAACCAAAGCTATAAAAAATCCCATTCTCACTTGCGTTAACGATGTTTTTAATTTTGAACCAACCCTAACATTTAACAATTTAATGTAATAATAATTGTAGGCAACTTTCATTTCATTCATTAATTCATAGAGTGAGAGTTTTTGGTTGTTTTCTTCGACTAGTCCAGTGGTCTGTGGGTGGTTGCTTCGGCGTCTCGCTCGGGCGGTCTGGGTTTGACCCTGCCTAGAGGCATGAATCTTTTTTAATACTTTTTTAATATTTTATTTTGTTTATTCACGTAAGACTTAACCTCATTTTAAGGTCCATCAAATATGTATAAGTAGTTGTTTGTTTTGTTGTGCTTTAGTGTGTTTTATTATATTTGTAAATTATTGTTTTAGGATTCGTGAGTGTGATTATTTACTAAGGTTCTCTCTGTTGTTTGTAGGTCTAATGATGCTCGAAAGGGCGAAACACGTGTCATGTTTGTTGTAAATTGTAAAATTATAATTTAATGAGACCGAAACTTGGAGTCTTCTTCTATGTTTGTTATTAAAACTAGGTCTCTTTGGAGCAATAGGGACAATTTCTTCGATTCTTTCAAAATACTTGATTTTTGTATAAAATTTGACATCAATTGTATAAGCATTTTTTTAGTAACAATTTATTTAACATTTCACTAGGCCGTCATTTTGTTTTGCCATATTTGATTTTTACCAAAATGTGACATATCTTTTAGCTAGGCCGCGAACAGACAGACCGACGGAATTGAGAAAACGGCATCTAGGGACCCTGAATCGTAAAGATCAGAAAAAATATCGGAGGTTCATTTTTCCACGATTACAATCTTCCGTTTTACGAGTAATGAAATTAAAAATTGAGAGTGACAACACGTAAACACAAAATGATAATTAGGTACAGGTTTAAATATAAAAATAGTACAATTTTGTTTTCTTCGGTAACTTTTAATGTCATTCGGAGAAAAAATTATATGTTTTACAGCCCCGAAAGGCAGATTTAATGCCTTGGCTGAATTTCTAGCCTCGGTTATGAAACGCCAGCCGCGGCATTCAATCTTGGGCTTTTCTGCTTTATTGTAAAATAAATTACTATTAAACAGAGATAGTAAATGTACAATAATTCTTAGGCCTTGCAGATAAATAAATCCACTACACGAAAAAAAAGAAGAAGGGTGCAACTTATCATGCTGTCTACAAAAACATTTTGATATATAGTCTCTTTATATTTTGCGCGCCCCCCCCTGTAGCGGTAAACATTGTAAATATAACCAGTGGAGGCTCGCGGGCGAAAAAGTAAGGAAAGTGCAATTGAAGCAAGAAAATATGGCAATAATTTTTTTCCCGAATTTTTTTACATGTGGAAGGGGTAGAATAATTTTTATGACTTACCTAAATTTTGTATACTAAATCAATTCCCCTATCCTTCATAACAACAAGACAATGGACAAATACAGCCTGATAGTCAGACATCACACTTGCGTCATCGTAACACTGCCCTATTCATTTATGTTTATAGTCAAATTGGTCCAAAATTTGATTCAAAAGAGAATATAAATTCTCCGACGTTCTATCGGAGCTGACATTATAAAATCCTAAGAATCTCTCGACTACTGAACCTTCTGAATTAAAGTATCTTAAAATTATAGAGCACTGGGAGGTTTGCGTAATATCAGTGGTGTCATCCACTTGCACAGAAAAAAACAGTGTGTTCATTATTTAATCAGAAATGCATTCAATTATTCCGTTTTAAATAGTTTTCGGGTCACCAGTAACACATGTTTAATTTTTATACTCACATTGGATACAGGAAGCACAAAACGTTTTGCGCAAAGAAGATGCACATGAGGATTTAATTTACATTAAAAACAATTGTTCTTGCTTGTCTGATACTATAAAAGAATTGGAGATGAAAGGACTTTCTTTGTTAAAAAGCGTAAAAATTATAGAAAGTGAGTGAAACTATAACTAACACTAAAAATAAAGTAATTTCTCAAAAACTAGCTATGGTTTTACAAAAAAATATTGGTTACAAAATTTTGAAAAATATTAGTGCAATTTTGGACAATAAAGAGACATTGAATCCAGATAATGAAAAATTTTTACTGAACAGTGATTTGAATTTGTTTGAATATGTTCCAATTGTATGTTGTGATGTTGGACGAGTATTTTCTGTCTACAAAGTATTATTGTCGGATAAGAGAAGAAAATTTGAATTTGATAATTTGTTACATCATATAGTTATAAAATGTAACCGCAAATTGTTGAATAGCGTAAACAATAAATTTTAAACAGGTTTATTCTTTAGTTAGTTTGTTTAGTTAGCTATATATTAAAATTTTATTTAAAAAATACTTTTATTATATAGTTGTATTAATGTAATAATTATTGGTAAAAATAGCGTCTTAAGGATACCTTGAAGTATAAATAATATAATATTTTAATTGCTATACTTTTGCTTTATTTTTATTTTTTTTATCCGATAATAAATGCATTTTTAATTTTCACTTGTTTCGGAGCATATTTGCATGCATATTTTTAGATTTTTAAATGCATAATTATCCTAAGCCTAGTGATAGCATTTGAAGTCAGTCCCTTAACTAGTTTTTCAGGATTAATTTTTAAATTTTTTATTAAGCCGCCATTTTGTTCTGCCATCTTGGATTCGTATCAAAATTTTTCCAGTTGATTTCCACATAGTACTTGATTTTTATGCAAAATTTGAGAAAAACTGGATAAGCAGTCTTTTAGCAATAATTTTTTAACATTTTACTAGGCTGCCATTTTGTTTTGCTGTATTGGATTTTTACCAGAATGCTACCAGGTCATACCCATATTACCCTTAATTTTTGACCAAAATTTGAAGTCAATCGGGTAAGTAGTTTTTTAGCTATGCCGCGAATAGACAGTCGACAGACAGACAGACAGACGACCGACGGAATTTAACGTACATTTTTTTAATTAATAATTTTGCTCTATATGCGATAATTTGGATGACATTGGCTTTTTTTTTGCTATTTTTTTCTGTGAACTGAACGGCTTGGGGTAAAGTGGGCAAATACCGGTCAGGTGGACAATGCCGGTCAGGGCTTTAAAATATTTATTGTTGAGTTTGGCAACAATGCAATGTGCGCCCAAGCGTGCCAGCTGTCCCGTAATTCTCGACATCCGATCGATAAACAGTTCGCGCTAAAATCTTGGTTAGTAAAGGTGATCACGTGTTTTAGGAAATTCTGATGTGAGATTTGCGGTAAGTGAAATAAGACTTGGGCATAAAATCCGTCACTCTTTTTATAAAAGCTCAGTTGCTACATAAGGTTAACTATTTTTCTTTCGTTTCGTATAAAAAAATAGAAAAGAACACGTTTTTTTAATTTAAAAAAAATACGCAAAAGGAAAATTGTCACATGTGGACAATACCGGTCAAGTGACCGGCATTACCTACTACTGACCGGCAATACCCCAACAGAGTTAATTAAAAATTAAAACAAATATACAGAGAGTATATTTGTTTTAATTTTTAATTTATGTTTAATTATTACAGATGTCACGAAATCGAAAAAGACTAACAGCCAAAGCAAAATGGACCAAAGATAATTTAGAACAGGCGATAGAAGCAGTCAAAAATGGAACGAGTATACGACAAGCTTCAAAACAATATAAAATTCCATTTTCAACGCTTCAAGAGAGGATAAAGAACAAAAAAAAAACAGCACCTACAATGGGAAGAAAACCTGTGTTTTCAACCGAACAGGAACTGGAAATAGCCAATCAAATTAAACACTTGGCTTCCATTTTTTACGGTGTTACCACAAAAGAACTGAGAAGGTTTGCTTTTGAATTTGCCGAGAGGAACCACCTCAAACATAACTTTAACGCAACACAAAGGCTGGCTGGAATAGAGTGGCTAAGAAGTTTCATCAGACGCAATCCTACCATATCAGTGCGAAAAGCTGAGGCTACTAGTCTAAATCGTCTGACCGGTTTCAACAAGGATGAAATAGCTAGGTTTTATAAACTGTTGGAAGAAGTGATGTCAAAATATAACTTTTCCCCTAGCAAAATTTATAACGCAGATGAAACGGGCATCACAACTGTTCAGGACCCAGGAAAGATTCTGGCAACCAAAGGGCAAAAGAGAGTTGGTTTGGTAACTAACGGAGAAAGAGGCCGAAATATTACAGTCATGTGTGCCATGAATGCTGCAGGGGGATTTATTCCGCCCATATTCATCTTCCCCAGAAAGAGATTAAGCCCTCTCCTGGAAAAAGGTGAATCTGCAGAAACTCTTTATAAATGTACAACTAGTGGCTGGATCGATGAAAATATTTTTTGTGACTGGTTAATGCATTTCAGAAATTACGCTAAACCCACGAAAAACGAACCCGTTTTATTAATTGTGGACAACCACTCCAGTCACATTTCTTTGAAATCGTATAAGTTTTGCAAAGAAAATTATATCGTTATGCTTTCAATCCCACCCCACAGTTCACATAGCCACAGCCATTAGACGTTGTTTTCTATAGACCCCTTAAAGCCGAATATAGAAACCAGTGCAATTTATTTATGAAAACGCAGTTGATGAAAAGTATCACTCCGTACGATGTAGCTTCCTTATTTAATAAAGCCTATTCAACTGTGGCCACAATCAGCAAAGGAGAATCTGGATTCAGGAGCGTTGGTATCTATCCTCTTAACAACAAGGTTTGAACAAGAGTTTTTGCCTTCCGCGTTGTTTAATCAGAACGTCATTGCCGTACAAGATAACGAAGCTGATATATCCATCAGTAATGCACCCCAAGCTGTAGCAAGCAACGAGCCTCTACCTGGGCCTTCTACAAGTAAACATCAACAAGAAATTCCTTCAACTTCTACCGGATTTCTCTCTTTTCAACAAATTCTTCTCGTGCCTAAACTAGCAGAGAAAAAGAAAAGTGTAAGCAGGCAAAAACAACACGCGAAAATACTTACAGCTACACCATTCAAGCAAGAGTTGGAAGAAAGGGAAGTCAAGAAACAGGAAAAGGAAAGGAAGAAATTAAAGCTACAACCTTCTAAAATGGATCAAGATAAAAACAGGGATAATTTAAGAAATAAGAAACAAACACATAAAAGAAAATTATTTGACGAAAGCTCATCAGATTCTGATGTGGATGTTCAATGTGACGATAATGAAGATGAAGATAGATGTTTGATTTGTAATGATTATGGAAAAAATAATGAAGACTTGTACAGATGCACCCTATGCGGCAGATGGGTACATTCTGAATGCAGTAGATGGGACACAGCAAGAGGATACATATGTGATGAATGTCAGCCTTTTTCTTAGAATGATAGCCTGTTTTTTTTTTCGCTTCAACTGTTTAAAATTCAAATTTTGTTCATTTTTTAGTTGTTAAAGTAAATATATCCTTTGTAGCCTGTTTCTGTTTCTTTTGCAACTATTTAAAATTCAAATTTTGTTCATTTTTTAGTTGTTAAGGTAAAGATATTCGTTGTTCTTAATTATATGATATTTTTTATTTAAATAAACGATATTTTCGTAAAGAAATAATTATTTGCAGTTTTTTTCATTATTCTTAAAATATTTTTCTGCATGACCGGCATTGCCCGCATATGTGACCGGCATTCCCCCATATGTATGACAATGCCAGTCAAATCCATATTTTTGTTTTTTTTGTTGTCATGAAAGTATAGAAAGCATTTTTAAAGACATTCTCATAAAAAAAGTTTGCAAATGCACTAGAGATTGCTACCTTAAAATCATTTGCCATTATGGCTTATTTTTGTGCTTAGGAGCGAGACTTTTCTTAAGTGACCGTTATTTGCCCACTTTACCCTACCTGTCTGGTGATGATAATTAAAAGAAATGTTGGTATAGATAGCTCCAGCGATTTTTTTTTCAAAACAAATGGGACATACTGCACAAAAAAAAATTCATATTGCAGAAAAGCCGAAAATCATACCTACCTGTATTGGCTCCAGTAACAACAACAGTTTTCCCAACCAGACTCACATTATTTACACACTTTTTCGCACTATGGGCAAAGTAAATTTTCAGAGCAAACAAACTACCAATCAGGCCCAAAAGGATTTCCAAAATCATCGTTTTTCCACCGTTTCGGTTAAACTATGTTGTAAAGTCATTCGCGGCCCGGTAGTGCATATCGAAGTTTTTGAATTCGCTTATGTTTCGATGAGTTCAAACAATTCAACGCCAGGGGAATTTTCGCATCCGTGAGATTGCGTGTAGTAAATTATTTTTTTACGTATACTAAGGTTGATTTAGCAATAAAATGATTTATTTTGGTATTTTACGACTATTTTAAATTAGGCGAATAGAGCCACGTCCAATAATTAAAAATGTATCGGGCACATAAGTTTTTATTTTGTATTGTTTGTAACGTTTTTCTATTCGACAACGAATAGGTAATAATAATATATCAAGCAAACTGTTAAACCTACAACGTTCCTTTCAATATATTCTTAATTACATTTACATGTACACCATGTAATTCCACTATATTTGGTCCAATTTTATAGATGTAAGGCTTTGTAATTTATAAAACAGTTTGACTGGTAACATGAGTGGCATTTGTAGAACTTGCAAAATTTGTCTAATATATATCATATACGATTCATTTTATTTTTAACCAATTTATCTAAATGTCCATGGAAAAACAAATGCTTGAATACGTTGTTTATTTATGTGATGTTTCACTTTTGTATTATTTGTTTATATCAGGTTGCGGGTCGTATGTAAGAAAGAAGTAGGCAGTAGTGAATAAAAAAGAGATAAAAATTCACTATTTTTTAAATTTATTAATTATAATAGCATAATCAAACATATAAAAAATAAATTAACAAAAACAGATAGAAAAATCAACTAAAAATTAATGAGAAACTTGAGTTTGAAGCTGAGCAACGAGATGATCAATATTGGGGTCAATGTCACTAGTACATAGACACAAAGTGTTTTCTAAATTAACATCTGTATGCAACTTATTTTTATTAGTTTTCATGATTAAAAAAATTTATACGTGCTACAGAATGTACAAATTATTTTTCGTGTGAAAACTCTCAGCTGTGGATACTTTTACTTTAGGTATTTTCTGTAACATTCGCTTAGTTCCACATCATCAAATTTAGACTTCAAATAAGACTCTTCTTGAAACTCGATCAACTCTATTTGTAGGTGAAGCAGAGCATCTTCCACATTACACTTACAAGAATTTGCAAAAATATTGAAAGTGCTATCCATATTCTTAAAATCGGAAAACCGATCAGTGAATTACTCTGACAGTAGTTTCATTTCTTCAGCATAGCGACCATATTCAATGTTTTTATAACTGGATAATGTTAAAACATGAAAACAGTTTTTACTTCTCATTTGTCTTTTTCGCAAGCGAATTTTGTTTTCAAAAGCTTTAAGATGACTGTACAGCTGATTTTCCAAATACCCTTGTTTTTGAAGCTTCAAATTCAGGTCGCTTAAGTGTCGTATGATATCTACCAGGACTGCTAAGTCACAAAGCCATGTTGGACAGGGGCGTGCAATCCATGGAAGCAAGTGAAGCAGTGCTTCCCCATAAAAAATTACAAAACATCTTCTAAAACGTAATTTTTAAAATAGAAACCCATTAATTTAGTTTATATTAAAAATGCTAAAGTATTATCTTATTTATCTAGCCCATAATAAATGCGGCCTTGAACTTTCCAGCGCGTTTGCAATTAAAAAATTCAATTGAATGCTTTAGTGGTGGCGTTAGCTTCTCTGAAGTCAGGTTCTTTGTTTGATTTCCTGCGTAATAACGTTAAAAATGTTAGAGAATTTCCACCGTAAGAAGAGTGTGTGTGAATGTTTGGTGTGTGTCTTTAATAAAGGGATTTTCAACATTAAACTTCGTTGGATAAGGTTATTAATTTCCAAAGGAACGGCTATCCGCCTTTGTTGTGTGATACAAAAATGAAAAACTCGTATTGCATTTTATGGAAAAACAATACGAACAATTTAAATGGCTAACAGGGTGTGAAAATATAAGTAAATTGAAAATGTTGGAGAATTTAGTAAGAAGAGTGTGTGTGAATGTGTGGTGTGTGTCTTAATAATAAAGGGATTTTCAACATTAAACTTCGTTGTCTTCGTCAAAACCAGAATTGAACACGACCTTAATAAACAGTTGAAAATTAGTCACCGCCAACACAATAAACTAGTCGATAAATATAGGCAAATATTAAGAAGACTTATAGATGTTGTTTCTTTTCTCAAACAGTCCGAATTAGGATTTGGAGGTCATGACGAAACAAGGGTTTCTTTAAATAGAGGAACTTTTCAAGTTTTACTTAGTTTAATGGCTAAATATAATGATTGCTTAAAAAATCATTTAGAGCAGTCTAGCGTTTTTCGCGGAACGTCAAATCGAACCCAGAATGATTTAATGTCTGCTGTTGCAACCATTATTCTAAAAAGAATTAAGCAGGAGATTGGCGAGGCGCGGTTCATTGCTATTGTTCTGGACGAAACAACTGATATCACTAATTTTAGCCAATTATCTATAGTAATACGTTACGTTAACACAGACGGAAGTATTCAAGAGCGATATTTAGGTTTTAAGAATGTGTCCGAAAATTGTACAGCAGATACAAAAAAACAAGATACAAAAATTAGTTGCTAAAAGCTATGATGGAGCTGCAGTGATGGCAGGACAATTAGGGGGTCTCTTTTTTTTCTAAGTCAACAAAACGTACACAAGCTTTGGACTCCATTGTCCATAAACGAATGCCCAAAGTAGCTCCTACTAGTTGAAACTATAATGGAAACTTGTGTTAGCTCCTACTAGGTGGAACTATAATGGAAGACTTGTGTTAACAGTATCTGTATGTTTTTAATATATTACAAACTTAAACAAATGATACTGCTTTTTACCTAAAAAAAGTGGATGATTTTAAGTCCATGTTAAGCGAAAGAAAGAGATGACTTTGACCTATTTTGGGAGAAAACGATGACGTTAAATGTAGAGCCAAAAACCAAGCGTCTTCGAACAGACAAGGTCGTAGATGTTCAAACATCATACAGATGCCTCTTTTATGAAATAATCGATCAAATTCAGCAACAAATAAACTATAGATTTAACGGTTTAAATGATTTTAAATTCCCCGAGCTCTGCAATTTTGATGCATTTAAAGGAAAAACTTTTCCAGAAGATGCGTTTAAATCTCCTCTTCTTCACTGTGGCCAGTTTTTCAACCGAGTGGTATTGAGATTTGAACTAAAAGTGATTTATGAAACTGATGACATTAGCACAAAAAATAACGCTAAGGAACTAATGCAATTTTTAAAAGACAAGGAGCTAGAAGATGCCTACATCGAAGTGTCGAAATTGTGTGAATTAGTATTGACAATACAAGTTCCTCAGTAGAACAAAATTTTTCAACACTTAAACGTATAAAAAATTTCGTGAGAAATTCAACGAGGCAGAAGAGACTTTCGCATACATCGCTGTTGTCCATTAAAAATAAACTTCTCTAAAATATGTCGGAGCATCGACGTTTTTATGATGACGTCATTGACGAATTTGCAAAAAATGATGGAAGAATCGAATTACATTACAAATAGGTAAGTTTCTAAAAATTGCTTCCCTTTCTTAAAATTTCAACGCACGCTTTTGATGTTGGATCACAAATTTGCGGCAATGTTTTCTCTTTCATTTCCATAAAATCAGCTATTTTTTTTTCTAAGGTCATAACAATTTTTAGCTTTTTACCATTGCTTAGCTACCATACTTCGCAATAGTATGCCACATTATCGTATTCTGAAGAGAGTTCATCCAATAACGCTTTAAACTGGCGATGGTTAAGACCGTGGGATCTAATGAAATTAATGGTACTTACTACCACATCTATTACGTTCTTCAGTCGAATGGACTTAGAATACAATTTTTTTTGGTAAATAATGCATAAATGATCCCTCAAAATTTAAAAAAAAAATTAATATTTCCTGCATCTAGAATACTCTCGAATCGAAAGTCCCGATCGTACGCGAATATGTGGTGAGAGCGCTCAGAGCCAACTGTTATTCATACCGCATCGCTCGGAGCGCTTTGAGATATTCGGGCGACTTCGGGAATGTTTATCTGTTTGTCTCTTTCTAACGAGCATTTTCTGATTTGTGGCATGCCGTTGCATAAGCTTAATAAAATTGTTTACCGATTTTAGTCTTTATGATTTGAAGAATGCAGTTTTAGGTTGGTTAGTAATTACAAATAAACTATGTGTGCTAAATCTTTAATTTTTTTGCGAGTTATTTGAAATTTCTGAATCACTCGCAGGTCGGATTGGAGCCGGTATAGGGCCGGGGGTTGTTCAGTTGACAAGAGGTAATTTTTATATAAAAATGTCTAGGCTATCAAAAAAAAATATCCAATTAAAAAATATCAGTGGCGTACCATTTTTTTCCTTAAAAATATGCAACGCAAATCCCATACGGACTCCACTGATAGAAATTAAAAAAATGTGTACCAGAAAATATCACGAAAATATCTAGAATGGTATCCCAAATATTATTTGACATCCTGTATCTCAAAAGTTATAAGGTTTAGGACATACGATCATATTAAGTTCCTTTCTTAAAATAAACTCAAGAATCTTCTCCTTAAGTTGTTCGCATTTGTTTTGAAACACCCTGCATGTAAAATATTATAGTATAGTTACGTGTGGGAGGTAGGCTGATATCAAGCAGTGGATGAAAAAGCATGATGAAGATCATGAAATATACATCTAAGGCATGGTAGTTTATATGCGTATTAATTCGAATTAAAAACAAAATAGTATTGCTTCATTTATAAAAGCCTAAAAATTAATGCGCATAGATTATATTCCATATCCGACCGACACTATGTAAAATAGTAAAGTACAGCTCAATAGGTTCAAATTCGCCAGGTTAAACTGGTCGTATATGTGAAAAACAATGTCAGTTTTCTCGGGTTTAATTCCGTTTTAGCATCGACGCCGGTAAATTTATTGTCAGCCGAACCGCCAGTTATTAGAAACAATTTCCAATTTTAGACTGGTAGATTTCATTAAATTTTTTTAAGTCCCATTTTTAATTTTTTTAATTCGTCGTTTTTAGTTTTTTTTATACGAATTTTCAAGATATAAAGCCTAAACTTTGATTAACATTTTGGACAATCTTGATAAACTAAATTAGTAGCTACTGGATCCATTGCATATGAAATTTTGACAGAATCACCGTATTAATATTATAAAAATTGTCAAAATTTAAAAAGCTGAGTAAAATTCAAGTTCAAAACCCCAAAAACCATATGAAACACGATACTAGCATGCACACTTTTTTTTTTCTTGATGATATGGTGAACGCAATATATATTCTCATCAAAATTGATCAAACATCGAGGAATAATCAATGTACATACATAAAAAAATACGTATTTTTTGATGAAGGTTAAAAAAGCAAGGGCTTCAATGCAAGAATATTGCCTCAGATCCTCTACGAAAAATAATACTATAAGAATAGTGACTAAATGCAATGATTTATAAAAACGGTTAAATAAGTATTTTTATAAATTAATAGTTTTTCTATACTTTGGAACCTTTTTACCAAAAAATAATTATTACATATTGTAGCCAGAGAAGTCCTCTTTCAAATCCTTTATAAACGAAAATTATTCATTACATACATAGTTAGGTGGCGCGATACATTTCTAGTGGAATAAGAATATGAGGCGCATTCACCACATCGTCCAGATGTGTTAATGCAAAAATACAAATTGATTTTTTTTATACGAAAAATACGTAATAAAACAATACAAAAAATTGTGTTGAGAGATCTCGGTAACCAGACGATTTAAAAAAAATCATGTCAATCGCTGCATATATAGATTTGCTGCCCGCGTGTGTTTTCTTTTTTTTTAGCTGATATTGATAAATTTAGACCTTCTCCAAATTGAATTTTTGACCAAGTGCCTGTCAGAATGCTTTATTTCGATGGTGTTTTAGTACCTATGTCAATACAAATCATGAGGAGGGGCCCGGAGATCTTGTTGGCCTAGAGCCCCCAAAAACCATGATCCGCCACTGACCCTCCCTTGATCAAAAGCTAAATCTCCAGAGTTTGGATTGTAATTTGAAAATGTAAGCTTATTATAAACAAACTTTCTACCTGACATCCGCTATTTGACTAGTTTAGGACCGAAAGTTTTAAAAGTAAATTCTCTAACTATAGCTATTAAATGGTCGCCCATTACCCTTAAATACACAATATAATGGCAAAGTTGTATAGCAATATTCTCAAAACACACTGTCGAACTAACTCCGTATATTAGTAAGCCCCAGAATTCTACACATAATAAGTTCCATTAGCCTGTATCCACAAGTTAAATTAACACAAACATTACGGGCGAGAACTTATTGAATAGCAATCAAAGGGCTGTATAAGGGCTTGTCATGCTAAAATACCTTTCGCCTGTTAAAAGCATCATACAAATATGAAAAGAACATCAAGTGCTGTAAATGCAACTAATTAAACTAGTTAACAAATCTGTTTAATAAAAATAAATAATATATAAATAAAGGCAACGAGACTTACTATCTTGAAATTTTATTATTTTTTTTTGGTTTAAAACAGAGTTAAAGATTAAATAAATATATATATATATATATATATATATATATATATATATATATATATATATATATATACAGGGCAACCTCGATTATCCGAACTATTTATTGCAAGCCATTGTTCGGTTAACCCTTTTGTTCGAATAATCGAATATGGGGCAAATAATACAAAAGAGAAGTCTAAAGTGTGTAATTACCTATAATTATACAGGTACAGATCTGAAATGTATAATAAAATAAACTTAAACAATAAAATAAACTTAAACTCGTATAATAATGAACATTTCACTTTTTTACGAAATATGACGTAATCTTTTTTTGAACGAGAGTATTCCTTTCCAGTTGCTTTGCCCTGTTCTGCATCTGTTCTAAAAGGAGTATGTGGCAAGGCTCCTCTCCATTCTCCTTTGCCCACGCTAACAAAATAATTTACTGCTTCCCCGTGAGTCAAGCGTCCACTGCTAATTTCTTCTTCATTCTCCTCTTCTTCTTCCGAGTTCAAATTTTCTATGATATCACTGTCGTTCATCATTTCCACAGGATCCTCATCTCCAAGTGTCCATTTTTGAATTTCTTCATCTGTCGGAACTTCTGGCAGTTGTTTTGTAAGAGCTATTATGTTACTAATTTCAGTTCAAGTAGTTTCTGATCTTTTGTTTGGGCCAATGCAGAAAGGGGAATTAAGTCTTCATTTTCCCATTGATCTAAAATATAGGGGGGCAGAAGTTGCCGCTAAGAACTTTTTATCAGACCAGTTTTTACGTGCTGCCAAGCCTGCGCTAATTCCAACACATCTTTCAATGTAATTTTTTTTAGCTCTACTGAAATGTTTCCCGACGTCTCAACAATCTTTTTCAAAAGATTTTTTCTGTAGTGGAGTTTAATTGCTTGAATTACATGTTGATCCATTGGCTGAACTAATGGAATGCAGTTGGGCGGCAAAAACATAACAGAAATTTGGGAGTCGTCACTTGCTAATTCTACTGGATGACCAGGTGCATTATCCAGGATCAAAACAGCTTTTGGTGGCAAGTTTAATTCCTTCATCTTTCGACGCACGGCAGGAACAAAAGACGTATGAAACCATTCCGTGAAGATTTCCCTCGTTACCCATGCCCTATTTTGCCCCTTGTAGATGACTGGAATGGTACTGCTTCCAAATGAACGTGGCTTGTTTGATTTTCCTAAAACTAACAATTTCAATTTGTGAGTACCTGTAGAATTAGAGCATGGCATAAATGTAATTCGCTCTTTATATTGTTTTCTTCCTGGTGCTGAATTTTCTCCGGCATGAGCCAGTGTTTTCTGCGGCAACATTTTCCAGAAGAGGCCGCTTTCATCCGCATTGTAAATTTGATCTGCCGTAAGTTTAAGTTCTTCAATTTTCTTAAGAATCCGATGTTTGAAAGGCTCAATAACCGTAGGGTCAGTAGATAACTTTTCCCCTGATATGGATAATTGGCGGATACCATAACGATTTTTAAACTTTTGAAGCCAACCAGAGCTAGCCTTGAAATTGTCGTTATTATACGTTTGTGTATAAAAAAATTTGGCTTTTTCGCAAAGGAGCTCACCAGACACAGGGGTTCCTAAAATAATTTTAGCCGTTAGGTCATAAAAACGGATACATAATGTTTTGTAAGCTAACATACCTCTAGACCTCTCCTATAAAAACCAATTATAAACAGCCTTTTCGCCATCAGGGTAGGCACTTAATTTGAGACTTCTCCGATTTTTAGTTTCAGTTTCAATTTTAAACAAGTACGCTTTCTTTTCGGCATCGCGAACGCTAAAATCTTCAAAAACGTATGTCCAGCCTAAACACGCATCAACTCGACAGAATAACTAAGATGCGCACGTGACCGATTACACGACGCCGCGCGGCTCGCCAGTTATATATTCGATTGGTGGGGACGACGATTTTAGATCGAAGGAGCGGCGTTGTTCGGTTAATCGAGGCTTGTTCGGATAAGGGCATCAGTTTGTTCGGGTGCGGTTAACTGGATATTCGGAAAATCGCATGTTCGGATAATAGAGGTTACACTGTATATACATATATAAAACCTCCCTTAACGGACTCTACTGAACGGACAATTTTGAAGTCACCGACCGTCGGTATATGTATTCATGTGTATTAAACCCTCTTGACAACGGACACTGACAGTAAAATTTGGAATATTTTTAATAAAAACAGTAAAATTTCCTTCCTCAGAACGGAAAGATGTTCAGATAATTTTTGAAAAACCTTAGAATAAGAATTAAAGTAGAGATCACAACTCATTCATAAATCACGTTAGGGGTATGTGCCAACATGGTTCCCCTATTTTTCACATTCTATCGACCAACGTTTACGATAAAACAAGAAGTGGGGATGGCCCATGCCCAAGCCGTGGCCATTTGTTGACGAATGCCAGTGACGGCGTGAGTTTTTACTTCCCGCTTAAGGAAATATCATTAATCGTGAAAAAATTATCCTTCCGAGTTTTTACAGATCCTCATGTTTTTCCTTTACTGTCGGTCGGTCGGTCTGTTCCGGTATCGATAAGAAATCCACTTGCTCGATTAATTTTAATTTTATTTAATTTTCCACAAAAATTACGTCTGATATAAAAAAAACTGGTAAAATATTGGCAAGAATTCAAAATGACGACCTGTTAAAATATTTGATAAACGAAGTTTAAAAGGAAATTAGTTATTTATATATTATTAAATTTTAGTTTTTAGTTATGTTTGCCTTACGTCATTATCATTTTGTAATTTTGACATTTAGAAAAATTATTTGTTCAGTTCTTGAAAATGTCATCTTAAACCTGTAACTGTCAAGTTAGACCTTGTCTAAAGTAAACCTCTCTAGTGAATACGGATGTTAGAGTTTTAAACTAAAATCAATGCTTTTAACGCCCTTTTATTGGCTTCCTATTCGTCTGATTGTATGTTTGTATGTCTGGTTCACATTTGATATGCATACACTTTCGGATATAAAAAATCCGAATTTTTTAGTCAACGTTTAGAAATCCAAAATGGCGGCGCTAATACGGCCGACGAATTTTTTTTACATGTGTGGCCAAAACTTAAAATCAGTGCCTAGGAAAATCTAACAGTGTCAGCATTTAAAAATTCAAAATAGCGGTGTCAAAATGACAATGTCAACAGGTCGGAGGGATGATTTTAACATTAATTGTGGAGATTATTTAAGAATGCACAACAAAAATCAAAATGGTAGCGCCAATATAGCGAACGAATTTTGTCATTTGTAGAGATTCGGCTGAAATATCAGTATACAGAAGTATTTAAGAAAAAAAGTTACGAAATTTTAGTCAATATTTGAGAATTAAAAATGGCGGCACCACCATAGCAGACTAACTTTAAAATTTTTGCAGATTTGATTATAATTCGGCATTTAGGGGTATCTAAGACTGCACATCATGAATTTTTGTCGACTTTAAAAATCAAGATTGTTGGATTTGGCTGAAAGAAAGTAGGAATCTGGGATATTTGAAAATACGTATCATACATTTTTATTAAATATTTAAAAAATGAGAGTAGGAATGCCTAGAATGCGAGCGAATTTTAATATCTATACAGATTTGATTAAAGTTCGATATTAAGAGTGAGCAATTCATACATTTTTTGTAATAAATATTTAAAATGGGGATGTCATCAATCAATCAATCAATCAATCCGATAAGTACTTTTTTCAGATATTTTTAAACATTTAATTAAGCCACCGTTTTGTTCCCCCATTTTGAATTTGTCTCAACATTTTCACCAGTTCATCCCTATATAATATTTAATTTTTGAGCAAAATTTGAACATAATCGATGTTAGTTTTCTGCATTGACAAACAATTTTTTATTAGGCCGCCATTTTGGATTTGTAGTAAAAATTATCAGTTGATGGTCATGTCAAACCTAATTTTTCTGCAAAATTTTGATAAAATGCATAAGCAGTTTCTTAGTAATATTTTTTAAACATTTCAATAAACCTTTATTTTGTTCAGCCATATTGGATTTTTACCAAAATGTTACCACGTTATCATCATATGACCTTTAATTTTTAACCAAAACTTGAAGTAAATAGGACAAACAGTTCTTGAGCTTTGTCGCCGACAGACATACAGACTAACCGACGGAACTGAGAAAACGTGTTTTTTTTGTCACTAGAATACTTTCTTCTTGCGAGGAAAGTAAAACAAAGCGAGCGGTATTAGATACGAATAGAATAGCCAGTTGTCATATTGTTTTTCCATGTTTATAGCTAAAATTTAAAAAATAAAAGATTTTTTTTAATTTTTAATATGCTAAATCTTAAATTCTAACCAGTTTAGAACCTGTTTACGAACACATTTTTACTTTTAATACCCAAAGAATCAGCATTCAAATTCCTTTACCTGACAACACTTGTATAAAAAATCGGCCCCACTTAAGTGAAAATTAAAGAAAGGCGCGAAATCATCCGAAACTTTATTATTTCCTCAGATTTCATCCAAAATCTAGTGATTTTCGAAATCGCAGTACGTTTTTTTGAGCGTGAGACGCCCTTCGACTAGTTTAATATGGTATAGGTATATTCTATAATTATTTTAATTCTCTGATAGGAAAAACTATTGTATTCAACAAAAAAATCACCTCAGAGTCTTTTTTGTATCATTTTCCTTCTGAAGATTCTCACATGACCCCCAACGAAATAAACTGAACTGGATTGGTCAATATGTCATGTGATCCAAAATAAGTGAATAAAGTATCTTCCATTAGACATGTCTCCTGGAAAAAGGAAATCTTGCTGTTTACTTAGTGATTAAAAGAAAATTCCAAACTTAAACAGCCATTTTTTTTCAAACTCACATTGCCGCACCATAGTTAGGTCAACTAAAGCTCCTAGTTTCGCAATGTCCAAGATAAAGTAAATAAAACTTATTTTATTAAATATTTAAAAAATGAATGTTCTTCTAATGTCACCGCACCTTTAGAACGCTGCTTCTTGAAGTAAGGCAATATATAATTAGAAGATTTAAGTAATATCAACAAATACACAATAATATATTAAAACACATGCAGTAGTGACGCTAAAAGCTCGGTATCTAATAAAATATTTTTTAGCAAATCATTTCTTTAATGTTAAAATTTATTGTAGTTCCACGACCATGTAACAATGTTTACTGTATACTATTATACTTTTTTACTATAAGGATTCCTTGTCAATGAAAATGGGATGGTCTAATACCACAGTGGGATAGTCTAATACGTGAAGTTGTCGATAGGGTTTGCCATAGCTAACTAAAAATCTTGTTATTGGTGAAATCTGATCTGAGACTTTGGGTATTTTAGATTGTATTTTACTATTTTGCAACAAAAGTTATTTCTTTATACTGCTTAGAAACTAATACTGGAAATACATTACTATTCTATATATGAACATTTTATTGCATCATGTTTAAACATATTCACCGTAATATAAATTGGTATTTATACATTGGTGTTCCTGGCTAGGCTTGACATCGTCGTACGATCGACCTTATACTGTGAGGTAATCTTGGCAGTGGCTAAATATGTAAATAATGAACTCTATTGTTATTCTTACTCTAAGTGAAAAACCCACATTTAATGCCAGTATTTTTATTGCACATTATGGGCAATATTTAGATCTAGGCTACTAAGCGGCGCGGCGTCTAACTGTTGTTAATAGCACTAGTTTAACAATAGGCTGGCTTATGCCATCTGGCTTGTAGGTAAATTGCGGTGAATTGCGTAATCAATAGATCACCTTATTTTTATATAATGTAGTCTTCATCAATGGAATATCTTAGTTTTGATGTTACTGCAATCAATATGTATTCAAACAAAAGAAAGTTTTTGGGTCTTCAAGAAAAAGTTGAAATAATTTAGTACGCGGAAAAAAACAAATTTAGTGTTAGAGTATTAGCCGAAAAAATTCTGTGTAGGAAAATCTGAAATTAGTGTTATTTTGAGAAACAAGAGCGATCTTAACATTCGATTCGGGAACATGAAAGAGAAAAAGAAATTTTCGAAAACTGAGGGTGCTGCCATAGATCAAATTGTCTACAACTGGTTTTGTAGAATACGCTCCAAAAACATTCCAATATCCGGTACTATAATAAAAAATTTGACGTTTTTATTTTTCTGCTTGTTTCAGTTTTTTAATATTCGTTTTATTACAATTCTTTTAAATTTTGATCAAATTTTTCATCCCTTCTTTTACTTTGTAATGGCTCTGTGTTACTCTACTTTCCCAAAGTCAAAAATAACCTCAGTAGTTAGTAGATATACTCTGAAGCCCTGGTAACAGTCCTTCGACTTATATGTATCATAGCTTATAGCGTTTAAAATAAGTGACACACTCTCGTATGTTTCCTTCATGTCAACTGCGTGCACAAGAGGAATAGGGGGTCTTTTGTTGCCATTACGGAGCAGAACTGCTTTTCAACCTATTTTACAAGAATTTATAAATAAGCGCCATTCGTGCGGATTATGTGTAAAGCCTAATTTTTCCATAACACTACTTGGATTAACACAAACACATATTTTGGACTGCATAGTAAAAAACGAGGATAGCTCCTGATTACAATTTCTAAATATTGCAACTCCAGACACCTAAATTAGGGAAATTGCACAACCTGGCAACACCGCATGGAGGGTGTTGCCAAGTTGTGCACAGTTTCCCTAATTTAGGAAAATAGTAAATTTGGCAACATCACGCCCCGGTATGGTACAAAAGTACAGTTCATTTTAACAACTTAAATATGTAAAACATCCACGCGTGCGTATTGACGTTTACCGCAATTGTAACTTACAGCTAACACTTGAGAGATGGCAAGGTTATGACGACGCCCCTTCCTATACGACTAAGTAACGCGCAAGCGTTAGACAACGTGCAAGCTTTATACCGGATCCCAAATTTATTTATTTTTTTAATTCCAATTAACATTGCTTTTTAAAATAACGTGATTAAAATACTTATTATTTTTTCTGAAAAGTCATAACTTAAAAATGTTACGTGTTAGAAAGTATTTACCATCATTTTTGCATTTAACGACCAAAACTTAACAAAGGATGTCCTTTTATGTCACAGTCATAATTTGCTTTATTTTTCGAAACGGTTGAAGATGCTCGAAGGCGCTTGTTCACGATTAATCTGCCTGTCTGCGGCTTTATATATACCGATGAAGTGAGGAGATCCCTCACCCAAGAATAAAACTGAATATCAGACTCGAATAGAGGTTAATGAAATTGCAGTTTTCTCATAAAACAGATCCAAATCGGTAAAATAGAAGTTTAACAGGCACTAAACAACCTACATATCTAAGCTAACAAAGGATAAAAAAAGTCAGTGGTGCACTTATTGCTGTAGAACATTATTGCAACGACAGCCCACACGCCCGCCCCTGGTGAAGCTGTCCACGCATTTTCATTAGTGAAATATGTTCTACTTTAAATAACTTTCTCCCTCCAAATTTCATTCAGATTTCTACAGCCATTTTAATGAAATTAGGAATAAACCAAAAAAATTATTTTTTTAACCCTCCGGTGCTAACATCCCGTCCCACAGACCGACCTCCCACTCTTTTCACCAATTCATCGCGCATGGCGTGTCGATTCGATCCTCCTGCTAGGTATCTTAATTTTAGTTAGTTACCGGCCAGATCTGTTAGTGGGAGGTGTGTGTTAGCCATTTTGCGGAGTTTATACGTAGTTCGGTCTCCCGGACGGATGTTAGTATTAACGCGACTATTTGATTTATTGGAAAAGGTAATTTTTTTTTTAATATTTAATGTTAAATTCCATAGTAAATTATTGTTGGGTTTAGGATGAGTTATGAACGAGAACAGGCGCGACTTGAGAAGTTATGGAAGGAATTTGAGGATAAAAATACCACTCCAGACGACCAAGAAGATTCCAATGAGGAAGACCATGTAGATGAACGAGAAGAAGATTCTGAGTCGGAGCAAGAGTTAGAACCAGAATTAGAAATTAAAAGTCCGCATGAACATCCTCCACCTAACAAAAAAGCAAAGTGTATGGATCCCTTTTTTACTGGTAAAGATAACCTGACTAAATGGAACAAGCATCCGCCCGATCAGAGGGTTAAGACTCGAGCAAAGAATATTGTACTCCATTTGGTCTTGCTTTTTCACAGATGATATGTTGAATTTAGTTGTTGAATACACCAATTTATCTATATCCCAGCAGAAGTATTCTCGTGAATATCGAACAGCAATTGGTACAGATATAATAGAAATCAAAGCATTACTAGGACTCTTATACCTTTCGGCAGTACGTAAAACCAACCGTTTGAATGCGGAAGATTTGTGGAAAACTAACGCCACGTCAATTGAATTATTTAGGCTTACAATGTCATTGGAGCGATTTCGATTTTTATTCAGACATTTGAGATTTGACAATAAGTACACTAGACCTGAGAGGCAAAAAACAGATAAATTGGCAGCAATTCGGGAAATGTTTGAATTGTTTGTGTGCAGTTGCAAAGAAAACTTTACACCATCGGAATTTACCACAGTCGACGAAATGCTTCCGGGTTTTCGGGGAAAATGCAATTTTCGACAGTATATCCCCAGTAAACCTGAAAAATACGGCATCAAAATATTTGCATTGGTTGATGCTAAGACGTATTATACAGTAAATATGGAAGTTTACGTCGGAAAGCAACCTCCTGGACCTTTTTCACTTGAGAATACCGCAAAATCAATTGTAGAGCGCCTTGTGGAACCAATAGCCAACACTGGAAGAAACGTCAGTATGGACAACTGGTTTACTAGTTTACCTTTATGTAAAAGCTTGTTGGAGAGAAGATTAACTACGGTCGGCACTATCAAAAAGAATAAACGGGAACTGCCCCCTGAATTTGTAACAGGTGTTAGACCAGTGGGCTCAAGTATGTTTGGCTTCGAAAAAAATTGTACATTAGTGTCGTACATTCCCAGAAAAGGAAAAAATGTTCTTCTTGTGTCGACGATGCATGACGATGACAGTCTAGATGAAGTAACGGGTAAACCAGAAATTATTATGATGTACAATGATACAAAATGTGGTGTTGACATCGTCGACCAATTATGTGCAAACTATAACTGTGCCAGAAATACAAGAAGATGGCCTATGGTAATTTTTTATCGAGTGTTAAACATAGCTGCCACAAATGCATTTGCGGTCTTAAATTCAAAAAATCCCGACTCAAATATGTTTCGGAGGAGTTTCTTAGAAAAACTATCGATTGATTTGGTTACGGATCATCTGAAAAGACGAGCAACAGTCCAACAGATGCCACGTTTATCACAGGCCCTGTGGTAGATGTTTCTTTTGCAGTACAAAGAAAAGTAGGAAGACAAAATACAAATGTAATCAGTGCAGCAAATTTTTGTGTCTAGAACACGTTGTCGCTATGTGCAGCGAATGCATTGGACTGGATAACACTGCCAACTTCGAAGAAGACTAATTAATTTTAAGTTTTTTCTTTTATTATAATGTTACTATTATTATAATGTTACTCTTATTACAATGTTATTATTATAATTAAATGATTAAACTACTTGTATTCTGTGTTTATTACTTAAAAAAAAAACAACTTTCTGGATACAAAATTACGTTTAAAATGGCATTTTCTGCATTCGGTCCCACAGACCGATGTTAGTACTAATGTTATAAAAATCATGTTAGTACTGGAGGGTTAACATCGTGTGTAACAAAAACGAAGCGAGACCCAGGTTGATATGGGCCTTTAGGTTTATTTTTGTGTGTTTGTAATTTGGAACACCCTGTACTATTTTTCTGACCCATGTTACGGCTATCAAACGTACCGCACGAAAACTGAATCAGGGCTGTCAATTTCATAGACAAGTAATTTATTGGTTTCAGCTCTTTTTCCATTTACTTAAGCGTAGGTTTCACATTCCATTTCCTGCTGTAAACTTAATTACATTCTGTGAACTATGTGAAAGGCAATTTAATCGAAAGAAGATTCCTCCTTTGTTTTAACAAATTGCTATGGAGGGTCGCAAAATGAAAAATACCTGCTGCGAGTAGCTTTTCATGTAATCTAATTGATCATTTCTTCTATGTCGATGTAATGATTGAAAATTTTTGCTTTTTAGTGCTAAATGTTGAATGTTATAACAAATGGTAAAAGTTGTTTGATTCTTCGTTATTATTAAAAACAGCCAAAAGTTGTTGCGTTCAAGAATTACTGGAAATTTATAGGAGACTAAATAAATATGAAAAAAATATATCAACTATAAAGAATATTTAATTAAGCTACAGATATTTTTCGTATTATAAATATAACTTCTAAATTTTATTATAGTTTTGAATCTTACACAAAAAAAAGCATACTTTATATAACATTTATTAGTCTCTAAATAAAATGAAATTTTTTCAAAAAATGTTAACTCAAATATTTAATTATTTTAAATTTGAACGGGATATGTATACTTCTGGTTTTTTAAATGGGACATCTTGTATGTTTTCACGGATTTCGATAGGGCTCTCCATCCAAACTCGATGGGTTTATCATTAACGGTTTTCTCACAATAAAGATAAGCAAAATAAAACTTTTACTTGCAAATACATTTATTGCAATAAATTGGTTCGATAGAACGAAAACACCAAAAACATTAAGAATGAAGAAGAGCTAAAAAATCATTACTTTGACAAATGTTCAAACTGACTTCCACGATTGATGATATAATGAGCCACCCTTTTTTAAGACGTTTTATGCAGGCTGCGTTAATCACAGCAGGGGTAATAGTTTGGCGGGCAGCTAGGATTCTGTTTTGCAAATCTAAAACATCGATAGGTAGGATGTTATAAAACTTTTAAGCCCTGTCAGCAGCATGGAACTATTAAAAGAAATGAATAACATCACAAGCAAATCTTCGTGTAGCACTGATGGCCCATCAATTAAAATATTTATGAACCTTCCCCTCCTAGTCAAAGAGGCCCTTACAACACTAATAAATGAATCCCTTATAAAAGGCATATTCCCTGAGTGCCTTAAAACAGCTATAATTATTCCTCTTCATAAAGAGGGCGAAAAAACTAACTCTTGCAATTATCGCCCAATTCCTCTACTAACAGTGCTATCAAAAATAATTGAAAGGTTACTGAAGAATCAACTTATGCCATTTCTCCTTAAACATCAGATAATATCCCTGGATCAGTTTGGATTTTTATCCAACAGGTGCACCAGTAACGCCATCTTCTCGTTGCTTAGCGACGTCTACTTATCGCTTAGTAACAACCACCCCACCGCCTCAGTTTTGACTTTCCCTTTTGGGGCTGCTGTACCACCGAGTAATATCTTAGTATTAGGCTTCAAAAGAGAGCAATCCGCTATTTGTTTGATCTAAATAATAGAGCCCACTACCGATACTGTTTCAAAAACATGAAATATTAACACTTCCTGCGTTATTTATTTTAGAAACCGTCTGTTTGATAAAAACAACACAACAACAACACGTTTATCCTACCAGAAACTCTAGGCATGACTTATAGATAGAGAATAAAATGAGAATTAATAAAAAAATTAATTATTTACAACGCCATAAAACTTTACAATCACCTTCCAGAACATTCAAAAACAATCCCTATATTTGCGCTCTCATTGAAAGACCTTTTTACTGCGTTAATGATTTTTATAATGAATAAGTCTCATTAAAATATTTTTTATTTGCTTGTTTACTTAAATCTCTTTGGGTGTCATGTTGCTGCATAGCATTTGAACATATTTTATTAGTTTGTTTGATTGTTTGTAAGTATCCTTACAGAAAAAAATCCAATGGCATATAATCTGAGGACTGCGTGTGCCAGTGGATCCTACCATTTCTTCCAATCCAACATACTGGGAATATTTCATTGAAATATTCGGTTTCTCTACGGTTAAAGTGAGGGGTGCTTTTTCCTGTTGCCACCACGTCGAGCACGTTCGTTTAAAGGAACTTCCTTGGTAAGTTCTGGAAGGTCATTCTAGAGAAAATGAAAGTACCTCTCTCCGTTTAGGGTCCTTGGTAAAAGTACGGTCCAATCAAACGACCATTAAATAAACCGCACCAAACTGCTGTACTACATATGTGCAGAAACGGTGTTTACACTCCCCACTTGGTATAACTGTAATGACCATGGTTTTATTAATTCAATTTTATACACAGAGAAGAGGATTTACTCGAAGAGAAATAATAAACTCCCAAAACCTGCATATCTGCAGTGACGAGAACCCTCACACGACAATTGTGGGGCGCTGTCAGCAGAAATTTTATGTTAACGTATGGGCAGGAAATAATTTAATGTCAATTTATATTACGACCAAGATTAAATGGACCGTTTTTAGAGAGTGTACCTCTTCACCTTCGTGGTAATATGTACTTTATATACAATAATGCTCCAACCCATTTTAACCTTGTAGTTAGAGAACATCTGAACACAGTTTATCCGAACCTCTGGATAGTCTGTGGTGGACCTATTTCTTGACCACCTCGCTCCCCTGACTTTAATTCCCTTGATTTCTACTTTTGGGTTCATTTAAAACAAATAGTATATGCTAACCCGATTGCTACCAGGGACGAGTTGGTGGCTGGAATTAATATCCATTAATAGCCACTTCAAACAAATAAGAAATATCCCAATGCTAGTGTTAAGAGTAACGCAGTCAACATTTCAGAGGGCAAGATAATGTAGGTATCAGACTTGGAGGTGCCCATGTACAACCAACCTATAGGTTTTTCACTAATAATATTAAATGCATACATAATAGTTTTTTATTTATTAGATTCATATAAAATATATACTAAAAACAAAATGAAATTTAAAAAATTAAATATAAAAAATTTCGTCCAAACCTGTTCAATTCTCGATAGTCCTTTACACAGAAGCCGCATTACCTCTTTGAATAGCGAGGCTGATCCTTTGGGTAATGAAGCATTTTGCTTCCTAGCACGATTTGTTTCTGCTTTTTTATTAAGAAGTTTTTTTGCCTTATTACCCCAAAGATCAAACGTTTCAATTGCGAAAGGTACAAATTCAAAACAGTCTTCTAGATGTTTTTGTAATTCTGCGCTTCGTGCAGCACCATCTGCTCTTTCAGATGCTTGTTTGATATAAGAATCAGTAAGGTTATGCCTGCACGTAGTACCCCATCACAGTGCCTTACCTGCTAGGAACCAATGTCGTACCATCCACTCGCATTCCATCGCTTCTACAAATTCTAGGCGTTTCTAAAACCTCGGGAAATTCAGCCCGTGTCTGGACATAAGTCTTACACTTCTTGCACCTTAGCCCATGAAGACCATTTGTATCCACTGTTTCGCCACAAGTGCAGATATGTTGTTCACACACAGGCAAACCAACTCTCAAAGCAATGGAAATGCGAAAAGATGAATCATCCAACAGATTTCCCAATGATGCATTTAACCAGGGATTACTTTCAGGCATTGGAAGAGCAAGAAGTCGTGCCCTCTCTTCGATATCCTGACTATTCATTATAAAGTTACTGAGGAAAACCTGACATAACTTCAAATCTAAATTCTTTTGTCTACGTGCTAGTTCATCTGGGCAGTGGCGGCTCGTGGGATTTGAGTTTGGCGGCGCACTAGAAGGTAAATAGCGCCGCAGGCAAAAAATTGCGGCGCAAGCGAAAATTTTTCGGGGTGCCACGCCAAAAATGACTAATTTTTTACCTTTTTGTTTTTTTTTAAAGAAAAAATTACTAGTTACATCCAATATATACCATTTATACTACTTGTAAATCAGTAAAAAATTAAACATTATAAAAAATTTAATAATAATCTTGAGTTTCTTGAGATATTTATTCGCCTTTTATGTCTAGTTACATACGTGTTTGTAAATCAAATCGATTCTTCTATCCTTGTATTGGGGTGAATTTTTTTAGGTATTTCTACTTATGCCACAACTTGTGCATATATACCATTTTTACAAGGTAATAAACGACATAAGAACCTCGATAAAAACTTACCAGAATAATTAGTCGTAATGAATAAGTAACACACTCCAAAACTATATACAGTAAAAGGAAGAATATTTTACACTGAACTGCGGTATTTGAAATCTAATCTTTGTTCTGCCTTACTGGCGAAAAGATCAATGACTCGTTTATTAAAGTCTTCAATATTATTAAGAAACACTTTTTTAGCTGATAACATTCCCAAGGCATTTAGTCTTTGTTGTTTCATAAAGTTGCGCAAAAAAGTTTTTAGTCTTTTTAACATAGAGAAGCATCTTTCAGCTTCGGAGGTTGACATAGGTGTTGTCACTAAAACTTCCAATAACTTAATAGTTTCTTGAAAAGTGCACCTCATATCTTCCTGTGAAACCAACATTAAAAGAGGAACGGCTTCAAAAATGGTTTGCAATTTTTCTCTTTCTTGCAGTTCTGTTTTTAGACGATTTTTCTCTAGAAATGGATATAACTTAACTGAATAAGAAAACAATTTGTCGGGAAATTTTTTTGGTATTCGATAAAATTAATAAATAATACGGTAGCTCTCAGATGTCCTGTTAAAGTAAACCGAGCCTTAATCTGTTGTATTATAGAATCGTAAACTTTCAAGGCTTCAATATTTTTATTTGTTGAAATAGATAGATCGGAACGAGGGTAATGTCGCCTTTTTGAGGAACATCTCCATCTTCGTTTTCTAAAAGCTCCAAGTCTATTTGGTCAATAATTGTGTCCATTCTATCACGAACTTTTTTCGTTTCGAAGTTTTGTAGTAGATCTTGTTTAGCCTTGATAGGGTCGGTATTAATCATCTACAGTTGCTGAAAAAAATTTTCGACATGTGGCATGATTTTATGAAATTTTGTCAACCAAAATATAAAATCTTTGTTCTGCAATCTAAGTTTATATCCACCAGCTTGTTCAATCGTTGAATTCAATTTAATATTTTTGTCGTTCTCTAAAATATCCATAACGTGTATCAGCTCACTTCGGTATTCATAAACTGTATTAATTCCCCGAGAATGAAAATTCCATCTCGTTTGTGATGATCGTGGTAATCGTCTATGAGCTATATCATCCAATACTTTTGTTCTTTGAGGTGACGTAGAAAAAAAACAAATTCCAGTCAGATGAGCAAAAAAAATTCGAACCGATGCATTAATTGAAACTGCACTGCTTATTATAAGGTTGTATAATTTTTTCATAATAATTACGTTATGTTTTTACTGACAAGTGCATTTCGGTCAAAATATGTCACTATTCAATGAGACATCACCGGACTTTACCGACAACGCAAAAGTTTAGGTAAATCATTTTAACTTAGTAAATGTAGTGTTCCATAAATGATCGTTTTTTTCAAAAACGAGTCAATTTTTGAAAACTGATAAGGAAGACCTTTTATCTTTGATAATGTCTGACCGACAAAAAAAAATATTTTTTATAAAATATCTTTACGCAGATAAAAATTGTGTAGTAAAAAAATTTAAAAGTAGTAATCATCTCGCCCCCCTCCCCATCTCGCAATCTTTGCCTCTTAACATTTTCTTTAAGTAACTCAAGCTATTATATGAATCACCCAAAGAATAATAATAATAATAATAATTTTATTTCGTCAATAAAACAGATGTGTATAATATACAATCAGTAATTGGAATAAATGTCAAAAAGAGTAAATTAAGTATATCTACTACTAGAAAAGAAAAAATACGAAAAGTAACTAGATTAGATACGTATTTTAGAAAAAAATAAAAAGAAAAAACTGAACTTAAAAAAAAATAAAAACTAACTTAAGAACTCTTGCACACAATAAAAGGTACCCTCCAGAAGATATTGTTTTAATTTACGTTTAAAAGATTTAAGATTATCAGCATCTTTGATATCATTGTTTAATTTATTAAAAAATCTACATGCTTTATACATTACGTTTTTTGAAAAAATGCAGATTTATGTATCTTATGATAAGCGAAAACGGATACTTTAAATGTGTAGATTCAAGCCAAGGTCCATATTTTTAATTGCTTGAAATAGTCTCGACACGAATCTGTACAGGGCATCCGAATTTCGGTTTGCGGGGTATCTCCCTTATTACTGAAGATAGAGAGATGCGGTTTTCGCAGCACTGTGCTACTTTTTTGTGAAACCAAAGAAGCCACAAACAAATTTTTCCTAGCCCTCTTCGTTTTTGAGATACAGGGTGAAATTGAAAATTTTGCGTTTTTAGGTACCCCTCGTATCACGATAGCCTGGCAACTTGCCGAAAAGGTAAAAACTAACTTCGATAGAGTTTTTTGCGTAGAATCCAGTGGCGTAGTCAGTTTTTGGTTAGCTAATATCGTTTTCGAGGTATAGAATAAAGTTGGGTTTTTTTAAAAGGGATACCCTGTATATTTTTTAATATTTGGTTTCCACTCATTTTTAGCTTCTCAAAAATATATAATACTATATCTATTTCAATCCGGTATCGACAATTAAGTCAATTTAAAGAAATTTTAATCTGTTTTTCTAGTAGGCCATGAAACTTGTGTGTTAATTTTCTAAATCTGAATTATCTGTACCAAAGTTTATTATAACATCATTATTAAACAATAAATCAGTTAACAAAGATTCATACTATTTAATTTTTATGCTAGGAAAACACACAAACATCTAAGAAATGTACTAAAAACACATATTATAAACTAAAAATATATACATATGACGATAATTTAATTATTTTTCTAATGTTGACAATAAAATTGTATTCTGTCAAATACTTACTATCGACTAAATTAGAAAAAAAAGCTATGCAGGGTGTAGAAATTACAGATACCGATCGAACTGTTCCCCATTATACCTTATACACATATCACGCATCTTTCTTATTCTACTTAGTGCGTTAAGCATAATCATTTGGCGAGCTTGTAAATATCTAAAGGCTCTTCTTGTGTCGTTTCGTGTGGTGTTGCCTTTGGTAGATGATGCCTTCAAGATATCCCCATAGAAAAAAGTCTAGGATCGACAAATCTGGCGACCTAGGCGGCCATCTTACAGCCCCATTTGTACCAATCCAGCGACCTGACAATTCATTTTCTAAAAAGGTACTAACAGTCCGTGCATTATGAGCCGGCGCACCATCTTGCTGAAGAAAAATATTTTGTAATTGTGCCAAAGGAATATTATCTAATAAATCAGGAAGCGTATTTTCCAGTATCTCTAGGTACCGGTTTCCAGTAAGACTACCGTTATAAATGACATACCTTATTTTTGTGCCAAGTATAAAGCAGGACACGCTAAATCCAAACACCGCCTTGTTGACCAGTATCTATTATTGTGTCGATTTAAAATAACTCTTCTTTCGAAATTTATTTTGGTATTAGTCATATGAATGTACCAATTGCAGAAATCTATGCGACGCTGTGCATCTCCCGGGTGCAAATGTTGCACTGACTTATATTTATATGATTTGAAATGGTATTTTTTTAGAATAATCTGCACTGTTGACTTAGGTACTCCCACATCATCCTCGAGTTTTTGATAGGAAGTTGACGGATTGATTGCAACGGCAGCTAAAACATTAATCTCTTCAGTTTCCCGATTTTCTTTGTACTTAATATGATTTCGGTCGCGGTACTTTGAATGATCCGTGAGTGATCAGATTTACTTTTATTCTTGAAAATGTTCTCTATCGGGCTGTCTTCGTTCTTGGTATCTATAAGGAATAAATGCTTATTTACAGATATATAGAGTATAGAATGACATATTCAAAATAAATTAAATTGAATTATTTTATTATACAGGGCGATGTAAAAGATGTTTTTTCTTATCACTTATCAACAAAACTGCTATTCTACTTTTCAAATATTTTAATTATAATTAATTTTATTGGAGATTTAGTGACATCGTATCTTTCAAGTTGCAGACTTGCTGCAATAATATGCTTGTTTATTACAAGCAAATTTTGGACACAATTGAAATATTAATATTATTATTCTGAAAAAAAAGTCACAAAACTAAAGTTTTATTATTATCTATACTTTTGTTTTTCAAAAATACTGAGAGTCTTTCTACATCGGCTATCACTAATTCCGAAAAGCCCTGGTTTAAGAAGCAAAGTTATTTTGTTTATTTAATATTACTCCTGTCACTTACCGGATTAGATACATCTCTGACGCTTCATCCGGATTTTCCTGGCACTGTATAAAACAAACAAGCATGTCATATTTCTCCAAGTTTTCGAAATTCGTAGCCATTTGATATTTAATAAACGGACAAAGGCAATATTTGATTAAAATAATTTAACAATGACAAATGTCAATTAGTTTCAACAATGGTTCAACAGAATCTATATATTATTTTGTTTAATCAAGTCATGGCCGCCTTATTTTATTTAAAACAGATCTTGGGTATTTCTAAGGAATAAATTAAATAGTTGTAAGTAAGTATTTTCGAACAACACAATTGCCAACTTTAGAAAAGTATTAAATCCAACGTCATTTGTTGTAAATAAAACATTTTTAGTGTATAATAGGTAGGTATAATTTTTTAATAGATTTCCTAAGTATTTGTGTTAGTTGTGTTGCCCATGGTAAATACCAAATAGTAGGTATGAATCTTTGATTATTGATTTATTGTTTAATTATGATATTATAACAAACTTTGGTACAGATAATTCAGATTTAGAAAATTAACACACAATTTTCATGGCCTACTAGAAAAACAGAATAAAATTTCTTTAAATTGACTTTATTGTCGGTACCGTATTAACATAAATATCAAGAATTATATATTTTTGAAAAGCTAAAAATGAGCGGAAACCAAATATTAAAAAATATACAGGGTGTCTTATTTAAAAAAACCCAACTTTAGTTTATACTTCGAAAACGATAGTATCTAACCAAAAACTGACTACGCCACTGGATTCTACGCGAAAAATTCTATCGATGTTAGTTTTCACCTTTACTATAAGTTGCCAGGCCATCAAAATACGAGGGGTACCTGCAAACGCAAAATTTTCAATATCACGCTGTATCTCAAAAACGAAAAGGGCTAGGAAAAATTTGTTTGTGACTTCTTTAGTTTCACAAAAAAGTAGCACAGTGTTGCGAAAACTGCATCTCTCTATCTTCAGTAATAAGGGAGATACCCCGCAAAACCATCGGAATTCGGATACCCTGTACATGAAAGACCACACAAAGTTCGGATCGCATACTTTTAAAGCAAAAAGACTCTTGTCACGTCCGAGCTTGGACCCCAATTTATGATGTCATAGGACCGTTGAGAGTGTATATTAGGATAATATACCGACAACATAGCATTTTGACTACAATAACTTGACAATGATTTCAAACCATAAAAATTATTTTTTATCTTTGTACATAGGTTTCTGTTTCAACTGTCATTGTTTTGTTTATTAATTGAAAATAAAACGAAATTTGTTTTACTTTGATTTATAGCCAAACAATTCTTTTTACACCACAACATAATACCATCATAAACCAAATCTGCTGTTCTTTTGAGAGATATTGCATCCTTTTCCACGATCACAATGTTTGTATCATCTGTATATGATATGACAGAAATACCAGTGGAAATATTCTTTAAGTAGGAAATAAGATCATTAGAATAAACAAGATATAGCAGCGGACCAAAGACTGGACCTTGTGGAACACCCCGATTTACTGCCAATGAGTCGCTTTCCATCCCATTTGCTATAAAACACACTGTTGACGTCCACCTAAATAAAACTAACGATGCAACTTTATTAACAATAGTTCATGGCTAACCATATCAAATGCTCGGGAGAAATCCACAAATATACCCAATACACGAAAGTGTTTATCAGTTGTAACGACAACTGTCAATTGGAAATCACAAAGGGCACGTTCAGTACTGCGATTCTGTAAAACCATGTTGAGAAACGCTGGCAATATTATTTTTATTAAAAGAAACGAAATAATTGATCTTTCAAATTCAACTCAAAAATTTTAGAAATGCTTTTTAGCAGCATGCCTCTATAATTTGGATAATCATTAGAATCTTCCTTTTTATATAGTGGAATGATAGTTGCAAACTTCAATAAAATTGTTCAGGAAATATGCATACTGCGCTGAATGATTTATCATGTACGTTAAAACATCACACAAAGCAAAATCACATATTTTCAACAAATTATTGGATATGCCATCATGTCCTGTAGCATTTGAGTTCCTAAGTTTTACAATAAATGATAAAAGATCTTGTTTCCATATAAGTGACATAAAGAATGTATTTATACGCAGTTATGCACAAATGCTTTGTCGATATTATCGTAACTAAGAGGTACATTAGTAATCGATAACTAAAAGTACTTGAAACTACATTATCCAGAACTATTTCGTCATTTTCAATTATTTTCAGTTCCGTACAAGAATTGTTTTGATTGTGTAACGTTTTTATAATTTGCCACATGGCCTTTGATTTATTGCTTGAGTTTTGAATTATTTTATCATTTTGTTGTGTAAAAAAAAGTTTTTCCTTATGAATACTGTTAATATGTTTGCTAATATACATGTATCTGACATTTTTTTTGATAGGTCAGTAAACAAAGTAATCTTTAATTAATAATTATTAAGAAGTTACGTCAAACGATATTCTGAAGTTACGTCAAACAATATTAAAATCCTTTGGAAAACTTGTTTTCCAGATCCCTATTTTAAGAACGAATACCTCAGTTGGTGAGCAGTTTAGGAGAAAATTTTATATAACAAACTAACATTATTTTTGCCAGTTCTATTTAGAGGTTGCCCACATATTCTGAGACACCCTGGAAAAATAAAAATTACAAAAATGTTGCTATTTCCCCTGTTAAAGAACCCTGGATTAAAGATTACTCCGATTTCCTGCTTTCTATTCAAGCACAGCAGTCGAGCTTCTATCTAGTTAGGAAATTAGCACTACGCGACTTCTAATTTGCCTGTTTTATTCCCGTCTCTTTCACCGAACGGCATACGCTAGAGTTGATTTTGGTTCGAGTCTCACTCCTCGTTCTACTCGAGACTGAATTAAGTCATCCAATTTAAATGCTAATATATTCTCGCTCTTTGATAAATCAAATCTGTAATAAGTTCCTCAAACGGTTCGTATTATTGCATGTGTAACCAAACACGCCATGCTGAATCTTAAGTTATTGTTAACCAGTGAACTCTATACTTCGTAACTCGAGCATGCGCCGACTACCGTTATTCTGAGGCAGTTTTCGTCATACACTGAGACGGAGATTAAAAGGAGTGTTCGAACCAATGACGTCAAAAAGAAATAGACCCCGGATTTCATTCATAAAAATGAAATAAATAGAATCAAACATCAATTTGTTGTTGTATATGAGTGGAAAAAAGACGGACTGATCGCATAAAGAATAGTTTGCGGTGAAAATTGCAACGCTGTCAGATATCTTCACGAGGCTTACCAGTGGTGTAGCTATTTTTGAGATAATGTATTATTTGCTATATTTTTTGAGCCCAAATATTATTATGGTGGATACGACGGTTTTTTGTTCTAAGATGAACACGAACGACTTCACTTTGCAAAAGTGAGAGTTTTAATAACAACTTGAAAACAACTAATTTAGATATTATGTCGTGGAAAAGTCTGCACTAAATAGGAAACTTTTTTATTATCAATTTCTCGAAAAACTTTCTTCTTGATAAAACTTGTGTGTTTGTTGAAAAAATAGTTTTCACAATATTGAACTTTAAATCAAATATACAAGGCATTCAAAAAATACGAAAAAGTGTATTTCAAAAATTAAAATTTTTGTGATTGTCGCGGCCGTAAAAAATCGTAAATAAAGGTTTAGTATTAGTTATGTCATATTAGTAATAGCTAAGGAAAGATTTAAATGAAATATGTTTTTTTGACCTTAAATATCTCCATAACTACAATATAAAAAATTTTACTCAGTTTATATTTACGATTTTTTATGGCCCTTAAAACTACCGTCAGAAAAATTTTATTTTTTTGAAATCCACTTTTTTGAACATCCTGATCTAAAGTTTATTACTATCAAAAATATTTTTTTTTGAACCACCAACTTTTATCAAGAAATCAATAATAGAAAAAGTAAATAAATGCATTAAAATGCAAGATGTTTAAAAATAAAATCATCGAAACTTTTTGGTGATTCTGAAGCACCCTGTATAATATTTTACACTATATTTGAAACTTAATTTTTTTTTATAAAAATTTAAATAACAAGATTGAAAGTGCACTTTATAAATTTTCAACCGGACACGTGGTTTATAAAAATAAAACAAAGTTTAAAAGTTTGGTATAATTTATTTATAAACGGTTTGATATAATAACAAACAACTATTATTATTGACAAAACAAAAGTAGCAGCATATTAATTTAATATTTCATTATTTATATAATAATTAAACTCGTCTATTACATATTTAATGATTCAGTGACAATTTTCAAAATCGGAAATTTAGAGGAAATTTTATATAGCTTTATATATATATATATATATATATATATATATATATATATATATATATATATATATATATATATATATATATATATATATATATATATATATATATATATATATATATATATATATATATATATATATATATATATATATATAAAACTTTAGGTTAGCAAAAAGCTAATTTAATATAATTGTATCAATAATTATCTGTGACAAAAGACCAGGCACGTAGTCCGGAACCCCCCACGCTCCGCGCGATACCCTAAAAATATTTTTTTACATACATTTTACATAATTTAACCTACGAAAGTAGAATTCCAATAACTGCTGATTAGAGTTCAGTATTGGCTCTGCTTACTACAGCTATTTTCTAACTCTAACCTCAGGAAAATTAGGGAGCAGGCTATTTTTTGAAATTCTAACTTTTTGACGGGTTTTTTAACAAGCCCAAGTATGTAAACAACTAAACAAAGACGCACCTAATGATTTTTTCGTAAGTACGACAGTTTCTAACATAAATCGATAGGAAAATAAATTTCGTTTTTCTTCCACAAAAATCTCCTGTCATAAGCAAAATTGCGAATGCGTGCCGAGACCAAATTTATGATAATTCCAACAAACATTATTATTATTAAACTTAGAATATATGGTAGCTGCTGAAAATTTCTCTTCGTGATCCAATTTCACACAATTTTGAAGTTCTTATCTTTACATATACAAAACACGACTTAAGGAATAAGAAAATTATTGAATTGAAGATGAATACATTTATGATTAAAGAAATCCAGATTTTTAATGTAGCAATATGGTTCCAGACCCTCTATGGAAGATAGCACCACATTAACCTCGATATTAACAAAGTGACTACGCACTTATTTATTAAAATACTATTAAATATATAAAACCTAAAAATATTAAGCAAAAGTCGCCAACGTCCTATTTGCTCAAGATATACCTATAATTTTTTACATTTTCATAATTGCTCTACCTGCAATGTTTTAATAGATATTGGCCAATTACTAGTTTTTTGCAACTTTTTTTCATATTTTGTTGCACTTCCAGGGGGGACTAGCAACAAGTGAAAAGAAAGGCATTCTTCTTAATAATTCTTTCGTCATTGAATTGGTTTTGACAGGGTTGGATCCCCCTAGAACTGAAATCCGGGCTACGTGCCTGCAAAAGACATATTTATATAATGGTTCATGTGGCAATATTTATTATTAGCAATAAGCTTAGTCATTAAAGAACAAGCATTTCCATAACAAAATACAACCAATAAAAGGGTGAGTTCTCATTACTATTGTTACTAAAGATGGAGATAAAACTAAATTTTGTTACATGGACCCACTTTGTGTTTTGATATCTATACCAAGAGTATAATGCTTATTTAATACCTTTCTTTATCAGCTTATCATCGACTTCAGAGGAAATATGTAATAAAATATAATTTATCACTTTTTAATGCAACCTATTTTTTGAAATCGGGTTTGTTTTTCAACACATTTTGATTTCACCCTTTTTCCAACACATTTTAGTTTCATTTACGCGAAGTTATGTAGAAATTTCGGTCCACTATTTTTAAAAGTTTGCCAGGCTCGCGGCAAGTAATATTATATACAAATGCACCACCTTTACATGTTTTGGATCTATTCATATTTACAGAAAATCAGCAATAAACATGGCCCAATATTAATATGAATGCAAAATTGAACTTCGTGTCCCTAAAAACCACAAAAACAATATTATGAAAAACAATATCTTTACAGTACTTATCCCCCAATTTATCCCCTTTTTTCCCCACCATCCATCTTCCCCGCTATACATTTCACTTATTGACAATATAAATATTTTGTGCCAAGATGTTTAATATTTTTAACATTCATTATAATATATTATATTATTATTTATATTACCGAAATCACCTGATAAAAACAGATTCGCCCTAGTTGGGATAATGTACCTCAGGATGGTATTTATTTACTTTTTTGATTACTTATTTTTAAAAACCAAATTTTTAGGCAATAAATTAAAGCATTTCAAATTCATTAAAGAAAATCTATGGTAAATGAAAAATTGTAAAGTAACACTATTGCGCTATTTTCATTTTTTGTATATGCTTGCTATATGAGAACTCCGACACTACCCTAAATATTCCTTGAAAATTTCATAAAAAATGCAAACCATCCTGGAGTAATTAATGACAACATAAAATAGTGGGTCTTACAGCTTACTCAATTAAAATTTAGTACCTATGCTTTACCAAATAGTATATTTATGTTGTTTATTAACCCCTCAAATAAGGTGATTTGATAAATTTTAGAGGAATATTTGAGACTTTTCACAAATATATAAATTAGCAAAACGCTGTACTCCGTTTATCATCAGTGTCTTCGACTTTATAGATAAGTTGAAGTTATAAAAAATTAATTTAAGCCCAACGGAAATGTGCAATACAAAAACAATACTTCATTTGCAAATATAAGAACGCTATTAGACGGTGATTTGACCCTTCAACTATAGCACTGGTATGACATATCTTACTTACCTTCGAAAACAAACTTCTGGGTTTAAATCGTTTCTTTTTCTGCAAATAAAGCAAGTTCGCACCATTTTCTTAAAGTTTTTTAAACAGATTCTTGAAAATAGCTACACAAAACCCTTGGATTTCTGAAAAACACTTATTTCACTCAAACTAGAACAATTACAACGTCGCGCATCAAATAGGTCGAAATAATGAATGACTACGACCGTCTTCGGCGTTTTCCGAATGATCCCGAAAGAAATCTGTAGTATACTCGAAAATGGTAGAATTCCGACGTTGCCGATTATTCTGGGCTTTATTTCTTGAAATAAGGAATAATAATTACAGAATATTTAAATTACATTGGAAACAGATTCGGTTTGAGTTATTTATAATAAGCTATTTAATTATCCGTTTTAAAATATTCTATATGGAAATTTATAGTGAGAATTTCTGGAATTCCTTGTTTATTTATATAATAGTATAAAGGATGATATCCGTTATAATCTGGCCACAGTAACGGTTTGGCAAACCAGGGTTAATGTTGGATTCCTCCAAAATGTAAACACCTGGGTCTATATTATTTCCATGTCGTTCGTTCGAACTCAATTCATTTCAATATTATTATTATCCCAGACCCTAAAATCTTATTTACAAAGCCATTATGCTTAATTCTAATTTTAATTAATTAAAGATACAATAAAATTAGAAAGAAAGAAGTGAAAAAAAATTGTGTAATGTTATGGAAAATAGAAAATATACTCTTGTTTGCACTGTATTACCCTATAAAAATCCTGCAATAATCTAACCTAAACAAAATATATACACACATACATACATGCACAAGTAGAATTAAAATAAGTATATGACAATGGAAAGTGGCTTGACAAACAACATATTAGAAAAGTAAAAAGTAAGAAAGTAAATTTAGGTGGATAAAAAAGTCAAAATCATTTAATTTAAGTATATCGTAGAATATATGAAAAGATAAAAGGAAGGACCTATAATGAAAAATAATAATTATTATATATACAAATAACAAAAATAAAGTATGTGAGAGAGCATTATTACGTATTAAAAACATAATTTAAAACTAGAAATAATAAACTGTTCTACACATTGAAGTGACGGCCTACTTACCCGATTGACTTGAAATTTTGGTCAAAAATTAAGGGTCACAAAAAAACGACCTGGTAACATTTTGGTTAAAATTCAATATAGCGGTTTAGTGAAATTTTTAAAAAAATATTATTAAAAAACTACGGATCCAATTTATCTCAAATTTTGCAAAAAATTACGTTGGAATCAACTGATAATATTTTGGTACAAATCTAAGATGGCGGAATAAAATATTTAAAAATGCAGCTTGAAAAAACTGCTTAATGGTTTGATTTCAAATTGTGTACCATAACTAATTGTAGTATAGGGATCAACTAGTAAAATGTAGTGGTACTTAATCAAGATGGCCGAACAAAATGGCGGCCAAATAAAATGTTTGAAATCGTGAAAAAACTACTCTCTCAGTTTTACACATCTTTATATTTTAGCGTCGCAAAAATATGTTTTATGAACTGCGTCTGTCGATCTTTCTGTCTGTCGGTCTGTCAGTTCGCGGCATAGCTTAAAGACTACTTACCCGATTAAACTGTCAAAAATTAAGAGTCATATAGGGATGGCCTGATAAGATTTTGATAAAAATTCAGTATGGCGAAACAAAATGGTGGCTTAGTGAAATATTAAAAAAATTATTGTGATATAGTGATCAACTAGTAAAATCGTGTTACTAATTGAGGATGGTCGGACAAAATGGCGGCCAAATGAAATGTTTTTAAGCGTAAAAAAATCACCCTCTTACTTTTTTACACATCTTTTCGTTTTTACTTCGCTAAATGCCAAAAAATATTGTTTTATAAACTCCGTCGGTCCATCTGTCGGTCTTTCTGTCTGTCTGTCAGTTCGCGGCATAACTTAAAGACTATTTAACCGATTGACTTTAAATTTTGGTCAAAAATTAAGGGTCTTATGGGGATGGCCTGGTCAGATTATATTAAAAATCCAATATGGCATAAGAAAATGGCGGCTTAGTGAAATTTTAAAAAAGTACTTATCCAATTTATCTGAAATTTTGCAAAAAGCATCAAATATTATGGTGGAATAAACTGGTAACATTTTGGTACTAATCCAGGATGGCGGAACAAAATGGCGGCTTAATAAAATATTTAAAAAATCAGCCTGAATAACTACTTAATGAATTGACTTCAACTTATGTGCGATAACTAACTGTGGTATAGAGGTCAACTAGTAAATTTGTGGTACTAATTCAAGATGGCGGAACAAAATAGCGGTCAAATAAAAATTTTGTAATCGTGAAAAATTCACCCTCTAGATTTTACATATATTCAGGTTGTAGCGTCCCTAGATGCCAAAAAAACCTGTTTTATCAATTCCACCGGTCCGTCTGTCGGTCTGTCAGTTCGCGACATAGCTTAAATACTTAAAAATTAAGGGTCATATGAGGATGACGTGGTTAATATTTTGGTAAAAATCCAATATGGCTGAACAATGTTAAAACAATTTTGTTAAAGTGGTGTATTATTTTGGGTCCAGTAAAGAACCAAAAGACTTTTTTAAATTGTCGACGTTTCGCAATTTTATTGTTGCATCCCCAGGACACATAAATTCTATATCCTGCATGAAAACCATATTATCAGTATTTACCTACTTGGTCCTCAGATATTTTCCAAATATTAATTTTCTAAACGGTTTTCGTAGACATTTTTCTTGTTGTTAGAGTGGTGTATTATTTGGGGTTAGGAAATATCTGCTGACCATCATCAGAGTAGGTAAAAACTAAGGGAAGTCCCGCGTAAAGAAATTTACCGATTTTTTACTATTTTCACTGTTTTAGGACTGTTTTTGTTATTGATTATTTTTGTCATTTATTCGGTCAAGGGGAGAATGGAGCAATAATCCGAATTCAGAACAATTAAAATGGTCATTGAGACAGCTATTGATGAGAAATTCAGTAACTTCAAGCATTAATGCAAATTGTTCTGTCCTTGGTGATTACTGTGCTTCTGCTTTTCAATTTCGTTCGGACAAAAGGAGGCTAAGTTCTCTTGTATATTCAACACAAAAAAAATTAAAAATTATTTACTGTCTCTCAAGGTGGACTACTGTACAGGGTGGCCCACATAAGATGACCCACTACCTTATCTCAGAATCTGTACGAGATAGGGAAAAAAGTTTTATACAAAAGTTTCTTAGGTTTATCTAGATTTTTTAAATATTATATTTTTATATATAGGGTGTGTCATTTTGCGTTGACAGATGTCAACTTTGTTATTTTAAATGGAACACCCTATATATTATTATGGATTTGAATAGCTCTCTTAGAGACGATTTCAACGATGTATTATAAGATGGGTCTACGAGGCACCGTTTCGGAGATATTTACGATCATCTTCAATTTTTGACATACTTTCAACTTGTTGTATCTCTGGTATTTATCAACTTTTTTGTTTCATTTTTGTGCAGGAAAAAACATAATTTTATGCTTTATTGGACGTGTAGGTAAAAATATTGAAATTGAAAAAAAATGTTACAGTGTTGTCACGTACCATCAGTTTTCTCAAGATTTTTAAATGCAACCCCCTATATTTTATAACGGATTTAAATAGAGCATCGAAAGACGATTTCAACGATATATTATATATTATATTATATATAACATAGGTTTACAAGTCACGGTTCCCGAGTTTTGGGGATTTTCTTCAGGAATCAATTTTAATATTAAACAATTTTTACTAAAACATAATATAAACTATTAAACGTGACATGACATGAACGAAGACAACAAAATTAATATTATATGCTAAAGAATATCTAAATTAGATTTTCTAATTGCTTTGAATAATTATTACCACGCCGTTTTCCAGATCAAACGTAAAACTCTCTAAAAATCAGTTAAATACATAATGTGTATTTTTGTTAAAATAGTGTGAATCTATTTAAAAATAGTTCTTTATGTTTCCTTCCCATATACTAAATAAGCCTTATCAATGTTATGATTAGCGATTACCGAAACAGACGGCCAAGGTGACTGTGTCGATAATGGTGCCGCAAAATGTCTTTGCTTACCAATCATTTTTGTTGTTTCGTTTTTATATAGAGCGTCTGAAAGTCAGTCGAGTAATACCCGTCATCAAGCTAAGTATTGGCTTCGTGTTTTTTCTCTCACAATTATTTACCAACCTTTCCACAACCCTATCAACAATTTTAAGTAGGCTGTGCTTCAAAACCATGGAAACAAACGAAATATTATTTGCATGAAATTTGACAGCTTGGTTGCATTTCTTGATTAAATTAGTAAATTTAAGAAATAATTATGTCGAACTACACTATTCAACAACGTTTAAATTTATATGAATGCTTCATTAGAAACAATAAGAGTCCCGCACTAGCGTTAAGGGAGTATAGAAGACTGTATCCAAATAGCAGAATTCCAAGTAAGAAAATCTTCGTAAGAATTACACGAGATCTGGAAAATGGCGTTGTGATAAACAATAAAAGAAACCGGCCTAGGACAGTTCTTACAGAAGAAAATCAACTTGATGTTCTTTTATATTTTGAGGAAAGCAATGAAAATTCCCAAAGGGATGCCGCACGGGACATACCGCATATTAGCCGAGCAAGTATTCAGAGAACACTTAATATCAACGATTACCATCCTTTCAAATTCACTCCGGTACAAGAGCTATCCATAGCTGATTTTGACAACAGAGCTACTTTTTGCATGGATATGATGGACCGCCACTTTGATCAAACGGTTTTTGACAAAATTCTTTTCACTGACGAAGCAATTTTCAACACCGCGGGAATATTTAACCGAAAGAACTGCCACTACTGGTCAAGGCAAAATCAACATAAAATCAAAGCCATCAGAAAGCAGGGACATCAAAGTGTATATGTTTGGTGGGGAATAATAAAGGACCTAGTGATTGGGCCGGTTGAAACCAGATGAAATTAAAGATGGTCTTATATTTCAACAAGACAGTGCGCCGTACCATACCGTAAGACCTGTAATTGAATGGTTAAATGAAAGATTTCCAATGTGGATTGGCAGATTTGGGTCAATACCCTGGCCAGCTCGGAGTCCCGATTTAACTCCACTAGATTTTTTTTATGGGGAAATATTAAAGACAAAGTGTATAAGAATAAAGTTAATAACGTAGACGATTTAAGGGGGAGAATAATGGAAGAGATCCATTTGATCAATGAGAGTGGAGCAGTTCGTAGGGCAATAAATAAATTAGACATTATTTATACAACATGTATAGCACAGGAAGGTGGTTATATAGAAAATTTAATTTAAGTAATGTTTATTTTTTTGTCTTTGTTCTTGTTATGTCATGTTTAATAGTTTATGTTATGTTTAGTAAAAATTGTTTAATATTAAAATTGATTCCTGAAGAAAATCCCCAAAACTCGGGAACCGTGACATGCAAACCTATGTTATAATATATCGTTGAAATCGTCTTTCGATGCTCTATTTAAATACGTTATAAAATATAGGGGGTTGCATTTAAAAATCTTGAGAAAACTGATGGTACGCAAAACGTGACAACACTGTAACATTTTTTTTCAATTTCAATATTTTTACCTACACGTCCAATAAAGCATAAAATTATGTTTTTTCCTGCACAAAAATGAAACAAAAAAGTTGATAAATACCAGAGATACAACAAGTTGAAAGTATGTCAAAAATTGAAGATGATCGTAAATATCTCCGAAACGGTGCCTCGTAGACCCATTTTATAATACATCGTTGAAATCGTCTCTAAGAGAGCTATTCAAATCCATAATAATATACAGGGTGTTCTATTTAAAATAATAAAGTTGACATCTGTCAACGCAAAATGACACACCATGTATATATAAAAATACAATATTTAAAAAACTTAGATAAACCCAAGAAACCTTTATATAAAACTTTTTTCCCTATCTCGAACAGATTATGAGATAAGGTAGTGGGTCATCTTATGTGGGCCACCCTGTACGCTTCGGATATTGTGTATGAAATCATCTGCTTTAAAGAAAAAGAATTTGAATATTTTATTCAAAATAAAAAAGTTTTAAATGCTCATTTTATTTTAAAAAAGAATCTTGTTAATTTAGCGATCAAACATTTTGTGCCATAAAGAGATACATTTCGTCCACAGCATCTATTAACCGAAATTTTCTTATCAGAGGACTCGCACGAAATTCAGCCAATTAAAAAAATATTGCACGTACAAACTTTTGTTTACATGCGAACTTGAATCTAAAATAGACTTTAGTGGAATTGTGGTGCTAACTTAAGATGACGGAACCAAATGGTAGTCAAATAAAATGTTTGTAATCGTGAAAAAACTCACCTACCCAGTTTTTAGATACCAGAAAATATGTTTTATCAATTCCCTCGGTCCGTCTGTCGGTCTGCCTGTCAGTTTTCAGTAAAATTTTAACTCTAAACCCAGAATTTTTTTTAAATTACTTTTTTGGTAAAATTCTGACTTTAAACTCAGAATTTTACTAAATTTTGACTTTAAACTAAGAATTTTGTTAAATTCCTACTTTGAAATCAAAATTCAAAAATAAACAATCGGTAAATTTCCTTTACCCGGAACTTCCCTCGTTATGCATTTTTTTCCATTTGTTAGAAATAGTGAAGTGTGATCCATTTTAGTTCAGGACATAGTCACAGTATATATGTGTTACATGTACAGGGTGTCCCATTTTCGTAGGTTTTACGGGGTTTCCAGCTTATGAGTAGAGATAGAGAGATGCGGTTTTCGCGACACCGTGCTACTTTTCGATGAGACTAAAGAGGCCGCAAACAGATTTGCCCTAACCATTTTAGTTTCCATGCTACAGGGTGATTTTGAAAATTTGTCATTTTCGAACACCCCCTGTAACTCAGCTATCGTAAAATATATTTAAAATGTTTCAACTGGTATTTATAGATTTTTTCACGTAGAATTCAGTGGCATTTTTGCTGAGAGTCATAGTTTTTGACATATTGGCATAACCTACTATTTTTTAAATGGGAGACCCTATATATTATTTTTTCATCTTATTCTTCGTGTCGAGAGCTTTTCAAAAACATACCATAAGTCATATTTATTTTCATAAATAACATGAAAAAATGCATCTTTCTTTAAACGGATTTATGGCATAGCAGATCAATCGAAATAAGAGAAGGTGGCTGTGGTAGCCATGGCAACGCCAACAAAAATATGATCAGGCAGCCATTACTGCTGTCATTTTTGGCATTATTGCGTTTAAATTTTTCTTGACGTCTATTATAATTATTGTTTTTAATATGGCTCAGAATCAAAAATTTGAATATTTTGAGAAATATGATATGAACGCGTGTTTTATATTGTCTAATGAAGATGCAGATCTGGCGGCAGAGCTTTATCTGAACAGGTTAGTTCTTTTTTATCTTCCTGCATTTTGACTTTATTGGTTCGCTTTATTTTATCTTAGATATCCCGAGAGAAGACAACCAGAAAAAAGAATTTTTCAAAAAATTAAAAATAATCTTTGCCAATATGGATCTTTTAACAAGCCTCGATCGCGAACTTACAATAAAGACAACGAAGAATCTGAGGTCAACGTTTTTGCCCTCGTTCAGACAGCTCCTGAAACATCTTGCAGGAAAATAGACGAAGAGGCGGGTGTAGCGAAAACCAAAGTGCAGAAAATTTTGAAAAGGCACAAATTCAAACCCTATAAATACAAACTTGTGCATCATCTGCATCCTGGTGATGCAGAGCGCAGATTGGAGTTCTGCAATTGGTTTATAAATATGAAGGCAGAAGATATCGATTTTGAAAAAAAGATTATTTGGTCAGACGAGGCACATTTTACTAGTTCAGGGATTTTAAACACAACACGCGATTTTGGAGTCAAGAAAACAACCATGTTATTTTTCCTAGGGAGCGTCAGGGCAGATTTGGATTCAATGTCTCCTGTTTTATTTTCAACCGAAAAATAGTTTACCAAATATATGAAGGAAATCTGAATTCGATTGGTTACGTGCGAATCCTAGAAGACGCATTAGGAATTTTGGATGATGTTCCCTTGGCTCAACTAAATAGGATTTATTTCCAGCAAGACGGAGCTCCAGCCCACAATGCCAGAATAAGTCAAAACTGGCTTAACGACCATTTTCCTGGAAGATGGATAGGAACACACGGACCTGTTCGATGGCCACCACGATCCCCTGACCTCTCAATTTTAGATTTCTTTTTGTGGGGTTATTTAGAAAACAAGGTTTATGTAAGGTGATACGAAAACTTAGAACAACTAAGAATGGCCACCGAAAACGCTTTTGCAGAGTTACAAAGACAGTCATTTACAATAGAAAATGCATTAAAAAGAATTTTTAAAGTTTGTCACACTTGTAGGACACATAATGGTCTACAATATTTGTAGTTTTAATGAAATTATAATTATTACCTTTTACCTACTTCCTAATTTTTTCTGATGCTGTTACTTTGTTATTTCGTTAATAAATATTTGTTAACTTTTTCCATGGCTCCACAGCCACCTTCTCTTATTTCGATTGATCTGCTATGCCATAAATCCGTTTAAAGAAAAATGCATTTTTTCATGTTATTTATTAAAATAAATATGACTTATGGCATGTTTTTGAAAAGCTCTCGACACGAAGAATAAGATGAAAAAATAATATATAGGGTGTCCCATTTAAAAAATAGTAGGTTATGCCAATATGTCAAAAACTATGACTCTCAGCAAAAATCTGAGTACGCCACTGAATTCTACGTGAAAAAATCTATAAATACCAGTTGAAACATTTTAAATATATTTTACGATAGCTGAGTTACAGGGGGTGTCCGAAAATGACAAATTTTCAAAATCACCCTGTAGCACGGAAACTAAAATGGTTAGGGCAAATCTGTTTGCGGCCTCTTTAGTTTCATCGAAGAGTAGCACGGTGTCGCGAAAACCGCATCTCTCTATCTCTACTCAAAAGCTGGAAACCCCGTAAAACCTACGAAAATGGGACACCCAGTACAGGGTGTCCGGATTTGGTTGCAAAAGCAGGGTATCCCGCTTATTTTTAAAGATAGAACCTTGCTGTTTTCACGAACCTGAGCTAATTTTTTGTGAAACTCGTGAAGCCGTAAACAAAATTTTCATAGCCTTCTTCGTTTATGAGATACAGGGCGAAATAAAAAAATTTGCATTTTGGGACCCCCCTCGTATCTCGGTTATCCTTTAACTTAACGCAAAGGAAAAAATTGCTGCTTATGCAGTTTTTTACGCTGGATCCAGTGGCGTAGTCATATTTTTCATTTGAGTTGTTATTTTTTAGATATGACCCAAAGTTGTGTTTTTTTTAAATGGGACACCCTGTATATTTGTCCAGAAATTAATTTGTCCTTTTAAAAACAAAAATATGTAATAATATGGGTCTATTTTAATAAACAACAACGAAAATCCTAATTTTTATAATTATCATCCCAAATTTTTGCAGTAGGCCATGCAAAACGATGCCGTTTTCTTTTGTTTTCTTGGAAGCAAATGACATTTCCCAATTTTGTAGGCGTATATAAAATATAGCGCTAGTTTTTTGTATTTATTTATTGTGTAAAAATATATTTGTATTATTATGGAAGAAAACCAAACTTTCGAACATTATGAAAAGTACGATATGTTAGCTTGTTTTCTATTAAGTAATGGAAATCTAGAAGCGGCTTCTGAGGTGTATTTTAACAGGTAAATAGTTAATTTTTAGGTATGTTGAAATACTATTGCCTAATTTTTATTTAGATATCCAGAAAGGAGGCAACCTAATATATCCACTTTTTATCGGATAAAAAAGAATTTACTTAATCACGGATCATTTATCAAACCTCGTACGAAAACATATAATAAAGAAAATCGGGAGGCCGAGGAAATTACGGTTTTGGCTAATGCAGAAGCTTACCCTACAAACTCTTGTAGGGCCAGTGAAAAGAGCATAGGGATTCCAAAAACTAGAGTTTAAGAAATTCTAAAAAAGCACAAATACCACCCATACAAATTTAGGCTCGTGCAGCACTTACAGCCAGGGGATGCAGAGCATCGGGTAGTCTTCTGCAATTGGTTTCGAGAAAGATGCGATATGGTTAGAGATTTTGAAAGGAAGGTTATATGGTCAGACGAAGCACATTTCAGTAATTCTGGTATACTCAATAGGCACAATAGTAGATTCTGGTCCCAGGAAAATCAACACCAAATATTTCCCAGAAGACAGCAGGGCAGGTTTGGTCTAAATGTGTCCTTATTCATATTAGGAACACATATAAAATTTTATATATTTGAGGAAAATCTAACAGCCAATCGCTATATAGAAATTTTAGAGGCAGCTATACCTGAATTACTTGACGATGTTCCTCTAGCGCAAATTAACGAAATTTATTTTCAACAGGACGGTGCTCCTGCACACAATTCTGGAATGACGAGATTATTTCTGGACAATAATTTTACCAATCAATGGATCGGAACAAATGGACCTATAAGATGGCCCCCTAGGTCCCCAGATTTGTCGATTTTAGATTTCGTTCTATGGGGATATCTGGAAAATAGAATTTACAAAGACCACTATGATAATGTCCAAGATTTAGGAAATGCAACAAGAGAAAATTTTCGCTATTTACAAAATCATCCCGTTATTTTGCTTAATTCCCTGAAACGAATACGAAAATTGTGCGAAGCATGCATAGAACAAAATGGAAATCAGTTTGAACAGTTCTTTTGATTTCCTTGGTTACTGTGGTTCTTATACGACAGTTGATTTTTGCTGAAAGGCTTGTTACATAATAATTTATTACTGTTTTGTTCTTGTGTTACATAAATCTTTTTGGTGCGAAATTATCAATAAATATTTTCATAAATAGATTTAATTACATATTTATTTTGATTTATTGCTAGGATGTAGATATTGTTAACGACTTTAAATGAAAGGCTGCATTGTTTTGCATGGCCTACTGCAAAATTTGGGATGATAATTATAAAAATTAGGATTTTTGGTGTTGTTTATTAAAATAGACCCATACTATTATATATTTTTGAGAAGCTTTTAAAAGGAAAAATCAATTTCTGAACAAATATACTGGGTGTCCCATTTAAAAAAAAAACACAACTTTAGGTCATATCTAAAAAATAACAACTCAAAAAAAAATATGACTACGCCACTGGATCCAGCGTAAAAACTGCATAAGCAGCAATTTTTTCCTTTGCGTTAAGTTAAAGGATAACCGAGATACTATGGGGGTCCCAAAATGCAAAATTTTCTATTTCGCCCTGTATCTCTAAAACGAAGAAGGCTATGGTAATTTTGTTTACGGCTTCATGAGTTTCACAAAAAATTAGCAAAGGTTCGTGAAAACCGCAGGTTCTTTTTTTAAAAATAAGCGAGATACCCTGCTTTTGCAACCAAATCCGGACACCCTGTACTGTCTAATGTACTACCATTTTCTTTCTACCTATGCCACGCTTGACTTTTGGGCATAATTTAAAGTAAATTCAATAAGTAGTTTTTACATTCACACATACCGCCATTTTGCTACGTCATGTTGAATTGGTCCGATATTTCCTAACCTCAATAATACACCACTCTAACAACCATAAGATCGTTAAAGAAAACCATTTAGCAACTTAATATCTGGGAAATATCTGCGAACCAACGGTATAGGTAAAGTCTTATCATATGCAAGATATAAAATCTATATATGTGCCCCGAGAATAAAGCAAGCAATAATAACTACAATTTAAACAATATCCTCTTGTTTTTTTACTGGATCCTAACCTCTAATAGTCAACATAAAAACAAGAGCATCTCTAACGATAACCATTTCGAAACTTAATATCTGGAAAAAATATTTGCGGACCAACGTAGTAGTAAGAACTGATAATATGGGTTTCATGCAGGATATAGAATCTATATATATATGTGACTTGAGGATGCAACAATAAAATTTGGAAACGTCGACAATTTAAAAAAAAAGTATTTTTTTTACTGGAATCCTAGCTCTAAATAATACACCACTCTAGCATAACAACCAGAAAATCGTTAACGAAAACCCTAGAAACTTAATATCTGGAGAAATCTGTGGATTAAAGAAATAGGAAAAGAATGATAAGATGGGGTTCATGGGGGATATAGAATCTATATGTGTCCTGAGAATGCAACAATAAAGTTGCGAAACGTCTACTATTTAAAAATAGACTTTTGTTTTTTTACTGGATCCTAACCCAAAATAATACACCACTCTAACATAAAAACAAGAGGATTGTTAACGAAAACCATTCAGAAATACAATATCTAGGAAATACAGGGTTATTCACACAACCCGTTCAATAAAAGTTTTTGATGATGCCATTTAGATAAAAATTTCAAATTTTGGGATTAAGGTAAGGTCAAGGGGTACTTATTTTTTGAGATATTTTCAACTTCCGGTTTAACCGCTGCTTATTTTAAATAGAACACCCTGTATTTTATGATATTTTTGGATTCTACGGAGAATTCTAATGCTATTTTATGTAGCATGTCCTATACCTAGGTTCAAGCGTTCTTAAGATATTTGACCTTGAACCGAAAATGAGCCTTCGGGGGTAGCAAATTTTAAAATCTCATATTTTTGTAAGTTTTGAACATATAATCTTCATATTTTGCAGACCATCGGTAAATAATCTTAGGTTTCTATTTTTTTTATTGAATTTGTCTATTTTTATACAGGGTGTCCTAAATTCAGCGGGAAACATTCACATTTTCAAAGCCGCTAAAATCCGTTTTTTTAAAGGGGACACCCTATAACTTTATGCACTATCATTTCATTTTCTATCGAACTGTATTAAGGTTCCCTATACCTATTCGTAAATAATTGGGTTTTATAAAAATATCGTATGTATTTGCCTAAGTGTTTACATGTTCCAATGGTGAGCCATGGAAAAACAATTGAGATCCAATATCCAATATGACAGATGATTAGTATGCGTTATTTATCGAAAACTGTCAGTGATAAACTAAATCTTCTAAATCGAAATGGAAGAATACTCAAACGCTGATATTCTCAATCTATTTTATATTCACGGAGAATGTTATAAAATTTTGGAGAGAACGTGTCGTGTGTTTAATGAACGCCACCCTGATTTGCCGCCAATGAACAAGTCAAAATTCAAGAGGATTGAAACGAACTTTTTGCGTTTTGGCAAGGTTAAAGTTACAAAAAATGTTCCGAAACCAGTGACAAATGCCGAGGATAACGTAATAAACACATTAGCTTATTTCCACGCAAACCCGCAAAGTTCAATACCGTCTGCAGAAAACGATTTAGGAATATCTTCTTCATCTGTCCAAAGAATCTTGAGCGAACATCATATGCACCCTTATTCCTTCCAAAACGTGCAAGCCTTGAGACCTCGTGATGATGTCCGACTAGTAGAATTTTGCGAATTCATGTTTTTGAAAATTCAAGAGGACCCTCAATTCCTTTCAAAAATATTTTGGTCCGATGAAGCGAAATTTTCTAGAGAAGGAATAACAAATAGAAGAGACGAACATTTCTGGGCAGCAGAAAATCCGCACGCTTTATGCAAAACGCGTTCTCAAGAGAGGTTTAGCTTCAATGTTTTCGGTATAGTATTAAATGATCAGGTGCGGTACTGTATTTATGAAGACAATTTAAACAGTGATAAGTATTTGGAAATTCTACGAGGGACGGTTTCTGAATTTATAGAAGAAAATTGTTGGTATCAATTAGATGGGGCACCAGCACATAATTCCGCTGCAGTTTATCTCCAATTATCTCGAAATTTTGAACATCGCTGGATTGGTCCCAATGGCCCTTGGAGATGACCCCCGCGATTGCCTGATTTAACACCCCTAGACTTTTATTTATGGGGTTTTATCAAAGGTAAAGTCTATGCTTCCCCAGTAAATAACCAACAAGATTTACTGGACAGAATAGGAACAGCTTTTGCCGAATTAGCAAACGGACAAATTCAACGGGCCACAGCAACTGGACAAAGAAGAATTGAAATGTGTCTTCAAATGAACGGACAGCATATAGAACATTTGTTATAATTCAATTCTATTATTTTATTTATTTATTGTTGATTGTTAGATTGCTATAATTTTTAAGTTCACTAAAACAAGTTTAGAACAGTCTCGAACTTAGTAGATATGGTTAAAAATAATGTAAACAATTTATTACATTTTTTATAACTTTAACTTTTCCGAAACGAAAAAATTTCGTTTCAATCCTCTTCAATTTTTTCTTGTTGTTGATAAATGAGGATGTTTTTCATTAAAAACATGGCACGTTCTCTCCAATATTTTGTAACATTCTCCGCGAATATAAAATAAATTGAGAATATCAGCTTTTGAGTGTTTATTTTAATTTAAAAGTTTCAAATCAGCTGTCATGTTGAATAGAAAAGCACAACAATTGTTTTTCCATGGCTTACTTCGGGAAGGTGTAAGCATTTAGCAAATACATATGATAGTTTAATAAAAACCTGATTAATTCGAAAATGGTTACGAATAGGTATAGGGAACTTTCATACAGTTCGATAGAAAATTAAATTCTACATTTGCTAGTGCATAAAGTTATAGGGTATCCCGTTTAAAAAAACGGACTTTAAGGGCTTTGAAAATGTGAATGTTTGCCGCTGAATTTAGGACACCCTGTATAAAAATAGACAAATTCAATAAAAAAAATAGAAACCTAAGATTATTTACCGATCATCTGCAAAATATGAAGTTAATATCTTCAAAACTTACAAAAATATGAAATTTTTAAATTTGGTACCTCGAAGGCTCATTTTTGGTTCAAGGTCATGTATCTTAAGAACGCTTAAACCTAGGTATAGGACCTGCAACATAAAATAGCATTAAAATTCTCCGTAGAATCCAAAAATATCATAAAATACAGGGTGTTCCATTTAAAATAAGCAAGTTGATACCAACTTCCGGTTAAACCGGAAGTGACAGGAAGTTGAAAATATTTTAAAAAAGATATCCCCTTGACCTTACCTTAATCCCAAAATTTGAGATTTGTATCTAAATGGCATTATCAAAAACTTTTAATGAACGGGTTGCGTGAATAACTCTGTATATGTAGTCCAATGGAGTAGATAAAGACTGATAATATGGGTTTCATGCAGGATATAGGATCTATATAGGTCCTGAAGATGCAACAATTAAATTGCGAAACGTCGGCAATTTAAAAAAAGACCTTTTTTTTACTGGATCCTAACCAGAAAGAATGCACCACTCTAACAAAATGTTTAAACATTGTTACGCCATATTGAATTTTTACCAAAATATTACCAGGTAATCCCCATATGACCCTTACATTTTAGATAATATTTGAAGTCAATCGGGTAAATAGTATTTAAGCTATGTCGCGAACTAACAGATAGAACGACAGACGGGCAGACGGAATTGATTAAACATATTTTTTGGCATCTAGGCACGCTAGATATGTAAAACCTGAGAGGGTGATTTTTTTCACGATTACAAGCATTTTATTTGGCCGCCATTTTGTTCCGCCATCTTGAATTAGTACCAAAATGTTACCAGTTAATTCTAACATTATACTTTGAGGTTTGTGCAAGAAGTCAATCGGGTAAGTGGTCTTTAAGCTATGTCGCGAACTGACAAACTGATAGACAGACAGACCATATTAAACCATATAAAACGTAAAGATGTTTAAAACCTGAAAGGATGATCTTTTCACGATAACAAACATTTTATTTGGCTGCTAGTTTATTCGGCCATTTTAAATTAGAACCACTATTGTACTAGTTGATCTCTATACCACCAATACTTATGACAAACACTTTGAAATTGAACCATTATGCAGTTTTTCAGGTTGAATTTTCAAATATTTTATTAAGCCGCCATTTTGCTTCGACATATTGGATTTTTACCAAAATGTTACTGTTTCATCCCCATAGGACCTTACATTTTTGACCAGAATTTAAGGTCAATCGGGTAAGTAGTTTTTAAGCTATACCGCGAGTTCACAAACAGACCGACAGACGGAGTTTAATTAGTACCACTATTTTGCTCGTTGATCCCCATACCACAATTAGTTATAGCATACAATCTGAAATCAAAGCATTAAGCAGTTTTTTCAGGCTGATTTTTTAAGTATTTTATTAAGCCGCCATTTTGTTTCGCCAGATTGGATTTTCACCAAGATGTTACCAGGTCTTCACCATATGATCCTTAATTTTTGACCAAAATTTGAAGTCAATTAAGTAAGTAGTTTTTTGGCTATGCCGCACTGTGGTCAATTTCGTCAAATTAACAGGAAGATATTTAAAAAACTGATGAGGCTAAGCGGCGTCAAAAACTGCATAAGTAGGCTTTGGAATAGTTGCTAAGAACATTTTGATAAACAAACATGTCAAAGGTCGTCGCGAATTTACTGTTATTTTTATCGAAAATGTAGTATAGTTGATAAATGAATTACATGATTTTGATAATTTAAATTTGTAAATTCCGTGCAAAGAGTTATTTGTCATTAATACTGTCTAAAATGGACAGAGCAACTATTCTTGGTAAGTCTTTTGACATTAATGTTCTTCTGTATTAAATATGAGTAAATAATTTTGAGATGGTTAGATTTTTTTAAAACTATTAAAACATACATTTGCTTTAATGAGGTTTCAGTTTTAAATAAAGTTAAGTTGGAAGGCAAACCATTAGATAATTTTACCAAACCTACAAATTTACCGTCCTAGCCCGTCTGTTAAGTCCAGGCCATTTTTAGGACGTATTGCCCATATTAAACGCTCGGAGGTTGTTGAGTTCTTAAAAGCAAACAAGCTTATTTCAAAATCCACCAGTCCACCAGTAGTACAGAAAATATTTCAACGTATTAAAGAAGTAGTAGGAGACGATAGCGTAATAGAAGAAACAGAAACAGAAATGCTGAGCCATATAAAGCAGTTTTGCAGCAATTTACTGTCAAGATATAATGCGTGCTATCAAAATTATAACAAATTTGCAAAAAAGTACTCTTGTTGGTTACAAACAAACCTGTTTAATCATTTAAGCGATTATCAGTACAAACCTGTTGGCCGTCCAATAAAATCTTTTCCTGAATGTAGTTTTAAGAGTCAAAAAAAAAAGGTTGCAAATTTGGTTGAATCGAACACTGCTCAAGAACTTGCGCTGGCTGCAGAAATTAGTTTTAGATCAGACGGAAAAAGAAGTATTGCTAGCCTTATAAATAAAGTAGTGACCATTAATAGCTCGGATAAATTGAAAAAAGCCAAATCTCTTTTTGATCAATCGGTTGGTAAAGAAGCAATTCCTAAAGCCTATTCGCCGGATGAGGCATTAGCATTAATCGTGGATGCAAAGTTGACAAAGCACCAATATGTTTTAATGCAAAAAGGCGCACAAGAACGAAGTGCAAATCTTTATCCACCATATTATTTAGTTTTAAAATCTAAATCTCAATGTTATCCATTAAATATAAGCATTTCGGAAGATAGTGCTGTAGTAAAATTACAAGATTTGTTAGATCATACTAGTCAGCGTTTACTTAAAGTTCAAGATGAAGTATTAGTACAGATACTAAACCAAATGCCTGCAAATGATACAAACTTTATTCAGCTTGATTGTAAATGGGGCTTAGACGGGAGCGGTGGTCACTCACTATACAAACAAAAATTTACCCAAAACATCGACATTAACGATTCTAATATCTTGTTAACGTCATTAGTGCCTCTACGACTTCATTTTAGTAATAATTTTAATTCACTTCAAAAAATTATTTGGCGAGATCCAAGAAGTTCATCAACCAGATTTTGCAGACCCCTTCGTTTTGCATTTACAAAAGAGACAACCGAAATGGTGCAATTAGAAGTAAGTAGAATAGAAAGTGAAATAGCAACCTTAACACCAACAAAGGTGCTGCTATCTTCAGGCCAAGAAATTTTTGTTAAATATTCTCTGTTCAAAACCATGGTTGATGGAAAAATTTGCAACAATTTAATGAAAAATTCGTCTTCTCAAAATTGTTATGTTTGTGCTGCACGTCCAAAAGATATGAACAGCATTGATGAAATTCTAAAACGCCCAATAAATAATAATGCATATGAATTGGGACTTTCAACGTTACATGCTCACATACGGTTTTTTGAATGTATTCTTCATGTGTCATATAGATTGGACATTAAGAAATGGCAGGTGCGGGGTTCACAAAATGAAAAAGCTGCTTTTGAATTAAGAAAAAAAAGTATAATTAGTAAGTTTAAATCTGAATTGGGTCTTCTGGTTGATGTTGTAAAACAAGGTTATGGAAGCACTAATGACGGTAACACCGCTCGTAGATTTTTTGACAATTACAAAAAATCTAGCGAAATAACAGATATTGATGAAGAACTAATTTATAAATTTTCAATTTTACTTCAGGCATTATCCTGTGGTTTTGATATAGATGTTGATTCGTCTAGAAACAGCAAGGTATTTTGTCCAACTGTATCCTTGGTTTTTTATGCCAGCTTCCGTGCATAAAATATTAATCCACGGTGCTGATATCATAAAGTCTTTGTCTTTGCCAATTGGACAACTATCTGAGGATGTCCAAGAGGCGAGGCACAAGGAATATAGGCATTATCGTGAACACAACACTCGAAAAATATCTAGAGTAAAGATAAATGAAGACCTGTTTCACATGTTCTTGATATCTTTGGATCCCTTAATATCAAGTATTCGGAAGCTTCCATCTAAAAATGCTAGTGTGTTATCCCGCGAATTGCTTAGTCTGCTAAAAGAACCGGATGTACAAGAGACATTTTAAATTTATTAAACCTTATTTTTTAAAATTATTATTCTCTTTTTTAAAAGTATATGTGTGAAGCCATCATAACCGAAAAAAAAAAACCTCAGTTAAAATGCATGACACTCCCCTTTCTTGTTCGTTACAATCTGTAGTGTCTTAATTTTTTTTGTGTAAAAAAAAATTAAATAAAGTTTCAATTATAATCCCTGTATTCCAATTTCAAATACTTATAACAAATTAATGAAATACATCAAGATAATTAATTTAAAGTAATAAAGTATTCAAGTATAAAGATTTCAAACTTTAAATTGATTTTTTGAAAATTAACGTTTTTGACATTCCCCTTTTTTTAGCTTGTACCCTTATTATAGTATAGTAGTATAAGATGTAGTATATAAGATCAGCTTATTGTTCAGGATTTAAGTTGTAATTAGGTAGGTAATCAAGCAATGATATTTAATGTCTTCTTCCGTTTAATAATATTTAAACACTATTGCCCTCAAATATTTTTTTATAATTTTAAACATGTCACAACAATCAGCAAAATCTGTAAGATACATAGTATTAGTCTTATAATACGATTATTTTTAAATACCTAACATATCATGCATATAATCGCGACCAAAACCTAATTAAAATAAAGAAATATTAGAAATACTACACCAAGTTTTTAATTATACACCCTGTATACGATCTCTGTTCTTATTATTTATATTATTAATACAATTTTAGGATACCTAACATATAAAATCAGATATAGTTATCAATCAGAGTTAAGTAATTTTCACCAAAAATTTTTTCCGGTTAATTTGACGAAATTGACCACAGTGTGCCGCGAACAGACAGTCAGACAGACACTAGACAGACCGATGGAATTCAGAAAACATGTCTTTCGTCATCTAGGGACCCACAGACGTTCTGAAAAAATATCGGATAGTGTTTTTTTTTACGATTACCCTTGTGGCCCTTCTACTCTTCCATAGTCAAGCGGTTTGAGACAAAAGTTTGATTACTTTAGCAAATAGTTTACTCTGTATGATATTTGCATATCTTCAAAATATTACCATTGAAAGTCCGATAAACAACAAACTTTTATCTCCATATTATTTATATCAAAATAAATATTGTTCCGCTAAGCACCTTGTAAAATATTGTTTTGATATAGGATCTGGGGTATTATGTATGTTAAAGTTTGTCTAGGAGTCTTAAGAATTTATGATAAAACTTTCGGAAGCTACTAGCATTACCCGAGTTATGGCTGGAATTTTCAATTTTATACGCCTCTTAAATGCTCTGATACTTCCGCAGTCGTATCTTGGAAGGAGCCGTAGCAAATAGTTTTGTTGCTAAAGTGCACTTTAATGTCACAATTCTCTTTGTCGTAAATATAAAGTGAACATTATGATGATGTAGGTGAGCTTAGCAAATTGTTTGTATAAAGTTCAGTGTCTTTAGAAAAGTTGTTCAAATAAAATATACTCTAATTTTTTTTCTGTTACACAAGAGGTGTTATTGTACAAGATATTCCATACTCGATGGCACGTTAAAAGTAGCTGGAGAACGAAAAGAAAAATAAATTCGAAATTTAGCCATAGGAAGCTATGCTCAAACTTTTAAAAATTATTTTGCGTTTGCGGTGTTTCCAGATCTATTGGTAACTGGCATCAACTTTAAAATTTTAAATGGGAAGCCCTATAATTTTATTTTATTTTTAGATTCTGCGAAAACATCTAAGCTTTTTTGTATAGGATATGTCTTCACTTCTCTTACCGTTTCTTATATATTAATGATTTTGTGTTTTACCAAAATTATGTGAATTAAAACTATTATTTAGTCAATTTTGTGATACTATAATTTTAGCAACATAGGATCTCTGACATTTGTACAAAATGTGCTAAAAATTTACTAGCATGCAAACACTTCAACACTAATACTACAGTATCCGTCCGTTATGGACCATTCCATACATTAAGAATAGTAAAGTGTAACACAATTTAGTTCTGTATACAGTGTGGTCATTTAAGTGTGCAGCATATGGAAATCCAGACAGGATCTTTACACTATAAATATAAAAATGAAGGTGCCAAAACTGATTGTACTTAAAAAAATCAATTAGCGGTACTTCAGTCAGTTGTTGAAAACCGTAGAAGATCCACTCAGAAAATTTCTGCTTATACGGGTATTAAAAAAAGCTCTGTTAAGAGCATTTTCAAGAAAAACAAGTTTCATGCTTATAGGCCAATATTTATTTGCACGTTTCAGGAACGAGACTATGACATTCGCTATGCTTTCTGCATATGGATTTAAGGACAAATAGAAGATCAGCGTGATTTTCATAGACACATTCTCTTTTGGGATTGATTCACGTTCACAACAAATGGCACTGTGTCTTCCTAAAATTGTAGGTGGTGGTCGGACGTAAATCCAAATTTTGTTATTGATAATAGAAACCAATATTACCAAAAAATAAACGCGTGGTGCGGTATTATCGACGAAAAATTATTGGGTCCATTTTTTTTTCGCCGAAACCTAACTGGTGATACCTATTTACAGTTTCTGGAAAATCAAATAGCGGATTTTTTGGACAATATAGGTTTACAAGAACGGTATAAGTTATGGTTTGTACATGATGGATGTCCCACTCATTCTACTAGAAATGTTTCTGAATGGTTAAATGGGAAATTTGGTACTAAATGGTTAGGACGAAATATCAATCCACGGTGGCCTCCTCGTTCCCCAGCTCTTTCCCCATTAGATTTTTTATGGGGATACTTAAAGCAAAAAGTTTATAGGGATCGACTATTTTATAAGGTTGAGGAACTTGAAAATTCAATTCGTTTCCATTGCAAAAATATTCCATGCATGCACTAGAAGGTGGGCACACAGAAATGCTTAGATAATTTTCATATTAATAACGTTGCAACAAACCTAAAGTTTGTGATTCCCTAAAAAATTAAAAATCCAAGTTAATTTCACAAGTATACTTTAATTTGAACAAAGTTATGCGAATCTGATCTGATTTTGATTAAACTATGAAAGTGTTTAAGATAATTATCAAAAAAATCAATTTTTCAATAACTTTTTTGATTCTCTGAGTACGTTTTGGTATCCAAGCATAACTTTTGATGCTAAAAAACTTTTCTTAATAACGTTTTGCTGAATCTTTCGAAAATAAGGATACTTTACTCTTGCATGATTTTAATATTTTTGACCTACCCTGTATGCTGTTTGACTTGCAACCATTGCACTTTATATGATTATCGAGGATGCACCAACTTTTGCCAATATTTTTATTTTGATTGTGTAGTTAATGAAAAAAATTCCCATATGTTGCACACTTAAATGACCACACTGTATAGTCAATTAGTAGTTTCACAATATCGAAATCGTACCAATATTTTACCAGTTTCTACCTAGGCCACACATATTTTTTGGGCATGATTTAAAATAAACTGAATTTTTTTAAGACCGCCATTTTGTATCCTCATTTTAAATTCGTACCAGTTAATCCCTATATATATATATATATATATATATATATATATATATATATATATATATATATATATATATATCGGGTTCAAAACGTTCTCCGACGTCTTCCGATTTCCCGTCGCCATTGTTCTCTGTCGGTCCACAGATCCTCCTCTAGTCCTCGCTCTCTGATCTCCGAGTCTATCCCCTCTCTCCAACTCCTTCTCGGCCTTCCTCTTTTCCTTTTTCCTGTTGGGGTCCAGGTGAGAATTTGCTTGGGGAGTCGTCGGTCTTCCATTCTTTGGACGTGTCAGTACCATCTCAGTTGCTTTGTTCGTATATCGTCGGTTAACGTGTGTTTAACTTTCATGTTATTACGGATCGTCTCATTTGGGATTTTTTCGAGTCGTGATCTTCCTGCTGCTCTTCTCCAGAAGTCCATCTCAGTCGCATTTAATGTTTGTATAGTCCTCTCTTTCAGTTGCCATACTTCGCTGCTGTATGTGACTATGCTTTTTATGATGGTGTATATTAGATGTTTGTTTCGTTTGGTGATTTTTTGATCTCATAGGATGCTATTCAACATAGCTATTGCCTTTCTGCCTTGGGTGTTTCGGTCCTTAATGGCCTCATCCAGTGTTCCGGTATTCGATATCATCGTTCCTAGGTATTTATATGTTTGGCAGGATCTAATGATTTGGCCATTTTCTAGTACCAGATCTTGTTGAGTTCCACCGACGCACATGTATTCGGTCTTCGAGATGTTGACTTCTAGTCCCCAGTGCCTGTACTCTTCAATGAGCTTTCGCGTCATATACTCTATATCTTCGAAATCCTGCGCCATGATAATTTGGTCATCCGCAAAACTAAAGGTATACAGATTCGTATTATTGAGTGGGATTCCCATATTCCTACATTTCTGTTTCCATATCTTCAATGCTTGATCTAGATAGATTTTGAATAGGGTGGGTGACAGACAGCATTCTTGTTTAAGGCCTTTACTTCGTGTGAATCCGTTGGAGATTTTAGCTCTGACTTTTACTTTTATGTGGCAGCTCCTATATAGTTCCTTCACAGCTTTTATTAGGTGTATGTTTAGGTTCGTCCGTTCCAATGCCTCCCAAAGTTTTGATAGCGATATGCTGTCGTACGCCTTTTTCAAATCCACGAAAAAGAGATGTACTTCTCGATTGAATGCTGACATCTTCTCGAGCAGTTGTGTAACACAGAATAAGTGATCCACAGTAGATCTTCCTGCTCGAAATCCTGCCTGTTCCTCTGCCTCGCTGTCTGCGTATTCGCGTTCTATTTTGGTCTTAAGTATTTTCCCGTAAATTCGACTGAGTGTACCTGTTACAGCAATGCCTCTGTAGTTGTCACAATTTTCTTTGGATCCCTTTTTATGGATGGGAGTAAGGAATGATATTTTCCATTCGTCCGGGATATTACCGCTGCTGATACAGTTTTGGAAGAATTGAGTTACATGGTCGAATAGGAGATCAGATCCATATTTCACTAATTCTGCTGGGATATTACCCGGTCCAGGTGCTTTCTTATTCTTAAGGTTCCGGCAGATGTCTTTTACTTCCTTCACGGTGATCCGGGTCGGTGACGCTGTAACGTGTATTTGGGCGGATGTTCTGCTTACCAGAAATTGAACGCGGTCTTTTTTTAAGAGTTTGCTAAAGTATCCGTCCCATTTTGCTGCAGTTATCGGGGATAAGAGGTCTTTCTTATTATTTTGGCACAGCGACCTCAGCACTCTCCAGCTTTCAGCACTTTTTGTCCCTCCAAGGTAAGTATTTATTCTATCACAGTTTTTCTCCCATGTTACGTTTTTCTTCTGGGATATTTTTCTTCTTACTTGAGCCTGTGCTTCTTTGAAGATGCTTCTGTTCTGATCTGTTTTATTGCTTAAGTAACGTTGGTATTTCTGTCTTTTAACCTCGATTTCCTGTTCGATGTCTTCGTCCCACCAATACGGTTTACAATATTGTTTGTCTTCTAGATATCCCAAAGCTTCTTCGGCTGCTTGCTTTATGCAATGCTTAATATATTCGTAGTGTTCCATATTATTCTTGAATTTTTGCGGTTGTAGTTTTTGGTCGAGTCTTTTTCTATATAGTTGCTTAGTGCTTTCATGGTCTAAGCTTTCTAGCCTGAATTTTGGTTGTTTCATTTCAGTAGATTGGTTTTGTTCTTGAATACTTTCTTCATTTTGTTTTTTATTCATTTTATGTGCTAGCAGTATTTTGGCCTTTAGCAGATGGTGGTCGCTGCCGCATGTTGCGCTTCTCTGTACTCTGACGTCGTGTGTTCTCATACCTGTTGACTGTTTCATAATAATGTAATCTATGATGGAGCGCAGATTCCTAGTGGTTTGGGTCCATGTGTATTTGTGTATCCATGGGTGCTGAAAGTATCCGTTCATTATTTTTAATTCATTTTGCTCACACATTTGAATTAGTCTCAGGCCGTTGTCGTTTGTGTGGTCCTCGCCAAATCCTCCCACAACTTTGTTCCTCAGCCTTGTTCCAGTTCTTCCTTTTAGGTCCCCCAGTATCATGACTTCCCTGGATCTACCAATGCTGGATATTTCTCGGTGTAGCCATTCAAAAAACTCATCCTTTTTATTAATTAATGCGTCATCGTTTATGGCATATACCCCAAATATTGTAAGCCTGACCCTATACAGTGTTATGTTCATTTTTATTATTCTTTCATTTATAGGCTCCCATGATGTTATAAACTTTCTTAAATTCTTGGAAATGAGGATAGATACTCCTTGTTGCCCTCTTTTTTCTTTTGGAACTCCACTATAGAAGTGGTCGTAGTGTCCTAGGTTTTCCGAGCCTTGGCCTTTCTTCTTAGTTTTAGTTATAACTGCTATTTGAATTTTTGATCTTCTGAGTTCTGAGATTACTTCATTGGTTTTATTGGATATACCTTGTACGTTCCATGTGCCAAAATTCATTATCCCTTTCCGTAGCTTGGTTCGTTGTAATATTTTCGGTCCGCTCCGAGGCCGTTGACTGGGCCTTTTAACACTTGGATTTTTTCCGAGTATCGGGGAGTTAGCCCGATGCCTCAACCCCCTACCAGGAGGGCCAGGTAGTTTTTATTCAAGGTTGTCTTCCTTTAGCCTTTGGTGAACCAACACCCTTCTACAAGGCAGCAGCTTCTTCGCCGTATCCTGGCAGGAGCCCTTACAGGGTGCTATCATCCGGGCCAAATGAACCCTGGTTTTTTAACGAGGTTGTTACTCCTCCCCCTCCTCCTTTCCCATCATTGGGACTGGTACAGCGGAGTTGTTTATCCCTGTATCACATTCAATTTTTCTGCAAGACATTAAGTCATTTGAATAAGAAGATTTTTTACACTCATTTTTTTATACATTTTATTTGGCCACCATTTTGTTTCTCCCTCTTCAATTCGTTCCAAAATTTTACCAGTTTATGCTCAAAATTTAAACTAACAATTAGTTTTTCAGGTTGATTTTTTTTAAATAATTAATTAGGCCATCATTTCGTTCTTTTGGCTTGGATTCATACAGGGATATTACAGGTTGATTGCTTGATTTTTGTTTTTTAGTAATAATTTTTTTAACATTCCACTAGGCCGCCATTTTGTTTAGTCATATTGGTTTTTACCTAAATAATACTATTTCCTCCCCACATAGCCCTTAATTTTTGACCAAAATTTGAAGTAAATCAAGTGAGTAGTTTTAATTACGCCGCGAAGTGACAGACAAACAGACAGACCGACAGACAGACAAATGGACTTGAGAAAACATATTTTTTGTCATCTAGGAACGCTAAAACGTAAAGATATTTTCATTTGGCCGCCATTTTGTTCCGCTATCTTGAAATCAAACCACAATTTTACCAGTTCATCCCTATAACAACACTTGATTTTGGTACGATATTTGAGGTAAATTGAATAAGAAGTTTTTAAGTAATAATTTTTTAACATTATCTATGCCGCCATTTCATTTCGTAATACTAGATTTTTATCAAAATATCCAAGTCATTCCTATATGACTTTTAATGTTTGACCAGAATGTTAAGGAAATCGGGTAAGCAGTTTTTTAGCTATGCTGCTAAAAGGCTTACAGGACAGACCAACAGACAGACCGACAAACAAACAGACAGACAGACAGACAGACAGACAGACAGAAGAAATTGGGAAAAAATGTTTACCGGTATCCTGGAAACCCGGTTTCAAGACTACTATACTTCCCTTTTAAGACGGAAGTAACCAAGTAAATAAGTATTATAAAGTAGTTTTTTCGTTGACACACACCGCCATTTTGTTACGTCGCACGGTGGAAGGGATGAGATATCCAGTAAGACAAAACTCCATACTACAAGTTTCAGATAATTACCCTTTTTTGCTCTAGAACTAAAGTAAGATGTCATACTTGGTTAATGCGTATTAAAAAATTACCATAGTAGGCCATGAACCAATTAAAAGTTATCCAAAGTCATCTGTCACTCTAGGCGTCTCAGTAATGTTTGCTTTGATTGCGAAATAACGCATATTTTAAGTTATTTTAGTTTACCTAAAATTACATATAAAAACTACCGGTATGGCAAACGGACAGAGGGGTATGTAAATTTTAAATTAGTGTAGAATTTTTTCCTTTATTGCATAAACTTTCGTCTCTTTTTAAAACTTTATAAACATATGCATCAAAACAACTTTTTCTTCAAAGTTGAACTACTCTGGACATTTAAAAAAATAGGTAAAAAAAGGTATTTCTGATTTTCATATAAAACTGAAGTTTACGATATTCTGTATAATATATCCAAAAATGGTTTGCCTCTATTTGCCGCTTTTTGAGATTTTTAATATTTTATGATTCTCACGCAGTTATGTTAGTGTGAAAAATGATTTTTTGTACGACCTTAAAGAAATTTATTAAAGATTTTATATTTTTTAATATGATTTGGTTCATTACTAAATCGCTAGGGTCGTAAGAGGGCATGTTTATGATGGAGAGGTCCTCATACACCTCATAATTTTGACCTAGTAAAGGAAAAAATTAGTTTTTAATTAATACAGATAACATTGCTTGTTATACAATCAGAGATATGCAGAAACTTTCTTGGCTATAGTCAACATTAAAACTTTACGTAAAAATGCTACTTGACAGATTTTTCAGTTATTTATTCCAGGAATTTGCCTAGCTGTCACGTGACTTTGACATAATTTTAAAAAAATTTCTGCATAGGTCCAAATGTATTCTTTGCTAAATCTGCGAGGGATATTTTGGAAAATATTTCATATTACAAAACAGCTTTCCTTTAATATTCCTGGCTTGACCCCGAATCGTATTTTAGGTATAACTCGGCAAGAACTTTTTATCGCTTTACGGCAAAATGGCAAGTTTTCGCCTATGTCCAAGGAATCCAAGAAGTGCCTTAAAGATTATATTACTAGCAGGCTTAATAATCAAAACCTCGAAAATCCTAAGTTGCTCGAATCATCCATTTTGACTTTTTTATCCGATTTAAATAAAAAATGGAAATCATGAACAGAACACAGAACATACACAAAATTCGTTTCTATATATTCTTGGTTAACAAAAAGCATTAATCTGTCTAGGTTATTTCAAATAAAGAAAACGGGTGGTAGACCGACAAAACATTTTGCCGAATGTTCAGCTCGAACTAAAACACGCAAAATTCAAAATCTTGTGGCCAGCAAATCAATACAAGAGCTAGCCACAGCTACCAGAGTAAGTTTGAATCTTTCTGGTAAAAAAGACGCAGCCTTTTTAGTTAAACAAGCAACATCTCAAACTAACCAGGCAACTGAAATAAAAAATGCTTTTCTTGATAACCAAAAAATCTCAAGCAGTTTTACGTCCACGGAAGCCTTGGCATTATTAACTGACCTAAAATTAAGTAAAAACCAGTATATTTCACTACGAGCTAGGTTAAAAGAAAAGGGATATAAAAATCTTATTCCATTATATGATGATCGAGAAATGTAAATGTTATCCCGCTAAAGAGGCTATAAAAATAACGGAGTCTTCAGCTGAGATTCAATTACAGCCACTACTGGATATTACTGCGCACAGAATTTTAAAGTTCAAAAAGATGTTCTGGAAGCTTATATACCAAAAGAAAAACCTACAGAGTTGCAGTTTATACACAAATGGGGTATTGATGGGAGTTCTGGGCAGGCAAGGTACAAGCAAAGATTTTTGGATCAAAATGTGAATGATTCAGATTTACTCTTAGTTTCATTGGTTCCACTTCAAGTACGACACAACTTATCAGACAAACCGGATACACAAAAAATTATTTGGAAAAACCCTAAACGTTCATCTACAAAATTCTGTCGTCCAATAAGTTTTCAGTTTAAAAAAGAAACAAAAGAAACCACAAAATTTGAAGTAAATAAAATAGAGAACCAAATTATAAATTTAATTCCAACTGTAGTACCCTTTCATCAAACAAACATTATTATAAATCACAAATTATTCCTTACTATGTTGGATGGCAAAGCAGGTAGCAACTTAACGGATACGTCAACTCAAACCTGTAACATTTGTAAAGTTACACCTAAACATATTAACAATTTGGAATATGTTAAAGAGCTGCCCGTAAACAAGGACAATTATAAATACTGGTTATCATCGTTACATGCCCATATCCGTTTCTTTGAATGCCTGATTCATGTAGCTTATAGATTAGAAATAAAGAAATGGCAAATAAGAGATGCACAAGAAAAACAAAATTTTGAAATCAGGAAAGCTCATATTATTGACCAGTTTAAAAAGGAACTTGGATTATTGATAGATCTTCCTAAGCAGGGTGCAGGATCCACCAATGATGGCAATACTGCGCGCACTTTTTTGAGAACTATGAAAAATCAGCTTTAATAACAAACTTAGATCAGACTTTAATATGGAGATTTTATATTATATTGCTTGTTATATCCGCAGAATATGAAATAGACACTGAAAAGTTTCGTAGCTATACTTACGATACAGCAAAACTTTTTGTTGATCTATATAATTGGTACAAAATGCCCCAAAGTGTTCATAAAATTTTAATTCATGGGGCAGACATAATAGACGACTTTATTCTGCCAATTGGACAGCTCGCTGAAGATGCCCAAGTGAGTAGGAACAAGGACTACAAATTTTACAGGGAGCATAATACGCGAAAAAACTCAAGAGAAAATACAAACGAGGATTTAATAAAACGAATGTTGATAACGTCTGATCCAGTCATTTCTTCCATGCATCCATCACGATCATATAAATCTCTAAAAGAATATCCTTTAGAAGCCAAAGCGTTATTTAAATGTGTTGAAATTCCTAATTTATAGTTGATTCCTTTTATTACATTGTTACTTTCCCAATATACTAGTTTGCTTTTGCTTAAAGAGTTTTATTTACTATTTTTTTGTACCAGGCGCATGTGGTGCAGGAATTTATAGAAGGGATATCTCATAAAACTTGTTTCTTGGGGCAGCATATATTAACGTTTAGGTAGAGTGTTAAATTAATTTAAATTGGGTACCAAAATATACCAAAATCCTAATAAATAGCACCCCAGAAAGCAAGTTATATTAGGTTATTCAAAATGATCCATCTTTTTGCAAACCCTGTATGATAATGAAAATATTCACTAGGTTTTAGTAAATTCTTAATTATTTCTTCACTTTTGGTCAAGATAATTCTATTCCAATTCTTATGAACCAATATATAGTTTTGTCTTACTGGATATCTCATTCCTTCCACCGTGCGTCGTCGTTTTGAATTCGCACCAGTTTATCCCTATATCTAATTTACTTTTCCTGCAAAATTTAAATTCATTTGAATAAGATTTTTAAAAGAAATTTTTGGTCGCCATTTTGTTTCGCCATCTTGATTAATACCAAAAATTTACCAGTTTATCCCTATATCCCACTTAATGCTTGCTCACAGATTGAAATTAAGCTAATAAGTATTTCTTTCAGGCTCATTATTTAAACATTTTATTTAAGTTGCTATTTTGTGTTGCTATCTTATATTCTTACCAAAATATTATCCGTTCATTCCTGTGTAAGACTTGATTTTCATAAAAGATTTCAATTAGGTAATTGGATTATTTCAAAATATTACCAGATCGTTCCCATATGACTCTCAAATTTTGACTAAAATATGAAATCAATCTGACAAGTAGTTTTAAGCTATGCCGTGAACTGACTGACAGACAGATGGACCGACATATTTTTTAGCATCTAGGAACGCTAAAGCGTGAAGATGTAAAACCTGAGGGGTAATTTTTGTACGATAACAAACATTTCATTTAACCGCCATTTTATCCGTCATCTTGAAGTAGTACCACAATTTTACAAGCTCATCTCTATACCATAATTAGTTATATCACACAATTTGAAATCGGTCCATTAAGTTTTGTTTTCAGGCTGAATTTTACCACCATATGACCCTTAATTTTTCAGGGGGGCTCTTCCATAGGGTCATTTAGTGAATGACCTCCCAAAAATATTTCAGAAAATAAATTATTCGTTTGACCGTCCCTCCTAATAGTTGTAATAAAACGCGAACCTTGGGAAAAGTTAAATGCGCTACACCATTAGCCGCGCGCGGCGCGGCGGTTCGAATGGTCAGTCGCGGAATCACGTTGGCATGCGGAAGTTCAATTGTTCAGAGGTCGCGCGGTGGATATTCTAACTCGATATTGTTTCGGACGTTTGTAATCGATGAAAATTGATTTATATACTGTTTTTTGTAATATATATTTTTTTATTTTTATGATCCATGCGTGAGTTGGAAATATACAGGAAAAATGAAATGTTGGTAGTGACTAGTGCAAAAAAATAAACAACTAAAAAGTGCTTATGAACTTACTTTTGCAAAAATAACCAATTTCAAGGTGGTCTATGTTTGAATTGTCAATGTAGATGAAATAAAATGTCGGTAGTGCAAAAAAATTAAACAACTAAAGAGAGCTAACGAAGTTAATTTTGAGAAAATAACCGAATTGAAGATAAATGGTCGCAATTTGCCAGAACTTAGTATATGACAAACTAGTAAAGACGAAAATAAAGAGGTTCATCGAAACTTTCGCAAAAGTATGTACTATTTAGCTAAGTGGATATGTAGTTGTGAAGTCTCTAACTCATTTTACTGTTATGTTTGTTTGTTGTTTTCCAAAGACTCGTCGGACTCATTGTGGTGCAAAACCGGTGGTAAAGACTTAAAACACGTAATTGAAAAAATGAAAAAACATGCGTTTTCTGCAGATCACATGAAATATTCGGTGAACTCTGTAAGGTGGGAAGTGTTGATATTCGCACTCAGCTAGACACAGGTTATAGAAAATCCCTTAGAGATTTTAATGAAAATGAATCCAAAAATCGTTACATTTTAAACAAAATTATAGATTGTGTAAAATTTTGTGGCGCATTCGAGCTGGCACTGCGTGGCCATGATGAAAGGGCTTTGTCTGAGAATCCATAGGTTCTTTGAGGGCTTATAAATTTTGTTGAGAAGTTGGGCCAGGATAGACTATCCGCTTTAGCAATGTTAAGTATCGAGAAATCGTTTATAAAAGCAATGTGCGTGCAATTTTAATGAACGTGTCATTCAGCATTTTTCCAATTCTAAAGAACGAAGAGTAGACCTGAACTTCAAGAGAATTTAAAGCTCAATTTAAAGATAAGATGTTTATTTTTATTTTAAGTATGCCTATTTTTAAATTTGTTATTGACCTCCCAATATAATTCACCACGAGCCGCCACTGCTGACCAAAATTTGAAGTCAATCGGGTCAGTAGTTTTTAGCTATACCGCGAACAGACAGACCGACAGACAGACAGACCGACGGAGTCGAGAAATAATGTTTTTCGGCATCTAGGGACCCTGAAACGTACAGATCTGAAAAAGTCTCGGAGGGTGATTTTTCTCGATTACACTACTTCCCTTTTACAAGGTAAGTAGGCAATCAAAGTAGTTTTTTATTTTATTTTATCAGGTGAAAGCATAGGTAATTTTTAAAAGAAACTTTTATATAAAAAATATCAATTTTAAAATTTACAATCATATCTCTAAGCTTGGCAACAATTGTCATTTTGGTCGTTGGTTAGAGTAAATCATTGTGTTTGTTTCAGAAATTAAATTTTAAATTTGTTTTGTCTAATTGTTCTGAAAATCCTATGAATAATCATTACTGTTTTATCGAAAACAACATAACATGAGATTGTGATTTTATCAACACATTCAATTTGTTAATTAACTTGCCTAATGAATAATGTTTTTCATTGATTTTAACAATTTGGCAGATGCACGAAAACGCTCTAAAAAATGTTTATTCTTTTACCCATTTGCCTGGTTTAAAATTCCCACGTAGCTACTGCAATAAATGTGCTGCAACAGCATATGAAATATGTTAGAGCTTAATGTCCTGCATTTTCTTATCCCTGCTTTTGACAATCTTTCGGAAATACTTTTCCGGTTTTATATTCATCGCCGTCTTTCTGACATTCTTATTTTTCACTAAATCTCATTTTAAATTAAAACAGCGACGATTTTAAAGGCAAACTTTTATGGGATATTTAGTTCGGCGACTATCTTAACGATTTATCTCCGCTTCCAGAGAATAAGGAAAAGGCGGCTGTAAAAATGCTAGGAAATTTTTTCTTGCTTTTTCTAAATAATATTAGAGATGATGCAGTTTTATATTTGCTATTAAAAACATTCTTTTATTTTTCAAAAAATCAAATTAGTTAGGTTCGAACGAGTTCTGAACTCTAAATTTTTGTACTGCATATCCAAGTAAAATTTTTAGCCATGAATACGTCATTGTTATTACAAGTATTGTCATTGAAGTAATCGGAACTTGGAGCCGCCACGTTCTGTTTAAGCTGAGCCTACGTAATCATTACCAAAATGGGGAACAGTTTTAGGGTAACTATTTCGTGAATAATGTGTAACTGTGACTTTGAGAATGACGTATATAGTACGGAATTGTTTAGTTCCATTTAAGTAGCCGAATAATAATAATTTACCCTATTCGTCACTTTTTTATTTAATTCGTTTATAAAATATGTATGGTTTTAATACAAACAAAACAGTTATGGCGACTACAAATACTCAAATTGGGAATATGGTGTAGAGCAGGGGTGCTCAAACGGTCGATCCCGATCGACCAGTCGATCCCGAGTGCTTTTTGAGTAGATCTCGAGATGAAAAAATTAGGTCCTTAACTAAATTACAAAAATGTATTACGTAATAAAATAAAATTCTGCTAGCGACAAAAGGCGGCTTTATCAAAGGAACGCGCGGTACTTGTTAAAGAAAGCCGCGTTTTTTATTCTTGCCGATTTTCTAGAAATTTCGGGCGGCGCGTTTGACGGGAACATTCGAGACTTTCGTTCACGCCGATATAAATGTTGCGCCTGCAGGAATTGAAGTCATTCTGAATTGCAACTTGAAGACAATACTACGGCGATACAAAGTTTATTATTAAATAGTACAAAATGAGTGCAGCGAAGAAATCTAAAACGTGTCATTTTAATAACGATTGGGAGGAAGAATTTTTGTTTTGTATGGTGAAGGATAAGTGCATTTGTTTTATTTGTCGTGCGTCAGTTGCAATACCTAAGCGTGGTAACTTAGATCATAAAACGGTTCATACAAACTACCTTGTTAGAAAAAAGATCAAACCATGTTCACAAGACCAGCCAAACAATCAAAAGCTGCTACGATCGCGTCATTTAAAATATCTCATATATTGGCGAAACACAAGAAACCATTCGAAGATGGATTGATTGTGAAGGAAGCATTTATTGAAGCGGGTGAGACTTTATTTGGAGATTTAAAAAATAAAACAGAAATCATGTCTGCTATTAGAGAACTTCACTTATCTCGTCCGACTGTCACAAGGCGTATTGAAGTTATGCGTCAGGACATGGCAGATAAACTAAAAAATGATATCATGGAATGTACATACTTTTCTTTACAGGTCGACGAATCCACCGATATGACAGACACCGCCCAGCTGTGTATTTTTATTCGGATGGTATTCAGTGACATGTTGGTTAAGGAAGAATTTTTGACAATCATTCCTCTAAAGGGGAAGACCCGTGGCGAAGATATATATGACGTTTTCGTCAATTTTGTAAAAAACTACAAGCTACCAATATATAAATTAGTGTGCATTACAACCGATGGAGCACCAGCAAGGACTGGAAACAAAAACGGTTTTGTGGCATTGTGTCGAGCTAATGAAGATTTCCCTTCATTTCATACATCAACAAGTTTTCTGTTCAAAAGTTTTAAACATGGAGGGAATTATGGGCATTGCAACAAAAATGGTGAATTCAATGCGTGCACTTAGCTTGCAACGGCGGCTCTTTAAGTTGCAGTTGGGAGATAGAGAGTCAGCTGAACATACTGATTTAGTTCTTCACACGGACGTCAGGTGGTTGAGTCGCGGAAAATTCCTAGAAAGGTTTCAAAAATTATTGCCCGAAATAACAGCTTTTATAGACGAAAGAGGTGATGACACTCAGATGTTGAAAAACGAAAAATGGCTGACTGATTTGGCATTTTTGAAAGACATCACAATGCACTTAAATACCATTAACTTGGAGCTTCAAGGTAAAGGAAAAACTGTTATTGAGATGATTACCGCAGTAAACGCATTCAAAAGTAAATTGCAACTTATGATAGATCAATTGAAAAGAAAGGATCTGAAACATTTTCCGTCTTTGAAAGCAAGGATTCCTCAATTGAATTATGATACGTATGAGGCTGAATTATCAAATATTTTGGGACAATTCGAAATGTGTTTTTATGATTGTAGTAAACTGGCAAATGATAGCATCATTTATGAGTTATCCTTTTTCATGTAAAAACATTGAGGAATTAGCTACTGAAATAGCAAGTCAGTTTAATATTAACTCATGTTCTGTTGAAAATGAGTTGGTGTAGATTATATCAGATATACATCTCAAAGCTACAGCATCTGATAGAAATTTCTGGTATTTTATATCTAAAGAAGATATCCGAATCTAAGGCAAATCGCTCTTCAACTGACAGCAATGTTTGGGTCAATTTACTTGTGCGAGTCTGCATTTTCTGAAATGAAGATAATTAAGTCAAAATATCGCAATCGACTAACTGACAATGGTATGTCATCATGCTTGCGATTAGCACTCAGTGGTTACGTACCATCTTATGAAAAGTATGCTGAGGACATGCAGTGCCACGCTTCAACATCCAAAGTCAGTCCTTAGTTAAGGTTAACACCATATGTAACTCTTTTGTTTTGTAACAACCAATAAACTCGCAATTTTGAATAACTATGAGTTTTTTCATTGATATTGTAGAGAACCTAACTAAACCTAACCCAAACCTTGACTAAAATAATGTATATTGTGCGGAAAGCTAATATCTATATATGCTACGGTACACCCTACCCAGGTAGGTAGGTAGAGTGTATGTATCGTGTATGTACGACAACCCTGCATCACACATACTTGCACCTCTCAGAGTCGATCGTAAGTAGTCTAAAAATATTGAGGTAGATCGCCAGCAGTTCAAGTTTGAGCACCCATGGTGTAGAGCGTATAGAATAAGTTATTGGTATTTGTGGTAGGATACATGCCTATCACTTAGTCTGGCTATGCTAAGGATCTAAAATTAAAACGCAGGCAATTTCTCTGGTGAATATGCTGATGATAGTCGTAAAAAAATTACGCGCCTTTAAAATTCGTTAATTTTCAAAACATTTTGATCAAATATATTGGCCAATTTAAATCTCAAAAATGTAATTTTGGACTTGGGTTTAAATAGTAATTAACATTAAATATCTTATTATAAAGAGTAATAATTTTTTTAACGTTATTTTTAATTTGTATGCATTTATTCTCACAAAAACAAACATGATAGCTAAATATTTATAGGGGAGATGAAAATAAACAATGACGTTCTATTGAACTTTTACTTTTAGGTTGGCTGCATTTCTTAACTGATAAAAGTACTTAACATCAAGTGTCTACGACTGCTTGGATTTTTTAAATACGCAACTGTCACTGATATCCAATTACACTGAAGTCTTGAACAATAAGGTGTTACAAATAAAGTTATCTACAAAGTTCCCATTAAACCTATACTGTATATTATTACCAAGCGGTTACGATTTGTGAACGTTCCGCCGGTTCTTTAATATTTAATGCGTTGTGTCTTAGCATGCGGAGAATTGAGGTACTTGAGTAACTGCTATAATTCTGCCATCTATTTTTTGTTTCCTTAAAATACCGCTTTATTTTGTTTTATTCAGGTATCAAATAACCAAGTTGTGATATTTTTAATTTTCTATAAAATGTGGCGAAGCTACTTTTATATTATGGTATGTGAAGCCATTGTAAACCATTTTAACTTGTAACTTGTTAATTCGTTTTATTACCGGTTTGTTACAAGTACCGAGGTGGAAAGAGTTGTCATGAGTTTCCCCAACTTGTAGTTTCGACTCTTTATCCATTAAGTTTATTAAACATGTTATATTTAATATTTCAACCACATTGTGTGACCTGATTAATATTTCGGTGTGTGCTGGTGTATTTCCGGACAGGCTAAAGAAATCCATAGTTGTACCTTTATTTAAGAGGGGGGATTCTCTTAGCATGGAAAACTACAGGCCTATTTCCTTATTGAGTTCCTTTTCTAAGATTTTTCAAAAAAATGTTTACAATCGTATTTATGACTTTATTTGCAAATATAATATCTTAAACGACAGGCAACATGGTTTTCGGAGAGGTATGTCTACGGAAACTGGGTTCATTGATCTTGTACAGTATATTTCTAATAAGATGGACAAAAGTGAATTTGTATTTACCTTGTCTTTTGACTTGACACGTGCATTCGACACTGTTGATAAACAGTTTGACTCTGCTAAACTAGACGCCCTAGGACTACGTGGTAATATAAACGCATTTATAGTTTCATTTTTGACTGACAGAAAATTATCTGTAAAAATTAAAAATGTAATGTCGTCTGATTTTAATCAGAATATTGTCACATCTCAGGGAAGTATCTTAGGTCCACTGATTTTCCTACTCTTCATTAATGATCTTCCTGACTATATAAGTCAGGGCCAGGTTTTTCTATATGCAGATGATACTACTATCGTAGTATCCGATATGTCAGAAAGTCGATTAAAAAATAAAATCAACACTGTACTAAGTAAGTTTTCCAAATGGTGATTTGCTAATAAGCTAATGATTACCCATACCAAAACTGTAGCTATGAACTTAAGAACTATTCGTAGAGAACCTTGTGATATCAGCATTTCCTTCGATGGTCATGATCTTGAGCTTTCCTCATGTGTTAGTTTCTTGAGTGTGTCTATGGATTGCCACCTTATTTGGAACATTTAGATCGACAATGTTTGTAAGAAACTTAATAGGGGAGTTTACGTAATTTCTGGTCTCCGTAATTATGTTGACCGTACAACAATTATTAATGTATATTAAGCTTTCATATATTCTGCAATAGCTTATAACATAGTAGTGTGGGGTCAAGCCTCAGATATAGAGAGAGTATTTATAATACGAAAAAGAATTGTTAGAATCATTTTTAGTATACCTTTTAAAACATCTTGCAGAGAGACATTCAGGTCATATAAACTTTTGACAGTTGCTTCAATTTATCTCTTAAAATTATTATCATATATCCATCGAAATAAAAATCTAATCAAATTTTCATGCGTATGATACAAGAAATAAAAATAACTTCTGCTTAGACAAGCATAACTTAAACATTTATAAAAAATCACCAATCTACGCTGGGAGTAAAATTTATAATATGTTACCTTATAACATTAAAGCAATAAATTGTCAAAATAAATACAAAAATAAAATTAAAAGCTTACTTTTATCACAGACTTTTTACACCACAGATGAATTTTTCACTTTTTTGAGGAATAACCCATCATAATATGCAAACTGAAAACCTTTTTTTTCCTTGTTTTGTTGGACACCGCACTGAAGAACGGATTTTAACTCGAGGAAAAAATTATATACTATGTTTTGTGATCTATATTTAGATATATCTGTTGTTAGTTTATATTAGGTACTTGTCATATGTCTATTTACATTTCTATTTGACCTGTTTCTTTCTATATTTATAGTGCTCGAAACCAAATAAAAAATTTGAATTTGAATTTGAATTTGAATTTGAATTTAAAGCCAATATACTCGTAGACGATAACACAATACATACACAATAATTAATAGCTATAGACCGAATTACAATGACTTTATAAGGACATTGGCGACAATAGAAGTCCACCCGCCAAATCGATGCAAAATTTCTAAAGGTTTAAATGGGGACACGCATATTATCGTTAGTTCTTCGCAAAATATGACTAAATTAATCTACTTTTAAATTGACATCTGTCAACGTTAGTTGTAAATGTAGGGTTATGTTAATGTTTTACTTTATTAATCTATTCGAACTATCTAGTGAAAACTTACTTTTTCATTTAGATTTTTAACAAATAACAATATTTGTGCAAGCGATTAATGAGTGTTGTCTGCCAAGTGAATTTAGTAATGTATTATGTACTGAAAAAGGCCTACAAAATAAAGTTTCTTTTATGCGAATCTTAGAGAGCTTCTACCTCAAATTGAGGTGCTGAATGAAGTAAAACATACACTAAGACATGAAACAATATTGTCTTTTACAGCAAAATAAAACCATTAAAAACAAAAGAAATGACGACCTTGGAGTCAATTCCTTAAGTAGTTGCTTGGTAGTAGTTATTATATAATTGCTCTACATGAAAAATTACTATAAAGTATTATTCGCAGTAACAAATACATATACAGGGTTATTCACGTAACCCGTTCATTAAAAGTTTTTGATGGTACCATTTAGATAAAAATTTCAAATTTTGGGATTAAGGTAAGGTCAAGGGTACTTCTTTTTTGAAATATTTTCAACTTCCTGTCATTTCCGGTTTAACCGGAAGTTGGTATCAACTTGCTTATTTTAAATGGAACACCCTGTATTTTATGATATTTTTGGATTCTACGGAGAATTTTAATGCTATTTTATGTAGCATGTCCTATACCTAGGTTCAAGCGTTCTTAAGATACTTGACCTTGAACCAAAAATGAGCCTTCGAGGTACCAAATTTTAAAATATCATATTTTTGTAAGTTTTGAAGATATAATCTTGATATTTTGCAGACGATCGGTAAATAATCTTAGGTTTCTATTTTTTTTATTGAATTTGTCTATTTTTATACAGGGTGTCCTAAATTCAGCGGCAAACATTCACATTTTCAAAGCCGCTAAGGTCCGTTTTTTTAAATAGAACACCCTATAACTTTATGCACTATGAAATGTAGAATTTCATTTTCTATCGAACTGTATTAAGGTTCCCTATACTTATTCGTAACCATTTTCGAAATAATCAGGTTTTTATTAAACTATCATATGTATTTGCTAAATGCTTACACCTTCCCGTAGTAAGCCATGGAAAAACAATTGTTGTGCTTTTCTATTCAACATGACAGCTGATTTGAAACCTTTAAATTAAAATAAAATAACACTCAAAAGCTTATATTCTTAATTTATTTTATATTCGCGGAGACTGTTACAAAATATTGGAGAGAACGTGCCATGTTTTTAATGAAAACATCCTCATTTATCGCCAATGAACAAGAGAAAATTGAGGAGGATGAAGGAAATGTAATAAATTGTTTACATTATTTTTAACCATATCTACTAAGTTCGAGACTGTTCTAAACTTGTTTTAGTGAACTTAAAAATTATAGCAATCTAACAATCAACAATAAATAAATAAAATAATAAAAATGAATTATAACAAATGTTCTATATGCTGTCCCTTCATTTGAAGACACATTTCAATTCTTCTTTGTACAGTTGCTGTGGCCCGTTGAATTTGTCCGTTTTCTAATTCGGCAAAAGTTGTTCGTATCCTGTCCAGTAAATCTTGTTGGTTATTTACTGGGGAAGCATAGACTTTACCTTTGATAAATCCCCATAAATAAAAGTCTAGGGGTGTTAAATCAGGCGTTCGCGGGGGCCATCTCCAAGGGCCATTGGGACCAATCCAGCGGTCTTCAAAAATTCGAGATAATTGGAGATAAACTGCAGCGGAATTATGTGCTGGTGCCCCATCTAATTGATACCAATAATTTTGCAGCTCACCAATAGGAATTTCTTCTATAAATTCAGAAACCGTCCCCTGTTTAAATTGTCTTCATAAATACAGTACCGCACCGTCTCATTTAATACTATACCAAAAACATTGAAGCTAAACCTCTCTTGAGAACGCGTTTCGCATAAAGCGTGCGGTATTTCTGCTGCCCAGAAATGTTCGTTTCTCCTATTTGTTATTCCTTCTCTAGAAAATTTCGCTTCATCGGTCCAAAATATTTTTGAAAGGAATTGAGGGTCCTCTTGAATTTTCAAAAACATGAATTCGCAAAATTCTACTCGTCGGACGTCATCACCAGGTCTTAAGGCTTGCACGTTTTGGAAGGAATAAGGGTGCATATGATATTCGCTCAAGATTCTTTAGATAGATGAAAAAGATATTCCCAAATCGTTTTCTGCAGACGGTATTGAACTTTGCGGGTTTGCGTGGAAATAAGTTATGTGTTTATTACGTTATCCTCGGCATTTGTCACTGGTTTCGGAACATTTTTTTGTAACTTTAACCTTGCCAAAACGCAAAAAGTTCGTTTCAATTCTCTTGAATTTTGACTTGTTCATTGGCGGCAAATCAGGGTGGCGTTCATTAAACACACGACACGTCATCTCCAAAATTTTATAACATTCTCCATGAATATAAAATAGATTGAGAATATCAGCGTTTGAGTATTCTTTCTTCATTTCGATTTAGAAGATTTAGTTTATCACTGACAGCTTTCTATAAATAACACATACTAATCATCTGTCATATTGTAAACATTTAAGCAAATACATACGATATTTTTATAAAACCCAATTATTTCGAAAATGGTTACGAATAAGTATAGGGAACCTTGATACAGTTCGATAGAAAATTAAATTCTACATTAGACAGTGCATAAAGTTATAGGGTGTCCCATTTAAAAAAACCGACTTTAACGGCTTTGAAAATGTGAATGTTTGCCGCTGAATTTAGGACACCCTGTATAAAAATAGACAAATTCAATAAAAAAATAGAAACCTAAGATTATTTACAGATCGTCTGCAAAATATGAAGATTATATCTTCAAAACTTACAAAAATATGAGATTTTAAAATTTGGTACCCCAAAGGCTCATTTTTGGTTCAAGGCAAGTATCTTAAGAACGCTTGAACCTAGGTATAGGACATGCTACATAAAATAGCATTAAAATTCTCCGTAGAATCCAAAAATATCATAAAATACAGGGTGTTCCATTTAAAATAAGCAAGTTGATACCAAATTCCGGTTAAACCGGAAGTAACAGAAAGTTGAAAATATTTTAAAAAAGAAGTACCCCTTGACCTTACCTCAATCCCGAAATTTGAAATTTGTATCTAAATGGCGTCATCAAAAACTTTTAATGAACGGGTTGCGTGAATAACCCTGTATAGTCGCATGCAAAGAAAGGAGTTACATTAAGCAAAACTTTATTAATATCTTGAATAAAATTTGCACCTTCAACTTCATTAAGATATGTTCCATTTAAAATAAGCAAGTTGATACCAACTTCCGGTTGAACCGGAAGTGACAGGAAGTTGAAAATCTTTCAAAAAGAAGTACCCCTTGACCATACCTTAATCCCGAAATTTGAAATTTGTATCTAAATGGCGTCATCAAAAACTTTTAATGAACGGGTTGCGTGAAAATTTCACATGCTTGTGTTAAAAATTTACCTTTAACACTTATAAATAAATGTGCTGGAACAGCGTATGAAATATGTTACAGCTGAATGTAGTACATTTCCTATCCCTGCTTCTGACGATCTCTCGGAAATACTTTTGTGGTTTTATATTCATAACCGTCATTCTGACATTCTTATTTTTCACTTTTATGGAATATTTAGTTCGGTGACTATCTTAACGATTTATCTCTGCTTCCAGAGAATACGGAAAAAGGCGGCTGTAAAAATGATTTTGTTTTTTTTTTTAATTCTATTAGAGATGACGAAATTTTATATTGGCTATTAAATATAGATGGTTAATGTGGATTGAAAGAATTTTGAATTTAATAAAAAAAAACATTATATGCTTTTTATTTTCCTCAACAGCAAATTAGTTAGATTCGAGCCAGTTAAATTTTGTGTTGTCTATATTTTCAGGTAAACCATTTATTGATTTCACCTGACTCTAGGAGTTTTCACTTTTAACTGCTTTGGTGCTATTTAATCGATGGGTGATACTATATTGTATTCTATTATTAAACTGCACTAATTTGTAGGGGCATGTGGTGAAATTTGGGACAAAGGAAGCAATTTTCCGAAACTTACCTATTTGTAATGTAGTATAATCTTTTTTCGCAAACTCGTCAAGAATTTCGTCGTAGAAACTCGGATGCTGCGACAAGATTGTTTTCAATCGCTAAATTCCGCAAATAAGTCTTTATTCGTTTAAGCGCAGAAAAACTACATTCTATCCAGGCACTAGAATCGTCAAAACTAACTCAAAAAATTAAACTACCTCTAAATAACTCATACTAATATACTCATACCCATCTTCTTTATTGCCAAACAATCACAATAAATGGTGACAAAGCAACGTCGAAAACAAAATTTAGGTACTATAATCTAGTCTAATGACAAAAACTGCAGATACAATAGTATAATATCGTATAAATAATAAAAACAATATATAAAATATCAATTTCTAAATACTTAACTTTTAAAATCTTAAGATTACAGTAGAACAAGACTGTTCAAAATACTTTAAAATTTGCAGGGTCTGATTAAAAATCAAAACCAAATGAATAATAGCATTTTTCAAGCAAGAAATTGGACACACGTCTGCGAATTTTTTTTAAATTATTTATTTGTTGTATGTCATATGGTAACAACCTAAACTCCTCGACATCCCTGTACACCGGGTCACGTTGAAAGTATGTAGAATTGTAAGCTGGAATAATAAGCTGATCTCTGTATCTGGTCACAACAGACATGGTCTCAGCATAACCATTTGCCTTTGTAGAAAATAAGTGTGGGTGTCCTTTAACATAACTTACTAAAGATAAGAATTGCAGGGAAGGTAGTGTTAGTAGCCTGAATTTGGCAAAAAAAGACCTACATGAAGTTCTCGGATGCAACCTGAAAATGCATCGAATAATACGTTTCTGATATCTGAAGATGGTTTGAGCATTTTTGGATGAACCCCAAAGTAAAATTCCATAGACAATGGCTGACTGTATGCTTGCAAAATAAAACATTTTTATAGTCTCCAGAAATAATTGTTCCTTAAGTCTGCGTATGAGATCACATAGGCTGTTTAGTTTTGAAGTTAAATTATTGGTGTAACAATCCCAACTCAAAGAAGCATCAAGTTGTACACCCAGAAACTTTAAACTCTATACCACTGGGATAGATTTATGATCCAGTTTTACAAATATACAATATAGAGGAGCGGAAGCCTTATACAATTCCAACAAGCCAGTCTTGACTGCATTTAAGTTAAGATTATTCCCCAGGCACCATCCACTTGTGTCCTGTGAGAGGCCCCCCAAGAGATCACCTGACAATATCACAGATGTATCATCTGCATACTGACAAGTAACTCCAAAGTGCACCCTATCCCCAAGACTATTCACATAAAGCAAGAACAGGAGCGGGCTCAGAATAGATCTCTGTGGAACACCCTGTTGGAGTTCTGTTGGTTGAGAAAAATAATCCACGCCATTTCTATTGATACAGACAACTTAGGTTCTGTTGATTAAGTAGGATTTTATAAGAGATTAAACTGTACCATGAATGCTATAACCCTGAAGCTTTTGAACAAGCAAGTTATGGTTTATTCTACCGAAGGCTTTTGAGAGATCAAAGTAAAACCTGGCGACTGTCTTACCTTTATCAATTTCGTTCATTATAAATCCAATTGTTCTAAAGATAGCAAATTCAGTGGACATTTTGGGAAAAATCCATATTGTCGTTGTGTTAAAATTTTGTTTGTGACTACAAAAGACATGAGCCGGTTGTAGATAGACCTCTCAAACATCTTCGAAATAGAAGGCAAAGGAGAAACTGGCCTATAGTTGTTTGCCTGATTGGGGTCTCCTTTTTTTATAAATTGGCACAATGTTTGCATCCTTTAGCATAGAAGGAAAAACTCCTGTCAGGAAGCATTCATTAATGATGTCAGCTAATTGCCCACTAATCAAATCAGAGACATGTTTTCGAATCACGACTGGTAACTGATCAATTCCAGCTGAAATCTTGTTAGGAAGCTTCATGATCATGTTGGACACTTCATGTTTTTCTACAGGCGATAGAAATAAGCTATATTGACAAGAATTATTTATTTGAGGTATACGCTCTAATTGCTGAAAACCAAGATCAAAGCTTGGACTAAAAACTTCTGTTATCTCAAAGGGGTCTTCAATAAGAGATCCATTTGCATTCGTTATAGAACTGTTTACTTTGGATGTTTTTTTGTTTGTAGCAGAATTTAATATTGACATAAGCTATTTTGGTTTTATTTAGACAGTTTGGGATTTTATTGTCATTTATGCTTTTCTTTATAATTTGATAAAAATTTCCTGTATTTTTTACGTTTATTTTTGTAGTGAAGATTAAAATCTGGACATCTAGATTTTTTGTAATGTATAAAAATCTTTTGCAGATTTTTTTTCGATGTCTTCAGTCTCATATATAAATGTTAGTTTCGAACGTAACAAAACTATATCACAGTACTGCCTATAATGACGCATCAAACATTTTAACTGGTTTTACGGAAAATGTTTTCCCTTAAACGCCCTCTTTTGTTTTGCACAAACGGCGAAATTTCGAATTTTAAAATGATTTAATTTTGATTTTTCTTGATCGATTTACCTAATTTTTCTTGAGTTCTGTTATTAACGGTTCCCGGGCTACTGCCTACGTCCACTATTACTGGATCACCCAGTATAGTGATACACGATTTACAAGTCCAGAATTTACAAGGTCAGCTAGCATCAGATCCAGTGAACGAGATTTATCAAAATTTTAATTTATGCAGTTCGACTTTGGGCTACTCGGGTATGCCAAAAGTGGCCGTCTGTCTCCGTTTGTCATATTACTTTATACAGGGGCCGTCATTGTGAAGTACTATACAGGGCCTTTCCTAATTGCATGCTGATGTTAAAGCGGGTGTTTTTATGTCCTAAAAGTCTTAACTTTTGAGATACAGGATGGTAAACTTTAAAAAGGAAAAATTTTTTTTCGTCCCAATTCTGATGCTATTGTAGATAACTGCATGAAATTTGATACACGTCTTCTATGCATTAAGGAGCATATGGATTTACTTAGGTTAATTACATATGCACGCCACTGGTAGAAATTTCAAAAATTGATTGTTAATAAAAAATGCCCTTTTATGCATGAAAGACATGTATCAAATTTCACACAGTTATTTATCTATAATAGCATCAAAATTAGGATTTAAAAAAAATGTTTTTTTTTTAAACCTTGTATCTCCAAAGTTAATACTTTTAGATTCATATTAAACTCCTTTCTTAAAAAGGGCAACAAATAAAATAACATAAAATTTATTTGCGTACAAAAATTTTACTTTTCCGCTTGCTTAAGACTATGAACCTTTATTTTAAAAACTTCCCGGTTTTCTTTCGTGTCCCGCACTTTACTAGTCGTATTTTCCCAACATTTATCAAAGTCATCTCTTTTTTTGTTTATTATATTTTTAAACTCATATTTTTTTTTACACAGAATCCGATATCGTTTGTTTTACCTTTTAATAAATTAAACATGTTTTCAGAAATTGGAAATATATCTAAAAAAACGAGAAGTAAAAAATTAAAGTTTAAATCGACTTTTCAACTATCAAAAAGTCCTTTAGAGCTATTTAAAGTTTCTGTATCCCGCTTATCGCTATTCTGCAAAGTACGTTCAAATAATTCAATTAAAAAAAACATTATACCAACAAACTCGTGTTGCACCCGATCCTGTATTTTATTAAATTAAAAAATACGTGTTTCTTTCTGAAAATATATTGATTTATAAATAAGATTTTATTTGACTCACGGGGATTTATTATATAGGTTTTTAGTAAAGTAGTTATCAAATATTTTTAACACAACAGATGCTAACGAGAATAAACAATAGTTGCTATGATTTTGGTCTCTACCCCTTTCTACGAAAAACAAATCGGATGTCTGCAAAAAAACTTGGAAATTCTGCCATATCAACAGGTTAATATGTAAATTAACTTGGTTAATGAAATTCTGATAATATGATATTTATACGTTAAAACATTTTAGCGCATGCATGAAAATGCCCTAAAAATATTTATTTTTAATTGATTTATACCGTCCATAATATTGTTGTTTATGTGACTCGTTCAGATTTATATTCCTTCACGTAGCCAGTGTAATAAATCTGCTGGAACAGCGTATGAAATATCTTGGAGCTGAAAGTCCTGCATTTTCTAATCCTTGCTTCTGACGATCTTTCGGAAATACTTTTTCTGGTTTAATATTCATAACCGTCTTCCTGACATCCTCATTTTTCACAAAATGCCATTTTAAATTAAAATAACGACGATATTAAAGGTAAAGCATTTTTGGGATATTTAGTTTAGCGACTCTATCTTAACGATTTTTCTCTGCTTCCGGGGAATACGGAAAAAGCGCCTGTAAAAATGATAAGAAACATTTTCTCGCTTTTTTTAATTACGAAGTTTTATATTTGATACTAAAATAAATATAAGTCTAAATAAATTAAAAACTTTTATTTAAAATGTAAATTTAAGGGTTGCAGAGGATATTACGTATTCTATATATAATGATTACTTATGTACAAGGTTTTCCCGTATATTTTTCCACCCAACTAGAGAGTTTATTTGAATAGATACGGAAATGTCGTAAATACAAAAGTTATTGGGTTTATTATGAAGATTTAGAATATTATACATAAGTGCGAAAATATTATTGGAAATGTCAAATTTAGACAGGTTGTCAGTTTTTTTAAATGAAACACCCTGTATATGAAATCATATTGAAAATCTTTGTTTTTTCTGATTTCAAATACGGGGTGTCCCAATAGTGCGTTCTCGGTTGATATCTTGATAACGGATAGCGATATAAAAAAAGTTCAAATACAAAAGTTGTAGAACAATACGGGCTACATAACCTAAAATTATTTTCATTTATACAGGGTGTCTCAAAAATCTGTAGCGAAGCAAAGTTGTGTTTTTTCTTATGGGACACCCTGTATATTTTTACATATTTAGATTTTGCTCGTGATTCTACACATTTTTTGTATGACATGTCATATGTCTAAATCTGATAGTTTTTCTAATATCCGCCATTTTGTAAAAAAATATGAATTGCAGTGCCATTTTTCAAACGACGTGGGCCGTTGGCTTTTTGATATAGGATTATGATTTTTGGGAACAGTAACAAAAGGAATTTGTCGGCGGTGTACAGGGGGTCCTAGATAAGTAGAAGAAATTAAAAAAATTAAAAACATCATATCTTCATTTTTTTAAATGGAATGAATAGTATTTTAATATTTTAGACTACTCGTGACCCAAAACCCTATCTTTCGTTGTAAATAGGTCCTGTACCTATTTGTCATAGTTTCCGAGATTTTAACATTTTTGGATTTATTATTTGGTTTTCAACGGCAATCGCCTTAGAATTTGCTTTATTATCGAATTTTCTAATTATAATACACTACAAGTGACGCAAAATTAAAAGTTCAGCTTATAATATTGTGCTAAGAATCGCGACCTAAATACTTAGAACAGATCTTATTCTTAAATATTTACTATTTTGGCTATTAAAAAAGCGTAGGTAGTATCAACATTTAATTAGAACTTAATGTACGAAGATGCCTTAAACAATCCTAAAGTAAAAACAAATGAAAACGGGGAAAATGTTGTCATGGCGAAATGTCACACTCTTGTATTTGTGTAGTAACGGTGTTCAAATTGATTCAAAATGAATTTTTCTAGAGAAGAATTGATTAACATGATTTATGTTTTGGGCGCAAGTGATCAAAATTGTTTTTTAGCAAGTAGAGTTTATGCGCAACGGTTTAGCAATGCCGAACGTCATCCTCATGAGGTATCATTTGTCAGACTCAAAGAACGATTTGAAAGAACTGGATGTGTCGATTACGAACAAAAATTGGAAAGGCAGAAAAGAGCCGCAAATGAAGAAACTGTTAGTTAGAACAGGATAGAGGTGTTGCTAAATCTACGGCAAATAGAATAATTAGAAAACATAAATTTCACCCATACCATTTTCAACTGGTACAAAAGCTGGATCAAGACGATTTCAATCGAAGACTTGAATTTTGTACTCGGGCATTAGCAAAAAATAGAGAAGAACATGATTTTTTCAATAACATTTTATTTACTGACGAAGCGACATTTCATAAAAATGGATACGTCAACCGACATAATGTCCACTATTATAGTTCTGAAAACCCCAGATTCATTATCCCCTTGGATCACCAGCATAGATGGTCTCTTAATGTATGGGCTGGTATAATCGGTAACCGTATCATTGGACCTTATTTTTTCGAAAATAGAGTTAATGGAGACACTTTCCTAAATTTACTGCAAAACAGTTTGCAGGAGTGGATTGACGAATTACCTTTGAATCTAGTGAGGCGGATGTGGTTCCAACTAGATGGCGCTCCGGCACATTTTAGCAGGCAGGTGAGGCAATTTTTAGACGCGAATTATGAAAATAAATGGATTGGTAGGGGAGGTCCGATATCATTGCCGGCAAGGTCTCCGGACCTCACAAAACTAGATTTTTTCTTGTGGGGTTTTGTTAAAGAGCAAGTTTACCAAACGCCACCCACTACCATAGAGAATATGAAAATGAGAATGAGAAATGCATGTACAAATATCAATGCCGCGATGCTGAATAGAGTTAACAATTCATTTGTGAATCGGCTACAAGTGTGTGTTGAAAGAAATGGTGCTCATATTGAACATTTAATCAAGTGATTGTAGGACTTCTTTTTCTGTTGTGTCTCTTTAATTAAAATATTTATTTGCATTTTTACATAAAGAAAAATAGTAGACTGAATTTTTAATTTTGCATTTTTACTGTGTATTAATGTACAGGGTGAGTCACCGAGATTTGCCACCCCCCTTAATTCCTTTATTTTTAATAACAGAGAAAAAGTTGAAATACAAAAGTATTCCTCTGATATCAACCTTGTTATTTTAAATGGAACACCCTGTATTTTATTACATTTTTGGATTCCTTGGAAAATTCTATAAATTCGATAATAAAGCAAATTCTAAGGCGATTGCCATTGAAAACCAAATAATAAATAGAAAAATGTCAAAATCTCGGAAACTATGACAAATAGGTACAGGACATATTTATAACGAAAGATAGGGTTTTGGGTTACGAATAGTCTAAAATATTAAAATACTATACATTCCATTTAAAAAAATGAAGATATGATGTTTTTAATTTTTTTAATTTCTCCTACTTATCTGGGACCCCCTGTACAACGCCGACAAATTTTGTTCACGTTGAAAGTCAACCCATACTTTTGTTGTACTGTTTGTTCCTGCCAAAAATCATAATCCTATATTAAAAAGACAACGGCCCACGTCGTTTGAAAAAAGGCACTGCAATTCATAATTTTTTACAAAATGATGGATATTAGAAAAATTATCAGATTTAGACATAGGACATGTTATACAAAAAATGTGTAAAATCACGAGCAGAATCTAAATATGCAAAAATATATAGGGTATCCCATAAGAAAAAACACAACTTTTCTTCGCTACAGATTTTTGAGACACCCTGTATAAATGAAAATAATTTTAGTTTATGTAGCCCGTTTTGTTCTACAACTTTTGCATTTCAACTTTTTTTATATCGCTATCCGTTATCAAGATATCATTCGAGAACTCAATATTGGGACACCCTGTATATTTACTTTTAATATATTCGGTCAATTAGTTTTGGATATACAAGCGTTTGAACACTTAAGAAATGGTAAGGTATTTTGCGCTGAAACATAGCGAGCCGCCTTTTTAACGTTTACCGGTCAGAAGTATCTAATTACGAGCATTTTTAATATCTGATACGTTGGACGATGGGTTATTCGGAAGAAGAGAAACTCGACATGATAGAATTATTTTATTTACATGTTAAAAATGCATCTATAGCTCGTAACGAATATCATAGACGGTTTCCAGATAGATCAACACCGACTTGTAGGACAATATTTAATATCGCTAAACAATTGAATGAAAGAAAAGCACTTAAGCGAAAAGTTAGAATAGTGGAAAGAAACGGTAAAGAAGATTTAAATATTTTATTATATTTTGAAGATAATTTTGAAACTTTTGTATTAAAAAAAATTATTTATCTTATTTATTCTTGTTTTAGAAAATCCTGACATGTTATGATGAACCAACTAAATCTGTCAAACATAATTTTCACTAACGAGGCAACATTTACCACTGGAGGCATGTTTAACCGGAAAAAGATCCCTACATGTTTGGCGTGGCCATCTTAACAATCATGTTATTGGACCTATATTTTTTAATGGGAATTTAACCGGACAAAGGTATCAGGAGTTATTAGAAAACAGAATCGAAGGGCATTTAGAACAACTACCGATTAAATCATATCTTAATTTGATATGGCAACAAGATGGTGCCCCTCCTTATAATGTCCAGCCGGTCACCAATTTTTTATATGACAGGTATCCATTTTGGATTGGAAGACATGGACCATTAAGATGGCCAGCAAACAGTCCCGATCTCTCTCCATTGGACATATTTTTGTGGGGTGAAAAACAGGATATAATAATAATAATAATAATAATAAGACGTTTATTAGTTACCAATAAATACAGTTAACGAATTAACTTAAAATAACAATTATTATTATGATAATAATCATGGTAACTAACGGGCCTTGTTTTCAGATTTCACGGGATGTTCATTCCCCGGATTCTGTTGAGGCCAAAAATATAAAAAATAAAAAAGAAATTTATAAGCAGCTAGCAGTTAAATTTTTTAAAAAAATTTGAAAAAAAATTTATAGAAGCAAAAAAGTACACACTAAAAGAAAAATGGAAGATGGGTAAGGATAGGGAAAAAGGAAACTATTAAGTTTCAAATTTAGCATTTTGTGGCATAGACAATCAATTAAATATGGTTTAGAAGAAGTAGTTTGGTTTTTCTCTTGAAAACTTTTTCTGAGACAGTAAACTCATTTATTTTGAATTTGCTTATTAAATGTGCAATTAAATAAGAAAAAGACCTTTTGAAAAATTCTTTGTTGTGTGACGGTATAGTTAATAGATTTTTTCGTCTTATATTAAGATTGTGCACATCAGTACGATAAGTTATTTTTTGTGCAAATATGGTGGAGTCTTAAACTTAAGAATTTTATAAAAAAGGACAAGAGCACGTAAGACTCGTCTATTGTGCATATTTAACCAATTTGCTTCTTTTAACTTATGAGAAATGTGTACGTTCTTCTTATACCAAAAATAAGCCTTAGACAGGAATTTTGGAGTTTTTGTAATCTATTAGCATCGGCATTATCAAGACAAGGTCCATAGATGGTGTCACAGAAGTTTAATGTTGATAACACTAGCATCACAAAGCATTTTCTTAATGTTATAGCTCAAAAAGTGCCTTTGCGAAAATATTGTTTTTAAGGCGGAATATCCACTTTTTAGTTTAAGAGTAACATGTTCTTTAAATCTAAGTTTATGATCCATTATGAGTCCCAGATTTTTGGCAGAGTTTTTAAAATCTATTGGATCATTATTTATGTGTAGATTTAAGTTATTTAAAATATTCATTCGATTGTTATCACTACAAAAAAGAATAGCTACTGATTTGGTTGGGTTAATCTTTAAGAGAAGTTTTTGAGTTTCACTATATAAAGTGTCCACATTCGCGTTAATGCGCCTATTGGCCTCGGCTATATCAGTACTTTTAAATGAATTATATACCTGGGTATCATCTGCGTAGCAATGATGGCTACAATATCGAAATTTATTTATTAATTGTGACGTACAGAGAGTATATAGTAATGCACCCAGAATGCTACCCTGAGGCACCCAAGAGGCAACATTAAGGGCTTTCGACATTTTACCATCAAGTACTACTCTTTGTTTTCTGTCTGACAAAAAAGAAGACACCAGTGCCACCGCAGAATCGCTAAAACCCAGAAACTGCAGCAAAGCCAATAATATTTCGTGGTTGACCATGTGGAAAGCTTGAGTAAAATCCAAAAGAACCAAAACAATAGCTAGATTGTTATCAAGGGCTTTAAATATATCATCCGTTACCTGAATACAGACTGATATTCAGGGATCAAATTACTAATATTTAAATACTAAATTATTTGCTGTTCCATAATTTTTTCTAATAGTTTAGAGAGAACTGGAAGAGGCAACGGAATAACACTGGCTTCCTTCCATTGATCTGGAAAATTATTTTTTTCTAAACAAATATTTATAATGTGAGTTAGTGGATTAATTATGGGAGGACAACGAAGTAAAATAAGTGTAATATTTAAATTATCAGCTCTAAATGCTTTACTCTTTATGGTTTTTAGAATGGAAATTATTGTATTTTGCGTTATCAGCCTAAATTTAAATTCATTTTGTGTAATTTTATGTTCCTTAAATTCTTCATCAGGCTTATTTTTATTTTTATTTATATTAGTAAAATAAGTATTAAGTTCATCTACATTTTGCAAGGAATTGGGAAGTTGTATATTTTGTTTTTTAGAAATATTAATTTTATTTAATTCTTGCCATGCTTCTTTATTACTGAACACTCCAAACCTATATGCTAAATAAGCCTTTTTTTCCGATCTTATTGCGCTAGTAGTAAGATTTCTATACTGTTTGTATGTGTTCCAGTCCTCCCAATTTTTGGTGTTTCTAAACTTATTTAAGGCTAATATTAGGAGTAATCCATGGTCTGTATGGCTTATTTTTACATGTGATATTTTTTAATGGAGCATGCATGCATATATACTACAATAGGCCAAGAACCATCCAAGCTTTAGAGCAAAATATAGTCCATCCATACACAGAAGATTTAGAATAAATATTCAGATATGCATTATAAACCAAAGAGACCATATAGAAAACCAAAACTTAGTTCTTTAAGCTAATATTATTATTTACCTACTTTATATTATTGATTTTTTATGGTATTGTTTCTTTCCACTATTCTAACTTTTCGCTTAAGTGTTTTTCTTTCATTCAATTGTTTAACGATGTTTAATATTATGGTACGAGTCGGTGTTGGTCTATCTGGAAACCGTCTATGATATTCGTTACGAGCTATCGCTGCATTTTTACCATATAAATAATTAAATAATTCTATCATGTCAAGTTTCTCTTCTTCCGAATAACCCATCGTCCAACGTATTATTAACTATTACAATAAATAAAATAACATAAAATTTATTTGTGTACACAAATTTTACTTTTCCGCTTGCTTAAGACTATGAACCTTTATTTTAAGGACCGCCCGGTTTTCTTTCGTGTCCCGCACTTTACTAACACTCTGTATTTTTAACAAAGCTACAATATAATATTGTTCATAGAAATATTAAATTGGATTATGTATTAACATCAAAGTAACAGAATAAGCTACGTAGTTCCTTGCAAATTATTTTTGAAACAACTCAACTTTATTGATCTACCAGCACTATTTCATAAATCATAAATTGGACACAGCATGCTACGAAACGTCCTAAGCTATGTAATCAATTTTAAATCCTTTCAGTTTAAATTGGACTAATTTTAAAAACTTCTTTTCAGCATTAGTGTAAAAATAAATGTAGGAATTGCGTGTTTCGCTAAAATAACTTTCCATCATTGCAAACAGCAAAAAGGTTTTTCTGCGGATTTCTTAGAAAGTATAATCTAAGTTTTTACGCTTATACATCGTAATAGAGCTATTGTTCCTGCACTATAGTCACAAATTACAGATGAAAAAGTGTTAATATGCCCCATATGCCCAAATTTAGAGCCATGTAACATACCGTGTGTTCAAAATTTGACTTACATGTATTGCTATCTCGAAAACTGTTATAGCTAGACAGATGGTTAAATTGAGAAATTTGTAGAGAATTTTATTACACATCTGATTCGGATATCACTGGGAACAAATCTAAAGTTTTTTTTGTTTCTTGAAAAAACTATTATTTTGAATACAACTACACAGAAGTAACTAAAAAATACTTATTAAAGAGTTTAGTTGGATGGCAAAAAAAATCTGTTTGTTATACAATTTTAAAAGCATTGTAACGTTACACTTTTACCGTAACAAAATAAGATAAATTTATAAGTCTAATTATGATATTGCTATGGTGCTATATTTATATTTTGTCGTTCACCAAGATGTCAGGAACTAAATTTTGGGAGTTATTTAGATTGTTTGATTTGAAATATTATTTTACGATTCCTTTTTTCCATTACTATTTAAAATAAGTACTTAATATTGTACGTAACCGACAACTTGGTGTGTCATATACATATGTTTAAATTTTACAGATGCTGAGGGTCTGGTTGTTGAAGCTTTCTTTAAAACCCACCATATAAAAGGACCATATTTATTATAAGAATTTCATATTAGATGTTCATTAACACACGACTGTCCAATTATCTTACCTTAATATATTTTTGTTCAGAAACAAGTCCATTATAAAAAATATGGTTGGGCTTGAGCTGTTGTATTACAAACTAAACCAGATATTGCCACATATCTCCGTTGTAGCCTGGTAACGCTAAATAAATTAGAAACATTTTACATACCACCAATTTGGTTTAATAATACGTTATTGCCTTTTAAAATCAGTTCATTAAATATTTGCCTTTTGATAAAATATAGTTTAAAAAATGTCACCTATATTGTTGATTTCCTGTAAACACATGTCAGAGATTCATTAAACAAGGGTTTGCGTTATTTAAGTAATCCTTCTAATATTTGCTTTAAAAAGCATATTGTTTATTTTCGTTTTACAATTTGGGTTAACTCAAATGACAACTAATTAGGCGGTCCAACAAAACAGCTGATCGGTGACGTTCAACTGACAGATCACCGGAGTGCCCAATGAAGTTTGACGTTTTCTCTCTCTTTTTCATTTACGCCTAAAACCCAAATAATTCCGTCCGACCACTTCAGTTTCGTTATTTATTAAAAACCTAAAATTTTAAAGTTAATTATTAAGGGCGAGGCTTACGTAATGATTAGAGGGAAATATAAAAAATATCCAACATAAACTAATCGAAAATAAATATTTAAATTCAATATATATAAAGATTTATTGAAATATTTACTGTATTCTGAGTTGCCTATCCTTTAAAAAATCGTTTATTTTTACCAAATCAATATGAGAGAAAGAGACAAATATAGGAACATTAAGATCAAGTTTTGCGTAGAGCACTTCCAACATGTTAGCTTTTTTAGCCAAATTCCTACCTTTTTTTAAACATTTTTTCTTTGATAAACCTCTTAGCTAAAATCGTTTTGGAACGAGTTCGTTCTATTTAGTTTTGACTTGAACTGAAGGTTGTTTTGAAATTTGTCTTGAACAGTGATCGAATAACAGCCAGGTAATTAACAATTTTAATTTATTTTGGCATGATTTATTTATTTTAATTTTTACAAATTTTACAATTAGGCTACAATGGATTTTTTCGCATTTTTACAGCTCAGCGGTCATTTTCCCACCTTGCATTTTACCACTTTGCATTTTACCACTTTGCATTTTATCACTTTTACATTTTCATTGAAATGTGCAAGCCTGTATTTCACTTTCGTGGTAGTTTTGAACCCAATAGTTTTCACATTAATAACTTTTGGGTTAAGTTAAAATAAAAAAACAAAACCTTTTTGCCACCGCAAGGATTGTGGTTCCGACAGGACCCATTTAAAAGGTTTTTAAAAACTGAAGTAGTATTCTACTTTTAAAAACTGAAATAGTATTCTACTTACCGAACGTTGGCACAAACAAATCCACTTTTACCGAAGAGGTTTTGAAGTATTTTGTCTCTAGTATGCAGCCCAACAACCAGGCCCAAGTTTGAGTTTTCACCTCCTGCTTACCTGCTACCTACTTGGTGAGATTTTTAACTTAAATTTATAAATTCGTCGTACCTTTTATTTTTAAGTTTCATTTTCGAATTCTTGTACTTTTATAATTTCTATCTATAAATATAATTTATATCACATTCTTGCATTTCCTTTAAACACTGGTAAATATTCACAAGTATAATCTGAAATAAAGGGAAATAATAATTGTATATTGTGTTTTACTATTTGTCTCAGCATTTTTACTAACACAAGGCTAAAGGGTGTATGAAGGACGTAATGTAGATTCTCTTTTTTTACGTTTGTTGGCGCCCTTCTATTTTATATATATTTTTTGACTTTTCTTCTTCATACACTAAATGAAACGGATTGAAAAGTTTTGAACTCCCCCAAATCCGAACCACCGTACAAGCTAGCCTACGGGTCGTAATTGCAAACTCTTAAAATTGCAGTTACGTAACAAATCTTTATAACGTGACTTATAACACCGGAGTTTACGTTATATAAAATTTGTATAAAACGAGAATACAAAATACACATAACAATATATTGCTAGTTCGATAAAAGCAATTAAATAGCATATTGCTGTCATTGAATATGAAATTTAGACACTTATTTTGAGCTTCTTAGCCTGCCTTTTAAAGCAGTAGTCTAACATCTCACCTGTACTCCAGATGAGAATCCAGGAAATGAATTTTCAACGACATATTACACTTTAGGTTTTGGTAACACAAAAAAATTGGGCAATCAGGTCTTTATGGTTTCCTGCATTTATGTTTTCTAACTTCACTTCAATTTCTTCTTCTCTAGGTCTGATAAATCCAAGGCAGCATTAATAAGAAATTTTCTTTTAAATTTTGTCATGTCATGTAGCTATTATTTTAAAGTAATGTTTATTTCCTTTACGAAGTTCTTCTGGTCCTTGCATTTAGGTAGAATTAAAACTACAGTCCCAATTGAATTGAATAAGAAAGGGACCTTCGGGTGCCTCCATGGGATCTCCGCTATCTCCTGTAGTAGCGAACATCTTTATGGAGGCTAGATAATACTTTCATAATATGGCCTCATGGAGAAGAAAATTTGATTATATTTTTAAATCATCTAAACCAACAACATTCCAATATAAAATTCACTATGGAAATTGAATCAGAGGTGCCATTCCCTTCCTTGAGGTGTTACTATTTATTTATTTATTTTACAAATTCAGGACGCAACAGAACCAGACATTAAGCTAAACCGAACTAATAAAATAATTATGCAATAATACAACCACTACAAACAATATTCAATAATAAGTATAAGAGTGTTCCTATATGGCGTTTGGAAATTTTAATAGAGAAAAATAATTTTTTAATATTTTTTTGAAATTAAAAATAGTTATAGAAAATACTTCCAATTCATAACAGTGTACATTAAATAGATTTTGCATTCTAACTAAAGGTTCGTTCTTTCCGAAACCCGTCCTACGAAAACGAATGTTGAACAAATCGGAATTTCTGAGATCTCTTCCGGGGATTTTAAAATTCAAACAGAAGAGAAGATAGGGGGAGTCGATGACATTGCTAAAGATTTTGAAAATAGTGAACAAATCGGCAATTGTTCTTCTATGAGCGAGTGGAATTAAATTAAAATCACGGGCGACAAGATTTATAGGGCGATTAGTTTTGAAAGCAAGCATTTTAAGAAATCTTTTTTGTACTGCTTCGAATCTTTTGATATGAATATTATATTGTGGATTGCATATAACTGAGACAAAAGACAGTTTACTGAATACATAGGAATAGTATAGTGTTAAGAAAGCCTTTGGATTTCTAAAATCTTTACACGTTCTGGCGATAAATCCTAGCATTTTATTTGCTTCTGCAATGACTATCAAAATGCCACCGGAAAGTCCATTGACTATCCATATTGACACCAAGGTCTTTTATTTTGTCTACTTTATCTAGAATATAATTATTGATTGAATAATCATGCTTAACTAATATCCTCTTTCTTGAAAATGTAATAACTGCATTTTTTTAATTTCAGAAACAAGCTGTTATTGTGGCAGTATGTAGATTATATGTCTAGCTCTTGTTGCAATTTTAGACAGTCATCTGGCGATTTAATAACGCAGTAAATTTTTAAATCATCTGTATTAAGCAAAAAATTACTTATTTGAAAGCAATATATTATTGATATAGATGATAAAAAATAGTGGGCCGAGGTGGCAACAGTCTGTTTCGAACCCACCTCGCAATTCCCGCGCATACATCGACCTGATCAAGCCTCTCAATCAAACGGGAATGACTTATTTTATCGAAAGCCCTGCTGAAGTCAGTGTATATGCAGTCTACCTGTTTCTGATTGTCAATGGCCTCGCAAATGTGTTGAGAATAGCAAAGCGGATTAGTCTCAAACGATTTGTGAGGACAAAAGCCGTGCTGTTGCTCGGTAATTTTATTAGTTTTTACTGTCAATAAAATATCTGAGTATACAATTTTTTCAAGCATTTTAGCAAAGACTGATAATTTGCTAATAGGTCTGTAATTTGACACGTCGACTCTGTCTCCACTTTTGTGAAACGGAATAATGTGTGCTAATTTCCACTTATCTCGAAATTGACCCATCCGTAGAGATAAACTAAAAATAAGGCATAATGGTTTGGAAAGGTTAAACATACATTTTTTTATGAATATTGGAGGAATATTATCAGGCCCAGCTCCTTTATGAGTATTTAAACCTTTGATTAACTCTATAATTTTTTGTTCAGAAACTAAGCTATATGTTAATAAGTTACCCAGAGTTGATGGCTCGTCTACATTATCATTGGGCTGCTCATAAACGCTTTTGAAAAAGTCAGCAAAGAGGTTTCTTATGTCTCTACCGTCAGAGGCAACACGATCCCCAAGGTACTATACTTGTACTAAACTAAGTAAGTATACTTTGAGGAAAAGTTCCAGAATTGTTTTGAGTTAGAAATTATCTGTGTCTCTGAGCTCTGAATAAAGTCTCTGAAATCGCTCCTAATCATCTTTTTAGATCTAGGCCGTAAACGGGAGAACATGATGATATTTGTTTTTTTTCAAGGATGATCTTGATAGTCTCCGATTTAAAATAAACAGGGAATTTTCCTTTAGGTTTAAAAGTGGAGACATGCCTCTAAATAATTATATTGAGCTCTCTGTGAAATATTTCTACTATCTTATCTAATATTTTATCGGCAAATAAGGTATCCCAGTTCATTAGTGACAAGTCCCGATTAATGGAGACAAAATCTGCTTTACCAAAACTCAAGACCGTACGGGACTGAGGGGAAAGTGACTTTTTGTTTACTATTTCAAGAAAAAAACTTAGACAAGGATAATGTGGGTCTTCGTTTACCAGTGACCAATCCGACCGTACCAAATCAAAAATAGACGATGTGTTACATAAAATTAAATCCAAAGCCCTATAATGAATATTTTTCACGTTATTAAATTGCATTAAACTAAAATAAGAGACTGCATCAATTAAGGCAGATGCCCTCTCATCAACATAAGTTGCCTGGAAAAATAATTCGTTAAATATTTCTAACCAATTAACATTAGCCAAGTTAAAGTCGGCTACCATAATAACCGTACTTTTGGAAGGAATGAAAGAATACTTTGAAGGGAGTATATTTTGTTTGTGAATGAAACTAAGGCATTATTGTCACCTGGAGGAAGGTAAATGCAGTAAATTAACATTTTAACACCACTGGCTTTTTGGAATGAGACCCAAACATCCTCAGCTTCGGACTCCAATTCCAAGCACAGAATGGCCTGCAGATCACTCCTTAGAGCCACAAACACTCCACCACCATCCCTTTTCAGAGAGAATGCACTTTCACGATCACGTCTGAAAACGTCATAGTCTCCAGTAAAAAGTTCCGATGACAGAACCCCCGATTTTAACCATGTCTCGGTGAGGCAAATTACGTCAAAGTTTGTAGATAGTACCGTCAAACGGGGCCACTTTGACACCACGGGGTAACTTTGACACTGCGAACATTTTTTTTTCAATTTTTATTTTTTTGATTTTGCTTCTTTGTAAATTTTATTCTAATATTAGATTCATTTGTTACAGGTACTAACTAATTAGAAATGGTGAGACATTACGAAAAAGTTCCGGGAACGCGGAGTTACCGCAATTATTCGAACGAAGACTTAAGAAATGCACTTGAAGCTATTGAAAGAGGCATGCCTGTCCAAAGGGCGGCAATAATTTATAAAATTCCTAGTATAACACTTCGTAATAAGTCTCTTGGTATACACAACCAGTCGGTAGGTCATCCAAGTGTCCTTAGTAGCGGTGAACAGGAAGTGATTCGTAACACTTTACTACAAGTGGCAAAGTGGGGTTTTCCATTAACGAAGTGTGCCGTGGTGAAAAAATTCTTGGATAAACGGGGGAAAACAGTGCGTGAATTCAAAGACAATTATCCCGGACCCGATTTTGTCGAAAACTTTATTAAGAAACACAACCTCTCCACACGAATCGCAACAAATATTAAAAAATCGCGATCGTCCGTAGATAGACACGACATTATTCAGTTTTTTGACAACATAAAAGAAGCATTAGGTGATGTTGATAATAAAAACTTATACAATTACGACGAAACTAACATCGCTGATGATCCTGGGGCGAAGAAAGTTATTGTTCCCAGAAACTTCCGTAGAGTAGAACGAGTACAAAACTATTCGCAGTCCTGTGTGAGCATAATGGTCTGTGGTAATGCAGCTGGAGAACTCCTGCCCCCTATGGTAGTGTACAAGAGCTCCAATTTATATGAAAACTGGTGTACTGGAGGACCCTCCGGCACTGTTTATGGGAACAGCCCTTCCGGATGGTTCGACATGAACCTTTTTGAGCAATGGTTTTTTAAAGTTCTTTTACCCCACATAATAGCAACCAAGGAACCAGAAACACGAGCAGTTGTAGTTGGCGATAATCTGGCTAGCCATTTTTCACCACAGGTTATAAAAGCAACCCCAGAAAATAATATATACATGTGCCCTTTTCCCGCCAACGCCACACATTTGATGCAGCCACTTGATGTGTCTGAATTTGCACCCTTCAAGAGGAAGTGGTGCGAAATATTAGAAAAATGGCGAAAGGAGAGCAGATATTCTGGGACCTTACCCAAAGAACACTTCCAGTCCTTACTTTTACTTCTGTGGAACAAAGTTTCATATACTGTAGAGACAAATTTAAAATCAGGATTTAGAACCACCGGACTGTACCCAATGAATGTTGATCAAGTCTTAAGGAAGATTCCTGGAGGATTGCTTGAAAACTTGGAAGAAACTGAGCGAGTTCTTGATTCATCATTGGTAGAGTTTTTCAAAGAAATGAGGGGAACAAGCGAAGACCAAAAAAAAAGAAAAAGGGGAAAGAGGTTTGAAGCTGGAAAACAGATGACTATCAAAGACCAAGCAATTCCCAGTGAGCAAATCGAAAATGAAGTAGGATCTCCACCCCAGACAATTCCATACAATAGCGCCTTGTTTCTCCGACACCCTTCCAGGACCATCAGGAATACGAACGAAAAAGGTCAAAGTCAAAGCCAAGAAACCCGAGAATAAACCTAAAGTGCGTCCTCCTATCAATATAACAAAAGCAAGTTTAAGGGGTAAGAACGATTCAAATTCAAAATGTACCTTATGCCGCATGCTTTTTAAAAACTACAGAGGAAGGTCCGAATGGATTGAATGTGTTCAATGCAAGAAGTGGATTTGCGGACTTTGTAATTCAGAAAGCACTGATCCATTTTATGTGTGCCCAGTTTGCGAAGACTCAGATGGCGAACTAGAGGAACCATTTGCCGATGACAGCGATGAGGATAGAACCTTTAACCCTGAAACTGAGACCGAAAAGGATCGAAAATTAAAAAAGCTTAGATTTAAGTTTTAATTTTTTATGCTTATGCCAAAAGATTTTAGGTTAAGACATGTTTTCTTAGTTTTTTATGTTTAATCTTTCGTTCCTACATGCCAAAGAATTTTTTTGTTGCTGTTTTAGACTGAAATGTTTTTTATTTTATTTTTATAGGTAATGTAAACCGTAGATTATCATGTTTTCTCGAGTTTTTTGCTTAAGTTTGAAACTAATAATAAAATATTATAATTAAAAGGTTTTATTTTAATAAAGTGCCTTAAATAATCGTTTTTTAGTAAAAAAAACTGGTGTTTTTAACAAAAAAAAAACAAACAAAAAATTAGGAGTGGTTTTTAATTCTACATCCATTACAGGAGCTTCTTTGACACTGTGGTGCTTTAAAATGCATTTTATATTGAAATTAAAATGTGTGTCAAAGTAGCCCCAAACTCAGGGTAACATTGACATACCCTTTTTCATTTTTTATTTTGGTTTCTATTGTGTTTAGAGCAATTTGGAGTGCATCAATCGATTCAGCAGGCTAGATTTGTTATAATCCAACTTTTAGTAGGTTTTCATAAAATTCCATAGTTTTAGATCTCAGCCCTCTAGTGTTCTGATAGAAAATATGCAGTTTTTCCTTCATTTTAGGGGATGGTGTGTTGAAAAATTATGTCATAATGAGGAGTTGACAGATTACATATTATTGATACAAGACGCATCCTTTATCAGTACAATCCTGGAGGTTTCGTTCGTCCGGACAAATATAGAGCCGTTTTTAGTCGAGGTAAACTTGTAGTTTTTGTCTCTGGCCGCTGCTCTAGCTTCCATGAATAACAGTTTATTTTCTGAGTGAGATGTTCGTTAATATATATATATTATCAGAAATACCATTAATTTTCATTTTCGGTGAACCGTTTTCTTTCTGTAGTCATTTTGTCTTTGCTACGATGAGAAATTGTTCTTTTTCTTTGATAGATGAAAATCTCACAATAATATTTTTTACTTTGTTTTTAGAGTTCTTGTTAACCTGAACTCTGTGAACGTACCCAATTTTCTCTGGAACAATTTTATGTTCGATGTAATTGCCAATCTTGTCAAAAACAGCTAAAAGGTTCTTGTTTTCCTTTTCTTTAACTCCCTGAATTGCAATGTTAAAAGATCTAGACCTTTGCTCAAGATCGTTAATTTTGGCGCCAAAGGATTCACCTTCAGAAATAAGTTTTTTATATTCAGCTGCCAGTCTATCGATTTCGAGTCGGATATTTTGCTACTTCAAAAGTTGACAGAATCCAAAAGGGCTGACTGCTGTTCTTGGACTAAATTCAATTGATCCTGCATACCACTAATTGCGTATATTAAATCAGTTGAGGTACTAATAGGAGCTGCGGTTAGACCGTGTACAGAAAAGTTCGTTCCGCCCAACGACGTACCCGATCTAGCGTTGGCAGGTCTGGTACGGCATTCCTTACACCTTCTATGCGGAAGGCATCGAGTTTCGAGCCAACAATACCGATGCAGTCGCAAAATGTAAAGAAAAGCGAACGGCACGCAAGGTTATACTGTTTACAGGAAAACGATACGTACGAATAAATATTTAAATTCTAGTTCTCACCATCATCCATCAGAAAAAAAAATCCGTCATCAATTCTTTAGTCTTTAGGGCTTTGTCAATATGTGATACAAATTCAACTCCGAACGAAACAGAAAAACTAACTGAAGCTTTAAAATCAAACGGATATTGTATTGAATATATTAGGCGTTCGATTAGGTATTATACTAATCCCAGACCTAAACCAGTAATGGATATCCAACCATCAAACAGTGCAGCTTTAACTTTTGTTTAAAATACCTCAGATTAAATTGCAAGAATTCTGCGGAAATCCAATATTTGCACAACCTTTAGTATACACAAAAAGGTTGGGCAATGCTTAAAGACACCAAAAGAGGTCACGCAACAGGACACATACTTAATGTAAAAGATACCAAGGTTCTTGCATTATCCCCTTATTATAAAGGAAAAATCAGTGAATCTATTAGAATTATCAAGCACCCTGATCATGCGTGGTAACCAATCATCACTCTGCTCATTTCAGCACATTTAGTGTTTTGATCTTGTGCAGTGAAGGTCCCTGAAGATGCCTCTGGCAATCGCATGCAAAACGTCATAAAATAATTCCAATAAGCGCAAGAAACATGATTTCTTAATTGGCTCCAGCAGAGAAAACGGTCGTACTATGTTAGTTGTCTATAAAAACAAAAACGTGGAACAATACGAAATATCTTTGATTTTGATCTAAATAGAGTAATAAAACATTCCAACATTGCTTACTGATAATGATGTTTTTGTGCAGCAAGCAAACAGTTCCAATCAGCATATATTCTGTCAATGGGACAAATACTGAATGCAACAGTAACATTTTTAGCTCTGGACCTGGCTTTAAACTAGGTCGGAGTGTGAAGCAATCAGGAAAATGCTAATTGCCATTAGTCTTGTCGCCCTTTAGCATGGAAATTACATTCTTATTTAAAATTTTCTATAGTGCGGATTACCTAGCGACTTTACATTAACTTCCTTACACTTTCTAATTTACAAAATTAAATGAAAGTGTAAGCAATATCTAAAAGATACACGTCCTAAATTCGCCTTCTGCCGATTCCACTATCTGTCGATCTGTTCTTCTATCTGTATGCGGCATAGCTCAAAAATTATATGTCCGACTGGCTTCAAACGTTGGTCAAAAATAAAGTGTCGCTTCCTGTAACTTGTCTATGTATGACCTATCAATTTGGCCAGAACGAGCGGCAGTCGGTAGATACAAATTTCCCAACGAAGCCTCAACTCTGGAAGATTATTCGTAAGTAAGGAAAAGATTTCTAGTTGATTTGTATTAGATCTTAACGTAAAGGGACTGTCTAACAAAATCAGCTTAATAGAAATTAGCACTCAAGGATATGATCCTACTTTTTTGTGTATATCAGAGCATTAGCTACCTAGTGCCAGCATAGACTGTTCAAAGATAAAAGGCTACGACAAATTGTCAATGATGCAAAAAAAATTGTTTCTGAAATTTGCAGAATTTTGTCTACTGAAGTGCTGTCAAAATGTTCCGCTATATAATACAAAAGCTACTGTATTATTAGTATACAGTGTGTCCCAGATTCGCTTCTCTATACAGGGATCTCGGCTCTTATTATACCTACAGCAAGGTTAAACGGGGAAAGTTTTAGAGGAAACTTATTGCATTCAATATCCGGCTTCAGATTTACAATCGATCAATTGTTTTCGGAAATATCGAAAAATGGCGGATTTTGTTTCTGGCCAGTATATCCAGAACGGCAAATTTGACAGCTGTCAAAATGTGACATTATTCGGACACATTTTTAAGACAAATAAGATGGCGTATACCCGCCTCAACTTTCATTTTTCTTATGGCCGCCATATTGGATTTTTCGATTTTTGGAAAGAGCCTAAAATTTCCAGTCTAGTGATATCTCACAAGTGCATTAAAGATTTTAGTATCAGGTTTCAATGAAATATTACACTTGGTAAAGTTAGGTTTCAGTTTTTTCTAAGGAGGCCGTGATTTAAAGTAATGTTAGCTCTCAATGCTTTTCTAAGGAGGCCATGATTTATCTGTAACAAAATTGGATTTTGACTTTGATATTAAATTAAATAGTTGAAAGTATCAAAGCTGTGTTTTAATAAGTAGTAGGTACGCTTTTATCCCAATGAAATCATAAATCTGACACATAAATGGTCAAAACCTGGCAGGCACTCCGTATTCAAATGAAGAAAAGGTTGACATGTTAGCTCTGTACTTTCAATCATACAGAAACGCCGACGTTACCTTAGCAAGGTATTTGGAGATGTACCCCGAACGACGACAGCCTCATAAAACCCAATTAAGGAAAATCGTAGTTAATTTAATTTACCATGGTGCCTTCGAACAACCTAGAAGCGGGTACAATAATAACAATAAAAATCGAGACAGAAACATTTTAAAAGCTATCAACGAAAACCCTAGTGCATCGGTAAGAACTGTAGAACAGGAAACTAATGTGCCAAAATCAACAGTACAGAGAGTTTTAGAATAAGTAGCATCCATACAAACCCATAATAGTACAAGGACTTAAGGAAACTGATTTTCCAAGACGACTACAGTTCTGTGAGTGTTATACTAGGAGATGTAATGAAAATCCTGATTTTGTAAATCATATCTTGTGATCCGCTGAGAGCAGGTTCACGAATTGTGGAGTCTTTAATGGCACAACCGTCATAATTGGGCTGTGCAAAATCCTCCGAAGTGGCAGAGAGACGTCTACAGATCCGATTTGGAAGTAACGTTCAGTGTGGGATCATTGGTAAGTTAATCTAACAAATCTTGTTTAAATAGGCACCAAATGATGATCAAATAATAATCTTTTTTTTTTCGTTTAGTTCTTTAATGATACTAAAAGAGTATAATCTAATAAAAAAAGTAAAACGTTCTACGCTAGTCAGTCAATTTACTTTTTTGATATTCTATTACATTTTTATTCAATCATTTTGTATTTTAGTTTCGAAGAACCTACAAAAATAGAATTGGGTTCTATAAATGTATTAACACTTTATCTAAATTTTCTGCAGATTTAGCTAATTCTCTAAAATTATTTTGATTGTCTGAATTTAATGATTTATTATTACCTGGGAAGCCTAGTTCTTGCGTTATGAAAAAAATACTATATTAATCAAATGTCGAATTATTTTCCGATTTTCATTATGATTTATACAAAGGCGTTCAGGTGTATTTCCGAATAATTTAAATTTTAAAGCGCAGGGGGTTTGTTCTTTTGATATTTTATGTTTTATTAAGGCACGGTGTACTTTTTTAAGATTATTATATCACTGAAATAAATCGATTTAGTATTTCCGAAATTAATATGCAATACCAACAAAATAATTTATTACGGGTAAATTTTTCATAATAAAGCTGAATAGGTTTCAACTGTATACAAGCTCATTCATTACGGTATGTTTCGATAATTATTTTTGGAAAGAAAATATCTACTTTTTAAGATAATTTTCCCTTTATAATTTATAGTTTCTAGTACCACCCGGCCGACCCTGCCGCTCTTGACTGTTGGGCACCTATTTATAAATTATTAATCATTTCAGGAAATCGACTTATTGGACCATTTTTGTTTGACTACAACCTAAACGGGCAGAGATACCTAGAGCTTTTGCGAAACCAGGTTGGACCAGCCTTACGAGCTATTCTAACGGAAAATGAATTAAGAAGAACTTGGTTTCAACAAGACGGATGGCCGGCTCACAATACCATTCAAGTCAGGAACAGAGAGCAGTTTGACGAAAGAATAATTTCTTTAAATGGTCCAATATCTTGGCTTCCTAGATCCCCTTACCTGTCGCCCTTGGATTTCTATCTCTGGGGTCACACGAAGAATGAAATCTATGAATTTGATCCTCCCGTGACCATAGAAATCCTGAGACAAAGAGTTCTGGACACATTTCGAAATATTAACCGAAATACACTTACCAGGGTTTCACGAAAAACAGTCACCAATTGTCAAAAATGTCTCGATGCAAATAGACGTCGTTTGCAGATTTGTAAATTAATGTTACCCACTTACAAAGTTGTTAAAGCTCATTTAGATTTCGTTATTTACGTTCATGTTGTATTGAAAATTCAATGCGCTCAATACATTACTTACTTATTAATGTAATCTGCTGACAAATAAATCATGGCCTCCTTTAAAAACATTGAAACCTAATTTACAAAGTGTGATATTTTGATGACACTAAAATCATTAATGCACTTGTGACATATCACTAGACTGGAAATTTTAGGCTCTTTCCAAAAATCGAAAAATCCAATATGGCGGTCATAAGAAAAATGGAAGTTGAGACGTGTCGTATACGCCATCTTATTTGTCTTAAAAATGTGTCCGAATAATGTCACATTTTCACAGCTGTCAAATTTACCGTTCTGGATATACTGGCGAAAAACGAAATCCGCCATTTTCGGTTTTTCGCCGATATTTCCCAAACTTATTGATCGATCGTAAATCTGAAGCCAGATATCGAATGCAATAAGTTTTCTCTAAAACTTTCCCCATTAACCTTTGCTGTAGGTATAATAGGAGCCGAGATCCCTGTATAGAGAAGCGAATCTGGGACACACTGTATAGACCGAGAACTTCGACTGGCATTGAGGTTTTTCTCGACATTTTTTCTGAACTATTGACAAATATTTTATGTTGGATATATTTTAATATTTTAATACTGAAATTGTAGATATTTTGTAATGTTTAAGGATATTTTTGATTCAAGTGAACTGACATCTTTGCTTAGTGGAGAAACTAGAATTTTTACTAATAGAATAGTACATTGTACTATAGTAGGGAAAGCCGTCCATAAAGATTGGCGGTCGAGACGGTATCCCAAAATCGAAAGGACATAAACTATTACATTCAAATTTTTAAAAATTTGAATAGAGTTAAGTCTTCCCGCCTGCAGGCTCTAGCGATTCCAGTTAGTGTTGAGACTTTGATTAGTAATTAAATATCGTCAGGCGCAATGCTTAAAAATTTTTCAACATGTTCGAGGTTTAACATTTTAGACTTTTTTGGTCTAAAACCTACCATTTTCTTTTTTAAATAATCAATCAATTTAAAATGCCTGTTTATATCAACGTGTTTCTTCATTTTTAGCATAGATTTTATCATTGAGTACTTGGACCACATTGTAGAAGGTTGAAAGTACTTTGAAATTTCTTAATAGTAAGCTAGAAGCACCTTTTTTTCTGATTTTGTTGATTTTCTTGTTGGCGGACCATTTGATTAACTTTTCGTATTCCTGAATGTATCTGACATTGGATTTTTTTGAAAGAAAATCGGAATCTACTTCTTTTGCGTCGTGCATAATATATTCTGGAACTGGACTTATATATTATCATGGCGATCAAACAATATTGCCAGAAATGGTTCAACGGGGGATGGTGCGGTGCCATAGGGTGGTTGCCAGTGGTTCTATTATCGAAGTTATTTTCATTTTAATTCATATTAAATAAACTTTACTCAAGGTACTAGGACGGGTGAGTTTGAATACTTTTCTGATGCATTCATTTACTTTCAAGTAAGCTGTCAAAATAAAGAAATTAAGAAAAAAAGCTTCAAAATAAAAAATGAATTGTTTCTTCCTGACGATCTTAATATAGCCAAAAGCAGTGTTATCGTGCGGGTCATACGATTTATCAACGACAAACTTTTTAAGTTCGTTTTTCTTTTATTACGTGTAATCATATCCTCCGCATAAAATCCGGAAGATAAATTGGATAGACCTATGATATTCTCATATGAAAAAAGAGGATAAACATATAAATACCAGCAGTTGCAAAAATCTTTGAGCGATGTCACTTCAAAGTCAGATTGACAAGTCGGTGACAAAATGAGTAATAGAAAACAATTTTCGGGTTTTTTACATCCACAAGCGAAAAAATTGGTATTAAATCTAATAAAATATTACGAAAACGAAAATGCACTGGGCAATATCCAGGAGACAGTAGCAAAAGCTCTGGGAATCGGTTTAAGAACTGTGCAGAAAATTGTGCATGAAAAAAAGCATAATTTACTACCGAAGAAGATTAAGAAATGTACACGAAAAAAGCCAAAGACAGAAGACTTAAGTGACAACGTAAAAATGGATGTTCGTAACGCCATTTACGATTTATACACATCAAAAACTAATAGAACCCTTCAAGTTTTAAATTAAGCTTTAAAAAATCGAGCCGTATTGGAAATTGGACTAAAATCGTTGTCAAAATTAATAAAAATGTTGGGTTTTCGATATAAAAAGGACTGTAATCGAATATTTTTATGCGAGTTGTCACATATAACAAGTCAGCGTATCCAGTTTTTATAGAAATACACGGAAAATGTTAATTCAAAATTTAGAAAAGTGGTATTTTTAGACGAGACTGATATTTTCTAATGGAAGTGGTTCGAAATCTTCGCAGGACGAGTCTGGAAAAAGTGTCAAGAGAAAAAAAGGTATGTAGGACGGGAAAACGGTTCATCATTTTGCATGCAGGTTCTTCAGGATTTCTACAAGTTGTATGGACTACCATGAAAATATTAACTGTGAACTGTTTGAAAAGTGGTTAAAAGAACAAGTGATTCCAAATTTAGATGCTCCATCTTTAATCATTCTGTACAATGCATCTTTTCATTCAAGAATCTTAAATAAACAACCTACTTCATCCTGGAAGAAAAGTGATATTTAATAAAACAAAAACAAAATCCTTTACCCAATCATATTACGAAAAACACGTAAACGATGATCTTACATCAGATGAAGTGCAAATTGTTTGGCAAGATTCATTAAGTTATATTACGCTGGAGTACTCGAAGAAATCTGTGGAACATACGGAGAAATTAATATGGGATTGGTGGAATCGAGAACGAGTTCTAGATGTCGAAATAGCACCAATGATCATTGCGCCATTTGAGGACGACTCAGAAGATGAGGACTTTTTAAGTGATGATGATATTTTTTAGTCTATAATATTATAAAGTTTCTGAAGGATTATATTAGTCTTTGACGTGTATAAACCATAAATTGCATTATGAATATCCATTTTTGCATTGTAACTTAAGTCTTTTGCTTTTAGATTTTTTCGTGTATATTTCTTAATTTTTTCGGAAGTAAATTATGTTTTCTTTCATGCACAAGTTTCTGTACATTCCTTATACCGATTCTCATAGCTTTTGCCACTGGCTCCTGGATATTAGCCAGTGAATTTTAATTTAAAATTTTTTTATTATATTTGACACTATTTTTTTGCTTACTTTTTTAGTATATTTGTATTTTTGTAGGCAATAAATAAATAATTATAGAATACTTGTTTTAAGTTTAAAGCGTGTTTAAAATAAGTATTTTTTTTTATTAATTATAAGACAAAATTTGATATATAAAAATCGGTAAAATCGCTTTACAAGAAACTCGGGGCTAACGAAAAATACAAGCTATATATATATATATATATATATATATATATATATATATATATATATATATATTTATATATATATATGTATATATATGTATATGTATATTTATATATATATATATATATATATATATATATATATATATATGTATATATATGTATATATAGCCTGTATTTTTCGCATGCATGGCCCTTAATTTTAGACTGAAATTTGAAGAAATCGGATAAGTAATTTTTTAGTTATGCCGCGAACAGACAGACTGACGAACAGACATACCTACAGACTGACGGAATTGAGAAAACATGTCTTCCGGCATCTAGGGCCCTTAAAGGTAAAGATCTGAAAAAATCTCACGAGGGAGGTAATAACTAATTATCTTGTCTTTTAATAAAAGTGTATATTTTTGCAAAATAAAATTTTTTTTGTTATCACAATACAAAAAAAACAAGTTTTCTTTGCACAGGGGTGGCCCGCATTTAAATAAATGACACTGTATAAGTGGTTAGATTTTCAGGTCAAGCGGGGCTTATAATTTTTGGTGATTGATAAAAAAATCTCGCTTTCATTAAGTGGCTGTATAGACAGAACATGTCCTGATTTTTCACTGATTCGAACCGCCTTCCGACTTTATTAAGGCGCTTACTATTTTGTGTATTTTTGTTTTTGCCGACCGAAAAATTTTAACCAAATGCATATTTAGCGAATTTTCTTATTTAGCCTTCGGCATTTAATATATAAAATAATATTAAGTGGCTATCCTAATAATATTGCGTAATATAATAAAAAAACTATTTTCTCTCTCCAAAAATATGGGTTTACATAACAACAAAAAATAAACGCATAACAAATTATTGTAATATATTTATTATATTTATTACATATATATTTATTTTTATGACATTTCTTGTTATTCTAACAAGCTAAAATATCTTATAAAAATACCTAATTGTAACTTAGTAGAAAATCAAACACGAATTTTTTTAGGTACATTTAGGTATGTCAAAATCAAATACAAATTATGATATTTCTTATTATTCTAACAAGCTAAGATTTTCTAAGAAACATACGTAATTATAACTTATGTTAAAACATTTAAAAAACGAAAGGTAAATATAGGTGAAAAACAGATAAGTATATAACTAATATAACTCAAACTAAAACTACTTTTGATGCTTCTCATTGAAACACTCCAAGCACATTGTCGGTTGGTTAGGGCAGTCTTGACAAAACGTAACTACCCTTTTGGTTTTATTTCTAGCTTCGGCAGCATTGCTTTGTGCTTGAAGCTTTACGTAACACGGTTGGCATCTTTTTCGCGCTGTACCCTCATATTTTGACATCTTGTGCAGCGCTAATGTGTTAGTCCCAGGCCTCTTTCGAACAGGTTGTTGAGCCTCATTGACTGGTACATCATCTTCGGCTTCTACGGTATCATTATGAACATTGTTTTCGTCTTCGTCCTTCAATAACCCATCTACAATTTTTTCTCGAACTTGAATGTCCATTTTTTTCTCATTACTGCCAAATTTGTTATAAATAATCCACGAATTAGCGATGCATGTACCCACCACAATTTCAAAAAAGACTTTCTTGTACCATTTGATACTTTTACGAAGAGAACTATAGTACGCTGACATTTGGTCTGACATGTCAACAGCAATTGTTTTTATTGTAATCAATTACAGCTGGAGGTTTTAAAACCTGTTCATTTTTCCATTATTTTTTAGACTGGCAGTATGACTGGGCACAGTACTAATCATCAAAACTGCACGCTTATCAACCCACTTTAACACACGGACTCCATCTTGGTTTTGTTCGCCATAAATTTCTCCCTTTTTCAGTTTTTTGTTGCAAACGGTTTTTGGGTTACCCTTTCTATTAGATCTAAGAGTTCCACACAAATAAGTGTTTCGATCCAAAAGAGCTTTACTCAACTGAACACTTGTATAATAATTGTCTACATAGACGGTTCTACCTTCATTGAGAAGTCCTTCAAGGAGGCTCATGCAAATGTTGAAAGTATGTCCACGATCATTATCTGGTACATCTGGGTCATTTTTTTCTGCATATATTCTAAGATCATATGTGTACCCTTCCGGTGTGCAAATTTTGTACGACTTTACCCCCATATTTATGGGATTTGGCTGGGAGGTATTACCGAAATACCAATCGGCCTCTCCAGGGTACCATTGACTCATCGAGTACAACACTATCTCCAGGAGAAAGTGTTTCTTTGAACTGGTTACAGATAAGGTATACGACGTTCCTCAATTTGAAAAGTCTGTCGCTAATAGCAAGAGGGTCTTGATTATTTGACAAATGAAAAATTTTTAAAAGGGTGTCAAATCTGTCGCGCCTCATTGTTTTTTTGATGCTGCTATTACCAAACATGTCATTACTTGACCAATACAGACGCATTTTCAAACCATACCAAAATACTTAAGAATTTTTTCATTTCGTTACGATTAGTGTATTTCCACTTACGCAACATTGATCGACGACTAAGAACACGTAACCTAATATATTGACCGGCAAACCGATTTGTCTCTGTAACTATAATGTCTAGCACTTCATCAGTAAGAAACTACCTATAAATTTTATATGGATTTGGACTCTGTCCGGAAAATCGAAAAGGCACGGGAATATCTTGGCACGCTTCCCATCTATTATCATTATTTACAGGTGCCTCTTCTTCGCCTTCATCCTCATTGACATTATCTGCTTCATCGACTTTTTCCGGCACATTATTTAAACCTTCATTTTCAGTTTCGCTTTCCTGATTTGATTCTTGATCCGTATCGGTGGGTACATATGATTCTGAGGAGTCTGCATATGGGTCAGATTGAGGTTCAGAATCTTCTGAAGACGATAGAGCTGACGAATAATAAGCTCCATTGTGGAATTTGACTTGAGAAGAAGCTGAAGTTGATTGGTTTACTGATATATTGGCGGCGTTGCAGGCGATAGCGGCAGTGATAATTCTGTTTGGTCTGGAAGAAGTACAGGTGAAACTTGTTCTAATTCTGAAGGTATGACATTCTGCAAATCCAAATGCAATTCTGGTGACTCCCTGGTTTCCGAAGGAAGCATTAACAAAATTTTCTTGCCTCGAGAAGTCATCTCCAATAATTATTCTTGAATAAAAGAGGTAGCTTAGTTATGAAATAATAATGTATTAGTAATGAAATAACACAAAAACGCTAATTTCCAACGGGACACCGCTGGTACACGACGGCTGTAATGAAAAAATATTCGTTATAGCCGTCATGGGCCACCGGTGGTACACAACAAATTTGGAAAAAACACGTACTTATACTTTGTTAGGGCTTATATTACACAAAAAAAAAATAAAAATTAAATAACACAAAAACGGTAATTTCCAATGGGTCACCGGTGGTACACGACGGTTGTTATGAAAAAAATATTCATTATAGCCGTCATGGGCCTCCGGTGGTACACAGATAAATTTGAAAAAAAAAGAATAAAAAAACACTTATATTTACTTTGTTAGGGCTTATATTACACAAAAACTACATTATAAAATGAAATACCTATAGCAAAAACGTATTGGGCCACCGGTGGTAGACGACGGCTGTAATGAAAAATATTCATTATAGCCGTCGTGGGCCACCGGTGGTTCACAGAAGAGAATGAGAAAGAAAACAAAAAAAACACGTATACTTACTCTGTTAAAGCTTACATTACACAAAAATTACATTTATAAATGAAATATTACAAAAACGCATTTTCGGCTGCGAGGAATTTTTGCCAAATGTGCTGCCGTCGCGAACGTGTTAAGAACAATAATTTTTATCCCAATATTTGATAGAATTATTATTGAAGTAAAAAAATTGTCACCTTAGAATGAACAGCGCCCCAAATGGCCCCCCAAAATGTATTTTCTGTCTACTGCGTGGTTTCAACGAAATTGTAAACTCCGTTTTATGAAATAAACGACTATTTTTAATAAAAATTAGCTGATTAATTAATTTACTTTATATCTAGCTTCTCTGTCAACGCGACTTTTTTTTGAGAAGTGGGCGTTTAGTGTTATCTACTTAATTGTCATACTAAAATTTGCAGTAATAAAACTATTCCTGGTGACTTTAGTAGGCTCCGACACGTCAACTTTGGTGATAAAATTGCATAATTAATAGACCCGTAAAATATAACAATTTATTATTTAGGATTCGTATTAAGCATTCAAATTTCTTGATTTGTAATATTTATTATCGCATTGAAATATGTTAAATTTTTTCTTTTTTTTTTTTAATTTAATCCCTGAGCTCAAGCCATGTAAATATTTATACAGTGCTGCGTTTTAATGTCCCCCTGTTTTATTCTCTAAACTGGTAAACATAAAAATTCAAAATTTGGCACACTGCAAAACCTATATAAATTCTTTTAGGCCTTATCGAGAAGATTGTTATTTAAAAATTTTAGAATGTTACCCGCATAATCAAAAAAAAGGCGGCATGTCAAACTATAGCATATAAAAATTGGAAAAAAAATAAAAACAAGCAGGCCTACCTCTCTACGCCATTTAAAAGATCTTATCGGGTAAATTATTGTGTAAAATTTTTGGAACGTTACACGTATTGACAAATAAATAGCAGCCTGCCAAATTTTAACATTAAACGTGATGGTATAGTAGTTATTTCTTTCAAATAAATCTAGATGCTGCTTCCTTTATTTCCATCACATGCCAGCAATGCGATCTTCTCCTGTGCTGTTTTTAAACTGCTACAGTTTATACAGGGTGGCCCAACGAAAAGGTCCCACCCTTATTTATGACTTTCCTGGTATATTTTGGGAAAAACGCTTGGACACGTCAATTTTGATTTTTAGGGGGACGTCTTTTCATGTATGATTGTATAATACAGGGTGTTCCAAAAATAAGATATCGCATTACACTTGACATTTTTAAATGGAAACCCCCAATTTTTTTTCTATTTTTGGATTCTCCAGGAAGTTTTTAGTAACTTTTGTATAATAGAGTTTATACCTATCTTCAACCATTTTGAAGTTATTTGAATAATTGAATAATATCAAGTATTGATAAATTAAATTCAAGAAAGGGTCAAAATAACGAAACTTTATTATCAAAACGGAAACATTGCAAGGGCTACTGCCCGGTTGTTTAATACGTTACATTCAGTCAAAAATATTAACCATAAGTATGTGGCTAAATTAATAAGAAAATTTGAAGCAACTAGATCTGTATCTAATATTCGCCGGAATCAGGAACACTAAACCATTTACAGTTTTACATTCACATTAAAATTTAAACAAAAATTAGTTACTTAGCTACAATGTGTCAAAAAGTCAATGTGGTAATAAATGTTGAAAGTGGTGTCCGTTTACCTCCATGCAATAATAAATATTTTGCTCAAATCTATTCCTAACATTTTCACACATTTCTGGAGTTATTTGTCTGCATTCCGCCGTGATCCGCTCCCGAAGATCTTGGATGGAGTCTGGCTTCGTACTAAAAACCTTACTTTTTATATGTCCCCAAAGAAAGTAATCTAAAGGACTCAAGTCCGGAGACCTTGGTGGCCACTCAATGGGGCCGCGCCGTCCGATCCACTGATTTGGGAAATGGGTGTCCAAAAACTGTCGTACTGGAGCTACATAGTGCGGTGGTGCACCATCTTGTTGGAAATGAAGAAAATTTTCATTATAATTAACCTCATTTTCTATTATTTCGGTTATTCGTGGCTCTATTGTATTTTCCAACATGTCCAAGTACAACTCCCCCGTCAAGTTTCCAGGAATAAAGAAAGGTCCTACAATATGATTTCCGAAAATGCCGGCCCAGACATTAATTTTTTGTGGGTATTGCGAATGTACCTCTCGAAACAAATGTGGATTCGAGTCGCTCCAATATCGACAATTATGTCTATTTACAGCACCATGTAAATAGAAGGTACATTCATCCGAAAAACAAATGTTAAATAACAAATTTGGGTTATTGTTCAAACGTTGTGTCATTAATTCGCAAAACTCCAACCTTCTATCATAATCGTCTTCATTAAGCTCATGGACAAGTTTAGTTTTGTACGGGTGAAATTTATAGGATTTCAAAATTCTTTGCACTGTTGAGCGTGTAAATCCTGAAGAAGTAGCCAGACCACGAGTACTTTGGGTGTTGTCAAGAGCCACGTGTCCCAAAACTGCTATTTCTCTGGCTTCATTTCTACTTGGACGATTTTCCTGATTCCGGCGAATATTAGATACAGATCCAGTTGCTTCAAATTTTCTTATTAATTTAGCCACATACTTATGGTTAATATTTTTGTCTGGATGTAACGCATTAAACAACCGGGCGGTAGCTCTTGCAATGCTTCCGTTTTGATAATACAGTTTCGTTATTTCGACCCTTTCTTGAATTGAATAAATCATTGCAAAATATTATAATAGAACTAGGCAACTTAACGATTTCAAATCAAAGATAAAGTTGTTCTATGATTTACGATGACATTGACGGATGCTAAATTTCTTGCTGGTATCGGTGATTATTATTTTTTTCCGTATTATCAGTACTAAATTAAATGAGGCGAATTTTATAAAAAAAATTAAAAAAACTTCAAAATGGTTGAAGATAGGTATAAACTCTATTATACAAAAGTTACTAAAAACTTCCTGGAGAATCCAAAAATAGAAAAAAAATTGGGGGTTTCCATTTAAAAATGTCAAGTGTAATGCGATATCTTATTTTTGGAACACCCTGTATTATACAATCATACATGAAAAGACGTCCCCCTAAAAATCAAAATTGACGTGTCCAAGCGTTTTTCCCAAAATATACCAGGAAAGTCATAAATAAGGGTGGGACCTTTTCGTTGGGCCACCCTGTATAGCTAAGACCAGGCAAAAACCCTCCCTATTTAACTCAGTAAATCTACATGAAGCACTAAACTTGTAGAGAACTACTTATTCCACATACATCGCTAGTTCCGTTTTTATGGATAATGATCGTTTAAAAATTCCCGAACTCCCCGATGATAACCCTGGCCGACAAAAAAAAATTGTTTTTGTTGTAACACAAATCAGAATAGCATAATCTAATAGAATGGACTTATCCAAATACGAAAATGACAAATAGAAAGCTGTAGCACGTAGGGTTTTCTTGTTAGAGTTGTAGAATCATATCGAATGCTACGATACTTAATATCTATAGATGATTTCAGAAAATTCTTAACCCTGTTTATTGACGATGTTTACAGTTTTCGCCTAATGGAGGAATTGAATTTTTAATGACATTCCGGCACCAAGCGCTTTATAGGCATCTAAGTTCATTAACTAATTGTTCATAATTTTCATCCATATTGTTACCCAAAAATCCTGTTACTACATTACCAAATGAATTCCATGTTCTCAGTTGTTGCCTGGAAAGCTTTTCCGTAAAATTGGCATCGTCCAGCAATTTTCTGGTTTGTGACCCAATAAAAATGCCTTCTTTTAATTTGGCATCGCTTAACTGGGGAAAGACTTGTCTTAGGTATTAAATCCATCACCATCTTTATTCAAAGCCTTCACAAAGTTTTTCATCAGGCGAAGTTTAATGTGAAGAGGAGGCAAAAGGACATTTTTGGGATCAATAAGAGGTATAAATTTAACATTTTAAGATCCCGGTTGAAATTCGCTTCTTTCTGGACACATTTTTGTTACATAATGCTGATTTATTGCACAACTGTCCCATAAACAAAGAAAACAGCAATATTTTGTAAATCCCCCCTGAAGCCCCACTTAAATCGCTATAACTTTTAAGACCCCACATATCTGCCATTTATACCTACCAAAATCGTACGCATATTTTCATAATTTTCTTTCATTACAACTGAATGGGCAACTGGTATAGAGGGTTCTAAATTTCCATTATGCAATAACACAGCTTTTAAGCTATATTTAGATAAGTCTACGAATAAGCGCCACTCACGGGGAGAATGTTCAATATCAAGTTCCTGCATTAAACTGTCTATATCAGTACACGCGCACAATGAATTTTCCATACTGTAGAATTCAGAAAACATAGCATTTCTTTTTCTGAAATTCGTAATTTTTGTTTCTTTGGCCAATAGGTTCCATTTCTTAAGAAGTTCTGACTGTTGGATTGGACTTGGATAACCCCAAATCACGTACTAAATCATTTAATTCACTTTGAGCAATCAAATGTCGCCGGAAGTGGGCCCTGTGGTAAAAGTGGGATCGGTGCACTGTTCTTCTAAGCTGCCGGATGATGCGTTATCTCCATTATCTCCAAAATCAATAGCTTGGCAATTCAAAGGCGCAATCGGCACTGGCAAATTTGCAATATGAGGAACAAGTCGTATGGTATATTGCAAATTTGGATATTCTATATTTTGCTTTCTCTTTTTGGATTAACCTTTAGTCTTTGTCAGGCAAATTGGTGGGTTCTCGCCATACCATTGGAACTGCAAAAGGCATACTTTTTCTCTTTCCCTTCATCCACTGCACCAATGATACACTACAACTAACACAGCACACATGGGGAGCCCTCCGCTTATCTTGATCCCCAATTAACACACCAAAATATTTAAAGTAGGCTCTTTTACATTTTCGGAAAATGGCCCGCCTTATGATTTCACCAGAAATTCTCCACAAATATAACAAAATTTGTCAGGAGAAATTTTGCAACTTCGGCGCGTTTGACTCGACATTCTCGTCTTCACATACACTTGCTTATCGATACACAGAAAACCACTCAATTCGAAACTCAACAGAAGAGTGATGTTTATCGTTTATTTTATGTCTAATGTCGCAAACAACTGAGTCTAGGTAATTTTTCCGTAGTAAAATGGACCCATTTTAGGCGCCCCACAATAAAATTGTTAACCTGCCAATATTAAAGGTTCTAATTAGGCTATTAAAAAATGGTACGTATTAGGGCTTTCCGAAAATTTTTTTTTTAGTATTGGGAGGGTATTTCCATTGTGAAAATAATGAGCTGGCCTGTGTTAGAAAAATCTTGTCGGCCAGTGAATGAGCAGGAGCGCAGTCTTGCTGAATAAATATTTGTTCCCTTTCAAAATCATCAACTTTTTCAAGAAGATGGGGTAATTCGTTTTGAAAAAAATTTAGACAATTTAGAAGAGAAATTGAAAAATTTGACCTTCAGTTTATTTTTATATGTAAATTGTCAAATTCAATACAATTACTTGCATTCAATTTCTTGCCAATAACTTAGAGCTAGCTCTAATTTCTTGGACAAATTTGGGGAAATTTTAGTGCCAACTGTTATTTTTCTCTATACTTTATCTGTTTATATTGTGAAGTTCTACAGCAAGGGATGTGAATATTGGACTTATCTTAAAAGTGCATAGTTAATAAGTCATGTAATTAAAATCATAAAGTAAAGCAAATTTTGTTTAATGTGTTAGCTACCTTGAGGTATTCAAGAATTGTGTAAATATTTTGTAGGTGTAAAATTGCTTTTAATTCTCTACAATATTTTGGACAAGAAATATGCCAATTTATTTCCCAAAGACTTGGCTTGGGCAACTTTAAGAGACATTTAAAATTTTGACAATATCTACATTTTTGTTTTATCATAGCAACTGTGATGTTATAGCGTAAGTGTATTAAAAACAAGGGTAAAAGTCGGAAAACCTAAAATAAATCGTAAACTATTAAAAATACTTAATTAGAGGAGTTAAAGAATATCTATCATAAAAAGCAATAATTTACAGGTAGTGTTGTTTAAAAATGTCGAAATTAAATGGTCGAAATGTTTAAATTTATTTTGAACACCTTGTGGCATGTAACTGAAATATATTTACATATACTTTTTTTTTCATCTCTGTAGAACACTTGTACCAATTATAAGTGTTTCACCCTCGGAAACAATTGTCGCCATCGAAAATTTTTTACAAAACTGGAAACTACTACTCTTTTTTAATTGAAATATTAGAAAAACTACTAGATGTAGGTATATAACATTATTAATAAAAACGTTATATAATTTTGTTCAGACTCTAAAATATATAGGAGGATCTATTTAAGCAAAATAGTTATTTTCTTAACAAGTGCACAAAGTGATACTTTCCCGCACGCAAGAAAGTGTTGGAAACAATATTTTTTCTGCAAGTGTTACACATTTTACAAGCTTTTTACCTATTTATATAGGTAGGTTCTAAGCGAGAGTAAAACAAATTTTCTTATACGTTATAAAATTGTAAAAAACCTTAAATAAATTTAGAAAAACTTTTTATTTTAACTCAAAACAGAAATAATATTACTTATTATTATTAACAATATTAATATGGAAAGTACAGTTTGTGGCATGCTGCAAATTTAAAGCTGAATGCAAGTGGTTTCTTGAGAAAGCTGATGAAGGTGGTTCGTTATCCGGCGTTAATGAATGAAAAGGAACTTCAATGGTTCTCTTGCAAATTAACGTTGGTATTTCAACTGGATGATTTTTTGCACTGCTACTTAAAATATTGTTGCGTAACTCCTTTTTGTATATAGTTGAGTCGTTACTATATCCTCCGCTACTGTTGATGACTTCCAGCCTCCTAAACGCTTTACATCGGTAAGTCCTTTTCCTCAGTCGGCCAGCAAAGTTGCAGAGGAGCGACTAAACTATGCCCCATGTAGAGTTCAGGGTTGGGCAATTTTAGAAATGCCGCAATTTCTGAGGTCATCTTTCCGAAACTGTTAATTGTGACGTCACAGTGGTGCACGTGTTAATGCGTTGTTGATGGTGTTCGTAAGGCTGTATATTTTCTATAAAATAGTAGATACTTTCCATTGTCAGTGGCGTCGGATATAACAAAAGCGCGTGACCACAATTAAATTTCCCTTGTCAATGTTAGCTTTGCTAATTCATCTCTTCTGCAGGCGCCTGCAAACCTAAAAATAGCCGCTTTTCAACAAAAGATATATATCATCTGGCGCCTTTTTGATGAAATCCGATATGTTTTCTTTTGGTAAAAATATTTGCTTTCTTTGGTTTGAATTCAACATTTTGTTTTTTTGCTAAAATCAATTAATTTTGTAGAATTTGCTTATATCTATATTTTCTTTAACTTTTAAAACGCTCTTAAGCATTTATTATTCAAGAAAATAAGCTAATAGTACTTCTTCTTTAACCGTTTTCACACCTTTTTCTTTGGACCATTTCCCGAACAAGTCGTACTGCTTTTCATAAAGTGCGTTAATGGTGGTTAAAGGTTAATGATTAAGCAAGCGGAAAAGTAAAATTAGTGTACGCAAATAAATTTTATGGTTGTAATAGTTTGCCGCTTCACCTATAAAGTGCGCTAGCTAAGCGGTGCGGAAAATTAATCGAGGATTTAGTAAATTTCGCACTGTTCCACTTGTAATTGGGATGTGCCTAGAGTCTCCATGCACTTGCCGCTAGAAGGATCTAACTATTTCCAGTGGCGCCTATACATTTCGAGCATTTGTTTTCATTTCTATATAAATGCGTTGCATTAAATTTGAATTATTATTTCGAAGTAACGATGGCGAGCAAAAGAGGAAAAACAATTTGAAAGCGGTGCACGTGAAGTTATTGGGAGCGTTATAGAGGCCTGTACTAGAGAAGCTGAAAATAATAGTTTGACTATTCCAACCCAAAATCGAACAGACCGAGCTGCATTTTACACTGATGTTTCGGAAAGTAGTGTAAGAAAAATTCAAAGAGAACATACTGATCGCTCATGTTCTACTTCACCTTTAAGATGTCCTGGTAAAAAAAGAACCCCATTATCATACAAAGATAAAATTGACGATGGTGATTTTCAATTAATTCGACGAACAATAGAGGATTTTTATATAAACTTGAAGAAGGTTCTGACCTGCAAACCCCTACTTCGTGCTGTAAAGAGCAAAATAGATTTTCCGTACGGGTATAAAACCTTAAATTGGCTTTTACGATCAAATGGTTTTGTTTGGCGCAAGTGCCAAAATAAACGAAAAGTGCTCATTGAAAGACCAAATATTTTTCACTGGCCGGTGAAATATCTATCAACTGTAAGGCAATATAGGCAAGAAGGACGCAATATTTTGTATCTAGACGAAACCTGGGTAGATAATGATATGACAGTGAACAAATGCTGGCAAAGTGAAAGTGTTACAGGTGTTGTTCAGGGAATCCGCTCTAGTAGTTGCTTTATTATAGTTCATGCTGGTTCAGAGGCCGGATTTGTTCCAGGTGCTGCTTGAGTTTTTCGCTCGGGACTAACATGGACAGATAAATGGAGATAATTTTGAAAAGTGGTTGCTCGAGAAGCATCTATCTAACATTCCTCCCAAATTAGTCGTGGTAATGGATAATGCGTCTTATCATTCTCACGTAGAAGATAAAGGGCCAACTAAATACTCTACAAAAACTCATAAGATATCGTGGCTTAAATCGAACAATCTTGTATGTGATCCAACATGGAGAAAATATTAATTATATGAAGTAATATCAGCCATCAAGCCTAGAGGAAAAAAGTATAAAATTGATGGTCTTTTACATAACCTCGGTCATTTAAGGCTGCCTCCATACATGTGCGACCTCAACCCTATTGAACTTGCATGGGCAGGAGTAAAAAAAATATATTCGAGAGCACAACACCGGTGAACTTTCAATTAAAGATTTAAATAAAATAACATTAGAAACGATTGACTCAGTATCGGCTGAAAATTGGAAATGGTATGTTAAACATGTTCGTTCTATTGAAGATAAATACTGGAAAGTAGATAGCAAAATTGAAACGGTTATTGATGATTTGGTTATCACACTGGGATCTTCAAGTAGTGACGACGAAACTTCATCATTTTCAGAGGAGACAACGATTTAGAAGGAATCGAACCATTAGAATCACAGCCGTCAACCTCAAAAATGGCTTAGATTTTTTTTCATATATTAAAATTGTTCATAAAGTAGCTGTCAATAAACTGCTTCAAAATAATTAATTTTCTGTTCAATACCGGGTGTAAAAAAATATCTAATATTGCCATTAATATTTGAAAAACTACAGAACTCATATTTTTCAAAAATTAACACATCAATGTAGTTATAGTAGGGAAGCCAGCACTGATTCCAGTGAACAAGATTTATCAAAATTTTAACTTATCGTCGGTGAAACCAGAAAATAGTGTAACTCCAAAAATAAATATTTTTCAGGAGAGTATTTTTTCCGAATAACTATTAAAAAATATATACTGTTATGATAAAAACTAATTTGTTTAAGACAATTTGAAGGTTACCTGTGAAGATAAGACTTATTAATAGATTTACATATTCGAATTTTGTTTTATATGGAGATACACCTTTTTCGTCTCCATGTATGTTTTCTTGGTGGGATATACACAATTTTCCATAATAATTCAAAGAATAATATAATACTGATTACACTTTTTTATTGATAAAATACAAAATAGAATTAGAGTGTAATTATTATTATTATCAAGAAAAGGAAATAAAATATATATACCTATATATATATATAAATAATATGTTTTACATAGTTACAAATTCAGTGGTGGGGAATATTATCATAAAAATAATGAAAATCTGATTTTAGACTATTTTTTAATGACTGTAGATGCTCGAATTTTTCCCTTTTAATTTTTCTTCTTTCAGCATAAAGGTTTTGTAGTAAACTGAAATCATAACATTGCCTATTCTGTTTCAATGCTCTATGGTTGTATTCCTGCCAAACAACATCACTGTGCCTCAATTTATACTTTAGTATGCCATCTTCACTGTATTTTAGCTGTTTTATGTCTGTTACTAGAGGAGTACCAACTCCACGACCAGGTCTAATGGAGGTATAATTTTTCAAAGCCGTGAAGTCTTTAAAAAATGAGTGTTCGAGATAGGACACTTTGTAAGGAAATGGATTTCGACGCGCATTTTCACAGTGTGTTACATAATCTGCTGGTACATTGATATCTTGGTTACGAATTCTTCTTTCTATCGTTGAATGCATTGAGTCCGCTTCCATTTGAGTGTGGCCCCTAGAAAGGTATTTTTGGATTATTGTCACTTTATGCATCATCGATATGTTGATTAATGTATTTGACAAAGTTGTATTTCTATTTTGAGCATTACACCCATCACTCCAAAAAATTATTGTTCTGTTATCCTCTTTCATTTTTGGTACGACTTCTTCTTCCACGAATGATACTAAAATTGATGAAAATTCATTAGCAGTTACGGCTCCTTCTATTTCACTCCATAGATAACAGTAACCCTCCTTAGTCCTAATGTTAAAGATGGTAAAGTTATGAACCGCCAATTTTGTTTTGTAGTACATAGCAGAAACTTTGTTTCTCGGAGCTAGTAAAACCGATTGCATGTCCATTGTAAAAATGAAATCCGTATCAGACCCGGTTTTGTCAAAATTCTTTTCTTCTCTCGCTTCTTGTTTTAATATTAGGTGATGTTGATATTTTTCCTCCGTAAGGTTTTGGCTTTTGAATGCCACGCAAGTATCACACTGATCTTTTTTAGGGTGATATAAAGATAGGTTCATCTGTTGAAACATGTCATTAAAAAATGTTCGGGAATATGGCTTTATATTGTGCTCTGTGCAATATTTATCCGAATAAAAACGATACAATTCCTGCTTCGTTTGCCACATTGCTTCTAAATACAGTTTTTGTGTCGTAGAACGACAATAGTGGGATTCCATTTTAGGTAATAAATCAAAAAAAGCCCTTAGTTTTTCTTTAACAATTTCAGATACCGCACTCTGTCTGGTATTTTTTTTCTTCTTAGACTGTAGCATTGCTTCTTCACGATCTATTTCAGAAACATTGTTTGATTCAATCTCGAATTTAATCCATTTTAAAACGCAGTTATACTTTAATCCCAGAGTGGCATTAAACATTTTTTTGCATACCCGATATCTCACCATATCTTGTTCAAGATAATATTTTATAGAGTAATTCCGACGAGAATTTTCCAATTCACCCCTCCTTCTTTTAACTGCTTGTAATAAAGCAAGGCCCCTCACGTATTCCCGTTTTGAAGCCCATGATTTTCTCCAAAATGATTCAAACAAAATTTTTCTCTTATCGTTTGTAAGCTTCTTACATTTAAGAGAATTATCTTTTTCTGACAATTTACATGCGCATGGATTTAGTAAAAATTTTCCAGGTTTTTTAATCTCATAATTCCATTTGCCATCTTGTTTCTTTTTGCCGGAATAAGACAATCCAAACTCTCTTCTGTCTTTATTTATTTGGTAAGCAACATCCCTCTTTTCACTGTTGATCTTTCTTTTCTTTCTCGGATTATTTTCTGTTGCTGATTCGTCGCCATCACTTTCGTTTGATACATCTGGATGTATTGATGTATGGTGCTCGCTTCCGTCGCTGCTATCGGTGTTTTCTTCTTCCATTATTTCCATATTCCACTCCGATCCACTCGTATTTCTATCATCCGACAATACCGATGCTCTGTGATCACTTTCTTTCCTACTTTGCCCAATTTGATTTCTAAAATTGGAACTGAGAACTATACCTTCACAAGAGGTTCCTTCTGTTTGCTTTTTACTTAAAATATTTTCGTCCAATTTCAATCGTTTTGTACCATGCTTGAGTTGTTTAAGTTTAAATTGTCGTTATTAACAAAACTAACCATCTCGTCCATAGTATCCAAGTATGTTGTATTCTCAGCACTATCCATCCCAAATAATATTTCGTTATTTAGTGCCTCATTTAATGCACTAAGTTGTTCTTCATCCGTATTTATCGATGACGCTAGTGGTGATGTTTCTTGTTCATTCGAGGCTGGCATCATCTTTAACATCTCCACTATCTTAAGTCCGCGTGACATCATGTAAAGTCTGGAATAGAGGTAAAAACAATATATTAACATATTAAAAATAATAATAATAAAAACCACGCTGGGTAGTTGACTTATTGAACTACGAGCAATTAAGCGGTTATTAAACTCGAATATAATCAGTAACCCAGCCGTCTTTTTAAATTTTAATGATATTATTATTATGTTACAGAGTGTCGCATAATAACAAATAGTTTCACATATTTGTACTATCTAGTGTATCCAGGATACTTTTGCCAGATGACCTGCCTCAAGTACCCCCCAAACCATACTCAAAATCCCCCCGAAATTCGGGTTTTAGAGTAAAAACTCCCTAAAATAAAAAAAATTGGCTGCCTAAAAAGTTACTGTTTCTTCCTTCATATACGACACCCATGAAAAACAAGGAAGGGGAAGTCTAGTTAAAAAAAACTTATCTCTTTTTGTAAACAAATAAAAAATGCCATATAAAATAATGTTTCGAAAACTTAAATAATGTTTGCTTTTAAACATTTTGGTTGGGAGGGACCCTTTTGCCTCCTCTCTAAATACGCCACTGCATAAATAACTCGAGACAACAAAAACGCATTTTTTCGTTGCAATAGTCTTTTTATCAACCTCAATGCTGCCTTTAGAGGCAAAGTCAGTTAGACGCGCATCGAGCGCTTTGCTCTAAACAGTATTTTAAGTTAAATCGCCGCGCGCCGCCTGCTGTAAACCCCGATTTCATTTTTGTCCCCCCGCAAAAAAAATCCGAACACTCAACACTTTGTTCTCTCCCAAACTAGCATTACTAGTTCAGTTAAGGGTTCAGGATAAGGAACTGAATGGGGATATTAAAACCAGCGACGGTAAAGTATACTAATCAGCGCCATCCATAGCATGATCCGGGGAGAATAATGGTACGCCCGATTTCTTACTTTATCCAAACCTGTATATTGACTGACATAATATCATTATTTGCCAATAATAAGCTTGTTTGGCATTAACATTTAAAAGTCAAACAATACAATCTACCTAGGAAAAAGATGTAACTCCATACACACATCGTTACTTACCTCAGGAAAAAGGTGTAACTCCATACAAACATTCTTACATTATTTATTGTGTCTAAAGTGAAACTACAGGACTAAATAGTTGTTAGAAAGTATAATCAATATCTTACCTTTATATATAATCATAGAAAAAAAAAACAATCCGCTCTTTCACTTATTTCGGCCACTTTTTCCGAGCACAAGTTTTAAAAATATATATCGCCGTGCGATTTTCGGAGATACACTATTTTCTTGACAGTTTAGGCCCGCCACGGAGATACATCAAAATATAAAATAACATTACAGGAATCTTTTTTAACAAATATGCATTTCTGACTTGACCACTGAATGGAAACCAATCACAACCAATAGTTGGCGCTAATATCTCTATTTGCCATAAAAGTGGAGATACACCGTTTTCTGGTTTCACCGACGTTATGCAGTTCGACTTTGGGCTATTCGGGTATGCCAAAAGTGCCCGTTTGTCTCCGTCTGTCATATTATTTTGTACAGGGGGCGTCATTGTGAAGTACTATACAGGGCGTTTCCTAATTGCATGCTAATGTTAAAGAGGAGTGATTCTTGGACCTTTTTGAGAAAAAAGTTTAATATGAACCTAAAAGTCTTAACTTTGGAGATACAGGGTTTTAAAAAAACATTTTTTTAAAATCCTAATTCTGATGCTATTATAGATAAATAACTGTGTGAAATTTGATACACGTCTTTTATGCATAAAAGGTCATTTTTTATTAACAATCAGTTTTTGAAATTCCTACCAGTGGCGTGCATATGTAATTAACCTGAGTAAATCCGTATGCTCCTTACTGCATAGAAGAAGTGTATCAAATTTCGTGTGGTTATCTACAATAGCATCAGAATTGGGATGAAAAAAATGTTTTCTTTTCAAACTTTACCATCGTGTATCTCAAAAGTTAAGACTTTTAGGACATAAAAACACCCCCTTTAACATCAGCACGCAATTAAAATTTTGATAAATCTCGTTCACTGGATCTGATGCTGGCTGCCCTTGTAAAATTAGGACTTGTAAATAGTGTATCACTATACTGGGTGGTCCAATAATAGTGGACGTAGGCAGTAGCCTGGGAACCGTTAATGACAGAATTCAAGAAAAAATATATTTATAGGTAAATCAATCAAGAAAAATCAAAATTAAATCATTTTAAAATTCGAATATTCGCCGGTTTTGCAACACAAAAGAGACATAGAAGTGCGGTACACGAAAGAAAACAGACAAATATAGATAAAGGTTCATTAAACATAGTTACATTTTTTTAATTATCTGAAGTGCGTATAGTCAAAAAGGAGTGCCATATTATTTAAAGAACGACGGGATACCACTGGTTTAAAAAGATTTCTCGGCCGACCTTCCTAAACCGATTGACTCCGCCCGGTTTTCTTTCGTGTCCCGCACTTTATTTCGGTTTTGATTTTACTGGCAGTAGCTCCAAATTTGCTAATTCCACCCCTTTTAGTACCTCTTCAGGTATTTCTTCATCGGAACTATCCATTTTAAGCAGAATTACTTTTTTTGAAACTTTTTTTAAATGATTGAATGTTTGTATTTTAGTTGACATAGCAAAAAGACTGAAATTGTCAAAATTGCCAGGTGGCAAAGAAAACTTATTGTTGTCTTATTTGACACTGACAAGTAATGATACAGGTAGTTTAATTAGTTATCAAATTATGGTAATCTAATATGGAGTAAATTTGGCTAAATTCTTTACAAGTGTAGCAAAGAACACGATAAATCTTAATTTTTTGAATATTATTTAATTCTGGAAACATTAAAATATCTAAAAGTCCTGTTTAAAGACGATAATCCTGCGAATAAAAAAGTGTGCGCAAAGTTCAACTTTGCCTTATAACCCCCTTATAATGAAAAATAATTTTAAACTGTGCACCATAACATGCCCTAACACTGCTATATTTAACATTTTTCCATAATTGTCGAAACAAATGAGATATTCTATCTTATCATTACTACAGTTCGTTCTTACTCAAGACGATGAAAACAGAAAATAAAAACTCCCATAAATAACTTAGGACTTTTATTGTATTAAAAATGTAACCATCCACGGTCGGTATGGCGTTTCCAATAAATAAAACTATAAAGTTTCAGTGACTATATATAGCTTGGGTACTAAAGTGTCTCATTGCATTATCGGATGCTTCTTGAGGGTTTATCGCCTATTACTAAAGTTACATTATACAATTTACAACCCATTATTCCTGTCGTATATTTTAGTAAAACTGTCGGATTTAACAGTTATCACACACGAGTTTCATATAATGAGATAAACCGGTGCACAATTATGTCCCATAATGATTTGTTAATTTTAGAACTAGTATATTGTTATAGAAAAGAAATTGCAAAATAAAATTAAAGAAAATATAAAATATAATGAATATAACAGGCAGAAAAAGTGAATTGTCATAACATATAAAACGAAACAATGTAAAAAGTCAAACTGGCTAAAAAATTTGAATTAAAAAAGGAATCAATAAAAAAAATTAACAAAAATAAAATTTAATTAAAAAATAATGAACAATATTAAAATATTATACGGTAAAATTTTCCCAACTCTTACAACAGCAGAAAGATGGTCGAACATCTGCCTGCTCTCATAAATAAGAGAATTTTGTATGCGAGTCGTAAATGGGATTGACAAACAGAGATCATAGGACTGGGGGTTGTCAAAACGTTCAAAACGAAATCATTGAATACATTTCTGATTAATTAAATGATCATGTAAAAAATGAGATAATGAACACACAGTTTTTTTCTGTGTAAGTGGATGACACCACTGATGTTACGCAAACCTCCCAGTGCTCCATAATTTTAATTCTTAGGATTTTATAATGTCAGCTCCGATAGAACGTCGGAGAATTTATATTCTCTATTGGATCAAATTTTGAAGCAATTTGACTATAAACATAAATTAATAGGGCAATGTTACGATGGCTCAAGTGTGATGTCTGGCCATGTAAATAGCCTTCAAAAAAAAAAAGCGCCGCAGGCTGTATTTGTCCATTGTCTTGCTGCTATGAAGGTTAGGAGAATAGGAGAGTTGATTTAGTATACAGAGCTTAGGTAAGTCGTAAAAAAATATTGTACCCCTTATAAAGTTTTCTTTAGTGCTGTTTTTATGTTTGTTAAATGACTCTTAAGATCACTAAGAAAAACTATTACAAAATCATAAGTTCGAATTTGGCTATGGGCGCCAGAGCTATAGGAGCTCGAAGAAGAAAGATATACAGATATAAAATAAAGGAAGAGAGCAACTTAAAATAATTAAATTTAGATATTTAATAAAAAATAAAGATAAAATATATGCTAATATGACCTAAATTAAATAAATGAAAAACAAAATCACGTAACTACCAATTTATTTTTCCTTGGACTCTGGTTTTTTTTTGAATATTGTTTTCAATTTTTACAATATAAGTACCTGACATACGTCAGTTTATAAATTTCCACATATATAGATTAATAACAATTTAGAAGTGGAAGTGAAGTTAAATTTCTCTTAGAATTGAAATGATTATATTTTATATTTTGGAAAAGAGTTGGTTATTTATTTTTTCTCTATAAATGCATAAAAATCAATTAATTATTAAATTAAGGTTAGAAAGTACATTTTCTCACAAAATTAAGTTAAAATATTCAAACGATTCAATTTAACAAAGATAATAAATTACGATTTAAGTCAGCAAGGATAAAGAAATCATATAGATCTAAAGAAATTAAATGGGTTAAATAAATTTAGTTGGTAATTAGATTTTTTTAATATTTTTTAAGCAGCTGGTCTTTTATCAGTAGATTGAATTTATTTATGTGAAGTTCTTTGTGAACAAACAAACAATGAAACTCAATTATGTGTTCGGTTGTTGATTATCAATTAGTTAAGCAGCTGATCTTTTATCAGTTTTAATTTTTTTTAATTTAATTAGTAGATAATATGAAGTTCTTTTCGAACAAACAAACAATGAAATTCAATTATGTGTTCGGTTGTTGAATACTACTTAGTAAAGCAGCTGATCTTAAACCAGTTTGATTTAATTTAATTAGTTGATACTATGACCTTATGCAAAATTTCTAAAATGACAACATGACTCTAGATAATTCTAGACACTTTTAAGCAAATTTCTTAAGTAGAAAAAATTTAATCATAAATAGTCAAGTTATTATAAATACAAATTAAGATAGAATAAGAGAAATTTTAATTCAAAAAGTCCAATTTGATATTAGAGGAAAATTACAATAGAAAAGAAAATCAAAATTTCAGTTCCATAATCCCAATAAATTTACTATGAAATAAAATGCCACAATTTTAAATTTAAATTAGTGAAATATCATTGGTATTACTCACTAGTATGATACCTTGATTTAATATACCCTCACATAATTTAAGAAAGAAAAATTTTATACCTAATTAGGATAAATTTAAATGTCCAAAAATCTTTAAGAAATTAATATTTTAGTACAGATAATAATTTTTACAAGTAAATATACCAATGCCACATAGACAATATGTATACACAGTGTAAGTATTAATTTATACCTACATTAAATTTGATATATTTAAATCAAGAAGATATGTTTAAATTTTACGTAAATCGAGACGAAAATTTTTATATATATATATATATATATATATATATTTTTACAATAATTTATAATTTATACCATTTATATATTTTTTGAAGATAATTATTAATTAATAAAAAGAAGGAATTGAAGACTGAAGAGAGGTTTCGGTATGTAGTTTTCAAATAAGCATTAAGTAATTCCTAATCAATTAATGCATGACCACTACATCAATCCAAAGAAGCGAAAATAAGAAAATTATAAATCACTTATCTTTTCAACATATGGTCCGGGAGTATTTCCTTGCTATGGCGTCATTCCTTGTAGACTACCCAAGTCCAAAACAGGAACAATGACACCCTGGAACTGGCCACACAGCACTTGTCCAGAAAAATGACCACACGGTACTAAAAAAGGACTTCTTCCTCCAGGAATTGAGAAGATTTACCACAAAACAGTTACCATTAAATTTTCCTCGCCCAGGAATCACTTTTAATTTGAATTATGCAATAAATCCTTCATTTTATTGATTAATTACTTTTAATATCCATTTTCCAATTAATAATTAAAACAATTGAAAGTGGTAGGGAAAAAATTGTAGAGAAGAGAAAAAATGTTAAAAGAAAAAAAAACCTGAAACAAAATGGCGAAATGAGTCAACATGTCCACAATGCACAAAAATGTAATTTTTCTTGCCAGAAAACACTCAAAATTAACTTACCAGATGTTATGGCTTTAAAAAGTAGTAATCCATTACTGAATTGAGATTTTATTGGATTTAATCCAGCATCAAGGCTGACTAAGTTAAAATATTAACTAAATTCCAACTAACTTATCTCATGTTTGCTTTCAACAATAGAAATTTTGCAAAAGAGGCTCGAAACGACTGACCCACTCGGTTTTATGGAATCGGACTACATAAAAACAGTACATCCGTATCTCTCACCAAAACATGGCGCCAATTCAGAATCTATTTTTGGCAGTTAAGATTTTTAATAATGAAAAACCCAATTAATAGTTTTCTATTTGATGATTCTAAAACTCAGGAAATTTTCTCAATACAACTATCTATGTGATACACCTAATAAAGAATCAGTTAGGGGCCATTTTATAATAATATTCATGAAATTGAAAAGCATATGTATAAACTTTATTTTAAATGTGGCGGACGAAATCTGAATCTAGAAATTTCCTTCGAAGGTGTTTTACAAAGCGAGAATTTGCGATCTGTTGATTCGGTATCGATATAATAACTTCGGTGCCATGCGTGCGATACTAAATAGCCCCAGCAATTGTTAATCCAGTAAAATTGTGATTTGATGCTATTAATTAGAAAATTGTTAATATTAATTAGTTTAAATTGAATTTTGAACCAAACATTGTAACGAACGAAAAAGTTTGTTACACCCTTCCACATAAAAAAATTATTGCGGTGTTTTCTTACTTCATTTGCACTTCACTTACTTTTTCACCCGCGAGCCGCCTCTGGTATAGTTCTCTAACATATACAGTGTGTCCTAGAGTAGCTTCTCTATATAGGTATCTCGGCCCCTATTATACCTACAGCAAGGGTTAAATGAGATTCGATATCCCGCTTCAGATTTACGATTGGTCAATTGGTTTTGGAAATATCGGCGAAAAACCGAAAATAGCACATTTTTTTTCGTTTCCTGTAAATTCAAAACGGTAAATTTGACAGCTGTCAAAATGTGACGTTATTTGGACACTTTTTTACGACGAATAAGATGGCGTGCAAAGACATGTCTCCATCTTCTTTTGTTATCCCGCAACTCGCTTCAACTTTCATTTTTCTAATGGCCGCCATATTAAATTTTTGGAAAGAGTGCATAAAAAAAATCGTAAAATCCAATATTGCGGCCATAAGAAGAATGAAAATTGAAGCGTGTTGCGGGATAACAAAAGATGAGACATGTCGTACATCTTCTTCGTCTTAAAAAAGTGTCCCATTAATGTCACATTTTGACAGCTGTCAAATTTACCGTTTTCAATTTACTAGCGAAAAACGAAGTCCCCCACTACCGACACTACCAGAACTATCTCTGAGTATACCGAAGTTGATGTCATTTTTTGACGCCATTAACCAATTTATTACTTTTATTATAATTACTTTCATTTGGTGAAAAAGATTTGGCATAAAATATATATTAGAACCACACACGCTTCCTAATTTAAGATCTTTACAGTTTTTTCGGTGTTCTATATGTTATAACCATGAATGAATGGTAGAGAATATCGAAAAAGTTCTGGAGAACAAAAAGTTCCTGAACCGAATAAGGAATTTAAGTTTCTTGTAAAAATGTCCAGTGATCTTGCAGTCAAAATTTTGGGAAGTAAAGTTGGTCGCGAGTTGGGAAAAAGTAACACCCAGATGATTTTTCTAAAGCTTCTGTCCGAGATTGTTTATTGCCCGGTAGCACGCAAGGAATGGTGCTAAGAAAACTAGATCTTCTTTTGCTGCCGGTTTGTTTGTTCCCTTCGAAAGTACGATCACGTACCTGGTTCAGTACTAGACGTGAAATGGCTAAGCATGAACAACAGGCGAGAGCTGCATTTTGCAGTATTTGTTCATAAAATAGTGATAACAGGTTCCCCTACTGTCCTTAAAAGCAAGTTGGTCCCTAGAAATACAACGCAGTGGAGAGATACTCGCTATAGATATCTTTAAGCATCCCAAAGATTAAAGGTTATGACGTCCTTGTTTAAGAAATGTTTTACGCAAACTTGTAATAATTTAACTAATGAACTAAAGCACCTAAACCTGCCTTTTTCTGCTACTCAGTAGACAAACCGATTTGGTTATTTTTTGTTGTAATCTATCTTTGAACTTTTTTTCAAATATTTAGATAATAATTTTATTGCTCTTGTTGATACCTTGCCCGATGTTGATTTAATTAAATGTGTTCTTTTCTATTTTATCACTGTTCCTTTTTATCTAATCTGTTTTACTGCATATACAACGTTTCTAAATTCTACTTAATTAATATTTTACTTTTAGTATAATTACTATATATGTACCATGGTTGCTTTATATCTTCTTATAATTTATTATATAGATTATTTATTATAGACTATAGATTTTACAGTCTTATATTGTTTTTCTTTGTTAATCTTTTTTTAATCATGGTATTAGTTTAGTTTAGAATAGATTACGTTAGGGAGCCATTGGTGGTTATATGTAGAGCGTGATTCATTTTTGTTTATTTTAGGAATATATACACTTAGGTATGAAATTGTACCGGATCGCATTGCTGCCAAGTTTACCGTTTTTCTGTTATAAATTAATTTTTTTAATGAAGCACCCTGTAGTATATTCCTTTTTTAGAACCTGCGTAATATTCTCAATACTTTTTATAATTTGCACTTTTTATGGAAGTTACCTGCACGCAAAAGGTTATCTGATATGTTTGACAATGTCAGTTTTGTAGATTTACAAAAATGGATCGTTTAACTGAAACCTGAAGAATTGAAAGTTTAATTATACTGGGTTATGGGGATAGAATTCGAAACCTGCAATATATTTGTAACATTTTTTAGTGGTAAAATCCTGACAGAAATCGAATGACTAAATCCACCGTAAGTAAAATTAACAAAAACATTCGTAAAACTGGAAAGTTAAAAGATAAAAGATAAAAAAGTTAACACATGGCTCTAAATGTTTTAATTAGTTTAGACGAAAATCCGCACCTTTCTACGAGAGCATTAGGAAAAAAAATGACATCACACACATGTCCGTAGACCGACTTCTAAAAACCGAGAAGTTTCATCCATACAAAATAAATTGATCGGGAATATTTAGACAAAGATGGATTGGACGTAGGGGTACAATAAAGTGGCCACCTTGATCTCCAGACTTGAAGCCCCTGGACTAATTTTTGTGGGGACACCTTAAAAATGTGGTGTATAAAACTAAGCCCAATTGTTTCCGTTGTTTTTTTTACAATCTACTTTTAAAGTTAAGGCGCTGTTTTCTTTTGCTAGTATTTTGGTAGCAAGTTGAGGAAGTATTGTGTTTTCCGATCTGTTAGAACCTATAGCATCTTTTACCTTTCCAGTTTCACGAAATTTTGTGTGAATTTTGCGTACGGTAGATTTAATTATTGGATTTCTGTTAGGATATTTGCCATTAAAAATGTTACAAACATCTTGCAGGTTTCATTTTCTATCCCCATAATCAGTATAACTAAAATTTCAATTCTTTGGTTTATAAAAAAATTAAATAAAACGATCAATTTTTGTAATTCCACAAAACTGACAAAACTGAAACCACCTTAATAAAATTAATATTTTCAAATATGATATATTATTTTTCAATTTATTTTCTTTGTTTTTAGGTATAGAAGGCACCGACAGTACGACTCTACAACGAAACAATACTTTCACGACCTACATAACCTTAAATCGAAAAAATCGTCTGTCTACATATCAGAATCCTGTCCGTACCGCCTCCCTGATTCGGGGTATCCAGAACACAAACGGAACCACCAATAACAGAAAAAAGAGATCTTTCAAAGAAGTCGCCGACGAACCTATTTAAACTTATAATATTACAAAATATCTATACTTATTTCTCTAAAACGTTGAGAACTCCGTAAGCCTCAGTCACAGATTCCACCTAGCAGATGCGAGTTCTTTCGATAAGGCGTGAGGTTAATTTTTGTCGTATTTTCAGTTGGCGAATGCCTATTTTCGCATCTGGCAGATGTAATCTGTGCCAGAATGCAGATTATACTCGTAGTCATTGAGGATAAAAAATACAATTTTTATATGTTTTGCTGTATACAGAATACAGAAGTATCAAGATAAATAAAGGACCTCACATATATGGAAATTGGCTTTCAGTGAATTTTTCAATTTTTATGATATAATGCAGTTCTCGACTTCCTGATCAAGATGCGTTATTGCCACACCTTGATGCTATGACCAGATTTTGAGATTCATTTTTGTTTATTTTAGGAATCAGTTGAGATTTTGCCACTATTTTCACCGATTAACCAGTTGTTTTTTCCAAAATGATATGTTAATGCCGAAAATAAAAACTGTATAAATTCTGCATATTTACTAATAACCAGAAAGTTCGTGACAAAAATGAGCATGAGTTTTGTAATAGCTCATATTTGAATATGATGTAGTATTAAAGGTCTACATGAGTTAGCACTCACTCGTAAGGTCAGGGAGTGGGACGCAGTGGCGTCCGCTCGAAATCCCCATTTCGAGCGACTGCTGACTGTGTCTGTTCAATTAAACGACGTCTGAGTGTTTTTTTTAATTATATATAATAAATAAGTAGTAAACAGGACCTGGTTGAGCAAAAAGCTAATCTCTATTGGCTTGGACTGCCAGGCCTGTCCCATGCAAAGGCATTTGTCCCCCTTTCTATGAAGAAGATAACACAAAGTCTGTTAAATATGTACAGAATTAAGCTCAAAACAGCAGTAGGCCTGTACACTGGGCATTGTGGTCTAAGACATCACATGCATAGGATGTGGCTTGACAACGAATCCCAGTGCCGCCTATGTACGGAGGATGACGAGACAGCCAGACATGTGCTATGTGAATGCCCAGCAGCTCCCAGGATCAGGTTCTTTATTTTTGGTAGAGATATCCTGCTGCCCGAGGACTTGAAGTATACCTCCCCAAATTCTATGATAAGAATCACTAAGGATTTAGAGTTGCTTAGGGAAGTGTAAACATAGGTGTGAGCCACAATAGACCACAAAGTCGCAGTGGAGGGTCGGTTTGATCCACTCACTTTTAACCTAACCTAACCTAAGTAGTAAACCAATTTTCAGCCATTACAATAGACAAGTTATACGACCACAGCGTCACACAACTATACGGTCGGACCACTTTCTCACGTTTTTTTGTGCTATAAACCAGTTTAGTGCCAATTTTCAAGAACACTGCTGGAACTTCGAAGTACCCCAAAGAAATTCAAAATGAAAAATTCCTAGAGTATGCAGCTCGATAAGGATAGCCTCAGGACTCCATAGTAATCGTCTTATACAGGGTGTTATATAAGACCCTCTCATTTTTTGAAACGTTTATTGGATCAGAACTCTTACTGTTGAAAATTTCTCTTTAATCAAAATAATTTAGAGCAAGTTACGAAAAACAATTTCCAGCGGTTTCGAAATTTATTCTTTCTTTCCGACGTACGAGTTTTTTAGAAACATTGATTTTTTTAAAAATAGTCTGCTGAACAAAACCAACTTATGACAACTAGATTCAGTATGGTCTATCAGATTATGAACAGGGTTTGAAACAGTAAGTATTCCACCATGAATATTGTATACAGGGTGCGCAAAAAATTTTGAATTGCTGCTCCGCAAGGTAGGGAGTATTCCAGACCTTGGTTAACCACTGTATTATTGAGACATATTCTCAGTTAATTCGAAGTAATATGTGAACAATTAAAGTAAGTCTGTATAAACAAAAATAACATGTGAAACTGTATTTTATTGTTTAGAAAGAGTCTGCTTTAAAGTAAAGGCTATATCTGAAAGAACTAAAGCAAATTTCAAATGTAAAAAAAACTGCTTCGATAAAAATGTCCGTTATTACTAAAACTGGTATTAGAAGCAACAAATCACTATTTAACGTCCACCTTTTAGGTTTTGGTATCCTGTATACAATAACCCTGTATACAATATTCATGTTGGAAAATTTGAGGGTGCCAGCCTTGTTCATAATCTGATAGATATATCTTTGATTACCACAAGTGGGCAAAATCGCTAGAAATTGTTTTTCTAGATTATTTTAGTTGCACAAAGGGAAAAAGAAATCTTCCATAGTAAGAATTCTGGTAGAAAAAATTTTAAAAAAATTACTGGGTCTTATATTATAACCCCCTGAATAAACTCAAAATACATTACATTTCGAGAACTACAATGTGTAGATAGAAACAAGTCATAGTGTATAAGCACATGACATATATCATAAAACAAACATACAAAGTAGTCAATTTTCAATTCACACACTTACAAAGCGATAATCAAATTTAAGAATGGATGGTTATTGATTCAAAATGGAAGGTCGCTCGTTAATATATACTAGTCGAACACATTACCTAAGGTTCCCCAAATAAACAACAAATTCATTTATGGAATAAAATGCATCAGCTGTTAAAATTTAAATTTATTTGTAGATGCGAAAGTTCTTATTGACCACGGTAACAGAATAAAAATACGACTACCAGCATACAGAGGAGATTTTTTATACATTTCTAAATTGTGCTTTGGAAGCGAGATATTAGACTTATACCAAGTCATAGTTATGGTCTGAACTATTAAGCCGACAAAGATGTTGGTTTTTATAAATAAATTAAGTGGACAGTAAGAACGGAAGTTTCCCTACACGACGTTGAGGATGATAGACCAAAAATAATTCGAACAACCTGTTTCTGTGCCACAAATACTCTATTGATGTCGGATGACTGACCCCATACAACGATATAGTAAGCAATTGAAGAATAAACAAAGGCATAGAATAAACACTTATAAGGGGTTCAAAAGTTTCATAATTCTTTAAAGAGTTTAAAACATAGGAGCTCTTACTGATTTTTGAACACACCTTAGAAATTTGCCCATTCGAGGTTAAATCACTATCAATGGAGACAACCAAGAAATTTATTGAATCGCTTAAAACTATCTGGATCAAAAAAGAGATCACATGATGTTTTGCGCATGGTTTTTATTTCCATACAGACAGTTTTCGCCTAATTGACCATAACTTTGTTTTTCCTACACCAGGAAGAAAATTCCTTCAGACTAAAATTGGCTTTACTCCTCAATGCAGCCACATCCGGATTCGAGACAACAACTGTGGTATCATGGACATACAAGAATACTCTGTCCTGAGAAATATGTTTGGACAAATCATTAACCAAAAGAAGAAAAACTAGCGGACGCAAGACACTATCCTGAGGTGTTCCTATATCTTCTCGAAAAGATTTGAATTTGAACCGTCATACCTCACCGAAATTTTCAGTCACAAAATCTTGATCAACAGTGTCAAAAGCGCAAGTAAGATCAAAAGAGAAGGGAGAAGTAGACCGCCCCCGACGAAAGCCATGCTGACGATTTGAAAAAATATTATATTTAACCAAAAAAGAATACTTTCGGTTATAAACGAGTTTTTCTAAAATGTTAGAGAAGCAGCTCAGTAGAGAAATAGGTCTCTAGTTTTCTACTAGACAAAGGTCTCCTTTCTTAAATATGGGTACGACAATAGCAGTTTTAAGGCATTCCGGAAACACTCCGGACTCAACTGAAACATTAAACAGAATAATAAGCATATTAGCTATTTCGCCAATAATTTTCTTTAAAAATGACATCTCTTACTAGTAATAGGTGCAAAAAACGAATATAGGACATGCTTTTTAGTCACAGTACAATTATGAGAAAATTAAATTCAAAATTATTGCTAAGTTTTTCCTCTATCGCCAAGGAGAGATGACTTCCGAAGATCGAGACAATTTCATTAGGATTTCTTGTTAGTTTATTATAATGTGGATCAGAGATTTCTCTTATTTTTTGGTTACTCTTTTATCTTGAATATTATTAACAATATTCCATGATCGTTTGATTTATTCGTATAATCGGCGATTAAATTATCAAAGTTGTTTTTCCAGCTGATTTTTTTTGTTTAAATGTTTTTTGAGACTGATACTCTTCCCAAATCGCTCTCACATTTGTATGGTTTTTCAACCAGTTACACCTTCTAAGTTCGTTTAATTCATTATAATCCCAAAAAAAAGGTATTTTTTTGTTTTTTATCTATAATTATATTTTTTTCTGTTGCAAGATTACACAAACCTCAAAGCTCCAGCAAAAGCTGTAAAAGAATTCGTTAAAGTTTTCATCGACATTGTGACCTTTGATTTCCTTATAAATTGAGTGAAATTAGTATGAAAAATTTTAAACACTACAAAGACGAATGTTACGAAAGAAATAGACATCTGTGTCGGTCGTATTAAGAAAAACAGGAAAAGGGCAGTAAAAAGTTGTCCAAAATGATCAGAGAGACCGGGGTCAAAGTTGTTACATTTACTGATCATTTCCGGTTTGTCAGTTACCTAATAATCTAAAATATAAGACGATGTAAATTTAGAACCAGTGTACACCCTTGTAGGAGTACTTAGTACTGCACGCAAAAAGTGAAAAACCAGCGATTAGGTCTAGTCAAGTTCAAAGTAAGATGAAAAGGTACCTACGTATTAGAGAAAACCTCCTGCGCGTCCGACCTCAAAAAAATGTGTTATGAATAGGCAATTTAAATTACATTTCGTTTAAAAATGGGTTCAAAAGGGTTTACGCGCTGCAGAAATACAAAGACATGAGTACGATTTACCATTTCAAATTTTGCACTTATGTAGACAAAGACAAAGTCAACTTCGGCTGTCGGTAATAACGTTGAAAATGTTGGACAATTTAGTAAGAAGAGTGTGTGTCAATGTGTGGTGTGTGTCTTAATAATAAAGGGATTTTTCAACATTAAACTTCGCTGATAAGCTTCAAATAATTTCCAAAGAAAGGGCAAAACCGCCTATGAAAAATTTAACCTCAAAAATGAAAAACTGTATTAGATATTTTTATCCGGAAAAACAATACGAACAATTTAAATGGCTAACAGGGTGTGAAAATATAAGAAAATTATTTTGTTGGCCATGTTTACTTTTTGAAAATGAAAAAGGTCTCTGGACTAAAACTGGTTTTTCCGATTTAAACAATTTCCATAAAGCTGTAAAAAGACACATTATGTCCAAAGAGCATTTGCAGGCCGTCATAAAAGAAAAGTCTTCGGCAAAACCAGAATTGAACACGCCCTTAATAAACAGTTGGAAATTAGTCACCGCCAACACAATGAACTAGTCGATAAAAATAGACAAATATTAAGAAGACTTATCGATGTTGTTTGTTTACTCGGACAGCACGAATTGGGATTTAGAGGTCAGGATGAAACAAGGGTTTCTTCAAATAGAGGAAATTTTCCAGATTTACTTAGTTTAATGGCTAAATACGATGAATGGAATCCAGAATGATTTAATTTCCGCTGTTGCAACCATTATTCAAAAAAGAATTAAGCAGGAGATTGGCGAGGCGGGGTTCATTGCTATTGTTCTGGATGAAACAATTGATATCTCTAATTTTAGACAATTATCTATAGTAATACGCTACGTTAAAAGAGTATTCAAGAGCGATTTTTAGGTTTTAAGAATGTGTCCGAAAATCGTACAGCAGATGCATTATATACCGTTGTTTATAACGTTACTAAAGAAATTAATGGAGAGAAAACATTAGTTGCTTAAAGCTATGATGGAGCTGCAGTGATGGCAGGACAATTAGGAAGTCTGCAAGTTCGAGAAACTTTCCCAAGTGCTGTGTTTGTCCATTGTTTTGCTCATAAACTAAATTTAGTTTTATCCCAGTCCATCAGTCACATTAAAGAGTGTAAAGTATTTTTCGTTACTTCAAGTGGCACGGCTGCTTTTTTCCCAAGTCAACAAAACAAACGCAAGCTTTGGACTCCATTATCCACAAACGATTGCCCAAAGAAACTCCTACTAGGTGGAACTATAATGGAAGACTTGTGTTAACAGTATCTGAACATCGTGAATAACTGATTGAACTATTTGAGAATATAATAGAAAATAACGAAACGTGGGACTCAGAAGCAATAAATAGTGCGAGGAGGTTTTTGGACTGTTTGAAACGAGATTTTAATTTTAATTATTTGTTGAACATATTTTCAGAAATATTTCCATTCTCGGAAATGTTTTTAATATATTACAAACTAAAACAAATGATATTGCTTTTTGCCTAAAAAAAGTGGATGATTTTAAGTCCATGTTAAGCCAAAAAAGAGATGACTTTAACCGATTTTGGGAGAAAACGATGACGTTAAATGTAGAGCCACAAGCCAAGCGTCTTCTAACAGACAAGGTGGGAGATGTTCAAACATCATACAGACGTCTCTTTTATGAAATAATCGACCAAATTCAGCGACAAATAAACTATAGATTTAACGGTTTAAACGATTTTAAATTCCTCGAGCTCTGCAATTTTGATGCATTTAAAAGAAAAACTTTTCCAGAAGATGCGTTTAAATCTCTTCTTCTCCATTATGGCCAGTTCTTCGACCGAATGTTACTGCGATCTGAACTAAAAGTGATTTACGAAACTAATGACATTAGCGCAAAAAATAACGCTAAGGAACTAATGCAATTTTTAAAAGACAAGGAGCTGGAAGATACCTACACCGAAGTGTCGAAATTGTGTGAATTTTTAACACTTCAACGTATAAAAAATTTCGTGAGGAATTCAACGGGGCAGGAGAGACTTTTGCATACATCGCAGCTGTCCATTGGAAATAAACTTCTCCAAAATATGTCGGAGCATCGACGTTTTTATGATGACGTCATTGACGAATTTGCAAAAAGTGATCGAAGAATCGAATTAAATTACAAATAGGTAAGTTTTTAAAAATTGCTTCTCTTTCTTAAAATTTCACCGCACGCCCCTGGTATACCCTTAATATTAGATCATATTGAAATATGAGCCGTTAAAAAATGCTTGTAGTTTTTTTGTTAGGAGTTCTTGGGCTATAGATAAACGGGAGACTGTTATAAATTTTAGATATATTGGAGACTAAGGCCGGTTTGTGAAAAGAAAATATTATGAGCAAAAACATTGTAGTGGGCTACACAGGTTAGCTCGAATAGTCTAACACAAGTAATTATTCTATTCTATTAAGTAACTAGGAGCTCATATAAATATATAGATAATAAAAGAATATTATACAAATTAAGTAATTAATAATAGTAATTAGTAACTGTATTGTCCCGAGTATCCAATTATGAATGGTCTCCGACCATAACTCGGTAACCGTTGATCAGACAATTATGGGGAAAAAATATTTAAAGATAAATCGACAAAAAAAAAATTGCTGAAATTTTTTTCTAGTTCGAAAAATGGCCGCTAGGGGGCGTAACAGCAACTCAAAAATGGAAATGTCGATATTCTCTTAAATTCTCCTAATTAAGGTTTGTTGTAGATATAAGCATAGCAATATTCAGGCAATTGTACAACTTTTTGATATTTATCATTTTTTATTATTTTCAATAATGAAGTGGTGGCGAAGGTCAAACTTTTTTTCTTTGAAACATTTATATCTGTTTTGGATGAACCGATTACGTTAAACTTACCCTAATAATTCTATTAGTGGCAGGGCTAGATGGCGTTTTTTTCCATAATCTTTCAAAAAGGACCAATTTTCTCAAAAATCAACATATGACTTTTTTCTCATAATTTAATTTAAGGTTATAAAAGGTACCGAATAATGAAATAAATAATCCAGGTCCGTATTTAAATTAAGAAAGTTGATGATGGTCGCCCGAATCCGAAACGTCGGATTGAAAACTAACCTTACCAATTTGTAGAGGAGAAAAGTGACGATGACGAAACGGAAATTATTTTTATCTATCATTTCAACTAATGCAATTAACTATTGTAACTCTTTTTTATACTTACCAAAAGACTTAATACTGTCTTCAACTCTTCAAAATATTTAATTTTTGATCAAGAAGTCGAGAAATATTTTATATCAAAAAAAACGAAAGCCATTTTATATAAGGAGTGTGAGAGATCCTTTACAAATACTGTGTGTTCTTAAATTCTGTTTTATTATCCGACTTAATATAATAACAGATTTTTTTGAGGAAATTGAAAGACTTTGTATCTGGTGTAAAAGGACCTAGTATCTTCAGCTTTTATCAAGCGATAATAATTGTTTGTCTTGTCCTCAAATAGTCCTTTTTATTGATTTTAATTTGAGATTTACCTGACGAGTGTCCTGTGGTATTTTAGCCTTATATACCACGAGTGATTAACATAAACTAGTGTTCTTTTTTGCGAATGTAGTCGTTACTACTATCAGATTTATTCTCAGATTCATGTCTATCCAGGGTCGTATTTTCATCGCTGAGATAAAGCTATATCGTATTATCAATATTTATTAAGATTTACAATTGCCTACAAAATCGGCTGACGAGAAAAAAATTTCACACCTAGCGCGGAATCCCCTACGTAGAAAGGCCTCAACATGGTGCCCCAGCGCCATTTTAAATATTTTCTAATGCGCTCGCTGTAGGATAACCCCAGCACTATTCTATGTCTGAAGAATTTAATTCAAATTAATTAAATCAGACCGGAATAGTCAATGCCAATTGCACCAGAAAAACTAATAATATATAAGCGTCATCTATACACGTGCATAGAAAATCTGCAATGGAATTTGCCGAAAATTAAAGGGACTGTAAAAAGTTTGTGCTATTAAAGACCCCAAGAGTGTATGCAAGTACATGCCTCGCTTCATCTTGTTACAGAGTGACGTTAACAATTTTCCTTTGCTGCCAATTTTGGGCTTTAAACCTATTTTTGTTTATAAAAAAATAACCAAATCACTATCAAGAAATAAACAACGTGTTTGACTATCTACAGCACTACGTGCACTCCAATAAAATATAATAACAAAGTGACCTACCCAAGTCGACTTGATCACTTTTGCAACTTCTATTCTCACTGTTTCATTAAGTGGACTGTATTTTATTATAAAGATCGTTTAACGATTCTCTAGATTAAACTGGCCTACCTTTCTACTGATTTACGTTTGTTCTTCAACGACTTTTGTTGTCCCGTTTCCAGTCACCTTCTCTTGGTTCTTAGTTTTGACGCACTCATAACTGACGTATATAAACTATAAGGTTTCTTGAGATAAGCCGGCACAACGTCGTACGTAATGTTGACATTTCTGACGTTCAAAAGTTTGAAAGAATGCAGAAAACATATACACGCGTATTGACTAAAGAGAGAAAGAGAGAGAGAGAGTATGATTTTAGGGACGCACCGGCAACAAAGGCCTCTTGGCGTCCGCAGATTAGTAGGGTTTAACCCTAGGATATAAAACAACAAAGAGTGTATATGACAAAATAAGAACAAACATTAAGTTTAACTAAATAAAGAAAATATCACAGAAAGATATCACAAGTAAGGACACTATTGAATTATAAGAGTTTATTTAGACCCGACTCCGTGAGGAAACTAAACAAAGAACCCAGATTACAATCATTACCAATCATATCAAAGATTTTTGGAGAGTTAAAATATTTTTTTCTGGTTATGTTGTATTTGCCACAATCAATCAGTAAGTGATCAACTGTAATCGGTACGTTAGAGGAGTCACAAATAGGAGGAAGGTCTCCCTTTAATGAATATTCGTGGGTCAATTTAGTGTGTCCCAGTCTTAGCCTGGTGACGTTAACCTGTAAGGATCTAGAGGGAAACTGAGGATTATTCCGCGAACGAAATAAAGGGTTCACACGGATCAGTTTTTAGTTGGAAAAGTGAATCTACTTTATGTCTTACTAAAGAACGAACATCATCTGGACAAAAAGTAAAGTTCTACCAGCTAGATATATTCGGACTATGTGCATTCTTGGCTAAAAAATCAGCCCTCTCGTTTCCAGCAATCCCCACATGGTTAGGAATCCAAATGAAAGATATGGTCTTGGCATCGAATAGTCGCTCTCATTAGAGCAACTCCAATCTCAGTACTAGAGGGTGGGTTGGGAACGTTGATTCGATAAGAGAGAGAGAACTAAGAGAATCAGATGCTATAATTAGTTGGTTCATGCTTGAGGAAGTAAAGTGTAGAATGGACTTTAATATAGCAAATAGTTCCGCAGTAAGTATCCCTGTAAAGTTTGGGAGCTGATAGGCAACCTCCACCGAGGGACCAACAAATGCTGAGCCGACGTGAGATGAGGCCTTGGAGCCATCTGTAAAATATACCATATATTCACTGTAAGTATTGATTTCTGCTTGAAAAATTTTACGCAAAACCTCAGGTGGATTTATAAGAGCTTTTATCACACTTTAACAGAGATTTAATGACTGTGACCCTTTGTAAGTTCCAAGGAGGAAAAGACGGAGGAGAGTAAGGGTAGATAGGAGGAAGGGAGAGATCAATGCTCTTTAGGATATTTGCCAGCCTTATATTTGCTCCCTGAGGAACGCGAGAAGAGGAAGCAGTAAAGGTTTAAAAAGACTGGAGATGCTAGGAAACCCTCGTCTAAAAATCGTTTTCGCATATAACATCAGAAGACCTCTTTCTCTAGGAGATCAGGAGGAAGTAGCTCTGCTTCACAATGAAGGCTATGGATAGGGGAAGTTGGGAAAGCACCCAATATTAATCTAATTGCTGAATTTTGCACCACTCCAACTCGGTCAAAATAGGATTTAGGAGCTGAAGAGAAAGCCGCAAGGTCATAAGTGATTTTAGGGAGGATGACCATTTTGTATAAAGTGTTTAGTGAATCGATGGATGATCCCCACTTTGTGTGAGCCAGTAGCGTAAGAAAGCCTAGGTCCCGCTTTACTCTATTAATCAAGTCCTTAATATGTGGTTTGAAATTCAGAAGAGAGTCAAAGATGACTCCCAAAAAACGATGTGAATTCTTTGAAGGGATTCTAGTTCCCTGTAAACTCAAAGTATGAATAGTACCGCAGATTTTTCAGGCGAGAAAATCAAGCCAAATGAATTTGACCATTCTGTCAGAGCTTCTAGACAGTTTTGAATTAAGATAGGACTAGTGGTAGAATCATGAGATGCATGATACAAAACCAGATCATCAGCAAAAAGTTTGAAAGAGATTTGTGGCGTGACAACATTAGAAATTGAATTTATGCCTAAGATAAATAGAGAAGGCCTCAGTACAGATCCCTAAGGAACTCCAGAAGTTTGCGAGAATGGGGCTGAAATCGAATTTCCAATTTTCACACTGCATATTCTGTCTGAAGGAAAACCTTGAATGAAACGAACAATATTTCCTTCAAGCCGGCTTTTATATTTTCTTCCAAAACTCAGCTGATGAAGAGGAGAAAGACAATGAAGAAGTAAAACTGTTCCAGTGGTTTCGTTTTGCATTAATTGTAGTACGGCGAGAGACAGCCCTGGTCCTCTTTAGAGCAACAAATTGTCCATAGTGGGATGTCTTTTGAACAGATTTAAAGCCCTCTTGCGAGCAGTAGTAGCTGTCTTACATTCCTCGTTCCACCAAGGAACCGGAGGTTTTAAAATACGCTTTTTTATTTCTGGTGTGGAAAGAGCAAATGATTTCATAATAGCATTAGTGAGGATGTTTGCCTCATCCTGGACCGATTCAGTAAGAGGAGGGAGAGAAGAAAAATTGATTCGGAAGACATCCCAATTTGTGCGTTTTTTATTCCGTCTAGGGTAAAAATCTAAAATTGTTGGGGTTCTCGAGGAGGACAAAACAGTGGGAAAATGATCGCTAGAGTAGGAGTCATCAAGAACCTCCCATCTGAAGTCTGTGGCAACTGATAGGGAGGAGAGGGTTAGATCTAGAGATGAAAAGGTAGTTGAAGATGAGGAAAGAAAAGTAGGAACATGTTCATTAAACAGATGGAGAGGGAAAGAAGAAATCAGTGACTCTATTGTTTTGCCACGGGAGCTAGTAGTGGAAGATCCCCAGAGGGTACAGTGAGCATTTAAGTCCCCCACTATTATGAATGGGGGGAAGTTCATTCAAAAGATTAATCAAATCGGATTCTACCACTACATCCTTTGGTGGAAGATAAAGAGAGCAAATCGTTATTTTGTGAGTTTGTCATTGACAATATTGACTAAAGAGGTTTAAATTTAGACCAGCACAATTACAAACTGATAGTGGTTTAAGCAAAACATAACTGGTGAACTAACCGTTTCAAATGTCATGGCAATTACATCTGGTCTAACTTTTAAACCGTTTTAGTGAGTACGGTGGATAATATTTCTGACTTTGGATTTTAGCCGGATGAAAAGCGACATTTACCTGGTTGGAAAGTGATGTCAGTTGTGATGTGTTGAATAAAATATAATGTATACACTTAATACCACTCGGTATTTGGGCGTGAAGATACCAGGCTTTAATGAAGTATTGTAAATAATGATTTGTAAATATCTAATAGACTATCAGTAGTATACATTATTTACTTTAATGGTAGCCTAGGGTATATTTAAACATTAGATAGTTATTAAGTCCGAATTTTATTAAGTTTATTTTTTTAAAATAGCAAATTATTGTAAGTCAAAGTAAGATTTTCAAGCTAATGTAATGCTAATTCAACATTTGTTCAGAACTGCTAATCCAGGTAAATTAAAATTAAGGGGATGCCAACGAGTGACTTGCTCTAGTGATATACCTCTTAAATTATGCGCAAGGTAATCAACGAGGATTGAGCAGAGCTCTTTTTTCAGCTATCTTTCCTTTAAAAACTAAAATTGAATTAAATAAAAAATATTATGTAATCTTAGCATTTATCTTTTAACACAAGTTATTTGTAAATCATATTTTGTACCGTAGGAGCGTTTTAGTAAAGCTGGGTTTGACAGTGCTCCACAAAAAATCGGATTAGACATAATTCTGTTACAACCTTTTTAATCTTTGTCCTATTTCATTCATTGATAGCTCGTTTGATAGAAGATGAATGTAGGCTTTTCTTTAGTTACAAAAAAACAACCGCTATTTTAATATCCAAGCTAGTGGGTCTAACCAATAAACATACATGTTGGAATTTTCTCGTAGTTTTTTAAGAAGTTAGTTATTAGTATTTCATTACATTCAAACACGCAGACATTCAACAAAGCAAATTTCCAGTAAAACATGCTTTTAACGTAAATCACATAGACTTAAATGTAAACATTTAAGTATATGCAAAAATCAAAATAAGGTATGCTGTCAAAATTGGATATATAATTGACCATAAACATCTGCTAAAAAAATAACTAAAAATTCTGAAACGGTGATGAGATAAAAGCTTGCTTTTACACATGTTTGAATACCACGAAGTTACTAACAGTCTATTTTGCAGCAAAGTAAAGCTGGCGCTGATTATAAATACAACCAAGTCATCAAAATAACGTTGGAAAAATAAACAAAATGAGCCCATAAAAGAAACGTTTATTATCATTTGACACATTGATGGTTTGTGTTTTGCACATTGAAATTCTTTGAGATTTTTTCTTGTTATATCTGTATGACAGTATATAATGTATGGAGAATGACACGAATCGATCGAGAAAATGACGTTCATAAAAAGGAAATTGCTGTTACAGAACGAATTAAAAGAGGTTGTGTGTAAATTTCAATGTAGCAATTCTTAACGAAATTGCTATAATCGAACAAGATCCCGCAAGTATACGATTAAATATCATAAGACAAAGATCCCACCAAAGATCCTGTGTTTTTTGCATTGGCCGTGAAGATCCAGTTAGAAGCCTAAGTTACTATAGTTATTAAACAGAATATTTACATTCCTGAAGGAGCAAGATGTTGCGATCGTAATGTGGACGGATAAAGACTCATGCTTAATGCTTTGTTACCTAGTAGTTTGTAAATTGACGATTTCTTTTGAAGGGATAAACTCTCTAAACTTTCTTGCAAGGTCTTCATAGCGTTGCGATTGAAAAAACCCAAAATTTGTGTCAAAAACTCCTACTCAATTTCAGTAATTGTTTGAGTATTGCTCTCCTATTCCCGATGGAGTTGGGCTTAGATTTGTACTTAAGAAATATCTTAAAGTTTTTGTGTAAGTTGAAACAAGGCTAATATCTGACTCTCTAATATAAGCTCAGCATTAGCAAAGTAAGATAGTCTCTGATGACATGATTTGTTAGAGATAATATTGAATTTGAAGTAATAAGTCATCATTAGTACACAGATCAACATATAATGCCATTTTCAAATTATCTCCACGCCAAAAATCTACTTATACCTACATTGATCGAAGTTTCAATTTTCGGACACTTACGCAGACATTTTCTCAACATAAAAGTCGCCATTTAGCAAAACCGACCCTACTGGTGGCACTCAGTGGCTACATTCTTACCGTACTAGATGTTTACTTCTCTGATGGGCGAAATACTGACATGATATTAGAAAATTCATATGAAAATGATGTTCAGGGTATGAGAAATTGGTTTTTAGAGGGCGACATATTTCTCCACGACCAAATATCATAGCTACTATTTTGAACAAAGGGTACAGAAATGCAATACCCTTTAAAATGGCGAGTGGGTGTGATTAATTACAAAATGCCAGGGTTTATACAACCAGAATCAACTCTTAACTGAAGTTGTTGTTGTTGTAAAGTGTCGATGGGTAATAAAAAGTCATAATGGTCATTTTAAGTCAGTTTTTAAATAGATAATATGCAACATGCTCAATAATCAAAACACTTTTATCTTCTTACTGGCGCTATTATTAACAGATATCATTCACCAATTTTAAAAGCAAATGCTACAGTTGAACTAGCAAGAACTATGGTCAGATATATTATTCTGATGGACAACGGGTCGAAGAAGAACGTTTACTAAATCGACATGGATTATGACAGCAACTTAATAACGAGCATGTACCTCAATTTCTACACGTATCTATAGATTACCTAAGAAACTTCTTTGTTGTAATCTACCAAATTAAATTATCAGCTTCGTATGTTCAAGACAGAATATTTAAGGATGATCACGATTCGTTTGAAATTGATCTGAATGAACCTGGATTTATTAGATTTAGAGTATATTCTCGATTCAGAAGAAGAGAAAAGTACCAAGTATTTATTCAATACACTATGCATGAAAACCAGCCTGATGAGAACAATGAAGAAGACGAATTGGTAACAGGCACTGGCGAATCCAGATATAAATTTTGAGGGGGACCAAACGATCACCAGATATCAAAGGAACTATATATTGTGGGACGCACAAAATCAACATAATAATTATTAACATAAATAAAAAATTAACTAACCAAAACAATCAACAAAACAGTTATACTTACTGAAAAATTAAAATTAAATTTTATGACACATTTTATTTTTCTTTTAATGTCATCTAGATTTCTTTTAAACCAACGGCCAAGGGGGGCCCAGGCCCCTCTGCGCCCCCTTCTAAATTTTTGTGGTAAAAGGATACTACTGCAGTCCATATTTGTAGTATATTGTAGTATTTGATGGTTGCCCACCATAATCAAAATGTAATATATCCATCGACTTCTATACTACAACATATTAAATATGCCGCAAGTTGTCTAGTGCAAAATGTGGTACCCCATTAGCTGTATGTGTTCAGGTACTATTTTGATTATTAGACAAAAGAGTGCTTAACTTTATTGATCACTTCAACCACCCTGGAAATATCAGTTTTAACTTTGTTAGTTATGAAATAGATATTGTTTTAATTAGATAGTTTCTAAAAGTAAAACGTTGTCATAGTTGCCTTTGTTGTTCTTATTTTTTTCTGTTACTCTCTTCGTTAGAAAGCTACGAAAAGTCCTACATTTAAGTACATTCATGTTTATCAAAACGAGCTATCAACCCGTAACATAGGACAAGGAATAAAAAGATTATAGAACGGATGGTTTGGTCAATTAAGAAATCATGGTTCTTGCGATTAGACCGTGTCAAATTGGAATTACTATCCGACGTTTCGCCTTCGATTGCATAAGGCATCTTCAGGGAACTTTACTCCACGAGATCTGACCACTGAATGAGCTCGAAGAGATTCAGGAGGGCTTTTATACCCGACTTGTGCTCGCCGAACCTTGACCCTATGTTAAATCGGTTTTCACGTGTGATGTAGGCCGTAACTCGTATCTCTATTGAAATTTTTTGTGTGTTTAAATATTTTAATAGATTCTCTAACTTTTCGTTTATAAAAACCTGGAACCGATGCTAGAACCTTGGCTTCCTTTACATTTATGAAATGGCCAGTGTTATGCTGGTGTTCAGCTACAGCAGATTGAACAATTTGTTTCTTTTTAATACGTCGTTTGTGTTCCTTAAGTCTAGTTGATATTGAGCGTCCTGTTTCTCACACATACACTGCTCCACGGGAGCAAGGAATTTTATATACTCCTTCTGTTTGGAAAGGAGCAAAATCTTTCGGGGATCGCAAGCATTGTCCAATCTTCTTATGTGTATTGAAGATTGTACGTATGTTGAAACGCCTAAGTAATCATCCTATTTTGTCTGTAGTGCCATGTATGTAGGGAAGAACAACACTAACTAATGGTAGCTCTTTATCATTCCCCTTTGGCGGAGTTGGTTTACTATATCTTTTAATTGAACGCGTAATATCTTCAGTGCAGTAGACATTCCCTCTGAGAGCTTCGGTCAGTTTCGATGTTTACGATGTTAAAGAATCTTGATCAGAAATCGAAATAGCTCTAAATACTAATGAGTTAATAACCGATTTCTTTTGTGCTGGATGGTGATGAGAATTTGCATTTAAGTATCTATTTGTATGCGTTGGTTTTCTATACACAGAATGTCCTAAGGTACCATTTTCCTTCCTTTGAACACATACATCTAGAAAGGGAATTGTTCCATTATATTCAATTTCCATCGTGAACTTGATATTATGATGTTGCTGATTAAGGTGGTCCAGGAATATGAGGAGATTACCCTGTCCATGAGGCCAAACAACAAAACTATCATCTACATATCTAAACCAGTGCTTTGGTTTTAGTGGAGCGGATGTTAGAACAATATCCTTGAAGGCTTCCATAAAGATATTCGCTACCACAGGTGATAGAGGAGATCCCATAGCTGCCCCTGAAGTTTGTTCATAAAAAGTTCCTTGAAAAATGAAGTAAGTAGATGTAAGGCAAGCTTCCACTAGGTCTATTAAGTTATTATCAAGATTATTATTATCCAGTCTGATATAATGGAAACTGTCGTTGACAGGAACATTTGTGTAAAGTGATTCTACATCGAAATGACCAAAATATCTTCGGGATCCAACTGGATTAAGTTTTTCCACGAAATGTGCAGAGTTTTTAATAAAAGAATCGGTTTTTCCAGTAAATGGATTAAGAAAATTTGAAATATATTTACCTCGTTTGTATGTGGGCGAGTCTATTGCACTGACGATCGGTCGAAGTGGTACGTTGTCCTTGTGTATCTTCGGAAGACCGTAGAATCTGGGAATCTTGGAGCTGCTTGGTTTTAATGATTTTTTGTCCTCTGGTGGTAGACTGGATGTGTTGATCAAACTGGTAATGCGTCTTTCTATTTTACTTATGGGGTCTGCCTGCATAACCTTATAGGTTTTGTTGTCCTCTCATCACCATCCAGCACAAAAGAAATCGGTTATTAACTCACTAGTATTCAGAGCTATTTCAATTTCTGATCAAGATTCTTTAACATCGGAAACATCGGAACTGACCGAAGCTCTCACAGGGAGTGGCTATTGCACTGAAGATATTACGCGTTCAATTAAAAGATATAGTAAACCAACTCCGCCAAAGGAGAATGATCAAGAGCCACCATTAGGTAGTGTTGTTCTTCCCTACATCCATAGCACTATAGACAAAATAGGACGATTATTTCGGCGGTCCAACATACGTACAATCTTCAATACACATAAGAAGATTGGACAATGCTTGCGATCCCCGAAAGATTTTGTACCTTTCCAAACAGAAGGAGTATATAAAATTCCTTGCTTCTGTGGAGCAGTGTATGTGGGAGAAACAGGACGCTCAATATCAACTAGACTTAAGGAACATGAACGATGTATTAAAAAGAAACAAATTGTTCAAGCTGCTGTAGCTGAACACCAGCATAACACTGGCCATTTCATAAATGTAAAGGAAACCAAGGTTCTAGCATCGGTTCCGGGTTTTTATAAACGAAAAGTTGAATCTATTGAAATATTTAAACTTACAAAAAATTTTAATAGGGACACGAGTTACGGTCTACATCACACGTGGAAACCGATCTTAACACAGGGTCACGGTTCGGCAAGCACAAGTCGGGTATAAAAGCCCGCCTGAATCTCTTCGAGCTCATTCAGTATTCAGATCTCGTGGAGTAAAGATCCCTGAAGATGCCTCGTGCAATCGGCGAAACGTCGGATAGTAATTCCAATTTGACACGGTCTAATCACTAGAACCATGATTTCTTAAATAAAAAGATTATAACAAAATCAAGTTTAATCCGATTTTTCTGTGGACCGCTTGGCAACTATAAAATATTTCTTGGCTAGAAAATAAAAAAGTTACGGATTTGAGAAAAAAGTGTTTATTGTAGAGTATTGGGCCCTCATGACAACATTTGATCAGAAACTCAATGTTCTGATTTATTTTTAGTGACCACAATAGTATTTCTGGGTGTGTTTTAGGTTGAATGATGGTCAATAAAACGCACATAGAAAATCTATTGTTGTAGCAACTCGAAGTTTCGACCTCTATGAGGTCATCTTCAGGATTATACAAATCAGGTTTTCCGGGTGAAACTTAAAAATATCTGATTTGTGGAATATTATTTAGATGGTGGGTATTTTGTATGTTGTTAATACCATTTAGTATAGGACAGTGTTGGATGTAAGGAACTAGGAGAAAAATCATAGAAACAAACGTATATTCACTGACACGAGCCAGCCACATATTTGTAAACTCTTTAACAAAAGCCTAAAATAAATTTATGTTCATTACACTGGCCGACAAATTTTTTTTTGTTGCAACACAAATCAGGATAGCATAATCTAATAGAATGGACCTATCCAAATACGAAAATGACAAATAGAAACTTGTAGCACGCAGGGTTTTCTTGTTAGAGTTGTAGAATGTAACGATACTTAATATCTATAGAAAAAATGATTTCAGAAAATTCTTAAGCCTATAAGTTCTATGTTTACAGTTTTCGCCTACTAAACATACCATACATCTAAGAGAAAAGCAAACGAAAAAAATATTAACTTAAAACACTAATTAAACTTTATTTTTTCCGTTTATGAGGTGTCCTATCTTCTCTCTTCAAAAACCAATAGTAGTTACCCATCAAGGTTTGATCCCATCGTCTTTGGTACCGAATTTCCATTGTTCTGATATCTTGGTGAAACCTTTCACCCTGCTCGTCACTAACAGCTCCCAAATTTTTAGGAAAAAATGACAGATGGGAATGGAGGAAGTGAATTTTTAATGACATTCTGGCACCAAGCGCTCTATAGGCATCTAAGAGTTTATTAACTAATTGTTCATAATTTTCATCAATATTGTTGCCTAAAAATCCTCTTACTACATTAACAAATGAATTCCATGCTCCGAGTTCCTGCCTGGTAAGCTTTTCCGTAAAATTGACATCGTGCAGCAATTTTCTGATTTGTGGCCCAATAAAAATACCTTCTTTTAATTTGGCATCACTTAACTGGGGAAAGACTTATCTTAGGTATTTAAATCGATCACCATCTTTATTCAAAGCCTTCACAAAATTTTTCATCAGCCCAAGTTTAATGTGAAGAGGAGGCAAAAGGACATTTTTGAGATCAACAAGAGGTATAAATTTAACACTTTGAGATCCCGCTTGAAATTCGCTTTTTTCTGGCCAAATTTTTGTTACATAATGCTGATTTATTGCACGACTGTCCCATAAACAAAGAAAAGAGCAATATTTTGTAAATCCCCCCTGAGGTCCCATTAAATTCGCTATAACTTTTAACTCCCACATATCTGCCATTTATACCTATTGTAGTTTATTTTATCCAAAATCGTGCGCATATTTTCATAATTTTTTTTCATTGCAACTGAATGGGCAACTGGTATAGAGGGTTTTAAATTTCCATTATGCAATAACACAGCTTTTAAGCTATATCTAGATGAGTCTATGAATAAGCGCATACTGTAGAATTCAGAAAACATAGCATTTCTTTTACTGAAATTCGTAATGTTTGTTTCTTTGGCTAATAGGTTCCATTCCTTAAGACGGGAACCCAGAAGTTTTGACTGTTGCTTGGATAACTCCAAATCACGTACTAAATCATTTAATTCACTTTGAACAATCAAATGTGGCTCGCCGGAACTGGGACCTGTGGTAAAAGTGGGATCGGTGCTCTGCTCTTCTGAGCTGCCTGATGATGCGTTATCTCCATTATCTCCCAAAATCAATAGCTTGCCAATTTAAAGGCGCAATCGGCACTGGCATGGCAGATTGCAAATTTGGATATTCTATATTGTGCTTTCGCTTTTTGAAATAAACTTCAGTCTCTGTCAGGCGAAAATAACAATCGTCAGAATGATTGATGGGTTCTCGTCAGACTAGTGGAACTGCAAAAGGCATACTTTTTCTCTTTCCCTTCATCCACTGCACCAATGATACACTACAACTAACACAGCACACATGGGAAGCCCACCGCTTATCCCCAATTAACACACCAAAATATTTAAAGTAGACTTTTTGTACATTTTCGGAAAATGGCCTGGCTAGTGATTTCACCAGAAATTCTCCACAAATATAACAAAATTTTGTCAGGAGAAATTTTGCAACTTCGGCTCGTTTGACTCGACATTCTCGTCTTCACATACACTTGCTTATCGATACACAGAAAACCACTCAAATCGAAACTCAACAGAAGAGTGATGTTTATCGTTTATTTTATGTCTAATGTTGCAAACAACTCAGTCTAGGTAATTTTTCCGTTGTAAAATGGACCCATTTTAGCCGCCCCACAATAAAATTGTTTACCTGCCTATATAAAAGGTTCTAATTGGGCTATTAAAAATGATACGTATTAGGGCTTTTCGAATATTTTTTTATTATTGGGAGGGTATTTCCATTGTAAAAATAATGAGCTGGCCTGTGTTAACAAAATCTTGTCGGCCAGTGATCTGACGTTTCTAGGAAGACAACCTTAGCCACTTACCACGATATCCAAGCTCAAGGGAATCAATAAAGAAAGAAGGTGATTGTGCGGAGGAGTTCTTAAAAATAAAATTTAATAAATCGTGTGGACATCTACGCAAAAAAAGAAGAAGTATGGTAACCACTAGATACGTCTTCACTCAAGCGATATAACGAAGTTAAAATATGTATGAATCTTGGGCAGATGTGGATTCGCTGAGAGTAGCCAGTTACACGTTTGTAAATTCGGTTAAAAAAGCCCAGATGAATCAATATAAAAATATTAAGCACTTATATTATTTTATGTGGACCCTAAATTCTGGGCTTTGCTGATCGGTATTTACAAATATCAAATCCTATCAGTGATTCCACTTTACAAGATAGAAACACGAGCCTAGTGGGTACTATACTTCATTTTCTGCAAACATGCCAATGATTTATTACCATTTCTTTTTCAAAAAATCATCCGCTAAATCACCTCTTTCTTTTACATCTAATATCGAAGAAAAGAGCCCTGTTCAATCCTCGTTGGCTACTTAATCTTGTTTAGCAAAAAAACCACTCTGTAGAAATAATATATCATCTAAACAATTCCGGAAAATTCAAATGGTATCAAATATTAACCAGTGGTTCATACAGGGTGTAGGGAAATTCGTTCCAGTATCTAGAGAGATTATTTTACAAATGAAAATATTTTAAAAAATGTCTAGGAACTAGGATTCGCAAATGTTTCGTTTTCAAGATAAACATTTTAAATGTAATATTGTTTTCTTAATAAGTTTCTTACATTTCTAATGATATTTGATTCAAATTTGGAAGACTTGATCTAGTTTGATACTCTTTTCGGATATCATACTTTATTTTACAGATTTTATGTTCAGTGGGGGTTATTGACAACCTGGCCATTTTGAAGTAATTTGGAAAAATGTGTTTTAATGGTTCCTACATCAGTTTTTACTACCTAAATATGTACTAAAAACGTCAAAACTGTTCTTATTTTTAGACACGTTTTTCTAAATTACATGAAAATAAAAACAAGTTACTAAAAAATTCCAACCCACACAAAATTGAAACGGTATCGTAATATTTTTTAAAATTTTAATAAAATATTACTGAGAACTAGAAGAACTTCTTGGCAGTAGGAAAGATGAGTTTCTGTCGGTTAGGGAAACCAAAACCTTTTCGTAAAATCTTGAAATTAAAGGTAACGAAAAATTAAAAAAGGCTGCCTTCGAGTAGGAATCGAATCCACAACCTCTGTTTTACCGGATCGTTGCTGTACCAATTAAGCTATTGTGGACCCGATAGCAAACTAGCAAAGCATTTTGGGAAATACCAAAAAAAAACTTAAATTGAATTTTTTAAATTTGTTTCCTGATATTATTTTTAATCTTTATTTTTTTTTGTGTATTTTCAATCATTGAAATCGCATGAAATCCATGCGAAGGAATTAAATAAAAACTGATGAATAGCGCGGTTGAAGTATTCGTCTGTTCGTTGATTTGCCAAATCGTTCATTCATATGAATTGACGAATCGAATGTATGCAGACGAATAAACGAATGGACGAATAGTGAGTAGCAGACTTAGACGCACTAATGAATGACACCAAATCTGAGCAAATCGAAGATACTTTTGGGGCTAGCTTCACGGACCTAACGAAAGTCCATTATTCATGATTTATACGAAACCTAATGAAACAGTTCTAAATATTTTTCGTTATGATCCTCTTGTTCGAGTGGTGTATTATTAAGGGTTAGGATCCAACAATTAAAAACAAAAGTTTCTTTTTAAATTGTCGTATTGGACAAATGAAGTTTGACCTTTAGTGTCAAATAAATGGTTAAAACTAGGAGATACATAAGCATTAATTACATAGTTTTACACAAAAATATCAGTGGATCGATTCGGCTGATACTTGGAAGAAATCCATAACTTAGATTTATGGTACTAAGTAAAAACAAAACAATTTTTACTTAAAACTTCCACTATATTAAAAAGAAAATACCTTTCATGACATGATTCGCCAACACTGTGGCTTCTTCAGATGATACGATTAGAATGAAGTAAAATATTTTATACCTAGTGTACAATGGGTTTTTTTCAATGTTTACCTAAATCTATTTTAACAAAACATATTTAATAGAGGTGAATTGCTCAGGTCAGTCTCATCGTTAAGTAATAAACTTGTGTCTTTAAGTTTATTTATTTCTAAAGATTCTAGAAGATTAAATTTTACGCCTTTCTTTCAATATGTAAAATTTTAAAATTGTTATTAAAATGATGATTACAGTTAATTAAATGAGAAGCATAATCAGATCTGTCATCACCCTTGACAAAGGACTTATAATGCTCATTTATCCTCTCCTCGAAACTTCTACCTGTCTGTCCTATATACGTTTTTGGGCAATCTTTAGAAGTTAATTTATTATAGACGTCTGATTTTTTACTTAAATGTGTTTTTGATTTGTTATTTGTTATAAATTTGACTATGGAATTATTCATCTTATATGCAACATTTATATTTAGCTTTTTTAAATAGTTGCTTATTTTAATACTGCATTTATCCATAGTACGTAATACATTTATAGTTAGCAAAAGGATCTTTTGAACTGGGGTAACCGAACAAATAGCTTTTATATAATTTTTTTCTTCCACTTTTTATTGCAATTTATTTAATTAAGTTAAATTAATTCTGAAATTCTTTAAGTCCTAACACTGGAACCTGTGGTGGAAGATAGATCAAAATACAAGAGTTCTAACCACACTACACCACAACTTGTTACGTTCTGGACGCGCGTTTCGCTAACCAAGTTAGCATCATCAGCAGATGATATAAACTAAAGTAACTTATCCTAACCGAGACTATTTATAGGTAAATGTGGTCACACTTGGTTGCACCGTTGTCAAGTAAACAATAGAGGGGACTATAGGGAATAGGCCCTCTGTCTTTATTTAGTGCTTTCTTACCACATTTAACTATTTCTATACTCTCAAATGCATCCAATAATCTATTATTAGATAAATTTTTAAACAACTTAAGATTATTTATTCCTATTCGGTGATTGTTTTCCAAAGCATGTTGGGCAACGCTTGACTTTTCTGTTCTTCCGTATCTTAAATGTGCCATGTGTTCTTTAAAACGAATGTTTATGGAGCGTTTAGTTTGCCCAACATATTTTAGATCACAGTCATTACAGCTAATTTCATAGATGCCACTCCTCTCCCTCATGTCGACTTTGTCTTTGGGGTTTCCAAGGAGATTTTTCAAACTATTCTCCGTTTTGTAGGCATACTTTTTCTAGACCTCTCGTATATCTGGGATCATATGGGATTACTATGAATTTATTGGAAGCCTCAGGTGTTTGAAGAGTAGTGGCATCTTTTAACATTTTCTTATGCTTATGTCTATTTACTAATTTATGTACAAAATTATCATTATATCCATTACTTTTAGCTATATTTTTAATCCGATTCATTTCATTGTTAAAACGTTCTTTACTTAGTGGAAAATTGACTAACCTGTGAGTTAAGAAGTGGAATGCTGCCATTTTGTGTTGACGGCAATGAAATGAGTCGGATGTTATATACCTATCAGTATTAGTAAATTTCCTATAAATATCAAATTCTAATTTATCGTTATTTCTAATAACTAACGTGTCGAGAAAAGGTAATTGCCCATTGTTCTCCTTTTCGTACGTAAAATTAATGGAAGGATGTTTATTGTTTAATGTTTCTAAGAAAGTGTCCAAATTTTCTCTTTTAGTATCAAAAATAGCAAATATATCGTCTACGTATCTATACCACACCCTTGGGAAATACTTGAGTTCTTTTTTGAATTGGGTTTCTAATCTGCCCATAAACAAATTTGCAAGGAACGGAGATAAGCAATTGCCCATCGCAGTTCCCTCTAGTTGTTTATAATATTTATTGTTGTACTGAAAAAAATTTTGATTCATAGGTACATAATTTTGTGAGAAGTAAATACTCATCAACAATTTCTTTCTTCAAATTATTGATTTCAAGTAGTTCCTTTAGGTACTCTAAAGCTAGTGGTATGGGTACACTAGGAAACAATGAGCTTACATCAAAAGATATTAAAATTTCACCTTCTTTTAAGTGAACATTCTTAATTTTATCTAAGAATTCTAACGAGTTAGTAACCTCAAAGTTATCATACGAGATATTTAATTTGCCGAATTCTTCTACTAACCATTTTGAAATATTGTACGTTGGTGATCCAACAGCTGAAACAATAGGTCTCATGGACTTCCCAGGTTTATGAATTTTGGGAAGGCAATACAGTTTAGATAACTGTGGGTTACTATGTGTTAGTTTGAATTTTAGTTTATCGGACACAAAGTTTTTACACTGTTTTAAAGTATTTTTTACTTCTGTTATCATTTTTGATGACGGGTTTTTCTCAATTAAATCATAAGGACCAGTTTGAATCAAATTGTCTACTCTTTCAAAATAATCTGTTTTGTCTAGTATAACAACCTTATTTCCTTTGTCAGCTTTTAAATAAAAACATTCCTTTTTCTTCAGTCCCTGGATAACTTCAGTGTTTTTACGAGAAACTTATTTTGACTTGTTGTTAACAACGTTTTTTGAGATTTGATTTCTGCAAGCCTCTCTAATGAATCCCTTAGTTGACTCTGGCGCGTATTGAATGGAACTTTCGATATTCCCTATAATAGTTGGTAAACTATTTTTTACTGGAGGCTCTGCAAAATTCAAACCTTTATTCAAAAGGGCGATTTCTCTATTATCAAAAGGCTGAGAAGAAGACGAGAACATTGTAGAAAATCTTTCAAAATTAATATCAAATTAAATATCTCGTATGATAACTTTGAGGTTACTAACTCGTTAGAATTCTTAGATAAAATTAAGAATGTTCACTTAAAAGAAGGTGAAATTTTAATATCTTTTGATGTAAGCTCATTGTTTCCTAGTGTACCCATACCACTAGCTTTAGAGTACCTAAAGGAACTACTTGAAATCAATAATTTGAAGAAAGAAATTGTTGATGAGTATTTACCTCTCACAAAAATATGTATGAATCAAAATTTTTTTCAGTACAACAATAAATATTATAAACAACTAGAGGGAACTGCGATGGGCAATTGCTTATCTCCGTTCCTTGCAAATTTGTTTATGGGCAGATTAGAAACCCAATTCAAAAAAGAACTCAAGTATTTCCCAAGGGTGTGGTATAGATACGTAGACGATATATTTGCTATTTTTTATACTAAAACAGAAAATTTGGACATTTTCTTAGAAACATTAAACAATAAACATCCTTCCATTAATTTTACGTACGAAAAGGAGAACAATGGGCAATTACCTTTTCTCGACACGTTAGTTATTAGAAATAACGATAAATTAGAATTTGATATTTATAGGAAATTTACTTACTGATAGATATATAACATCCGACTCATTTCATTGCCGTCAACACAAAATGGCAGCATTCCATTTCTTAACTCACAGGTTAGTCAATTTTCCACTAAATAAAGAACGTTTTAACAATGAAATGAAAAATACATAAACTAGTAAATAGACATAAGCATAAGAAAATGTTAAAAGATGCCACTACTCTTTAAATACCTGAGGCTTCCAATAAATTCATAGTAATCCCATATGATCCCAGATATACGAGAGGTCTAGAAAAAGTATTTAAAAACGTAGGTTTTAGAGTAGCCTACAAAACGGAGAATAGTTTGAAAAATCTCCTTGGAAACCCCAAAGACAAAGTCGACTTGAGGGAGAGGAGTGGCATCTATGAAATTAGCTGTAATGACTGTGATCTAAAATATGTTGGGCAAACTAAACGCTCCATAAACATTCGTTTTAAAGAACACATGGCACATTTAAGATACGGAAGAACAGAAAAGTCAAGCGTTGCCCAACATGGTTTGGAAAACAATCACCGAATAGGAATAAATAATCTTAAGTTGATTAAAAATGTATCTAATAATAGATTATTGGATACATTTGAGAGTATAGAAATAGTTAAATGTGGTAAGAAAGCACTAAATAAAGACAGAGGGCCTATTCCCTATAGTCCCCTCTATTGTTTACTTGACAACGGTGCAGTCGGGTGCAACCAAGTGTGACCACATTTACCTATATATCATCTGCTGATGATGCTAACTTGGTTAGCGAAACGCGCGTCCAGAACGAAACAAGTTGTGGTGTAGTGTGGTTAGAACTCTTGTATTTTGATCTGAAATTCTTGTTTATTTAGGGGTAATGTGAATAATCTATGGATCATACTATGAAAGGCTGCTAACTTATGTTGCATTGGATGACATGAAGTGTAGTGCATTGTTTTATCGGTGTGTATTGGTTTATGAAAAACAGAAAAAATATGTTTATTGTTTTCCTTTTTAATAGGTAAATCAAGAAAGTTAATAAAATCATTTGTTTCATTTTCTATAGTGAATTTTACATTGGTATGTAAATTATTTATTAAAACAAAAAATATATTTAGTTGCCTTTCTGTTCTAGTGAAACAAGATGACATTTTAGCTTCTTTCACTGAAACCGAAAGGCAACTAAATATGTTTCTTGTATTCATAAATAATTTACATATCAATATAAAATTCAATATAGAAAATTAAACAAATGATTTTATTAACTTTCTTGATTTACCTATTAAAAAGAAAAACAATATTTTTTCTGTTTTTCATAAACCAACACACACAGACACAACAATACATTACACTTCATGTCATCCAATGCAACATAAGTCAGCTGCCTTTCTTAGTATGATCCATAGATTAATCACATTACCCCTAAATAAGAAAGATTTTGAAAATGAACTAAACTTAATTAAACAAATAGCAATAAATATATTAAGGATAAAAAAGTTATTTGTTCGGTTTACCCCAGTTCAAAAGACCCTTCTGCTAACTATGAATGAATTACGTACTACGGAAAATCCAGTACTAAAAATACGCAACTTTAAAAAAAAACTAAATGTAAATGTTGCATATAAGACCAATAATTCCATAGGCAAATATATAATAAATAACAAATCAAAAACGTGTATAGGATAGACAGGTAGAAGTTTCGAGAAGAAGATAAATGATCAAGGGTGATGACAGATCTAATTGTGCTTCTCATTTAATTAATTATATTCATCATTTTAATAACAATTTTAAAATTTTACATACAGAAAAGAAAGGCTTAAAATTGAATTTTCTAGAATCTTTAAAAATAAATAAACTTAAACACACAGGTTAATTACTTAACGATAAAACTGACCTGAGCAATTCGCTTTTATAAAATATGTTTTGTTAAAATAGATTTACGTCAACATGGAAAAAACCCATTGTACACTAGGTATAAAATATTTTACTTCATTCTAATTGTATCATCTGAAGAAGCCACAGTGTTGGCGAAACATGTCATGAAAGGTATTTCCTTTTTAATACAGTGGAAGTTCTAAGTAAAATTTGTTTTGTTTTTACTTAGTACCATAAATCTAACAAAAATATCAATCCGAGGCCCATGCTGCAATAAGGATTGAGAGATGTTAAAAGTATTAAGCCAACTGCTTGGAAAGAAGAACCAAAAGTCAAACTTAATTTTTCTGAGGATGCAACAATAAAGTTGCGAAACGTCGACAATTAAGAAAAAAGGCTTTCGTTTCATTTTACTGAATCCTTACCCCAAATAATCCATCACTCGAACATAATGAAACAATGTTTGTGTTAAATATTTTAATTATAATAAAGGCTCTTTATTTAATATTAATATATATATTTTTAGTCATATACTGTGCTTGGATAACTTTCCAAAATAGAAGCGATAATTACCAAATATCTAATTAGATTAAGATGTACAGTCCAATTTTAATTTTGTAATATTTTTTTTGTGATAATATTGTATAATATATAAGTATTGCATTTGGGGAAAAATACTATTATGAAAATAGTATGTTTACTGTAGCTATATATTAAACATACATTTACCTTTTTTACTCATTTCAGGCATTAGCTTTATATTATAGAGATAAGACTAAGATAGATTCAGACTTTAAATAATATAATTTATACATACAACTAAGATAAAAATATACGTTTCACTGCAGACTTGTATTTGTTAATATTATTGTTTCCTAAACCTCTCATAATCTTCTACAATTTTTCAAAAATACACAAGATGCTTTATTGTTACGCCCTATCGTCAGTGCAACAGTGTTGCCATTTTTTTTTGGTTTAGTTGCTACTAGGTTCCAACACCGAACATTGACAAGACAAGAAGGGCACAATCCGTCAGAACTTTTATGTTGTGCTTACAATAATGTGCCGACGAATCTGAGAAATTCATACAGCTGTGCCCGCGCCTTTACGAGGTTGATGCAAACCTCTAGCGATTAAAACGGATAAACGTTCACTTACCGGGGTGATTTAAAAACGTGTTTTAAAAATATCTAGCCATAATCGTTGTGACCTACTTTGCTTTCTATATATTAAAAGAAAAAATGGGAAGACGTCAAGTTGTTTAATTATAGATCTTAATATAAATATAAAAAGTACTGTTTGTAAATTAATTGTTGAAAATTTTAATCCATGATAGCGGAACAAAATGGCTACTTATCTGTGTTACTGAATCAAGATGGCGGAACACAACTGAGGTCAAATAATATATTTGTAATCGTGAAAAAATTCACCTCCCCAGGTTTTATATATTTTTAGGTTTTAGCGTCCCTCGATACCAAAAAAAATATGTTTCATCAATTCCATCGGTCCGTCTGTCGGTTTGTCTGTCAGTCTGTCACTTCGCGACATCTTAAAAGCTACTCATTAGATTGACTTCCATTTTAGGCATAAATTAAGGGTCATGTGGGGATGACTTGGTAATATTTGGTAAAAATCCAATAGACCGGAACAAAATGGCAAACCAGTGAAATTTAAAAAGACTAATTATCCAATTTTCTCAAATTTTGCACAAAAATTAAGTCTTAGGAATGGACAGGTTTTGAGAAAGCATTAAGTGTGATATAGAGATAAACTGTGGCACGAATTAAAGATGGTGGAACAAAATGGCAGTTAATAATTTTTTTTTAAAAACAACTTTATAATTCAATTGTCTTCAAATTTTGTAGAATAATTAAATATGATATACGGATAAACCTCGGGATAAACTGGCAGAGTTCAACATGACGTAACTAAATGGCGATGTTTGTCAATGCAAAAAGTACTTACAGAATTTATTTTTAATTATGCCAAAGATAAAGTGTGGCGTAAGTAGAAACCAAAAAAATATTGGTAGAAATACAATATAATGGAAAAATGACATCCAATACAAATGTTTAAAAGATAGTAAAGACTATTATACTGAACTAAATTGGGCCACTCTTCACTATTCCTAATAAAAGAAAAGATTCATGATCAGTTTTTTAATAGATAGCCAGTAATCTAAACACTACAGTATTGCCGTCCGTCACTTGAAAGACTTATAAAGGGTTATTCACGCAACACGTTCATTAAAAGTTTTTGATGATGCCATTAAAATACAAAATTCAAATTTTAGGATTAAGGTAAGGTCAAGGAGTACTTCTTTTTTGAAATATTTTCAACTTCCTGTCACTTCCGGTTTAACCGGAAGTTGGTATCAACTTGCTTATTTTAAATAGAATACCTTGTATTTTATGATATTTTTGGATTCTACGGAGAATTTTAATGCTATTTTATGTAGCATGTCCTATACCTAGGTTCAAGCGTTCTTAAGATATTTGACCTTGAACCGAAAATGAGCCTTCGGGGTACCAAATTTTAAAATCTCATATTTTTGTAAGTTTTGAAGATATAATCTTCATATTTTGCAGACGATCGGTAAATAATCTTAGGTTTCTATTTTTTTTTATTAAATTTGTCTATTTTTATACAGGGTGTCCTAAATTCAGCGACAAACATTCACATTTTCGAAGCCGCTAAAGTCCGTTTTTTTACATGGGACACCCTACAGCTTTATGCCCTATCAAATGTAGAATTTTATTTTCTATCGAACTGTATTAAGGTTCCATATACCTATTCCTAATCATTTTCGAAATAATTGGGTTTTATAAAAATATCGTATGTATTTGCTTAAATGTATACATGTTCCAATGGTGAGCCATGGAAAAACAATTGAGATGCAATATCCAATATTACAGATGATTAGTATGCGTTATTTATCGAAAGCTGTCAGTGATAAACCAAATCTTCTAAATCGAAATGGAAGAATACTCAAACGCTGATATTCTCAATCTATTTTATATTCATGGAGAATGTTATAAAATTTTGGAGAGAACGTGTCGTGTGTTTAATGAACGCCACCCTGATTTGCCGCCAATGAACAAGTCAAAATTCAAGAGGATTGAAACCAACTTTTTGCGTTTTGGCAAGGTTAAAGTTACAAAAAATATTCCGAAACCAGTGACAAATGCCGAAGATAACGTAATAAACTCATTAGTTTATTTCCACGCAATGTTCAATACCGTCTGCAGAAAACGATTTGGGAATTTCTTCTTCATCTGTCCAAAGAATCTTGAGCGAACATCATATGCACCCTTATTCCTTCCAAAACGTGCAAGCCTTGAGACCTGGTGATGACGTCCGATGAGTAGAATTTTGCGAATTAAAATTCAAGAGGACCCTCAATTCCTTTCAAAAATATTTTGAACCGATGAAGCGAAATTTTCTAGAGAAGGAATAATAAATAGAAGAAACGAACATTTCTGGGCAGCAGAAAATCCGCACGCTTTACGCGAAACGCGTTCTCAAGAAAGGTTTAGCTTCAATGTTTTCGGTATAGTATTAAATGATCAGGTGCAGTACTGTATTTATGAAGACAATTTAAACAGTGATAAATATTTGGAAATTCTAGGAAAGACGGTTTCTGAATTTATAGAAGAAATTCGTATTGGTGAGCTGCAAAATTATTGGTATCAATTAGATGAGGCACCAGCACATAATTCCGCTGCAGTTTATCTCCAGTTATCTCGAATTTTTGAAGAACACTGGATTGGTCCCAATGGCCCTTGGAGATGGCCGTCTCGATCGCCTGATTTAACACCCTAGACTTTTATTTATGGGGATTTATCAAAGGTAAGGTCTATGCTTCCCCAGTAAATAACCAACAAGATTTACTGGACAGGATGCGAACAGCTTTTGCCGAATTAGAAAACGGACAAATTCAACGAGCCACAGTAACTGTACAAAGAAGAATTGAAATGTGTCTTCAAATGAACGGAGAGCATATAGAACATTTGTTATAATTCAGTTTTATTATTTTATTTATTTATTGTTGATTGTTAGATTGCTATAATTTTTAAGTTCACTAAAACAAGTTTAGAACAGTCTCGAACTTAATAGATATGGTTAAAAATAATGTAAACAATTTATTACATTTTTTATAACTTTAACTTTTCCGAAACGAAAAAATTTCGTTTCAATCCTCTTCAATTTTTTCTTGTTCATTGGCGATAAATGAGGATGTTTTTCATTAAAAACATGAACGTTCTCTTCAATATTTTGTAACATTCTCCGCGAATATAAAATAAATTGAGAATATCAGCTTTTAAGTGTTATTTTATTTTATTTAAAAGTCTCAAATCAGCTGTCATGTTGAATAAAAAAGCACAACAATTGTTTTTCCATGGCTTACTACGGGAAGGTGTAAGCATTTAGCAAATACATATGATAGTTTAATAAATACCTGATTATTTCGAAAATGTTTACAAATAGATATAGAGAACCTTAATACAGTTCGATAGAAAATTAAATTCTACATTTGATAGTGCATAAAGTTATAGGGTGTCCCATTTAAAAAAACGGACTTTAGCGGCTTTGAATATGGGAATATGCCGCTGAATTTAGGACACCCTGTATAAAAATAGACAAATTTAATAAAAAAATAGAAACCTAAGATTATTTACCGATCGTCTGCAAAATATGAAGATTATATCTTCAAAACTTACAAAAATATGAGATTTTAAAATTTGGTACCTCGAAAGCTCATTTTTGGTTCAAGGTCTAATATTTTAAGAACGCTTAAACCTAGGTATAGGACGTGGTACATAAAATAGCATTAAAATTCTCCGTAGAATCCAAAAATATCATAAAATATAGGGTGTTCCATTTAAAATAAGCAAGTTGATACCAACTTCCGGTTAAACCGGAAGCGACAGGAAGTTAAAAATATTTCAAAAAAGAAGTACCCCTTGACCTTACTTTAATTCCAAAATTTGAAATTTTTATCTAAATGGCATCATCAAAAACTTTTAATGAACGGGTTGCGTAAATAACCCTGTATAGTCGCATGCAAAGAAAGGAGTTACATTAAGCAAAACTTTATTAATATCTTGAATAGAATTTGCACCTTCAACCTCAATAAGATATTTTTGAGTAAATAAATTCTTGAACGCCTTACACAATTGTATTGGGGTTGGATTTCTCGAATTTACGCCACAATTTCTTATCAGACCAAAAAAAAATTTTTGTGGTGATTAAGGTTTCTTGTTAAAAGAAATGAATAACTTTTGCGTCTTAAAGTTTCTCATAAAGATAGAATGGAGTTAATTGTAATTTTCCAGCCATTTACCAAACACAAAACACTAAATAAATTCGGAAATGCTTATTTAAATTTAAAAAATAATAAAAAACACTGGCTGACAAAAAAACATTTTTTGTTGTAACACAAATCAGAATAGCATAATCTAATAGAATGGACCTATCCAAATACTAAAATGACAAATAGAAAGTTGTAGCACGTAGGGTTTTCGTGTTAGAGTTGTAGAACAATATCGAATGTTACGATACTTAATATCTATAGAAAAAATGATGAAAAAAGGATTTCAGAAAATTCTTAACCCTATTTATCGACTATGTTTACAGTTTTCGCCTATTAAACATACCATACATCTAAGAGAAAAGCAAATGAGAAAAATATTAACTCAAAACACTAATTAAATTTTATTTTTTCCGTTTATTAGGTGTCCTATGTCTCTTCAAAAACCAACAGTAGTCACCCATCATGGCTGGATCCCATCGTCCTTGGTACCGAATTTCCATTGTTCTGATATCTTGGTGACACCTTTTCACCCCGCTCGTTACTAACAGCTCCCAAATTTTTAGCAAAAAATGACAGATGGGAATGGAGGAAGTGAATTTTTAAATGACATTCTGGCACTAAGCGCTTTATAGGCATCTAAGAGTTCATTAACTAATTGTTCATAATTTTCATCTATATTGTTGCCTAAAAATCCTCTTACTACATTAACAAATGAATTCCATGCTCTGAGTTCCTGCCTGGTAAGCTTTTCCGTAAGATTGACATCATCCAGCAATTTTCTGATTTGTGGCCCAATAAAAATGCCTTCTTTTAATTTGGCATCAGTTAACTGGGGAAAGACTTGTCTTAGGTATTTAAATCGAACACCATCCTTATTCAAAGCCTTCGCAAAGTTTTTCATCAGCCCACGTGAAGAGGAGGCAAAAGGACATTTTTGGGATCAACAAGAGGTATACATTTAACATTTTGAGATCCCGGTTGAAATTCGATTCTTTCTGACCAAATTTTTGTTACATATTGCTGATTTATTGCACGACTATCCCATAAACAAAGAAAACAGCAATATTTTGTAAATCCCCCCTGAAGCCTCACTAAAATCGCTATAACTTTTAAGCCCCACATATCTGCCATTTATACATATTGTAATTTATTTTATCCAAAATAGTGCGCATATTTTCATAATTATCTTTCATTGCAACTGAATGGGCAACTGGTATAGGGTTTTAAATTTCCATTATGCAATAACACAGCTTTTAAGTTAAATTTAGATGAGTACATGAATAACCGCCACTCACGGGGAGAATGTTCATAATCAAGTTCCTGCATTAAACTGTCTATATCAGTACACGCGCACAACGAATTTTCCATACTGTAGAATTAAGAAAACATAGCATTTCTTTTTCTGAAATTCGTAATTTTTGTTTCTTTGGTCAATAGGTTTCATTTCTTAAGACAGGAACCCAGAAGTTCTGACTGTTGCTTGGATAACCTCAAATCACGTACTAAATCATTCAATTCACTTTGAACAATCAAATGTGGCTCGCCGGAACTGGTACCTGTGGTGAAAGTGGGATAGGTGCACTGTTCTTCTGAGCTGTCTAACGATGTGTTATCTTCCTCATCTCCCAAATCAATAGCTTGCCAATTTAAGCGCGCAATTGGCACTGGCAAATTTGCATTATGAGGAACGGGTCGTATGGCAGATTGCAAATTTGGATATTCTATATTGTGCTTTCCCTTTTTGGATTAACCTTCAGTCTTTGTCAGGCAAAAATAACAATCGTCAGAATGATTGGTGGGTTCTCGCCATACCATTGGAACTGCAAAAGACATAATTTTTCTCTTTCACTTTATCTACTGCACCAATGATACACTACAACTAACACAGCACACATGGGGAGCCCACCGCTTATCTTCATCCCCAATTAACACAACAAAATATTTAAAGTAGGCTTTTTTTACATTTTCGGAAAATGGCCTGGCTTGTGGTTTCACCAGAAATTCTCCACAAATATAACAAAATTTGTCAGGAGAAATTTTGCAACTTCGGCGCGTTTGACTAGACATTCTCGTCTTCACATACACTTGCTTATCGATACACAGAAAACCACTCAATTCGAAACCAACAGAAGAGTGATGTTTAACGTTTATTTTATGTCTAATGTTGTAAACAACTCAGTCTAGGTAATTTTTCCGTTGTAAAATGAACCCATTTAGCCGCCCCACAATAAAATTGTTTACCTACCAATATAAAAGGTTCAAATTAGGCTATTAAAAAATGGTACGTATTAGGGCTTTCCGAATATTTTTTTATTATTGGGAGGGTATTTTCATTGTGAAAATATTGAGCTTAGCTAGAGCTAAATATTGGTGTTGAAAAAATTTTGTCGGCCAGTGAAATTAGTCTCATGCCGCGCGCTGGCAAATATAAAGACAATTGGTATATATTAATGTTTGGTGCTATATTCCAATACTTTATTTTACGACGGACAACCGGTTTATGCATCTCGCCCAACAACATCGAAAAAGCATAGTATCCGATATTCGAGTGAGATAGGTGGAACAAGGGAGGAGGTTCCAGTGCTCCTTCTTGTCTTGTTAATGTTCGGTGGTTTCAATAAATATTGTGCAAAATGACGTGTAAAGAGTTGCATAAAATATAGAGGCCAATAATAATTATTTTGAAAATATGGTTTGGTCAAAGAGTAAGGATGCTAAGAGATGTCACCTGGCAAAGCATTAAACGATTTTTACCTTGGCTCTCATTGACCTTGGACCTTTAACTGGGATTTGCATTATTGCCGGTTATTACGTCGGTTCAGCAGAAACTACCTTAATACTCCTAATATAATGTATTTTACTAGTAAAAATAACACATTTTGAACGCTTAGGAGATTAAATGATTGAAAAACTAACTATATTAAAAACTGCTTTACAATACACATATCTACGATGCAAATTTATACCAAGTTTCCAAACACAGCTTTGTTATTTTTAATAAGTATAAGAATATGACTGGCACTAAAACACATAAATATTGCATCAAGAAATAAAGAAACAGTATTTGCAATAATAAACAATCCATATAATACTTATCAAACACCAAAATTTGAATACTTTAATAATAATAATAATAATACCTAAAACTTGCAGCACGGCGGCGATTAGCTCACAGAGGTTTGAAATAGAGAACTAGCAGGACAAAAAAAAGAAACACACACATTTATTTAACCAATAAGTCGATCTCCCGACATATTTTGGAGAAGTTTATTTTCAATGGACAACAGCGATGTATGCGAAAGTCCCTCCTGAGCCGTTGAATTTCTCACGAAATTTTCTATACGTTTAAATGTCGAAAAATTGCAGGTTTGTCAATTCACACGATTTCGACACTTCGGTGTAAGCGTCTTCCAGCTCCTTGTCTTTTAAAAATTGCATTAGTTCCTTAGCGTTATTTTTTGCCCTAATGTCATCAGTTTCGTAAATCACTTTTAGTTCAGATCGCAGTAACACTCGGTCGAACAACTGGCCATAATGAAGAAGAAGAGATTTAAACGCATCTCTGGAGAAGTTTTTCCTTTCAATGCATCAAAATTGCAGAGCTCGGAGAATTTAAAATCATTTAAACCGTTAAATCTATAGTTTATTTGTTGCTGAATTTGGTCTATTATTTCATAAGAGAGGCGTCTGTATGATGTTTGAACATCTCCCACCTTGTCTGTTTGAAGATGCTTGGCTTGTGGCTCTACATTTAACATCATCGTTTTCTCCCAAAATAGGTCAAAGTCATCTCTTTTTTGGCTTAACATGACTTAAAATCATCCACTTTTTTTAAGCAAAAAGCAATATCATTTGTTTTAGTTTGTAATATATTAAAAAAATTGTCCGAGAATGGAAATATTTCTGAAAATATGTTCAAAAAATAATTAAAATTGAAATCTCGTTTCAAACAGTCCAAAAACCCCCTCGAATTATTTATTGCTTCTGAGTCCCACGTTTCATTATTTTCTATTATATTCTCAAATAGTTCAATCAGTGATTCACGATTTTCAGATACTGTTAACACAAGTCTCCATTATAGTTCCACCTAGTAGGAGCTACTTTGGGCCATCGTTTGTGGACAATAAAGTCCAAAGCTTGTGTAGGTTTTGTTGACTTGGAAAAAAAAGCAGCCATGCCATTTAAAGTAACGAAAAATACTTTACACTCTTTAATGTGATTAATGGTCTGGGATAAAACTAAATTTGATTTATGAGCAAAACAATGGACAAACACAGCACTTGAGAAAGTTTCTCGAACTCTACCTTGCAGACCCCCTAATTGTCCTGCCATCACTGCAGCTCCATCATAGCTTTGAGCAACTAATTTTTTCTCTCCATTAATTTATTTAGTAACGTTATAAGCTACGGTATATAATGAATCTGCTGAACGATTTTCGAACACATTCTTAAAACCTAAAAATCGCTCTTGAATACTTCCGTCTGTTTTAACGTAGCGTATTACTATAGATAATTGGCTAAAATAAATAAAATAATAAAATTTTACACAATCTATAATTTTGTTTAAAATATAACGATTTTTGGATATAGTTTCATTAAAATCTCTAAGGGATTTTCTATAAGCTGTGTCTAGCTGAGTGCGCATATCAACACTTCCAACCGTAGCATAGTTCACCGAACATTTCATGTGATCTGCAGAAAACGCATGTTTTTTTATTTTTTCTTTTAAGTGTTTTGAGTCTTTAACATCGGTTTTGCACAATAATGAGTCCGACGAGCCCTTAGAAAACAACAAACAAACACAACAGTAAAATGAGTTAAAGACTTCACAACCACATTATTTTTGTCTTTACTAGTTTGTCGTATACTAAGTTCTGGCAAATTGCGACCACTTACCTTGAATTCGCTTATTTTCTCAAAATTAAGTTCGTTAGCACTCTTTAGTTGTTTTTTGCTTTACGACATCTTATTTCATCTACATTGTAAGCACGTTTTAGTTGTTTATATTTTTTTGCACTAGTTACTACCAACATTTTATTTCCTGTATATTTACAAGTCTCACATGGATCATAAAAATAAAAATATATTACCAAAAACAGTATATAAAACAATTTTCATCGATTAAAAACGCCCGAAACAATATCGAGTTAGAATATCGACCGCGCGACCAATTGAGCTCCCGCACGCCGACGTGATGCCGCGACCGATCGATGGATTTATGAGAAGAGACTAAAGAAAAAACCGGCTGATGACCCAAATCGCCATTTCATATTCCATTTGCTTTAACGTTCGGCTGTCGTTCGGAAGCTGTGAAATCTTCAAGTACTTTCGTCAAGCTTTAAGGTAATCAGGGCCATTCGGACTGCCCAGCCTAACTTTCCCTGTAGCACAGAATATTGGTCCTAGCCTAATGCACTGTTGGCCCAATATTTACAAGTGGGGCCAATATAGAAGTTTTTTAGCCTATGTAGGTATAATATAGGTAAAAAATATGTTTCGATATATAATGCCACTTTTGGACCCATATAGGCCAAATTTTTTATCAGTCAGGCAAATATAAAAATTGTTTACCCTATGTAGGTGTTATAGGCCCAATTTTTTATCAGTCAGGCAAATATAAAAATTGTTTACCCTATGTAGGTGTTATATAGGCAAAAAAAATATGTTCGATATATAATGCCACTTTTCGGCCAATATAGGACCAATATAATATATAACCTCTTATAAATTTCTATCCGTTCGATGTTTTTTAATCAACGTAGTACCTTCGTTGGGCCAATATGGACATAACATATTTTTCGAGAATAATAAGGCTCAGACACACAAATCTGCATCCTTGTTATAGAAAAATGGGTGTACTAATATTTTACCAGTTCATTCCCATCTCACAGCTAATTTTTCTGCAAAATTTTGAATGAATTGTATAGGTCTAGTTTTTATTAAGAATATCTAAGGACCCTGAAACGTAAAGATCTGAGAAAAATCTCGGAGGGTGTTTTTTTAAGATTACAATACTTTCCCTTACAAGAAAACTAAAAACAAATATTTATAAATGCGGCGAATCTTGGAATTAAAAAGTAGTATTTATTTCCCAAACTTCGTGTCATTTGCGACTTTTGGCAACGCCAAGTAATTGTGGCAACTCTGCCTCAAATACAAAATGCAAATGGCCGGTCAGTGTATGTATACACGGAAGACGGCAATGACGCCATAAATTCACGTTTTTCGAAGAAAATTGATGTGAAATAAAGTGCTAACAATTGTTGCATTTTGGTAAGTTTTATTTACGTCTATATTTTGCATTTGCGGCTCTAGAACTAGGTACACACCAGATTATTTTCAAAATGTTCACGCCAGCTGAATATTGCCAGTAAAGAAATGACGAGATCGGATTTGTTAATGACTTAAGTTTTTAAATGTGTTCAGATTATTTGTTGCGTATAGATTGACAAACAAAAATCTTTTTGGCTTTTTCGCAACTGAATAAACCTATTTAACTTTAAATTAATTGAAGCAAATATTTAATATAATTACATACCTCAACATGTATACTAGTCTGTCTACGGAATGTTTCGATACATAATATAAACAATATTATTTAAGCAAGCATAAGAAATTATATCATTTACCTTAAGTTTTTATAGACACATAGTAATTGTACAAATACTTTCATCCTATCGGGACTCATCAGTGCGCCGATCGTAAGAGAAAAACATAATATAAATTAAAAAAACATAATAAAAATTAATTAAATGTAATTTGACCCTTTCTCAACAATAGATGGCTGCAAACTATAATTTTTTTTCACATTTTAAAATTTTGAAATCAATTCTTTTCTATTATTTAATGTTCCGATATCCGATAGGATAAAAGTATTTGTACAATTACTATGTGTCTATAAAAACTTAAGGTAAATGATATAATTTCTTATGCTTGCTTAAATAATATTATTTATATTATGTATCGAAACATTCCGTAGACAGACTAGTCTACATGTTGAGGTATGTAATTATATTAAATATTTGCTTCAATTAATTTAAAGTTAAATATTTTTATTCAGTTGCGAAAAAGCCAAAAAGATTTAAGTTTTTAAGCTTTAAATCAATTAGTGTTTCATTCAGTTATAAACAACTTGTATAAAAACAGGACTTTTTCACTTTATTAAACTCACATTGGGTACAGGATTTATTTGTGCTATAGAATTGATTTTGATATTTATTATACCCAATATTATACCCTCTTAGGGCCAATATAAAATTCAGGTTTACAATTTATTCCAACTTAAAGCATATGGCAGGTTTTAAATGTAATTTGACCCTTTGTCAACATTTCTGAAAATTGATATCTATGTTTTAGTTCATGTCAAAAGAAGAATTTTTTATAATTGCTTATTATAAAATTTCTAACTCTGCCAGGTATATTAGAAATATGTTGAGGGGAAATGGGGGGTTAATTGGTAAAAAATAACAATTCTTTGTTAATAATTAATTCGTTAATTAATATTGTCTTTTAATGGGTTTTGGGAATGCAGATTTGAATTATAAAAACTGTTTGTTATTTTGGTGAAAAATTGGAAAATAAGGAGCAAGGGTAAAAAGGGGAGGGGGCGAAAGTGAAATGTATTTAAACAATCGAGTAATATGTAGTTTTATATGCTCTTGGACATTCAAAATATTTCGAATTTTTTTCTTCTAGATGCTTTTCTAATGTATTGAAAGTGTAGTTTAATACATTAAAATTCAAAACATTTGACAGAGGGCTGAACGAAATTTGAAACATGCCATCCCCTTTGAGTTCAAAGCCTACAGGGTGACCTATTTACGGGGAACCTAGGTATACCTTTCTATCTACCTCCGACATAAATTATATGAAAATAAGCTTTATATCATCGCAGCTGAGTGTTTTGTTGCTAGATTTATTTGTTTTAATTTATTTAAGGGGCAGTGCGAAGACGATTCAAAGATGTTACGATAAAGATATAAAAAGGACGGTTTCGTTCTTTTGGCAGGTGTAAAGGACCGTGATAGAGGGCGCAAAATTGTCGCAATGTACCAAATACACCATTAGGCACCTAGCGAGAAAGAAGAATTAGTAGAAAACGATCTGGCAGTTCAAGGGTCTTGTAACTGATGGAATCTCATTTTCATTTTCATGTTTTGTTAATTTTTGTTATTGATTATAAAACCGAAAAATTAAATGACGTGTTTTACTTAAAACTCTCTCTTATTGAATCTGAATTTTTCAAGTGACCTAGTGCTAAGCTTTATTGTAATAGAGCTCGATTGTTAAATTAATATAATGTATAATAAGCGTGTCCGGTGGACGAAAAACGGTTTTTACAATAAATTGTAAACACATTTTCAAACATGGTTTTAAATTACATTATATATTTAACAACCTAAAAGCATGTTTAAAAATAATTTTTTTATACCCTCTATTTTTTTTTATTGTTAAAAAATATATATATATATATATATATATATATATATATATATATATATATATATATATATATATATATATATATATATATATATATATATATATATATATATATATATATATATATATATATATATATATATATATATATATATATATATATATATATATATATATATATATATATATATATATATATATATATATATTGGCAATAAAAAAGCAGGTTGAGAGTCAGTATTGGTCCAGGATCAGTTCTTATTATTGGACCCAGATAAATTTCATATATTGGAGGTATATTGTGGAACAACATTGGTTCTAAATAGGATAGCAATATTGGCTTACAATAATGGAATAATATTTAAATAATCCAGCCAATATTGGACCAATAAATATGTGCTGCAGGGGTTAGTATAGCGTATTTTATTATGCCTAAGGAACGCAACGAGACCATTCGAACCGCCGCGCCGGGCGCGCGCCTCTAATAGTGTAGCGTATTTAACTCTTCCCAAGGTTCGCATTTTATTGCAACTATTAGGAGGGACAGTCAAAGAAATAATTTATTATCTGAAATATTTTTGGGGGTCATTGACTAAATGACCCTATGGAAGAGCCGCCACTGCATTTGTCATTAATTCCATGGCCTCCCACGGATAACTTCAATAAGCTAGGTTTTATGCAAATTTAAACGAAATTTAAAAGTCAAGTTTTTTGTAATAAAATATACTTCTACCAATTTTAGTTGTTGAAGAACAATTAATTGTACTAAAAACAGCTCACTTTTTGTGGTTTTGTGTAACTAAAGTTGATAATTTGTGTTGTATTTGACTTTACATTCACGACATGCATAGGTATATTGTGAGTATCACGTTGGCATAGCAACATCAGCTGTTATAATTCACTCTACTACAAATATTGGTATCATATTCCTTCATCTAGGAAGTAGAATATTTATTTATTAATAAGTGGTCGTTGGCAAAAGGTTTTAAAGTTAAAATACATCCTGGAATAACGCTCCTAAACTATTTACAAAGCTCGCAAAAAAAATGATTTTTAAATATCCACATCCATATAACTTAAAAATCAAATATTTCTGGCTAAATTTTTTAACTATACAGTTGCAGCCGAATTTCAAAATAAAACTGATTGTCCCACACTGCTGCATAGCAACTAGAAATTAAAAAACCGTTGCAATTTTAAGTCGTAATTTGCAAAAAAGTTTATGATCATTAAAAGTTAACTCGCAAAACCTAATGAAGTACCTTTTAAAAGTAAATTAGGAAATAAATCAGCCCATTTCGTTTAACCAGGAATTCGGAAACATAATTTCCAATAGGTAATTTCCGTTTTGAATTGGCTATCGATTTTCCGACGATCCAATTGACTGCGGGTAGGAAAACGTAAAAATTAAACCTAAAATAGATCAAAATTAAAAGTAAATGAATTGAAAATTATCAGCTAATTAATGAACCTACGCGATGTGTTTTAGTGAAACTTCTAGAGATAATATTATATAAGGTTAACCCAAGAGTTCGTGACAAAAAACTGCAAGAGTCTCGTATTTGCTCATATGTAAGGTTTTTTTGGATAGCTATAAAAATATTTCATTAAAATAAGTAAATTAAAACCGTATCTAAAAATTTTAGGCCGTCAGAAGTTATGGCGAAATTCTTTTTTGACAGATGTCAAAAAAAATCAAATAAATGACGCTCCTAAAAGTTACATGGAACTGTGAAAACCCTATATAAAAAGTAGTTCAAAAGTTACAGGAAAAAAAATTTTTTTTGAGAGGTGTCATTTCCTAAATTTTAATAAAATTTGCAATAAAACTTTGAAGGCACTGTTTATATCTATAACAGAACCCTTTTTCCAAAAATACATTTTAGCTCTATACGTATAAATATTCGGTTACTTAATAGAATGATAAATAAAACTCCCTACGGTTTTCAATAATGCTATTATTATTTATTTAAAGAAATAATTTTGTGTAATAGGACATGGCGTTTTAAATGAATTTTTAAACAATAAAACTTATAAAATAATTTGTAATCTGGGCCATCCAGACTACTTCTTCTTTCTTTTTAGGGGAGGGTCCAACTCACACATTCTTCTCAGGAAGGCTAAAATTAAAACATAATTAAAATTAATTGCAGTAATATATATTTTAAGCAACTGAAAGAAAAATAATTTTATATAAATTCTTTAAAAGGGGATAGTTTTGCGTTATTTGCACCAATTTGTTTGCTACGCTAAGAAGAACCCAGCTACAAATAACGGTTATTTGCTAGATCTCATTTACCAGGATAGAAATTAAACTGGTCTAAACAACATACAGCCTACTTACAACTTAAATATATGTAATAATAATAGTGAAACCTTTTATTTATTCCCTGTGTGTAGTGAGGAGATTAAGAACATTATTACGTCCGTCTGCTATAAGCGGTCATGCGGCGTCGATGATGTACCCTATAGCCTTTTGAAAGACGTGTCGAGTAAGATGTCAAGTATCCTTGCTTACATAATAAATATTCCTTTAACCACGGGAAAATTTCCAGATTAGTTGAAGTCAGCTGTCGTTGTCCCTGTTTATAAAAAAGAGGACCCAATGTCAATAATAGCGTTACTGCCGGCTTTCTCAAAAATGTTCGAGAAGGCATTTCAGAGGCGTCTAGTCTCCTTAGAACGAAAGCTTTCACGGCTGTGGTCAATTAAGAAATCATGGTTCTTGGGATTAGACGGTGTCAAAATGAAATCACTTTCCGACGTTTCGCTTTCGATTGCACGAGGCATCTTCAGGGATCTTCTTTTCACGAGATCGGAACACTGAATGAGCTCGGAGAGACCCAGGCCTCCTATTTATAGTCGACCTGTGTTTACCGAAGCGTGACTCTGTGTAACGATCGGAAGCCCGTATCTCTATTAAAATTGTTAGGATGCTTATAAATTTCAATAGATTTTCTAATTTTGCGTTTATAGTGTCCCGAAACCGATGCAAGAACTGATACATCGTTCATGTTCCTTAAGCCTAGTCGATATGGATCGTCCAGTTTCTACAATATAAACATCACCACAGGAACAAGGAATTGCATATACTCCTTCCGTTTGAAAAGGAATGATGTCCTACAGAATGATCCAAACAGACCCGACTAAAAAAATTGAAAGACGGATAACCAATCCTATAAATGCATCCAACCTACCAACCGAGGAGAAGAAGATGTTAAAGCCAAGCAGGTCAAGGATCTCGCGGTTCTACGGACTACCTAAAATACATAAGGTTAATGTAGCATTTCGACCTATCGTCAGTGCAATAGGATATCCTACTTACAAAATATCTTTCAAATATTCTTAATAATTTTACAGGAAAAACACATTCATATATTAGAAACTCTACGCATTTTGTAGAAAAACTCAAATCAATCCAATTAGATCCCAAAGATATCTTAGTCAGTTTCGATGTAGAATCACTCTATGCGAATGTGCCTATAAATGATTCAATTTCCATAATATCAGACTTATTTCACCATAATAGTATTGACATCTCACTTTTAGATCTAATTGAAACATGTCTTACATCAACGTATTTTGTCTTTCAAGGAACTTTCTATGAGCAAACCTCAGGAGCAGCCATGGGATCTCCACTGTCACCGGTGGTAGCCAATATTTTCATGGAAGCTTTTGAGCAGGAAGCCTTAGAATCGTCTCCACTAAAACCAAAATAATGGTTCAGATATGTAGACGACACAAAATTTACAATGGAAATTAAGTCAGAAGGCACGATTCCCTTTCTAGATGTTCTTGTACAAAGAAAGGGGATGATTCCTTAGGACACTCTGTATATAGAAAACCAACGCATACGAACAGGTACTTAAATGCAAATTCCCATCATCATCCAGCACAAAAGCAGTCAGTCATTAATTCATTGGTTTACAGAGCCCTCGTGATTTGTGACCAAAATGCTTTACAATCGGAAACAGAGAAACTGACTCAAGCTTTAAGAGGGAATGGATATTGCACTGATGATATTAGACGATTAATTAGAAAATATAATAATCCTACTCCACGAAATGATACTAATAAGGAATTACCGATAGGAAATGTAGTTCTTCCATTTGTACATGGAACCACAGACAAGATTGCAAGGTTATTTCGCCGGTCCAACATACGTAGAATACACACACAAGAATTATTATTTTTAGTTTAAAAGTATCTTTTCCTGTTCCTATTTTGTACTATTTTAGTATAATCGTTTTGTTTTGCTGTCCGCTCGAAAATTATATTCCGGTTGTGTAATGTGTTACCTATGTTTTTTAATACAATATGTATATTAAATTGGATATGTTCTTGCCTCCCCCTGAAAAATATCGTAACGATGGCCATGACTGCAGGGTATCTGTCAACAGTATCAAGCAAAAGCAGGTGATAATTTTTATATCTGTCATTAGATTATATTAGTTGAAATAACGTATTACTTTTTTAAATATACATTATACAAGTCACATACGGATATAATTTAAGCATTCATATACATAATCTACGAGCAAAATATTGTTAAAAAAGTAGTTATATTATCGAAATTAATAACCACTTTATTTGATGACTATGTGCCTTTAACAACTGCACGTGTCACTATAGTCGAAAGCGGTCTTATCGTGTGGGTCCAAAGGTCACCAACATCATGAATCAAATCAGAACACACAGTGAATACCAAAATGTTGTCTGATTCTTTTATCGAGCTATTAAATCTCGATGGGCTCTTTACAAATATACAGGGAGAAAGAAAATAGTTTTTTTTATTATATTACGCAATATTATTAAGATAGCCACTTAATATTATCTTATATATTAAATCCCGAGGGACTAAATAAGAAAATTCGCTAAATATGTATTTGGTTAAAATTTTTTGGCTGGCAAAAACAAAAATACACAAAATGGCAAGCGCCTTAATAAAGTCGGAAGGCGGTTCGAATCAGTGGAACAATTAATATATGTTCTGTTTATACAACCACTTAAGGGGGAACTGCACGCAGTATTATGGATCATATACAAGCCTTCCGTCGCTGCAATATTATGTTAAAACTATGAGAGATATGTATTAGCTTCAATGTGATTTCAATAGGGAAATATGTATAGTTGGGCGCTAAATTCGATTTTTTATGAAAAAATCTAATCTAGAATTATAAAATAGAAGTAGATTTGTTCATTTTCGACCATTTTTTGACCACTTTTTGACGCAAATGACGTCGCATATAATTTTTTTTCCACAAAATGGCTCTTTACCGCCTTGCGTTGATCCTTTGTCTACGTAACTCCAAAATTTGAACTGGTAAATCGTACTCATGTCTTCGTATTTCTGCAGCGCGTGAACCCTTTTCAACCCATTTTTAAACGAAATGTGATTTAAATTGCCTATACATAATACATTTTTTTGAGGTCGGATGTGCAGGAAATTTTCTCTAATACGTAGGTACCTTTTCATCTTACTTTGAACTTGACTAGACCTTGTCGCTGGTTTTTCACTTTTTGCGTGCAGTTCTCCCTTAATGATAATGAGATTTTTTCATCAATCACCAAAAATTATGAGCCCCGCTTGACCTAAAAATCTAACCATTTATACAGTGTCATTTATTTAAATGCGGGCCACTCCTGTGCAAAGAAAACTTGTTTTTTTTTGTATTGTGATAACAAACAAATTTTATTTTACAAAAATATTATACACTTTTGTTAAAAACACAAGATAATTAATTATTACTTCCCTCGTGAGATTTTTTCAGATCTTTACCTTTAAGGGTCCATAGATGCCGGAAAACACGTTTTCTGAATTCCGTCTGTCTGTAGGTATGTCTGTCCGTCAGTCTGTATGGCATATATATATATATATATATATATATATATATATATATATATATATATAGCCTGTATTTTTCGTTAGCCCCGAGTTTCTGGTAAAGCGATTTTACCGATTTTTATATATCAAATTTTGTCTTATAATTAATAAAAAGATTTACTTATTTTAAACAAGCTTTAAAATTGGAATAAGGATTCTATAATTATTTATTTATTGCTTACAAAATTACAAATGTACTAAAAAAGTAAGCTAAAAAATGGTGTCAAATCTAATACAATTTTTAAATTAACATTCACTGGCTAATATCCAGGAGCCAGTGGCAAAAGCTCTGAGAATCGGTATAAGGAATGTACAGAAACTTGTACATGAAAAAAAAAATGTAATTTATTTCCGAAGAAGATTAAGAAATGTTCACGAAAAAACCCAAAGGCAAAATATTTAAGTTACAAAGCAAAAATGGATATTCATAATGCAATTTATGATTTATACACGTCAAAGACTAATATAATCCTTTAGAAACTTTTTAATATTATAGACTAAAAATATGATCATCACTTAAGAAGTCCTGATCTTCTGAGTCGTCCTCAAATAACGCAATGATCATTGGTGCTATTTCGACATTTAGAACTCGTTCTCAATCCCATATTAATTTCTGCGTATGTTCCACAGATATCTTCCAGTGCTCCGGCGTAATATAATTTAATGAATCTTGCCAAACAATTTGCACGTCATCTGAAGTAAGACCATCGTTCACGTGTTTTTCGTAATATGATTTTGCCACAGCCCATATTAATTCTTTTGAGTTAAACTGGCAATGGTATGACGGCAGTCGTAAAACCTCATGTCCATTTTCCCTTAATATTTCATCTACGGCATATATTGTTGGTTTTTTAATAGATTTTGCCATTAAAAGAAGTTCTAGTTTCCGCATATTGGGTAAATTTTGGTTTTGTTTTATTAGCCAGTCATAAATATCACTTTTCTTCCAGGATGAAGTAGTTTGAAGATGAATATTCTTGAATGATAAGATGCATTGTCCAGAATGATTAAAGATGGACATCTAAATTTGGAATCAGTTGTTCTTTTAACCACTTTCCAAAGTAGTCCATACTTTTGGATGATGAAGAAAACAGTAAACTTTCACCTGGGAGAAATCCTGTTGAAGAACCTGCATGCAAAATGATGAATCATTTGCCTGTCCCACATCCTTTTTTTCTCTTGACACTTTACAGAGTCCTGCCAAGATTTTGAACCACTTCCATTAGAAAATATCCAAGTCTCATCTAAAAATACCACTTTTCTAAATTTTGGATTAACATTTTGCGTGTATTTCTTTAAAAACTGGATACGTTGACTTGCTATATGTGGCAACTCGCATAAAAATCTTCGATTACAGTCCTTTTTATATCGAAAACCCAACATTTTTATTAATTTTGACCACGATTTTAGTCCAATTTCCAATATGCAATATAATTTTTTAAAGCTTCTTTTAAAACTTGAGGGGTTATATTAGTTTTTGATGTGTATAAATCGTAAATTGCACTACAAACATCCATTTTTACATTGTCACTTAGGTCTTCTGTCTTCGGCTTTTTTGTGTAAATATTTCTTAATCTTCGTCGGCAGTAAATTATGTTTTTTTTTTCATGCACAATTTTCTGCACACTCCTTACACCGATTCCTAGAGCTTTTGCTACTGTCTCCTGGATATTGGCCGGTGAATTTTTATTTTGGTAATATTTTATTAGATTTAATACCATTTTTTTCGCTTGTGGATGCAAAAAACCCGAAAATTGTTTTCTATTACTCATTTTATCACTGACTTGTCAATCTGACTTTGAAGTGACATCGTTCAAAGATTTTTGCAACTGCTGGTATTTATATGTTTATCCTCTTTTTTCATATGAAAATATCATAGGTCTATCTAATTCATCTTCCGGCATTTATGCGGAGAATATGATTACACGTAATAAAAGAAAAACAAACTTAAAAAGTTTGTCGTTGGTAAATCGTATGACCCGCACGATAACACTGCTTTTGACTATGGGCCCAAGGCTCTCTGACTTACTAAAGCGACCAAGTTATTGGACGACCAATCTGTATATAAACGTTTAAGAAACATTAAACAAATTAAACAAACACATTAAATCCTATAAGAAAAGCTAACAAAAGAATACATTGATGGGGTAGCATCACATAACAATAATTGAAAAACGTGGAAAACACTAAACGATTTCAATATTAAACATAATAAACATCCATCTAGTCCAGAACAACTCTTAAATTTAGAAAAAGTAAATGACTACTTTTCATCTGTTTTTCAAAACGACAGTTATAATGAATTAGTTCCGCCTTTTAATAATTTACCTCCCATTACTCATGATCATTTTAGTTTTTTGTTGGTATTCATCTTATCAGTTAGTGAAATACTTATTGCTCCTAAACCTGATGCATTTGGTTGTGATAATATCTCACTGCAGATGCTAAAATACTGCAGTCTATTCATCTTTCCTTACGTTACTCACATTGTTAATATTTGTATGGAGTGGTACTCTCCGGAGGCTTGGAAGACATCATTGGTGAGTCCTATTGCAAAAATTGCTGCTTCTTATAGAGATTTGCGTCTGATAAGTCTTTTACCGGTGCTCTCCAAAATGTTGGAGAGGGTTGTATATGACCAAACAAATAAATTTGTTTTAAAACATAATATTCTACCTAAAAATCAATCAGGATTTAGAAAAAACTTTGGAACTTTAGCAGCGCTTTTCAATGTCTTGGACAAGATCGTGAGGGATTTAGATACCGGACAAATGTCAGCTTTAGTGCTCTTGGACTTTTTCAAGACGTTTGATACTATAAATCACGCCTCATTATATGCTAAGATTCATCAGTGTGGATTATCAGACCTAGCCTTAAATGTTATCCAAAATTATTTATCCGGAAGGCAGCATAGTGTGGTAAATGGATACGTGATATCTAAAAGATCAGTTACCCCAGGTGTCCCTCAGGGATCAGTTCTCGGAACCAAATTTTTTTATCATTTACACTACGGATATTCTTAATAATCTGAGAGAGGGTACTTATGAGGCGTACGCTGACGACACTCGACTTCAATAAAGTTCTTATCCGCAAGAATTCGACTGTGTGAAATATCTTTTAAATGAGGACCTTCGGAGAATAACTACCCTATCAAAACAACATGACCTTATGCTCAATCCAGACAAGTCCGTTGTCTTTGGCAGCAAACGAGCTATGTCTGTTGAGCAGGTTATTAATTTAAAGATCGATAACTTGAGAATACCGATTGTAAGGACGGCGAAGTCACTTGCAGTATTGATCGATGATCAGCTGAAATTTACTGAACATGTAAGCTATCTAATTCAAAAATCTTTTATGAATCTCAGAAGAACAGCTGAATCACTAATGTTGTCTCAGTTTAACTACTGTAACTTTGTTTACGGGACATTTTTGACTTGCGGGAGATGCTTCGAATGCAGAGAGTTCAAGACTCATGTGTGACATTTATATACGGATTAAGGAAATATGACCATATTACTCCACAGCTTAAGAAGCTTCGGTGGCTCTCGATGGATAGTGGACGAGAACTTGATTTCGTAGTTTTTGTACACAAAATAAAGACTAATAGCACTGCCATCTATCTTAAAGAAAAACTTCAATTCACGATAGAACCACTCGCTGGAGAAATCTGCTGTCCGACCCGAGACACTCGACCGACGGCCCTTTTTTGAAAATCCTTTACTAATCAGGCCATTCACCTAACTATGCAATAAATTACCCACCTAGCTAAAGAGCCTTTGCATTGATTAATGTTATATAATCTGTGTTGTTCCCAACTTATCCTGGGTTAAGTGTAGGAGTGCTAAACTTCGCCCTAGCAAAGTTGGTTTATGTATTTTATAAACACTGTATTTTATTGAATTGTACAGCTTAAATTTAATAAAAGATGTTTACTATTTTTTTTTTCGTAAATCACGATTTTTTCGGATATTAACTATAATCGGTTCCCTAAGGAACAGGATTATAGTTTTTACAACAGTTCCCAGGATCACATCTTTTTGTGCAATCGTCACTATCTTTTTGTCGATTCAAATCTTTTCTAGGTTACTGCAGAATCTCTTTTCAACCAGCTCAACTTCTATTTTTTCTAACTTGTAAATAGTTTTAATTTCATGGCACAGATCTTAGTACTTCGTTACTTTTTCAACATACGTCTTCCTAATGTTCTCATCAAGTGGTACTGCTACATCAATGATGAAAGCGGAACGGTTTTTCTTGTTAAGAATCAGTATATCTGGTTTGTTCTTCATTACCGTTCTGTCCGTAATGATCATATTATCCCAGTATACTTTAACCTCATCATTTTCAAGAACTGTACTTTTTGGAGCTATAACACTACATCCTCCTGATATGTGCTGGATGGACTTTTGTTTTTTGACCACATAGTCGACAGAGACCGGAAGCTATGTTTTGTTTAAGCACATGTTTAACATAGCTTGGTATTGCAATAACTTGATCTTAAATAGCACCTATCATTCCTTCAGTTTCTTTGGTCAGATTTCCTGTTGTTAAGTGTAAAAGAGATGATTTACTATCCATATTGGGAAACGTCCGTGAATCTGTTTTCCCATCCAATCCTGTATAAACCATTCATCCATTTCTGCCTGTGGTAGCGGCTCCTTACTTGAAAGGTTCAGAGGTGTATACTTTATATCAGCATCTGCCGGGTCTTGGTACAGAGGTAAGTTAACATTACGGAAATATTTAATCAGCATTATCTTTTGTTTTATGTGTGCCTGTTTCAAGGAGATTACTCCTCTTCCTCCTTTGGATCTGGAGATGTTAATTCTAGCTGAAGATGAGTTCGGATGGTGGCCTCGAAATAACGTAAGAAGTGTTCTTATTACTCTATCAGCGTTTTGCAAGTCTGTATCTGACCATTTGAGAATGCCGATTGTTGAAGTTAATGATGGAATTGCCCAGGTGTTGATGGCTGTAATGGTGTTCTTAGAATTTAGCTGTGTACTGAGTACTTTCTTTGTTTGTTTCTTTAGTGCTTCAAGAAAATGTTCCTTCATTACCGTTGTTTTTATGTTGAGGGCTTGCTAGACACCCAGGTATTTATTCCCCCCATCCAACTCTGTGATTGCCATCTCATCGAGAAGCTTGATATCCTGCTCCTGCGTTATCTTGCCTTTTCTAACATTAAGCACTGCACATTTATCTAGACCGAATTCCATCTTGATTGCTTTACTAAAGGACGCGACTAGCTCTAATTGTCCTCGCAATTGTTGGCTTCCGCTCGAGTACAGTTTCAGGTCATAGAATAGGTGTGACAGTCTACAGCCATGAGGTCCTTGTATACTGCAGCCATAGCTACTAGTATTGAGCATATGGCTCAAAGGGTTTAATGCTATAGAAAACCATAGTAAGCTGAGACTGTCACTTTGGAATATTCCTCTCTGAATGTTGTCATATTCCGTCATGTACTTCTGACTCCTTCTCTTACTTGCAGTCGAGTCTTCCAACTCTTCATACAGCGCTCTAGCAATGCTATTATTTTTTGCTCTATCTTATATAAATTCAAACGGAGTCGTCGCTTTGCAGTAGTCTATCCATGCCACGGATAGGTTTCATTGTTTGTTTACAGCGTGGTTTTTAATTATAGAATCAATTATTAGTAATTCCCGTGACCCCTGTGCTCTCTTTTTACATCCGTTTTGTTCTGATGACATAAGGTTAGACCGATTTAGATGATTCTCGATAAAGTGTGATATTACTAATGTTATTATTTTATATAGCGTAAGAAGGCAAGTTATTGGTCGATAGATTTGTGTGGTTAGCATTACATGGACGGACGGGAAGTATTTCTACCAATAGTTCTGGATCTTTTCCGGGCCCAGCGCTTTCCAGTTAGATGTTCGGTTGATTGCGTTTCTGACATTTTCTTCGCTGACTGGTTTTGGTTTCATGCGTGGCACATTTTCTAGCCTCCGTTGTTCTTCTTTGATCCAGTATGCATTTCTGTTATGATTGGTAGAGTCTGACCATATCTTAGTCCAAAAGTCGAGCATTTCCCGTGGTGGTGGGAGACTTGTTGTTTGGTTTAATTCTTTTTGGTTCTTTCCTATTTCTCTATAGAATGCCACAGGTCTTCCCAGGAAGGTTTTTTTATCTCTGTAGCGTTTGACGCGTTCATTTCTCGCTCCTAGGGCCTTGATTTTTTTGTTTAAGTTGGTCAAGCAACGCAGCAAGTTTATTTTGGTAGTAGTAGTTATTATAATTATTATTATTACTATTATGATGTGGTGAGTTGTTATATAAATTGGTATTTTCCTCTCTCGTGAAATGCAAGAGTTTTAAATTATTAGAGCGATTTATACTCACGGTCATATTCGATTTGTCCCTCGTCATCCTCTTCGTCCAAACAGTCTTCGAGAAGTTCATCAACTTGGTCGTCAGTTAGTTTCTCTCCTAAAGATACAACAAATCAGTTACTTTAAATAGATAATCTTGCTATTTTTACGTGTGGAAAAGAATGATAGGCACATAACTGTTAGATGAACCACACCAGATGATAGTTCCATGCTTCAATAAAGAGTGAAGCTTAGGCAAATGATTTTTTTCACTGTTCGAGTAAATAAATTTGACTACTTAATCTGAATCCAAGATTGTTCATATGTGCTTTAACGAGCGTACTATGATGTGTTTTTTTCGTTGTTTATGTTTAATTTGAGATTCTTGCTTGAGAATCAACGCTGAGCCTTGAAAACCTTTTGTCTACCAATAAGAAAAAATCAATATAACAACAATGGAGTGCACGGTCGTATAAGGGGAAGCAGTTTGGAAAATACTCTAGTCTGACGCTTACCTAAAGTCAACAGCATGTGCGAAAGTTCAGCCGCCATCATATGGCCATCCTCATTCTTGTCGTACAACTTCAGACATTCAATAAAGTCCTCGTAACAACCCTCCTCCTTTTTCTCTTTTTTAAGCTGGACAATCACTGGAATAATGTCCTCTAGCTTTAGTTTCTTCTCTCCTAAAAATGTACAGTTGTATTTAGATATTATTGTTTTGTAAAAAGATAAACGTAATATCAAATTTTTGGTGAAATCTTAATTTAAATAAAAACTCCATAAAACGTGAGATTAAGAAAACCTCTCGTTACGCTAATAACCGCAGTTTATCATAAAAAAATCGTTCCTAGGATTATTCTGACCTCACCCATACGCCTCTGAGACTATGTCATATACTAACCAGCCACCTAAGTATACTTTTATGTAGCATGTCCTATACCTAGGTTAAGCGTTCTTAAGATATTTGACCAGTGTGTCCCAGATTCGCTTCTCTATATAGGAATCTCGGCTCCTATTACACTTACAGCAAAAGTTAAATGAAAAAAGTTTTAAAGGAAACTTAGCGCTTTCGATATACGGCTTCAGATTTACGATTGGTCAATTTGTTTTGGGAGTAAATACAAAACGGTAAATTTGATAGCTGTCAAAATGTGACATTATTCGAACACTTTTTTAAGACGAATAAGATGGCGTGTACGACATGTCTGCATCGTCTTTTTTACCCCTTTTTCGAAAGAGCGTAAAATTTCCAGTCTAGTGATGTCTCACAAGTGCGTATTAGGTCTCAATTTTGTCTAAGAAGCATGATTTATTTGTATCAAAAGTGTGCCACACTCTTTCTCTGTTTGATAGCAGAGAGTATGCATTTGTTTTAAGATAATATAAATCTACACTAAGTGGTTGATTGAAAGAGAGGCAGTAAAGTTAGTGTGCAAATCACCGACTGCTCAGGTAGATTGGTTCGTTTTCTATTAATTTATATTTTAATTTATATTAGTTCTATACCAGGTGACTGTTAACCGCTCTAGATGTTATGAGTACCACTCCTCAAGACCACTAAGATAAAATTAATTAAAGTTAATACTAAAAAAAAAGGATATTCAACAAATAACATTTATTAACAAGTTCAGTGCTCTCCAAAATATTTCCAGAAATATGTATCTCCTGTAGGTTATTTTATATAACATATGAAAGAAATTGGCCTTAATTGAAGTTTTTTTTTAAAATGACAATTAACTGTGTAATGATCCTATGTTAATCAGTTTTCATACCTCATATGCTGAGAGAAAAATCTAAAGTATATTCAAATAAAGATCACTATCCAAATATTAGATCAACTGTGTAAAATGTTTAAGAATCACAAAACAACAAACTAAATGTTTGATAAAACCTGAAAATTAAGTAATACGGATGAGAAAAGAAATTTTCAATAAGCTAATGACAGGTAAAAGTAATAGACTCCAAAATCTATAAATGTTTATAAAGAAAATCTTTAAGTTGTTTTAGTTTACCGAACAATTTGATCTAACAGTAAAAATTTATCAAAAGATGCAAAATAATCAAGCAATAATTAACTGCATTAATTCAAATGCAATTAACAATAATAGAATGAAAGAAAAAAGTATTATGTGAATCTAAGAGCAAGCAAATAACAAGAAAAATTTATACAACCAAGTTTCAAATCCAATCACCAATATTACCTAACAAATTGACAACATTGTTTTATAACAAAATACCTTTCTAAGCAAGTAAATACAATAAATCATAAATATCATTACATATTCCAGTAGTGTTACCTGTCTATAACACTTCTTATATACCTTGTATAAACTAACTAGATCTTATAAGTTAAAATTTCAAGATGTGATTACACTTTACAACAACACTGTATCTTAAAGTATATTATACTATCAAATGTTGGCAGAAACCTATAGACTATTGTGTCATAAACTTATACTGTGATGTTCTGTATCTTAAAGCCTACTATACGGTCAAGTTGACAAAAACCTATAGATTATTGTGTCCTAAACTTATAATGTGATATTTGAGTATCAGCATGAGTTATAAAGTAAAAAATAATCTTATTGACAACACCAATAATCATGGTTTATGCACACCAGCAGTAGTTAGAACTTTATATCAAAAAGTATACTCTACACTCAAAAGAAATAGAAAAAGTCATAAAGTTGATCAGCAATAAACAATAAAGTCAATTCAGCACAAGGGATGTTACAATTAAGATACTTATCTAAGTGTCTATCAGCATCGGTGACTTAGATCAGCAGTCTATGATGTAAGTGTCATCGAAGACATTTCCAACAGGAAAACTGGATACGTACACACTTAAGTACTAGGTAACAGACTTCTGCTCCACTTACAATGACCCATCCAGGTTCAAACCCTGGTTAGGAGAACAGGAACAAGAAGTAGAAGAGGAGGGAGAAGAAAAAAAACTTATTTGATGGTAAAGGGTTTCTTATTAGTCATTTCGTAAAGTTTGTCCCATCAAAAAGATATGGTAGGTGGTCAAGTGCAGTTAAATCCTCACAAGAGAGTAATAAAATGTTCCTCAACCAAAAATATTAAGGTGCAATATAATTAAATACACATAGGAGCCTTTTTAACTAAGTTGCCGACTTAAATCCCAAAAGATGGCCTGGATTAAAACAGGATCAATTCGCCGACAAACTTTCATACTTAAGCTTCACCTTCCAGAGAGACAGAAGCTTCACCTACCTCACCACCAGGTCAAGGCAGCAGTAGCGGGATGACAATCCGTCAGTGGTGCCACTTTACTAAAATCAAACTGACCAAATCTGGACAATAGATCAGCCAATCCCTGAGCTGGATCACAGGAAAAAAAAAACATTTAAAGGAGAAGAAAGTAAACTTACTAATTGAACAAAACTAAGGCGCCATCTACACGAAGACTAGTGAATTACCTCAATATGAAGCGAAAGATTTCGCTAAGCAGAGACCGCGAGCACCTTACTACATCGATAGGAGATTTACAGTACTGGATTTACGGATTTTTATGCATTAAAATATAGTGACGAAATTAAAATGTTACAAATCGGCTTTGACTTTGACGTTAAATAATTCAGAGTATCAAAGTTATGGCGTAAACTCCTTATGAACTTACCGATACAAACGTCTGTTTGTCTTAAAATAAAATCGACACGGAATGTGCAAAAACAAGTTATTTACAACACAACTATTCAAAGACATTGCCTTACCTCTAGTCATCTAGAGGGCTCCTTCGACGTCATCGGTCACCAACAAAGGGAATTTCCAGATATCTAGAAAGGCTTCTCGAGAACCGATTGACAAAACATTCAGGACACCATTCTGTTTATAAAAGATAATTGCGAATTAGCTCAGAGCAGGAAACTGATTTGAAAATTGACTTGCCACGTGGTTAATCAAATGTCGAACCAAACAAAAACGGGACCAAAATTTAGGGCCAGACGATGTCCATAAATAGGCACTTTAAAAGAAATAACTTTCAGTACTTTTAAAAAAATTGGTCCATTAAAGCACTTTTGGCACTAAAGGCGGACACATATTGCACCTCCAAGGAGAGCCAATAGAAAGGGGCGAGAAAATCAACTCCAGAAAATTCGAAGAAGTTTGACATTCCTCCCCACCATTCTTCTTCACTTCAGAAGGGACTTATGCCAACCTAACGCCATGTAATAAAATAAAAATAAAATAATAATTACAGTGGAGTCCACTGCTAGCATCACTAGTAGAAGGGAGTAAGAACCCGATAATATTCGGTGTTGCACGTGAGCAGAACCAAAATCGTAACTGAAATAAAAAAAACCACACATTGTCAAATCTGGCTGGATGACCAAAAATAAGAAACCAATAAAACCATAGTGACAGAAGAGAAAGACAGGCAAATTCTAAATATTTGTAAACAAAATTCTTTTGTCTTAATTTAGAGAAATTAAAAATGCTTTACAAAATGTAATCCAATGAATTATGAGTAAAATATATTGGGGTATGTAAGATGCAATTTACATAAAAGTCTTGATATTTTAAAGGTTATATTTAAGTGCAATATTACAATGTTTAATTTCGTTTCAGGTTACTAATAGGCTTAAATAACGAAAAACCATTAGCAAAATTCCATACAAAGCAAACATAAAGAAAAGCAGCTTGGATAAATGAAAACAAAAAGCTATGTAAACTAAAACTTTCTAATAGTTCAAATGTTCTCAAAGTGTTACATTGATGTTTTACAAGAAAGAAAAGAGAATATCATAATTCATGTGAGTGAAATGGACTGAAAGAAGAAACCAAAAAAAAAACAGAATAATTTATTGTAAATGAAAAAATTGTTATTTTCATTAAAAAAGAAGGCCAGTATTATATTAACTATGGCTGATTATATATTCAAAATATGTCACTTTCAATAGTAATTAGTTTTTTAGATGTGCAGTCACACAGAAACGCCGACATTACCTCAGCAAGGTATTTGGAAATGTACCCCGAACAACGGCAGCCTCACAAAAATTGGTACAGAAAAATCGTAGTTAATTTAATTAACAATGGGGCTTTCGAACAACCTAGAGGTTTATACAATATTGATAATGAAAATCGTAACAGAAACATTTTACAAGCTTTCAACGAAAACCCTAGTGCATCGGTAAGAACTGTAGAACAGAAAATCTATGAGCCAAAATCAACTGTACATAGAGTGTTAAAAAAGAATAAGTACCATTCATACAAACCCATAATAGTTCAAAAACTTAAGGAAACTGATTTTCCAAGACGACTACGCTTCTGTGAGTGGTATACTGGTAAGTGTAATGAAAATCCCGATTTTGTAAAATATGTCTTGTCATCTGATGTGAGTAGGTTTACGAATTGTGGAGTTTTTAATAGGCATAACGATGATCATTGGGCTGTAGAAAACTGTCAAGAAGTGCCAGAGAGACGTCTACAGAGCAGATTAGGAAGTAACGTTTTCTAACTGGGAACCTATCTATAAATTATTAATCGTTTTAGGAAATCGACTTATAGAACCATTTTTGTTTGACTACAACCTAAACGGATACCTAGAGCTCTTGCAAAACCAGGTTGTTCATAGAAAAACAAAATCCGCCATTTTCGGTTTTTTCGCCGATATTTCCAAAACCAATTGACCGATCGTAAATTTCAAGCCGGATATCGAATACCGTAAGTTTCCTCGAAAACTTTTCTCATTTAACTTTTGCTGTAGGTATAATGGGAGCCTAGAGACCCATATAGAGAAGCGTTGTTGTTAATGAAAATATTTTTAATGTTTATTCATTGTTTTGAAGGAGCCTATCCTACTAACAAAAAAGATCCTTTTGTTTTAAATGCTTGCTCAAGCATGCAGCTATGTTACTTACAAACCTTCATTATTTTTCTCTAGAAACATATTCAAAACAAAAGTCTTTTTTTGATTGTTACGTTGTACATAAATATTTCACCGTTTTTTTAGATACTCTGTATAACTGAAAATACATTACATAAGGTAACTACTTTGTTAGTTACTATTTGACACAACGTTTCCTCATAATTTTTTTGATACCTCTTCATATATAAGAACTTTTTAAATCGATATGTTACAATAAATCATTAATATTTTACATTTACACCAAAAAAAAAAACAAGATATGCCCGGTTAAAGTCAACCGTATTTGTAAAACACCCGGTATCACTGAAACAAGTCATAGAATTGAGTTCTCCTTACAAGTACATTTTAATAAAAGTCTACCAAAAGCCCACAGGATGTGTGCTTAGTACTTTTAGTACCTACCTATTTTCTTGGTTTGACCCAATTTCTCTAACGTCTCCAAGCTGGGATTGCAACTACATGCTCTACACACTATGCCTAACTCGGTTGCGTCGATTATCCTTTCGTTTCCTCCATAGACTTCCAACGCGAACTCGAGAGCTATCAAAATAAAGAAAAATATAATAAACTCCGCAGACATATTGTCGCAACATGTATAAATAAGAATATTCTAAACAATTCAATTAATTTTCTCTCACTGACAAGAAAAGCAACTTCTCAAAATCGTGAAGGCAACCAGAGACCAAATTTTGAAAAGTTCCACTAAAAAAATTTTTTTTTGGATGTTGTAACCACAAGATACAATAAATAGATTATACTTACAACTTTCCAAAAGATAATAAAAAGGATTCAATTTGAATGAATATTTTCATCATTTTTACACAGTCGCATTTTCATAAATAATTTTTTATTTACTTTGACTATCCTTCCGATTTTTGGATACATGTTCATTAAAATCTCTAAGGGATGTTCTATAAGCTGTATCTAGCTGAGTGCAAATAACAACACTTTCGATAGTAGCATAGTTCACCGAACATTTTATGTGATCTGCAAACAAGGCATGTTTTTTTATTTTTTGTTTTAAGTGTTTTAGTCTAACACCGGTTTTGCACCATGAGTCCTTAGAAAACAACAAACATAACAGTAAAATGAGTTAGAGACTTTACAACCACATATCCAGTTAGCTAAATCGTACATACTTTTGCGAAAGTTTCGATGAACCTCTTTATTTTTGTCTCTACAAGTTCGTCGTATACTAAGTTCTAGCAAATTGCGTAAAGTAAGTGGTACCTTAAATTCGGTTATTTTATTTATTTATTTATTTTTCAACGGGCTGACGCCCGATTACAATGATTTAAAATAAAAAATAAAAAAGTAAAGTAATAAGATAACATACAATGTATCATTTAACCTAATAATAATAGAATACAATGATTGTTTAATATACATGTATAGTAAACACGAATATGAGTACATACATAAACGTGGGGAATAAGTGTTGGACTTAAATTAAAATAGATTTGCCATGGTAAGTTATGGTCTAACATTTTAAGAAATGAAGAGGGACGAGAAAAGAAATCTATTAGAGGAAGGCTGTTGGCCAATCTAGATACCCTAGATATAAAATTATTAAAACTATAATTTGTACGGTGAACGGCAACATGAAAATTAGTCTGAGAGCGGGTTACTCTAGGGGAAACGTGGAGACCAATATTAGACAGAAGGTAAGGTACATCAACATTGCTGTTGAGTATATTATAGAACACAACAAGATCATGTCGTTTATGGCGTGATGTGATTGAAGACAGATTAAACGTGGCAGGGATCTCATCATCATTATGAATAGGGATGTGCATTTTGAAAGAGGCGTACTTAAGGAACTTGTGTTGCACACGTTCAAGGCGCTGACAATGGAGGTTATAATGAGGCGACCAAACACTGGAAGCATATTCCAGATGAGGTCGAACCAATGCTCAGTAGAGCCATTTAACAGCATTAATGTTATTAAAGTCGGCTGTAAATCTCTTGATGAAACCAAGCATTTGAAGAGCCTTGGCAACTTTATTGTCAATATGCTGTATAAAATTTAGGGAACTGTCGAAAGTCACACCCAAATCCTGAAAACTATTTATGTTTTGCAGAATAACATTCCCTACAGCATAATTAAAAGTAATGGGGTTTCTGGTTCGATGAAAGGACATGGCCTTACACTTGTAAGGATTAGGTGCCATCCCATTTCTCTGGCACTAGTCCACGAGGTTGTTGATATCATGTTGGAGCTTGTCACAGTCCTCCACACAGGACACTCGCGCGCACAGTTTTAGATCATCCGGAAATATTAGGAAACGACTATGCGCAAAACCTTCATGGATGTCATTTAAGAATACATTAAAAAGAGGGGGGCCGAGGTGGGAATCCTGAGAGACGCCTGAAGAGCATTTGATTTCATAAGACTGGAAATTACCAATTTTCACTATTTGGAGTCGTTCCGAAAGAGAGCTCTCCAGCCAGTTCAGCAAAGCACCACCATAAGAAGCTTATAGACCAACTCGCTGTGAGGGACCTTGTCAAAGGCCTTGGAGAAATCCGTGTAGATGACGTCGATCTGGTCACCCCTCTCCAAGGCCCTCGCCAGGTAGTCGTGATGAGACAGAAGATTAGCCTCTGTCGATCTCCTGGGTCAAAATCTAAACTGCTCATCGATTATAGATGGATTGATAACAGGGAAAAGAAAATTACAAACCAGGCTTTCGAAAACTTTGGGGATGACACTCAGTATGGAAATTGGCTTGTAGTTATTTATCAGCGTTCTATCCCTCGTCTTAGAAATTGGCGTTATGAAGCTAAGCTTCGAGAAATCGGGGAAGGTGCCTGAGAGCAAAGAATTGTTAAATATGCGGTAAAGTGGTCTAGATAAATTAAAGCAACAATGTTTTAACATGAGTGGAAGTATGCCATCTGGGCCTGGTCTTTTTTTACTATCCAGGGAGTCAAGCTTTGAATATATGTCGGAGATTCTAATACTGTACTGGAAAACATAAATTTTATTGGAAGGGGAGTCATATGGAGGGGTGTCAACGGCGTCCTGAGAGTACAAAGGAGAGTTCGTTAAGGAAACCGTTGTTTTTCCGTTTTGCATTTACAAATCTCCAGAATTGCTTTAGATTGGTGGATAGTGATTCTTCAGTAGAATGTACGAAGTTCAAGTAGGATTGTCGAGTCACGGACCTACACAAAGATCTCAATCTGGAGAATTCACGATAATCATTGGGATCATTCGATGATTTAAAACGCTTGTGAGCAACTTTTTTCTGTATGACACAATCCTTCAAATCAGATGAGTACCAGGCCTGAAAATTACCATTAGAATACTTTTTTAGAGGTACAAATAGATCAATAGCTAAGTATAAGATCTCATAAAAAATATTTAACATACATTCAAGAGATTTGTTCACTAGTAAAGAATCCCAGTTAATCTGGTCAAAGAAATGTGTAAATTGTAAATAATCAACTGATTTAAAGTCTCTATAAATACCCTCAAGTTTCAGTACATCGCCAGGAGTTTGTGCTTTCAAGGTTATGTTCACTTGCAGTGGAGGATGATACATATCAGGAGGGATTATGGCCTCGTCAGCTGGTAAAACAGAAACATTGGAGACCTGACTAAGAACCAGGTCCAATATATTGTTGTTGATTGTTAGAACCTGATTAACCCGGAAGAGATGAAGGAAAGCGCAAGTATTAGATACCTCTTCTATACACAAGGCTTCATCTGGAGGCGTTCCTGTAGCACAAGCAGCAGTAGAACTCAAATTACCAGCATTCCAGATCGCATGGGGAAGGTTGAAATCACTCATTATGTATAAGGGTGAGTCAGGAGACTCCGTTGTCAAGTTTTCAACGGTTTCAGATAGTATGCTATAGGCAGCAATTCCAGCTCTTAAAGCTAGCTCTTTTCTCAAAATTAAGTTCGTTAAAACTTAATTTTTTGCACTACCGACATTTTATTCATCTACATTCACAACTCAAACATAAACCACCTTGAAATTGGTTATTTCTGTAAAATTAAGTTTGTAAGCACGTTTTAGTTGTTTATTTTTTTGCACTAGTTACTACCAACATTTTATCTCCTGTATATTTCCAACTCACATTTGGATCGTAAAAAAAATATATATTACAACAAACAGTATAAAAATCAATTTTCATCGATTAAAAACATCCGAAACAATATCGAGTTAGAATATCGACCGCGCGACCGCTGAACAACTGAACTTCCACATGCCGTGGACCAATCGGTCAAATTATGAGAAGAGACTGACTGATGACCCAAATCGCGATTTCATATTCCATTTGCTATCACGTTCAGTTGTCGCTCGGTAGCTGTGAAATCTTCGGGTACTTTCGTCAAGCTTTAAGGTAATCAAGGCAATTCGGAGTGCCCAGCCTAGCTTAGTATAGCGTATTTTATTATGCCTAATGAACGGCAGCGCGCGGCTAATACTGTAGCGTATTTAACTTTTCCCAATATTCGCGTTTTATTACAACTATTAGGATGGACCGTCAAACGAATAGTTTATTTTCTGAAATTTTTTTGGGGGGTCATTGACCAAATGACCCTATGGAAGAGCCGCCACTGATGGAGGAATAAAGGGTCCAGATCAATACTATTGCATTAAAAGCCTGGCTTTGTTTAGGAAATAATTATTAAATTTTGTTCGTATTACTTTTTTAGTATTTGCTCGGAATTCCCGAAATTTTACACCCGTATTCACTAAAGAGGTTTAAATTTAGACCAGGGGTGCGATTTTGCACTTATCATTTCGTTAGTTAACGAAAATTTTCTCCGTTCGGAGAGCTGTTCGGCATGACAATCGGATTTTCCGATCCTGGTTCGTTAAACACCAACCTACTACTAAAGCCGCCATTTTCCGAGTCTGTCAGTTCTTGAGTTTTTGATAATATCTAATTTTACTGCCTTGGAGTTTCATTTAGTAAGGTAAAAAATAGTTTTGATTAGTTGAAAGCTAAGCCATGATATATTGGCATATGCATCATACCGTAAATAATCAATCAAGTTAAGGTATGAACGTAGAAATATTTATTTTTCAGTTCCAACTGTTTCTTTTGGTAGTTATGTAAACTCTCCAAACGTCAATTTTTAGTTTTTAGACGATAAAATTACTCTATTAGGTATAGGATCAACTGTGCAGTAATTTTATTATTTTTAATGCAATGAAAAAAATGCAAAGTACATTTTCTTCTTCCCAATCATATGGTAATTATCAGTATCTTTGAAATAAATAGAGAGTGACAAAATATCTATTTTTATTAAATGAATACCCTGTCTATTTTTTACACACATGAAAAGCTAAAAAATATCTTTCCAAAAAACTTCATGCCAAATTTTCTGATATACCCACCTATGATATTTAAAAAACTAAAATTAATACCTTCCTGCAAATGGCCGTATTATTTTTGAATATATCAATTTCGTAACAGTTACAAATAGGGTATTTCTTAAAAGGGCTTCTTTATACAGAGCATTCCATGTAAAAAATTACACTGTGTGTAATATTTTTTAGTACGAGAAATAATAAAAATATTAGAGAGGGACCACTTTAAACGGCAATCTATTTCCCACGTATAGTGCGTTTACCGAAAAGAATGAAATATGGTATTGAATTGTTACTGTAAGAGGACTTTTTTGACATATTTTTTGAAAGGTAGGTAGTACCGAAAAGTGTAAACGAAGGTTATCGCACATCAAAACAAACAAACATATTTTAAATGAAAACTTATTGCATTTAGAGATCATATGAAATTTGATATGTAAATTGGTACTTTAAAAAGTGTTTATTACATGTTTTTTGAATGGTAGGTGTTACGCAGGTGCATTCAAGCAGATAACTAATTTTATTTCAAATATTTTTTGTCTCTTAGTTATTTTCGCTATATGTAAAATTTTCCACTATATTTTTTACAGTATTCAATGCCTTGATAATTCCAAGAATTATTTATAAAATGTTTTACAAGGTCCTAGCCCTAGAACACTAACATCCGATTTTGATCCCAGAATTACATGTAGCTTTTTGTACTTTATCAAGGCAAAGGAAACAACATTTAAAAAATCTATCGGAAATGAGAAAATGTTTGTTGTAAAATTATTTACACACAAAGTAAGTTTAAAAGTTGGCCACCAAAACAGGTTAAACAAATACTAGCTAGGATAGATATTACGATCCATTTAAAGAAAATGCGCTGTTACTAGAAAAAAATAATTATACATATATACTTACTTTCCAAATCCTTCTTACTAAGTGTGTCAGCCTGGAAAATACAAAATATGTATACAGATTTTTTTATATATCTATGCAATTAAAACAATAAATATGCTACGACAGGGGCTATGTAAATAATATATATATATATATATATATATATATATATATATATATATATATATATATATATATATATATATATATATATATATATATATATATATATATATATATATATATATATATATATATATATATATATACATATATATATATATATATATATATATATATATATATATATATATATATATATATATATATATATATATATATATATATATATAGCGCCATATATATATATATATATATATATATATATATATATATCAGATCTCCCTGGGTACAAGCCTGCCTGATGAGGGTAAAGGCCCAGAAATCATGATATATATTTATATATATATATATATATATATATATATATATATATATATATATATATATATATATATATATATATATATATATATATATATATATATATATATATATATATATATATATATATATATATATATATATATATATATATATATATATATATATATATATATATATATATATATATATATATATATGATAGTATGTTTTCACTCCACGTACACCAACGTCATAACAAGAAAATGATCCTTGTTTGGAACATGCTCTGCATCACAGCAGACACAATGATCCAGTTTAGTCAAACTCGATCGCTATTTCGCTTTTATTAGAACTCATCAGGCTGCCATAGACAAGCGAACCCCGTGTAGTGCAAAGGAACAAAATGGAATCACAAAAACAACTACTCCGCTGGCTAATACCACGACCGGCATTGAATTACATTGTGACTCCTGGCTTTTGTTGGGAACATTAAATGATGATATTATATATATTGTCTAAATTCCGTCGATTTTGGTCAAAAATCAAGGGTCATAAGGGGACCAAATAGTAACATTTTTGTAAAAATCACTTCACTATTCGTAAGAAGTCACGGTTAAAGGAAATTTACCTATTTTTTATTATAACTTACAATTTTACAGTTGTTGAAACTTCAAACTAAGCTACTGGACAATATATACTAAACGTATAGAAGCGTTGCAATGAACTTGTAGGTTTCTCTAAAACGTTATTTTGTTCATGATTTTAGTTAATCTTCAATTTAACTTCTTTGGTGTTTCGTACTTATAATAAAATATCAGGAACTTAAAAATGTTCTCTTGTCGTTTATGGGGATCTTTTAGTTTCTAGACAAAATAAATGTTTTCTCAATTCCGTCGGTCCGTCTGTAGGTGTGTCTGTTCGCGGCATAGCAATATATAGAAACAAAATTAAGGCCTTGTTAAATGTTAAAAAAAATATTACTAAAAAATTACTTGACCAGTTTACCTCAAATTTTATAATAAAATTTAATAATTTTATAATAAAATCTTTAAAAATTCAGCCTGAAGAAACTACTTAACAGTTAAGAAATTATGATTCTTGAGATTAGAATGTGTCAAATTGTAATTACTATCCGACGTTTCATCTTCGATTACACGAGACATCTTCAGGGATCTTTACTCGATCGTGATCTGATCACTAAGTGAACCCTTTTGTGTTAAAGTATAAGTGTCCAAGCTGAAAGAAGTGTAAAAAGTCTTTCTGTTAGTAACAGTTCGTATAAAAAAATTAAAAATTAAAACTATTATTATTTTTTTGCCATAAGATTGTCATTCATCTTAAAATATATTCGGAACTACCAGAAATATTATACAATATGCTTAAAAAAGTGGACAAAAGTTATTTATTTCTGGGGATTTTCTTCAATGAAAAACTGTAACAAAGATTCAAATAATTTGGGATGGTAAAATACCTATCTGAACATTGGGAAATAAAATTATAGATGGTTGTCCTTAAAAAAAAAGATATGTTTTTAGTGCACTATATCATAATAATCATAGGTAAAGAAGTTGAATGTGATAAATTGGTTATTGGCTCTACTCAATATTTATACGCTAAAATGAAATCCACACCCTTTAGAAATACTGTCAATTACATAAATCACACCTAACTCTGTTTAGCAGTATTTAAGAATTCTTTCACTATATTTAACTAACTCCGTTATTTAAAAGCTGTTGGTATGTCTGGCCCGTTTTCGTTTTATGTCTAATTTTTTTAGTTGTGCTGAGTGGTGTATTTAATAAAAAATATTAAAATGAGCAACGTTTACGGATAGAAAATATCAAATTAATTTTTTTATAACCGAAATTTGCCTACAGTTCATTAGACTAATTATGACCTCAAAACATAAATTCACATATACATATATACATTAAAAATTATCCCTTTAGAAAATTTTTGAAATTTGATTAAGCTGAATTAAAAAAAAAAACATTAAGGCATTTTAGTACTAGGTTCTTAGTTTGTTACCCGCAAATGACAGAATTTTGCTAATATTACTTTGTAAAGGTATAAAGGCTTGTCCTCGGAAAAAAAAAACTTTCATACAGCAGTTTCAATTTGATGCATTTATGGCACATTTTTACTTTTTCATTAAATTGTTCTGAAAATGGAAGCCAACGAAATTATTGCTAAGTGCTTTCTTTAATAACGTGAAAATGAACTATGTTGAAAAAACTTATAAATGTACTTCTTTCTCTAGTCGACAACTATTAAATATAATTAACACTGATTATTCATGAAATTGAAAATGTTATACTAATATATTTATCAACAAGTCATTGCTAGTAATTTTCGAATAAGAGTCTGATTTAAATTAACAACCATCTCAATTGGCAAATCATTTAAGAAAAAACAAGACAAAACAGATGACCCAGTAAAAAATAGTTAGTTCCAGTAAATATGAATGATCAAGGGACATAACATCCAAGATACTTCTAAAGATGAAATTATAGATCAAGCCACAATATTTTTTTATAATTAATGTTCTAGTACCTATTTATATAACATAAAAGGACTAAAATTTAAGTCAAATGAAGAAGTTTTTGCCCGTTATTTTATGTTTAAAAATATAACAATCCTAACTTAAAGTCTAGTTAATATTTGCTAATTTAGAAATAAACCAAAATAAGATTGTAATACGTACCATGATTAAAAATCGCGGTCCCGCTTTCACACGCCGATGAACTTTAAAGAGAGACCTGGATATCGATACTTGCGGGTTTTATATAGACCAAAGCCTAATTTAAAACCTAAGTGAGGATAACTAACATCGTTAACATGTCGCTGATTTTGATTGGAAGATTATTCGGCGTACTTTTTACAAACAAGCCGATGCTCGACATATTTATATTAAAACCCATGAGTTTTATGAATCGTTTCCCAGCTTAATTTTCATTATGATTAATATTTTTGGATAGTACTTCTGGCTTTTTCCAGAAAAAATATACGTATATGAATCTTGAACGTTTAAAAAATAAATAAATACTGAGTTACTACACTACATACGCCTCGGTGCCTAGATGATGGTTTTTGAATGAATTTTTTAAGAAGTACTCAGGTCATTCCATAGCGAACATATCGAAAAAAATTTGGTTTTACCCGGAACTATAACGAATTCCACTTCATTGGTATGACACTGCTTTTACAAAGTGTTTTATATCAAATAAATGGTAAATATAAAAATAAAAGGTAGTTTGTTATATAAACGTTACAAAGAATACTAGATGTCAAAATCCGATCGACTTGGAATGGTAATATTTTGGTTACAATCTAATATTCCGGAAGAAGATGGGAGCCTAGTGAAACGATAAAAATATTATTACTAAAAAAACTAATTATCCAATTTATTTCAAATTTTGTACAAAAATCAAGTAATATGTAGGAATCAACTGGCAAAATTTTGGTACGAATCCAAGATGGCGGAATAAAATGGCGGTTAATAAAATATTTAAAGATTCAGGCTGTAAAACTCTTTATTGAACTGATTTTAAATTGTGTGCCATAACTAATTGTAGTGTAGAGATGAATTAATAGAACTGTGACATTGATTCAAGATGGCGAAATAAAATGGCGGCCAAATTAAATTTTTGTAATCTGAAAAATTTATATCTTAGGCTCTACATCTTTCACGTGTTAACATCCCTAGATGCCGAAAAATATCTTTTATAAATTCTGTCGGTTTGTCTGTCTGTCAGTTCGCGACAAAGCTTAAAAACTACTCATAAGATTGACCTCAAGTTTTAATCAAAAACTAAGGCTCATATGGGAATTAGTTGGTAATATTTTGGTAAAAATCCAATATGCCGGGACAAGATGGCGCACAATCAATCCAAGCTTTAGAAAATTTGGACATTAGTTAATGTTTTTGAAAAGTGCCAAATTTAAACTTTTACATAAAGGTGTTTTGTAAAACATACAGTATGTGTATATTGAGCACGCGTATATTGAAGCAAACTGAAGAATCGTTCAAATTGGTAGATAAAGCGTCTTATATTCGATTGCAATTTTAGAATGGATGTAGAAGATATTCAATTGTTATAGATAACGACTTATTAAAGAGATTCTTGAGCTATAGTATTGGACTGTTAAATTAAAAAAAGTTACGACAGGAGTGAAGTACTAATTTTTTTTTACTTATGTCATAAGACTTAACAACAAAAAGTATTTTTGACTTTCAAAAAAATGTAAGCGGGTGTAAGTGGAGATATTATATTCAATGTAAAGAGCCAACTTTTAAAAAATAAAATATTAGGTTTTTAATGTGACTCCGATTCATTTTAATTTCGCCAATGACGAAAGACAAACTATTTTTTGACGTAAAAATGACAGACCTGACTAACAAAATGGCAGCCGGGCGTCAACTGAAAAAAATTAATGGAAAGAGGAATCTTGCGATACATTAATTAAAGGTTTTTTACAAGTATTTTACGATTTCAAAACGGTACGCTCCTTTTATCATTTAAAAAATGTTGACATTTTTCACATGCTTTAAATCTTAAATGGTTTGAGACAGACAAAAACGGTTTATATTTTTATATCTTAACTTTTTTAAAGCTATCTAATATGACAGGATAGCTCTCAGACCGGTGCACGCCCTGACCGACGCTGAACGAGCCGGACGAATTGCAAGAAAAGATCCATTGTATTCATTTAAATTAAAGTGCTGAAATTAAACTGTTTACCATCGTCACCACATAACACCCTCAATATAATGGAAACTGCCGTGCTTCGAATTGTTGTAAAGTTTGCAGCGCCATACCTCGGGGTCGTTGCAAAAGTTACGAGATGCCTAACTTTTTTTCTACAGTTAACTGTACAAACCGAAGGCAGCGATGGCGCCATCTATCGCGAGTTTATTAAAACTAAATGCGCTTGATGGGCCTAAAGAAAAAACCGCCTTCATTTATGTATCACCCTCCTACTTTGTAGTGTATTAATATATTAGCACTTTTTTGACAATACATGACAAATAAAAAGGACCAAACCTGGGAAATATATACAGATATTTTTTTTAAATTGAAAGTTTTCTGTTTTCAAATGCGGCCTATAAAATGAAATCTATTTTTTAAAAATAGGATAATTCTTTAAAAAAATGTTTCAAACACCGGTTTTTTTTAATTTTCGAGGTAAGGCACAAAATTCCTAGGGAAAAAGAAATAGTCATATACAGTATTTTCGCCTCAACTTGATGCTGTATCCTGACTTATTCCTAAATTCAAAAAACTAATTTAGGTTTAAATTATATAATCAATAAATTATTGTCCTTTTTACTGACCTTGTATTAATTATCATTTGGTAATAAGATAATACACTACAAAGATACAGGGTGATAATAAATGAAGGCCGTTTTTCGTTCAGGTCCACCAAATGTCTCACTGCAAATAAAAAGAATCACCTACTCCATGAGAAAATAAATACTCATTTTCCTTGAAATCTTGACTGTTTTATTTCAAAATTATAATTTAATCTCACAATAAAAAATTAGAAGTCGTTTAAAATGTATATAATGTAACAGAATAGACTATAACAACGGTATCGAGTATATATTTTTATATATTCTAAATATAATTCAAGCAATATTTTACTAAAGTGTTGGTTCTCGTGTTCACGCTTAAACAGGCTAAACATTATTTCACAAGAATTATAAGTAAATTTGTCTAATATTAGTTTCCAGAATTTTAAACCCTAAATAAAGTATAATATATCTCAAATGCTATATTTTAGAGTATAGACAGATTTATGAATAAGCTTTCTTAAAAGGTTACAATTTATGCCTTCCTTTTCGAGGGTTTATGATCCCATATGTTCCCTGTTTCATGGTAATCTTTCTTTGCTCTGTTTAATTTAACTTGTTGCAAATATTAATTGAAACATTTTATTTGGTTCGATGCAATGATAATAGATGGTCAATTTACTATATTGAAAATACGATAGAGTACTTGTAATAGGAACATTACCGAAAAGCCATGTTTTTGGGGCATAATTTTCCCTTCAAAAAAGATAAACTGAAAGGGTTTTTCGTGCCTTTTTTTTCGCCATGACTTTTCGGACCCATAATGTGGATAAGTTAGTATAGGCTTATATATTAAATTATATACCTAATCTTAGGACTAAGAATTGAAGGGAATATCATTTCAATCTGTTTAATCATTTTTTATTATCATGGGTGACACCCCGTGTCTCTAAGACGAAGTTCTGAACTTAAAGTATAGAGTAGGGACTTAAGCTTCACCATTCACAGCTTTATTCGTCTCGTCCTGACTAATAACATCAAAGAGGGGATTGGTCTGATCTAGTAATAGCTGAGCTAACTTTGTATTTTACGGGAAGTCTAAAAGTCAGTCTGTGTCAGAGTTTGATTCTTATAGTTGATCTTAAATTCTTATTTTGTGGTGGTTTATGGGACTTTACGTATACAGTGGGATATTAAAGTAGAGGGATTTTCAAACATATTTTATTTTCATTATATGATTTATTTGAGGAGTAACTTGTTTACAAGAGTTAAATTTACGGGAAATTTAAAGATTCTTATTTTCTTTTCTTTTGTACTAAGGTTGAGAATTTTATACACTTTTTTTTGTTATTAGGTTTAAGTATTATTTTTGTACAGCATTTCACTTATTTTATTTTTGTTAATAGATTTTTAAGTTGTTTTTAAAAACCAAATCTTTTATTTAAATAAACCACCTGATAGTTAAAATAAATATATATTCAAGAAGAAGATACCATCGTTGTTGCAGTTTGCTGTTGTTCGAGTTTATATGGCCGCAGAATAGGTGAGATAAAATTTATAATTCAATTTGCACTAACAATTATAATTCGTTACATTGCAAATTATAATTCACGAAGAAGCCTACAGAGTACCTTTGATTTTACTTATCTTATATTAGTTAATTTCAGTATTGTGACAGGGTTGCCCGCTAAGCTTCAAATAAATAAATAAAATAAATAAATAATTTTAAATATAATAAATAACCGCTCGATAACCTACAATAAGTAGTGGTCATGTACTTCATTAATAGAAATGTTATCTGATACAATAAATGCTCTAGGGATTATCAATTTTTAACTTTAAATATAAGTCAATACATTATAAAAAAAATACCTTGTTGTGCACCATACGTTTGTGTTTTATTTACCATTGTATATTAACATCTCTATAACTATTATTATTATTTCTACACCTAGATCTTGTAAAATTTTCATTACAGATAGATAAAACTGTTGAACAAAACTAAAATTTATTTATTTGCAAATACGTACTTACAGAATAAACAAGTGAACAACAAATGGTACAAGATACAAACTATAAAATCCAATATAAGCACAAAAAAAAAGAACAAAAGAAAGAAATGTTATAAATAAATGACATTAACATGTCTCAGCTTTGTTTTATTTTAACTCCAAAATTAATTATATTGCCCAAATATATAATGGTTAATTTTGACAAATGTACAGTAATTAAGAACAAAATTGCGTAACTTTTCTCTGAATTAATCCTTGCTAATTCTCTTATGGTTATGAGCTCCCTTAGAGTACATTCCCATATATACTATCATACATTTAAATAAAAGAGAAAATATAACAATATTTATAATAATACACCACTGGATGGGTTTTAGATTTTCTACAGGGAACAAGCTTCCCAGTTCGAATCTGTAGATGTCTGTCGGAAAGCTATGATGTAATGAGTAGAGTACCTCAAGGCTCTGTTTTGGGACTAATGCTGTTCATAAAATATAACTCTACACACAGTCAAAAAATTCTTAAGTTACATTTTATACCATCCGCATGATATATGTAATTTTCCTATTAAACAAAGAGTTAAGGCAAGAACAAAGTGAATTTATCATTCTCAAGAGTTTTTGGCTCACCCTTTATATTCCATTTTAAAAAACCTTTGTAGTATACAAAAATAAATTTACTTTCTTTTGTGATGTCAAATAATCCCAAAAAAAATCTTTATTATAGCTCTAGCAGACTTCACGATCCCATGTATTATGTGCGATGTATCCTAAATGTAATGCATGAATTGCATAAAACTTTGTCAAATAAACACTATATTTAAAAATAATGACTATTAGGAAAAAGCTTCTACATTCTTTGAGGGTAAACAGGTCTCTAGAAGTTCCCAGTTTTGGGCTAGCTGGTGTATCTAAATGAATATTAAAGGCCAGTGTTAGTAAAATTATTTAGTTGTATACAGCACATCACTCAGATATGCCCGTTTTTTGTTAATAACTATTAGGTAATACCTACCTCCTACAACAACTCTTATTTCCTCGGGTAACACTACATTCTAGTTGTGGTTCTACTGGATTTGTTGCTTGTTGGACTAGGTACATCAGTTTCTAAAAATAATTTACATGTATTGTTATTGTTTGATTTGATATGTTCCCTACGGCAAGCCTATAAGCACGAGTTGATATTGAAAACCTCTAGCCTCTAAATCAGTATAATTCAATAAAAGCATTAAGTTTTGATATCCTATATCAATGACAAAACAAATTCTTGAAAACTTTATATCTTCTGTATGAAAAATAAGACTAGAACCATGAAAATTCTGTTCTTGGCTTCTTTGATTTTCAAAATACCTTTTTGTTTTAATACCGCGTTTAATCAAATTGTATTAGTATTTAGGCATTTCTGCTTTAAATAAATGGATAGATATTGTATATAAACGAATGAACTTACCAGTACGAAATAAATGAGGTAAACTTTCTGTTGGAAAAGAGATTGTTCTTAAACCTCTTTTCGTTCCTGGCATGCGATTATATTCAGAAAAATGTTGATCACATACCCTGTGAGATTTATAGATTTCTCTCACATTACTAAAATTGTGTTAACAAAATAACAATCACATACACCCAATTTTAATTCAAAAACCACTGTTGGCAGTGTTTACGTTTACGATCAAAAGTGGCTGTTTGGCGTCAAACGTCAACTCGCACAAAAACGCAACTACCGTCGACTGTGGATCGTTGCAGAACTAACAAAAACACGATAAACTGGTTGCATACACAAAATCTTTTCAAGTGTTCCATCTCAAGTTTCTTATATATTTTTATTTATACATGATCGTCACTGCTGTAATGAGTTAAAATTCAAAATACTATTGGTTCGATGCGTGCGGTATCTCTGGCGCGGATCAGTGTGCGCTCAGCTTAACAAGTACGCCATGCGATTTCTGCAAGATTGGTTAAAGCAAGATAATTCAATATTAATATTTATAATTATTGATAGGAGCAGGCACCAGAAATGCAAATGTCGGTCGTGGGTTCAAGTTACACTTAAAGCCGAAATTTTTAATTTTGTCATTGCTTTAATTTTGCTTTTCGTTATCTAGCTTACGAGCACTGATGACGAAAACCTTTTGGGACACCCTGTGTATTTTGTAAATTACCTGGTACATTTAAAGGCCATACTAATTTAGATTTTTGTTATATTTATTAAAATCGAACATAAAAAGCACAAAATCCATGTCTCTATTTTCCTATGCTTCGATCCATTGTGTAGAGGCCTAATGAAGCGTTAAAAAAATGAATACTTAAAAACTAATTATCCAGTTTGAACAAAAATTCGATATTATGTAGGAATCAACTGGTAAAATTTTGGTACGAATACAAGATGGCGGAAAAAAATGGCGGCTTTATAAAATATTTAGAAATTCAGCCTGATTAAACTACTTAATGAACTAATTTGAAATTGTGTGCCATAACTAGGGCAAGGAAAAAAATGCATTTGCATATACCTGCATATTTGCATATGCATTCATATTTTAAGGTGTTACCGCATACCGGCATATGCTAGCATATTCTTTGCATTAAGAGCATATTATTGCATATATTACATTTTTTTTTAAGATTTTTTTATTTTATTTTCTGAATCATGAAGAAATATAAATTTATCGATATTTTGCCCATTTCTATTTGAGCTACTGAATTATCTGAATTTTTACGCCCGCAACCCGCAATCAACATTTCTTGCAAAAATGCAGTGCGATAATAATACATCTTATAATTTTGTATTTATAGTTTATTTTGTATTTGAAATTAGAATAAAACATGCCTAAGATAGCATCTAGCAAGCAGGAGCTTTTACATAGCTGGATTAAAAATTACAGTAATGAATTACAATTATCTGGTGATAGCGTTTTGTACTATTTGTTCTAAAATGGTAAGTAAATTAATTATTAGGTTTTTTACTTTATTTTTATACCTGTTAATGATATATTACATAAATTATAGACCTTATACCTACTCGGTTAAGTTTGCAATACAACTTTCAGCTTTAGAAAATCCTATTATATAAGAATAATAAATAATATTTATAAACCTAACCTAAAATAACCTGCCAGGTAGTGCTGGGCATCTAGAACGATAATTCAGGGTGATATTAATATTTTCATCTAATTTTTATTTACCTATATCGATTTTTATTGGGAATGGCATTTTTATCGGATCAGGTATAACTGGACGTCTAGAACTCACGGTAATATTAAAAATTTCATAGATTTTTCACTTCCCCCGTAAACGGAAAGTATTGTAATCGTTAAAAAAATCACCCTCTGAGATTTTTTCAGATCTTCACGTCTGTCGGTTTGTCTGTTCGCGGCAAAGCTAAAAAACTACTTATCCGATTGTCTTCAAATGTTGGTCAAAAATTAAGGATACTATGGGGATGACCTAGTAATATTTTGGTAAAAATTCAATATGGCGTAACAGAATGGCGGCCAAATGAAATATTAAAAAAATATTACCTACTAAAAAGTGGTTTATCCAATCCACCTCAAATTTTGCACAAAAATCGAGTAATATGTAAATATAAACTGGTAAAATTTCGGTACCAATTTAATATGGCAAAACAAAATAGCGGTCTCCTAAAATATTTAAAAAATGAGCTGGAAAAAGCTACTTATTAAATTGATTTGAAATTTTGTGAAAGTGTTTAGTGTGATATAAGGTTATACTGATAAAATTGTGGTATGAATTCAAGATATCGAAACAAAATCGCGGCCAAATAAATGGTTTGTAATCCTGAAAATTTTTCGGGATTTTACATATCGTCACGTTTTAGGCTCCCTAGATACCAAAAAACATCTTTTCGATTTTCCCTCTGTCCTCTGTTCTCTACATAGCTAAAGAAAGTCAATAAATTCGCTTCACTCGGAACTTCCCTCGTTGTACATCATTTTCTTTTTTATAAAGGATAATAAAGAGTGGTTGTTTTGAAACATATACACATGTCATTATGTTATCTTGTCTTAACAAAAAGAAATATTCGTAACGAGGGAAAATTCAAGTTAAAAAACAGCCAAGCATAAATTGATTTTTCCCTGAATTTTTCTTGTAATCTTTTGCCTATATAGAGGTATATGGTTTTTAACCTGGGCTTTCCCTCGTAAGGAATGTTTCTTTTTGTTAAGGGGAAGATTATATAACATAATTACCCTTGTATATGTTACAAAACAGCCATTACAGAAATAGTTAATGGCACCCCGTATTATCCTTTATAAAAATGATGTATAACGAGGAAAGTTCAGGGTAAAGCGAATTTACTGATTTTTATTTATAGATATTGATTTATATTAGAAATATTATTTTTTTCAGATTACTTCCGAAAAAAAGTTTCAAATTGATCAACACATTGAAACAAATTTACACCACCAGAATAAATTAAAATTTGGAAGCCAAAGGCAAGAATTGCTGACAACAATAGTAAACGTAAATACTCAGCAACAATGCCCCAATACAAATTTTAATTTAGAATTATGTGAAGCTTTTGTAAGTGCAAATATTCTTTTGTCTAAGCTGGACAACTCTTAGTTTAAAGAGTTTTTGGAAAAACATTTTAATAAACCTATCTCTAGTGCATCAAACCTCAGAAAAAATATCTACCCATGGCATTTGAAAAAGTAATGGGGTAATTAAAAGTGCGCTGAATGATAAATTTTTATGGATTGAAGTGGATGAAACCACCGAATGTAAAGGCCGTTACATAGCTAATTTATTAATTGGAGGATAAGTCAATCAAATCAACTCCATTTCTTATTTTATTACTGATGCAGCAGCATACATGATAAAGGCGGGCATTTCACTGGACATATTTTATCCTAACCTGATCCTCTGCACTTGTCTGGCACATGGATTAAGTAGAGTAGCAGAATGCGTTAGAAATGAATTTGATGATGTTAACTCTCTAATATTGAACGGAAAAAAGATATATTCCAAAGCGCCGCTGCGTGTCCAGTATTACAAAGAAAAATTCCCTAATATCCCTGTACCCCCTGAACCAATTGTCACAAGGTGGGGAACGTGGCTAGAAGCTGCGGGATTTTATGCAGAGTATTACGACCAATTTTGCGAGGTTGTTTACGAACTTGACGAAGATGCGGCAATGAGCATAGCTAAAGTTAAAGAATTAATAACTAAAAATTTTCTTAAAAATGAACTGATTTTTATCAAAAATCATTTTTTAGAGTTGGCAACATACATTACTAAACTAGAGGAAAGAAATTTGGAGTTAACCCAGTCTATTGATATAATTAGAAAATGCAAAATCGAGTTGTCTAAGGTATCAGGATCTGTTGGTAAAAAGGTATACCAAAAAATTAATTCTGTGTCTGACACTTTAAATGGAGTAAACACCGATTCAACAACTTCAGGACTGAATCCAGATGTTATCTTAGCATTAAAAATGCCCCTATTACTTCATGTGATGTAGAAAGGTCGTTTTCATATTATAAATATATTTTAGATGATCGGAGGCAAAGTTTTCTACTGAAAATATAGAGAAGTATCTTATTACGTGCTACCATAATATATTTTATTTTTTTACTCTATATTTTTCCTAGCCCTAGCCATAACTAATTGTAGTATAGAGATGAACTAGTAAAACTGTGGTAGTAATTCAAGATGGCGAAACAAAAATTGTTGTACACTGAAAAATTACCTTACTAAGTTTTACATATCTTCCCGTTTTAACGGCCCTAGATGCCAAAAACACGTTTTATTAATTTCGTCGGTCGACCTGTCGCTTTATCTGTCAGTTCGCGGCATACTTTAAAAACTACTCATCAGATTGACTTCAAATTTTAGTCAAAAATTAAGGCACATATGGGATGACCTGGTAAAATTTTGGTACGAATATAAGATAACAAAACAAAATAACGGCTTAATAAAACACTTTTTTTTGGCCTTGAGCTTAGCTCATTTAGCCACGAGAGGCAAATACATTTTTCTAATTCTAAAAGGAGCTATACATTTAGGAAGGTTCTTAGGTTAATTATTATTTGTATTAACTGTATATATAATAGGATAGAAATGGTATCAACATTAAAGTCCCCAGAATTAGGTCTCTAATTCTACAGGATAAAAATGTAGATAGTTGAATATCTCAAATCCCTACAAACCCAAAAATAAATTAAATACGGCAAAGGAAATATAGACATAGACACGCACTTCTCATCCTGGGGCCAATGCAGGACATTTTATAACTATACGTTTCACAGGGGGGGCCCGGATAGGTAGGTTGACAAGCATTTATGGAAAAGAAACAAAGGAGGTCGATAACTAAGCAAATAGATCCCAAGAACTAAATAACCATTACGTACAGTATCTTAAATAATTCATAAAAATTGTTTCTATATTAGTATCAGTACACACTTTACTCATGAAGGAAATATGATTTAATGGAAGTAAATACAGTTTCGAAAGTTCAGAAGAAAGATATGATACGGCTTTCGTGTTATGGGAGCAGCTAAAAAGTCTGTGGTTTAGGTCATCTAATGATTCATTGTCACAAGAACATAATGAAGTGTGAGATAGTTTTAATTTTTCCAGGTGTTTGTTGAATCTTCCAGCCCCATCAGATACCTGAAATAAGACACAGACATTTTGCGAGAGAGTTGCACTCTATGCATAAGAGGTTTCTCGTTTGGATTATGGTGGATTAATGAATACTGGTTAGTGGAGTTAAGTGCATTATTTATATATCTGTTACCAAACCTCCCGTATATTTTCTCTCATAATTCTATACAAATCTGAATGTGGGATCCCTTCTGAGGGAAGTCCCACTCATATTGCTTCCTTGGCGGCTTTATCCGCCAGTTCATTTCAAGATAGACCTGAGTGACCTTTTGCCCAAACGAATTTAATATCAGTTTCACTAGAAAACAGAGATCATATTTAAAATATTGGCAATAATTGGATGTTTGCAGTTAAGGTTGTTTTTTAGAGATAACAATACAGACTGAGAATCAGATATTATGACCGCTTTAGATATTATACTATCCAAACTCACATATTCTAGAGCCTTTATGGCATTTGTACATTTTAGTTATTTTAGTTTGTGGAATTACAAAGGCACAGCCTACTCCATTGTTATTTTTTGATCCATCAGCATATATTTTGTAATAGGACTTAAACTGATCCAAAACTTCATTTAAAATACTTTCGTTTAGTATTTGTAACTCCGTGAATTTGGGAAGAATTACTTCCATATTTAAATAAATAATGTTAAATGGGTTTACAAATAAAAAAATAATTATCCCATTTTAGAATAACATCATTGTATTTTGCTGTTGTAGTGAAAGCTTCAGCAAGCGGAGGGCTATTTTTATTGGACCAAAATGGTAGTGTTAGGTTGTCTATAGCTAGTTTATTTACTTTATTTAATAGATTGTTATTGTTGTATTGCATATTTTTTAATAAAAATTTCTCCGCTAATCCTTTTCTCCATAAGAATAATGGGGGTTCACCACATTCTGCCAAAAGCGCCCGTATTGGAGATGATTGAAATGCCCCAACGATTAACCTCAAAGCTTTATGTTGAACTATATCAATTTTTTTAAGGCGTGAATTACAAGCTGTTCCATAAACTATTGCTCCGTTGTCTAACAGAGATCTAGTAAAGGCCTTATAGAACATTAGAGATGTTTTGGATCTGCACCCCAAGACCTTGACACCACTGCTCTGAGAATGTTCAGACTTTTTTCGGCTTTATCTATAACGTGATTAATATGGTCGTTTCAAGATAATTTTTGATCCAAAAATACTCCCAAATATCTAATGGAGCTAACCCATCGGGTACAAGTATTATTAAGTGTAATGGAATCCTCTTTAACAAGCCGGTGGCGTGAAAAAATTAATATGGCGCATTTATTATTGGATATACTAAAACCATTTTCAGAGAAGTATGTATTACAAAGGTACATGATATTATTTAAAATAGATCTACATCCTAACATACTTTTTTGTTTTGAATAAATGCATAGGTCATCAGCAAACTGCAATATAGTAGCATTCATACACCAAGAATGTAAATCAGCTGTGTATAAATTAAACAGTGGGGGACTCAGTACAGACCCCTGTGGTAAACCAGATGAGACTGACCTAAAGTCAGTAACCCCGCTGCCAAGTCTGACAGAAATCTTACGATCAACAAACAGCCTAACTAAATTTAATACAAAACCCTCAGGTATATTGAAACTTTTTAATTTTTCCGTAAGAATATTCAGATTCACATTTTCGTATGCACTTGATACATCCAAAAATAGAGCTGCTAAGTAATCATTATCAGAAAATGTGTTTTGAATGTCGGTAACAAGGTGAGCTAGACAATCAGTTACACCCCGATCTCGCCTAAAACCAAATTGGCAAGGGGGTAGGATCTTTTGCGATTCACACCACCATTCCAAGCGACGTTTCAGGATTCTCTCAAGTGTTTTTAAAACACAGGATGAAAGTGCAATTGGACGAAATTCATTAGGTTTTCCGGGTTTATTAATAGGTACAATTATTGATTTTTTAATGCAAGGGATGTCATCACCTCTCATTATAATATTGTTGAATGTCAAACAAAGAAGAGTTCTAAATATATAAACACAAAATTGCGGGGTGGATCAAGGTAAAAACTATCTAGGTGCTTATTGAAACAAATCAAGTGTGGCTTAGGTAGAAATGGTAAAATACTGGTAGGGATGCAATATATTGGAACAAAATGGCGTCCAATAAAAATGTTCGAAAAGTAATGTAATGTAATGAACTAAATTGGGTCACACGTCACTATTCCTAATAAAAACGAAAAGCGATGGAATAATGAAATTTTGTGAAAGTATTACTATGATAGAAAAGAACTTTTTGCATATCTTTTCTTCTTTTTGGAATTATTTTAAGGGGTTTACATAGGCTAACCCTATCACTCATGTTAACTAAATTTAACAAAAAAAAACTTCAACGAATGCTTGAAAAAATTTGGATTTGGTTTATTTAGGAACTTTTTTATCTCTTGTACTTTTTTTATAAAAATTACCGTTTTGAAATAAGGAAATAAAATGTGAAGCATTAGATTAGGACGGGGAAATTCATTGCAGTCTTTTTTTAGGAAAAAAAATCTAGTTAATCGCCGTTAAACAAATAGTTTTATTTTGTGCTAATTTAAAAATTTTCTTCTCAAAAATCACTTTTTTAAGATAATTTATTAACAAACAATTTTTGAAACTAACCTTTTCTCTATTAATGCATGAACTATTAATAAAACCGTTCTTAAAGAATTATTATTTAAACATGCAACTTATAAAAAACACAACGTTGTACGTAGAAGTCACTATTTTTATTAAAGCAAGTGCTGAAAATGCCTGCCTTACGAAATAATACAGGAATTTATCCTACTCCTCATTGAGTTCCTAATAAGCTGAAAAAATGCCAAGTTTATTTTTTAAAACATTACATGATGCAATTATGCGATTTTTTAAGTCATCGATATCCTGTACTGCAGTGGTATAAACTAATTCTTTCTCTTGTATCTCCAGATACAAAAATCCAAAGGACTTAAATCTAAGGATCGAGGCGGCCAAAAATGACTTCCACCTATTCATCATGCATGTAATACATAGTTCTTCTAGTTTGAAGGGTTACAAACTCTTTATTTCCAACAAGGAATCACCCCCAAAAATTTGTCGAATTTGTTTTGAAACGCCCTGTATATACACATAGTTATTTGGTAATAACTTTCTACACACTACCTCTATAAATATTAATATGTGTCACTTTTCTCGATAAAGAAAAAAAATCGTTACGAAGAAAGTTCTGTTAAAAGAGCTATATCTATTTTTGTAACCAAGTACCCATGACTTTCCAAATAAATATAGGCTTATTTAAGCTCTGTTATCTTTATTTCGTTACAATATTCCAGGTAAAAACCAACTGAAAAGAACAGTTTTGCTGACGTTTCACCAAAATCACATTTGGCATATTCGAAGCTCTCTTTCTCGCGTCCGAATAGAGACTGAAGTGTTGGTGACTGCGACGCTTTCTTTTATAACCCCACCCGGGGCCAAAGGTTATATCTGTGTGGCTGTTGGTTGTCATTTATGTTTTCCGGATGCTGTTGTTGCGCTAATTGCTCTTGAGTTTTTGCGATTCTAGATTTGTCGATTATTGTCTTCCATACTGTTGGTAGTTTTAATGATTCGTCAGTTTTATTCAAATCACCTTGTTTTTCAATTTCTATGGCTTCTCGGATTATTCTGGTCTTATAATGTTCTATATTGGCAGTCTACCTACACCCACCGAAATTTATTTTATAGCCGGTTTCCTGATGATGTAGGAATAAAGCTGAGGTTGTTTGTTTGTTTCTGATGCTAAGTTTATGCTCTTCCACTCTTGCTGATATTCGCCGTTAGTCTGCCCAACGTACAACTTTTCATACTCCTGGCACGGAATGCTGTATACTCCGTGGTTTTCCAGTTTGATTTTATCTTTTGGGTTTCCAAGTAGTTTACCTATAGTTGTTGTAGCTTGTGTATTGTTTGTATGTTGTGTTTCCTAAGAATTCTTCCGATTCTGTCTGTTGTGCCTTTTACATATGGTAAGACTACTTGTCGCTTTCCCGGTTCATAATTTTTGTTTTTCGTTGTTCAGGAACCCTGTGCATTAATAGCTTTCTCTGGTCATGCAGAGCTCGAAAAATTTCTGACTCACGTAAATTTAAATCCACCCCAGAATACAATTTACTCTAGAGTTAGACGAAAACAAGACAACTACCATTTTTAGATCTTCTGGTCACAAAACTGCATAACAAATATTTCGAATACACCGTGTTCAGAAAACCAACACATACAGACAGATATTTAAATGCAAAATCACATCATCACTCAGCACAAATTCAATCTGTAGCAAATTCTCTAATATCCAGATCCGTGCGATTAACTGAAATACAGAGGAGACAAAACGAACTTAAGATAATATGTAATGCTTTAAAGAAAAATGGCTACACAAATCGCACCATAGAGAAAGCTATTAATGCACAACTATAGGTAAACTACTTGGAAACCCAAAAGATAAAATCAAACTGAAAAACCACTGAGTATACAGCAATCCATGCCAGGACTGTGTTGTACGTTGGGCAGACTAACAGGCAATTATCAGCAAGAGTGGAAGAGCATAAACTCAGCATCAAAAACAAACAAACAACCTCAGCTTTATTCCTACATCATCAGGAAACCGGCCATTAAATAAACTTCGATGGGTGTAGGGCATTGCCAATATAGAACATTATAAGACCAGAATAACCCGAAAAACCATAGAAATTGAAAAAGAAGGTGATTTGAATAAAAGGGACGAATCATTAAAACCACCAACAGTATGGAAGACAATAATCGACAAATCTAGAGTCGCAAAAACTCAAGAGCAATTAGCGCAACAACAACAGCACCATCCGGAAAATATAAATAACGACCAACGGCCGCGCTATAACCTTCGGCCCCGGGTGGGGGTATAAAAAGAAGCGTCGCAGTCACCAACACTTCAGTCTCTATTCGGACGCGAGAAAGAAAGCTTCGAAAATGCGAAATGTGATTTTGGCGAAACGTCAGCAAAACTGTTCTTTTCAGAATGACAGTAGTAACGGATGTACTCCCGGAATGAAAACACATTGTATTTTTCCATCCGTGAACGACTAAGAATCAATATATATATATATATATATATATATATATATATATATATATATATATATATATGAAAAACCCTTCCATAAGGGGCAGTGTGCTAGTTAGAGAAGGAAAACGCTATATCATTGGAGTCAATGGGATTATATTGGCTCTTATCGCAGAGTTTTTTTAAAATTTCTATTGTATCTTTGGAGATAGGGGTCTCAAACTTAGTATATTTATAATCAGCAAGAATAGGCCCATTTGACGGACATATATCATACAGTATGTTCCATTTAAAATAAAACAAAGTTGATCCTCTTTTCGTTAATTTCGGATGTTCATTTGCTTTTTCTTGAATGAGTCCTGGTGGTTCAGAACAAACCCTTTAACTTTTGTATTCAAGGTTTTTTTTTCTATCTTTTATATTTCATCTTTTTAGTGGATCTAATGAGGGGGTTGAACATCTGAATTCTACCTTTTTTTGGAGAGATTTCTTCGCAACAGCGACCTGTTTTAGAAAAAGGAGGGAATAGGGAAGAAATAAGAAACAATAGAGAATAGGGAAGGATCGAAAAAAGTGAGAAACTTTGTGACAGAAAAAGGAAATGTCTTTTACCATTGTTATAGATAAATAATTGTTGAGGAAATTCAACAAATAAACGTTAGCCGTTTAGCCACTAACCACTTCTGACATCCCTGTAAAGATTCTCCTCGATCTGATTGTCCTTCTGTCAATTCTGAATATCTTGAACTTTAGGTTCCAGAAGCATTTTCTGTTGTTCAACCAAAGCAACCTCCTCAAGTAGTAGCTGCAGATATGTGGTAAATCGACAGTTCAGGAAATTAGAAACAAAAATTTCAGATGTACAAAGTTCACCTTTTACAAACATTTTTGAAAATAGCCCAGATCGCAGATTGCTTTTTTGAAAAAGTTACATTTAATTGAAAAGCAAGTTTCTTGTATGATTCGTCATACCGGATTTTTAACAGAATGTAACCATTTTTTTCACCGTACGGCGCAACCAGTTTTAATGTAATATATTTATATACGTACAAGACTCAATCGTTCATCTAAAATCATAAAAGAAATTATACATAGTGTTCCCAAAAAAGTACTTTTTTGAGCTTCTCCACTTGTACATAAAGAAGAGCACTTGTTGGGGTGTATTTTCAAAAGTTTTAAAATTCGAGTAGCTCTTCTTAAAACATTCCGCATTTTATTGAATGTATATGGAAATTAGAGATTTCTTGCACAATTTGACAGCACAGGATCCTGAGAAACCTAACGTATGACTGAAGCTACAGCGAATAAGGTAATTGGTCTATTTTTCGTTAATGAAATTCTTATCGGATCCTTATACTTACTCATACTGACTATAATCCAGTTTTTCAGCAAGGCAGAACGTCCTCGCATCTGAATTTACCCGTCAGAAAGTATTTCTATAATTCCTGGGTGCTGGATTGGACGTCGCGGAGCTGTTGAATGGCCAGCACGATCGCCGAACCTTACTCCACTTGATTTCTTTCTTTGGGGGGACGAGTGTTTCTTACAAAACCCAATAATTGACAAAAGTGTCTGATGCTTTTCTTAGTGTGACATCTGAAATTTTGCAAAAAGTTGGCTTTATTATTGTCAATAAGTTAAATGGAAAAAACTGGAGATATGGCAAATAAGAAAATTGGTCCATTTTTTGTTAATGAAATTTTCACCTAGTTCCAAAGCCTGCTAAAACGTTTTAGAACCTTTTATGATTAACGCAGTCGAATGCTTTTGTGACATCATAAATGATCGCAACAAAAAACTCGCTTCCTTTAGGGAACTGATTTAACTTGGCCTGAAAGAAATGCAGTACCAATTATTTGCTTAAAAACATGTTAAAGTTAGGAAAAGCGCACTAGAATATGGAAGTACCATGCTTGTCAAAATATCGTTTTTTTCACTTTAAATCCGGCCATAGTACAAAATAGTAGGCGCAGATTTAATTTGGATCTTAGTTTTCTATAAAAATCCCGCAGTGGGAAACATAATATAACTGCAACGGCAGCAACCTCCAATTAAACGTAGTTCAGTGCCAAAAAATTTCACAAAGGGTCCTGTTGTCGCCACTGCCAAAGTTCTAGCCGATCATATTAGATTAAAAGAGATTTAATTAAATGACTAATGCATTTAAAATTATCCAATATATTATCTTATGCATTGTCTAGCTTTTAACAAAGGCATTCTATAAATAACGCAGTAAACTCTACAACTTTATATTTAACATTTTTTTCTAGATCTAAAAATTGTTTGGGCAAAATCACTTAAATTTGTATAAAAATTAATGGATCCGAATGTTTTGGCGTTTGAAGTAACAGGAAAATTTGTTTAAAGTTAAAAATAAGCAGATTTATTTAACATAACGATAGCGCTAACCTTTTGACAAATCTGTATGTACCAGAGTAATGTTAAAACATTTAGAGGTATTATTCTTAATGGGAAATTAGTTAAAAAGAATTGTTTGTTGAAAGACACTGTATATCGAAAAGTGAAAGTAATTTAAAAAATAGTTAAATTTTTTTTGGTATTTTAGCGGAAAATGACAAGGTCTTAGATAACACTTGTATAACACATTTATTAAAGAGGTCTGCATTTACGTCCTCCATACCATAAACTATACAGGTATTGCTATAGAGTGTCCAAAACCATAACTCTATGTCTTAATTCTTGTCGAAAATATTGACATTTGAATTTTGTACAAATTGTACTACAGCGAATTTTTTTAGCGCTCGGACAATATATAATAATATACAGTGTGTATCAGCCAAATGAAATAAATTCGATAACAAATAAATGGGGGCGTGTTCGGAAAAACGCTTGGACCCGTCGATTGGTATTTTTAGTTGCTCATTTTCTCCAATAAAAATTTTTTATACAGGGTGTGTCCTGTAACAGTGGTCAATGCCAACTTTCTTATTTCAAATGCAACACCCCGGATATTATTTAATTTTTGGATTCTTTAGGAGATTCTAAACATATTTTATGTTCAATGTCCTATACCTATCTTCAACTATTTCAGCAATATTAAGTGTTTTCAAATTTATTTTTATTTTATTTATTTCGAATTTATTATTATTCATGAAAGTGGCTCTGGTTACTGAACTATTTATTTGGTTACAAAAATTCGCTACAACACACTCAATGCTTATTTACCATTTAGGTCTTCATATTAAGAATGTAAGCAAAAAACATTTTAGCGTTCCTTTTTATTGATATGGAACAAAAAGAGCCAGTTTTGTTTACTTTTAAGTTTTGTTTACTTTGTGTAAAATGCCTGGCCTTTCTCTTTGCAAGACAGTAGTTGTCAGTGTCAGTGTCATAGTCTTTCGAATTTCGTTAACTGCATAATACCTAATATCAGAAAAATGGTTCATTTAACAGAAATGCATAAAATAACAATTCTACAAATGATTGGTTATGGAGATAACACACGAACACAAGTGGAAGTTGCTCGCTTATTTCATGAAAAATTTCCAAATTTGCCGCATATATCCCAAGGGACAATTAGTAAAATAGAAAAGTAGTTTCGCGAGCTTGGACATGTGAGGCAGATAAAAAAAGCAGCTGCCAATTCAATAAATGATGATACTAAATTGGATATTATGCTTGAGTTTGAGGAAAACCCACATATTTCTAGTCGACCAGCCGCCGCAATGTTCGATATTAGCCATTCGTCGATTATTCGAACATTAAAAGAAAATAAAATGCATCCCTATAAAGTGATACCAACTCAGGAGCTCATGGAAGACGATTATGATAGGAGAACTTATTTTTGTGAACAAATGATGGCTATGTTAGATAACAATGTTATTCAATTAGAACATGTTTTGTTTTCGGATGAGTGCACCTTTACACTTCACGGTCATGTAAATCGTCAAAATTGCCGCTATTGGTCTAGGGAAAATCCTCACTGGATCAGCGAAGAACATACTCAATATCCTGAAAAGGTTAATGTTTGGGCAGGAATTGTTAGGGATCATATCATAGGCCCCTTTTTCATTGACGGCAATTTGAATGGCGATAATTATTTAGCACTGCTCCAAAATAATGTCGTGCCAACTTTGACAAATTTGTATCCGGATCCAGCAAACCCACAAGTTCCAGCGAATATGATATGGTTTCAGCAAGATGAAGCACCGCCCCATTACCCAATTAATGTCCGGCAGTACCTCAACGGAATATTTCCAAATCGGTGGGTAGGAAGACGAGGATCGATAGAATGGCCAGCGCGATCCCCTGATCTGACGCCATTAGACTTTTTCTTATAGGGACATATTAAAAATGTTGTATACAAAACTAAACCCCTCGACTTAGCTGACTTAAGAAGACGAATAACGCTTGCGATTGGATCGGACGCCTGAGATGCTAAATAACGTTAGAAGAAATTTCTATTTAAGATTAGGAATTTGCCAAGACGTTCGCGGCGAGCATATTCAACAGTTCCTAAATTAACTTTTTACTTTTGTTTATACATTATGAAGAAATAAATAATTTTATTTTTTTAATCTTAATTTTTGC